>OX421331.1:6824200-7449200 GCA_949125395.1 Diaphora mendica
GGGGATGAAAGTCAAAATATGTACTTAGTTGTAATTCAATAACACATAGTCCGATTTCATTCATTCTTTTTTTGCTAGAAAGAAAAAAATAAAAGATAACGGGAAAAGTCTTTTTTTTTGTCCGCGACTGTACACTGCCTGTGGGAAGCTGAGACAGATATGTAAATATGGCGGTACGAAGTTCGCCGGGTCAGCTAGTCTGAAATATGTAAGTAATTGTTATAGACTGGATAAGTATGAAGCAAAGCAATATAACTTTAGATATAATTATATTTATAATGAGAATATGAAATTAAAGGAACCTGGCTTGAATAGCCTCTTAAAACTAGATGATGTATGTGATGATCAAAGTGATGGAGAGGCCTGTGTCCAGAGCAGTGGACTGCGATAGGCTGATGATGATCATGTATGTAAACAATCTATGTAATCAAACAATGAAGTAAGGTTTCTTACACTTAAGGTAGAAAGGAATAATAAAGACGTAGAGCAAAGTAAATAAACACATAATTCTATAAAGTAATCTTTACTTTTGAACTCCTATTAACTGTCTAGAAGATCAAACTATTCTTATATGCAAAATTAATAGCTAAAGTTCACTCAACAGTATTTTATCTTGATTTACACTCGGTTATTGTTTAAGCTTGCTCATCCTTTCTGAACACTATGTTTTTACTGGATAAAGTTGGCGTCTGTGATATTCCAGATTATCATTTGTCTCTGTGCCAAATTTTATTCAAATCCGTTTTTATTTTAAAGGGTAAAGACTCCATACAAACTTATGTCTTCATAATATTAGTTAGGTTTTTTTATAACAGGGTAGATGACTGTATTGTAAATAAATACCTATGTCTCCTTCCTTAAAACGAATACTAAAAAACATCTCGGAAAATATAATTATTTCAGCTTTTCATTTCCATTACAAATTTTAATTAAATAAACATTGAAATATATCGCTCAATTGAGTAGTTTAAAGCAGTGACGTCACAAGTTTGTATTCAGTACATTTTTCATACAAAGTTATCGTTTTGACAGATGATAAAAAGTAACTAATTTGACTAAGGTGTCATCTACCCTTAGCTTTTGCACGCAGCTCAACCCACATTTTTGTCAGTTCTCGCGGTGAAGAGTAGCCATGCCAAACACTGAAATCGGTGCAGTGGTTTAACCGTGAAAGCGTAACAAACAGACAGGAGAACTTTTCGAATTTATAATATTAGTATGGATTCATAAAAAAATACACATAGAACTACATACTTACTTTATTCTAGATTCATTGATTTTCATTAGCAACTAACTGCCCTTGAGAGTGTATCATACCTTGTATGTATTGCACGTTTGACATGAATTATTAAGTAATATTTCTTGGAAAGTACAGGTTGCGATCGTATTTAATAGACGATAATAATATTTGTAGTATTTCATACTGATTAAACTATAAAATGTTTGTAATCATGCATGTTCGCCTATATGGTGGTATGGTATCATATTGGTTATTGGGGTTGCTTTAAAAAAAACCGGTGAAGTGCGAGTCGGACTCGCGCATAACCGGTTTCTTACCGGCAATTATAAAAAAAAACATGTGATGTAACAAAAAATGCCAAATTTCAAGATTCTAGGACAGCTGGAAGAATACTTTAGGTTTTGATTCCCTTGCGAGTAGTTGCGAGTTTCCAAATATGGGGCTTAAATTGCTGTTTCTTTTGATTACGTTAACATAGGAATTTGATTTTGTAACAGCTTAAAGGTATTATAGACCTGAGTATTTGATATGAATTTCAATTTAATACCTCTACGAGTTCATGAGGAAAAGGGTAGTTAAGTTAGTTAAGTTTAATTTTTAAAAATATAATATATAATATATGATGTAACTAAAAAAAATATGTTTTTCACAATTTTTCCTTCATAATCTGTGCTATAAGACGTTGCTCTGTACCAAATTGCAAGATTCTGAGTTCACGGGATGTACCCTATAGGTTTTGATTCCCTTGCTAGTAGTTGCGAGTTACGAAATATGGGGCTTAAATTGCTGTTTCTTTTGATTACGTTAACATAGAAGTTTGGTTTAGTTACAGCTTAAAGGTGTTATAGACTTGAGTATTTGATATGAATTTCAATTTAATACCTCTACGCGTTCATGAGGAGAGTGGTAGCAAGTTTAAAATTTCAAAAAATATTTTTATTATATGATGTAACAAAAAATTTATGCTTTTCGCAATTTTTCCTTTATCTGTACTATAAGATGTTTCTTCGTATCAAATTTCAAGATTCTGAGTTCACGGGAAGTACCCTGTAGGTTTTGATTTCCTTGCGAGTGTTGAAATTTTGCATCATAAACGACTTATTTAACGAAGTAACTAAAAATTTATACTTTTCGCAATTTTCCCTTTATCAGTATTGCTATATATTATTATATTGCATAAGGTGTTGCTTTGTACCAAATTTCAAGAAGATGACTTCACGGGAAATACCCTGTAGGTTTTGATTCCCTTGCGAATGTCGCAAATTTGCAACATAAACGGCTGCATATCTATTGATTGCGTTGGCTTAGAAGTTTGATTTTTAACAGCTCCAAGGGGCAGTGGACCTGAGTATTTCATATGAATTTCAGCTTGATACTTTCACGCGTTACTGAGGAAAAGGGTCTTGAGAGACAGACAGACGGACAACAAAGTGATCCTATAAGGGTTCCGTTTTTTCCTTTTGAGGTACGGAATCCTAAAAATATGTTATTGTTAGTTTATAGATACCCGCAGCTCGTGATGAAAAGTGGAAATTTTAGCTTTTCATCATGAGCTGCTTTTGAGGTAAGCGGAAATTAAAATTTCCGTTTTCCTCAAAAGAGCGTCAAAATACCTTTAATAAGTACGCAGTGAGCATCATATCAAAAGAACAACATAGACTAAAAGAATTAGTTTAGCACAAGAAATGGCGTAATTTGAAGGGGCCTGCACAAACAACAGAAGCGATTTTCTAACCTTAAAATTTAAATACTAATTTTCGCTTATGAATTAAAGTATTTTTTATTGTTTATTTTTTTTCATGTTTTTCCGCCTTTCATCTATAAAGTCAGTTACCTACTATTTTTTTAAATTTAAAACAAATATAAAATTACAATTTAATTAATATTTTTTTGTACATCGGCGGAATTAATGCCCAAGACATTCTCTTCCAGTCCAGTCTTATAAGCTAAGACTTGTAGTAAAGAACTTTAGAGGCAATATCTAATATACAATAATATATTAACCATAAAGATCATCATCAGCTTCTCATTAAGCAGCTGTTTTCATTAAAACTGAAACAAAACGATCCAATTTAAATGAACAAAAGCGAATAAGTGAATGACGCTCGAACAAAATCACACATCTGCTTACCACCCTTTCTTTAGGAGTGAAGGGTTAAACATGGATCGATAATCACCCAATTAAAGATGGACTGTTGCAACATGACGGAACAATAGTTTATTTTGAATTATACATTTTACTAGATGTGGCATCGATATTTTAAAAAAATGCAAAGTGTTTTTAAAGCTTACGCCCGCAGACAGATGTAAGTATTTCTACTTTGAAAACACAAATTACGTTAAGAATCACATATCCACAAATTTGTTTTACGTCATTTCTTGTAATAAAATATTAAAAAGAATTAAGTAGTCTATGCTTGATTAAATTTGCCGCCAATAGAACTAGGAATGTTTATTTTTGTACATCAATAAAATCATAACTAAATATAGCCTAGATTTCACGATGAGCAATCGTTCCGCGCAATCACGTCTTACATCAGAGATCAGAGATTCACGTCCATAAAAATGTCATGCCTATTGCGAAATGAGGAGCCTTGAGGTCTCATCATTTCAAAAATATCGCAATTTTACGAGCCAAGGACTTATTACTGAGTTGGTACCAATTTCCTGTGAGAAACTTAACAATTGTGACGTCAGACGCTTGAAAAATGGCAGCAAAGACAGCCAAGTTGACGAGAACCTAATAAAACCATTAAATAAATTAGTGTGAATTTTTTATTATTATAAACGTGTAATTATGCGATATTAAAACACACAAAATAGATTAAATTACATACATATATTATAATTAATTAAATCATCTAAATAAGCTAATAACTCTCAACGTTTAATATCTAAATTTGTTTTTCTGTTCTGATACTATGGTGCCACAAACAGACATCATCGATTCTTGCTTTCTTGAACATGGTTGCTATGTGTGGTATGTGGTAAGTTGCAAAAGGTTTTCACTGAAATTTCCTTTTGAATGTAATTGTTTTCAGACGGAACAACGGATAAGTATAAGTAGGACAAGGAAACCTGATAGGATATCTAAAGGATGCTGCAAGTGTCAGATAGATAAACGTTGCTAAATCGCAATAGTTCCAAGAGATTGGAGTCAAGTTAACCCATCATGTGATTGAAGAGGAAACTAGTATAGGAATAAATTTAGCAGAAGAAAATGTAGACATTAAACATAACTTTTTTTATTTTTTATAAAGTCACTTCTAGAGAAAACTCTACGAAATCGATTGACACAAAAGGGTGATAGGAAGTGCGCGTCGGAAATCGGAACTCGAATAACGAGCCCGTGGGCTGCGCACGTGCAAGTATTGCGCGTACGCACAATCTGGTGTTCAACGGGTTATTAAATAGGGTTGAAAGGGAAACATGTTAGGGTTGAGTCCAACTTTTGTTATGTTATTAATGCGTAATAATTACATTTGAATACTTTCCATTTCATTTTTGTGATTGCTTTTTATTTCGCTTTACTATAGTCATTCAAGTTTCAATATCCAGGGGGGCGGGGAGGACGTTTATAATTAACCGACTTCAAAAAAAGGAGGAGGTTCTCAATTCGACAATTTTTTTTTTATTATGTTTGTTACCTCATAACTTTCGACTGGGTAAACCGATTTTGATGTTTTTTTTTATTTGAAAGCTGGTGCTTCTCGAATGGTCCCATTTAAATTTGGCTCAAATTGAAGTCGTTATTTTTGTTAAAATTTGTAATTAAAGTTGTTTACAATTTTAAAATTATTGTTTAGTTTATATATAGGCCTACGTACTCTGATCGATTATTAGATTGATTTAATTTAATTCTCTCTAGTTCTTGATCTGATCTTGATTTTGTTTGCCCATTTTATTTTCAAAGGTATATTTTATAGATTGAGACAGGAAGATTGGTTTTCTTTTGAGATATTATTACCATTGGTTAGTTATTTACATGCAGGAATACCAAATTTGACAAATTAGTAGATAGTTTTTAATAAATTACACCAGTTTCTCTGCAACGTATATTACAAAAACACCTGTTCGAGTAGAGAAGCAGTTACACCTATCAAAACATCTATGCAATATTATTGTAATAAATAATAATGGATACCGAAAGATCATAGACATAATGCATTGAAAACTGTGAATGAAATTCGGCGCGATTCATCCCAAAACAATAAATAACCACTGATCATTCACAGTTTATTTTAACAAAATGATGAATACGATTTCACATCATCAGATTACATCATAAACAATAAATCTAAAGTAGTTATGAATACGTTTTTGTTTTAAGAGTAAAAATATCTAGAATCTACTCGATTTAAGATAGGATCTGAGCCGTCAAAATGTTTTGTATGCCAACATTTTATCTTAAATCTCATGCATACTTACTTAATAGAGGAAATTGCCAATTGCATGAAAGAATGCTCCGCGGTGTACCCTGTTCTTATTTGAGCCAATGTTGGTGAATTGCCACCTCTCACTCAAACTTACGCATATCTCCATAAGAGTGAAGTAAGAAAGATGTTGGACTAACCAATATTGGCGTTGGTTGTTTGGACAAACTTGAAGATCGTTGTCTTTAATGTACGTCTACTATTTTGTCGTTATTTAACGAATGTAAAAACAATGTAGCCATACAAAGAAATTGTTTCTTTGTAAGAAAACTATAAGAAACGGTTGAAAACCTATTTGAACTAAAGTGCTAGGAAATTGCATTTGTCGAACGATTTTACATACTTGGGATTTTTAGTAAACGTAGACGAATAAATCTTTCTTTGTACACAAAAACTAAAGAAAGATACATATTTCGGTATAAGTTGGAATCAACACGATCTCACACAAAACCAGTATTTAGTTATACTTATAATGAAGAACTCTAGGATCAATATCTAATATCGTACTAATCTATATCTATACTAATATTATAAACGCGAAAGTTTGTAAGTATGGATGGATTGATGTTTGTTACTCTTTGACGCAAAAGCTACTGAACGGATTTGGATGAAACTTGACAGTAATATAGCTTATACGGTATAAGTTGGAATGCCCACGACCTCACAAAAAACAGGTGTTTAACAATTCCTTTCCCGCTTTTCACAGATGATTATTTTGACTGTAATGAGTTAATGAACCAAATTTACATTCGCATACCAAGTAGTTCTTTAAGAATACGAAACACACACAAACAAAATCTGTTTGCTCCTAAATTGAGTAGAACTAATGCTGGAGATCGAGCTCCCTTAAGAAGAATTATGAAATCTTATAATGATAAATTCACTGCCATAGATATATTTCACTTGTCGATCTCAAAATTTAAAAGAAGTATTTTAGAACATTACCAACATGTAACCTAGTCTCTAGGCCTATGTATAGTTTTAATTGTTCTTTGTAATCGACAACTACGTTAACACTATGTACCTACTATTAATATTATTCTGTGGATAACGGTGCTGGTTGCGTGATTAATTTAATAGAACTTTTTAGAAATAAGGATATTTTGTAAGATATTATCGCGCAATTGTTCGTTGTCCTGAATAAAAAAAAATAAAAAATATTAAGGTTTCTGGAATCCAACCCTTTTAAAATCACTGCGCCAATAGTGTAATAATATGTTTGATCCAGAGATTTCCATTCAAAACAGTCGACAATAGTCACCCGTGGTCGTATATGATGTGGTTTTAATTAGTTCGCTTTTAACATAACCTACCCTAGCTTGCATATTTTTAACCGAATTCAAGAAAGGAGGAGGTTCTCAATTCGACTGTATTTTTTTTTATGTTTGTTACCTCATAACTTTCGACTGGGTTAACCGATTTTGATGATTCTTTTTTATTTGATAGCTGGTGCTTCCCGATTGGTCCCATTTTAATTTGGTCAGATTTAAGTCAGTTTTTTTTGTTAAAATTTGTGATTATTGCGGTCCCGTTCTCCTTTTTGCATGCATAATAAATCCCGTGATCGACCTTAATTCCATCAACCTATTTGATTGACCATATATTTTTTGCTTAAGAAGTATTTACTCGTGTCTCGCGTTTCAATTGGAAGTCATTTTAATTACCTACATCGAACAGGTATATAGTCTTAACCCGTTACGAGTCGCGGGATTTGACCCAGAGCTCACAAGCTGCGCTTGCGCTGCGCTGCAATGGCGGACGAGGCACTTAGTAAGGACACAGATTTATCTTTGTAACTAGCGTCTGAAGGCTTTACTTATCTGACGATACCAAATGAGTCTTATTAGGCTGCTTAGGGAAAATTCACCATCGTTTTTGTTTTAAACTAGCTGAGTCCCGCGGCTATTGTTGTACCTTTACAACCGCGGATAACACCGCGGGGCAAAGCTAGTCTAAAAAATAGTAGACTAACTTATTCCTTATTAAATCAGCTACCTGCCAATGAAAATCCCGTCAAAATCGGTTTAGCCGTTCCAGAGATTATTCGGAACAAACAGAAAGACAGACAAAAATTTTAAAAAATGATATTTTGGTAGGTATATGTACCGTGTATACATATGCATTTATCAAAAAGCGGTTATTTTAATATTACAAACAGACACTCAGATTTTATCAATTGTTATATATGTATGTAGATATATAGATTAATAACCTCTTATATTAAGAATTGATTCCTTGTCATCATCATAGTTAGCTTATTGCAGTCCACTAGTAGTCTTAGTCATCTCCCATTGTACCCCACTCTGATCGATTTATCCTCCATCCAGATGCCGCAAGATGACGGATAGGAGATCCGTCATCTTGCGGCGAATATTCATTCTCATTAGTTTTAATTCGTTTGTACTTGAAACTTTGTTATCCAAATGTCCAAAAAATCCTTACTTATATTATAAATGCGAAAGTAACTCTGTCTTTCTGTCTGCCCTGCTTTCACGGCCAAACCACTGCACCGATTTCAATGAAATTTGGCATGGAGATACTTTGATATTTGAGAAAAGACATAGGCTACTCTTTGCTGCGATTAACGACATACACGCGGGCTGGCCGCGGGCCAAAACTAGTATGTATATAAATTGGATAAAATACTAAAATATATATTTTTAGTATTTTATCCAATTTATATACTACATGATAAGGTGAATGAAGATACTGACACTTTTTATAGATATAATTACCGCTAGTTTTTAGTAAATCTAGCGATTACTTTTATACCTTGGACGTGTGCCGTGAGAAAAAATCTTGTCTTAATATAATCTACTATTTGCCTGGTACAATAAACTTATAAAATAACTATACATATTTTAGCAACTAGCTATCCCGACTTTTTCTGCGTCTTTGGATAGGAATAGGTTTTCCCCTTTTTAGTAACATTTTTCATGAATTCTCGTCTCCCTTTCGTTTCGGCGTGGTGTAATATATTCTATAGCCTTACTCGATAAATAGACTATTCAACACTAAAATAATTTCACGATTAAAACCATTACTTTCTGAGATTAGCGCGTTTAACCATTAGTTCTATCAAACAAGCAAACAAACTTAAGCTCTAATTCGATAGGCACTCGGGGTGGTTTAGCACAGAAGTCTTTGAGATTCTTGGATTTCCTCTACTATAATATGAATGTATTACACATATCCCTCATAGCCCATACGCACTCGGTAACTGACCGAGGGTAAGCAACGACGGCACGGTCAGTACCTAGATGGGTTACCGTTAGTGGCATGTTACCATGAGCGTCTCCGTGATTCGGAGGTCACGTTAAGTGACTGCTGACTGTCCCGGTTGTTATCAAATGATAACAGTGGTAAAGCTTAGTTGGAGGCCTTTGGGCGGCTTAAAAACATCCAACGCCAAGAAAACGTAGCCACAACGTTGTCTTGCCGGTCCCCAGCCCGCACTTGGCCAGCGTGGGGATGTATGGCCTTAACCCTCTCCTGAGAGGAGACCCGAGCCCAGCAGTGGGACGTTGTGGGTTGTTGATGACACATATGAACCTTCTTCTTGAATCGCTCTATCTATTGCTGAAAACTGCATTAAAATCCATTGAGTGGTTTAAAGTTCTTAGCGAACAGACAGCGGAAGAGACGAAAATTTGTGCTTAACGACCACCATTTCGGATCTTAGATCATTCAGTACTTACACAGTACTTGCCGCAATTGAAGTAACGTGATCATAAAAACCACTACATCACCATGACGAATAACTAGTCAGTTCTATATTTCGTATGTCCAGCAGTGGACTATTAGAAGCTGTTGATGACGATGATGATATTTCGTAAAAAAGTTTTAATATAATAAACTGTTGCCAGCATGATGAATATTAGAAAACCTTTTTGTTTCGAATTCCAACATTTTCCAATTCCTAGTCGCTTGCAACATTATTTATGGTACTTGTGCGATCGATTAAAATAATACAATAATTGCTCATTATTAAGTCAATGAGAAGATGATTAGATCGCTGTATATATACAACATTGTATTAACACGGTGCATCAACTAGGGTTGTCACATATGCTATTGAAAAAAATAATTTAAAATTTAATAAAGGTAATTTAAAGATCCATTATTCCTTTCATATAAGATAAAAGTTTTACTTTTATAAATATTTATTTAGTATATTGTATAAGTTGAAGGACCACACTTTGTTGAAGTAATTAATTAGTAAAAATCAGTAATTTATAGAATTGAGTGTTTATTAACTACTCAACAATATAAAAAGGGGCAGAGCTCATAGTCGCTCCGCCATGGAAAAAAAAGAAAAAAGGAAGTGTTACCAACTAACAAAAATCCACAAAAGTTGCAAAACATTGCCATTTTAAAAATATATGTTCTATACTGAACAGTATATATTTATTTTAGTACCACCAAAGCTTCAAAAGAAATAAACTACCCTTTGTTCATTTTTACCTCCTGTCGATTCGTCCATCCAAAGGTTACGTCGAAGATACATTGTAAATATCTTCTTGTTTTTAGCAAAGTACACTTCAAATGTGCGCTTGTTTCCTTCCATAGTTTTAGTTGTGAATGAATGTATCATCCTTCCGTATGGTACAAATTTCTCATCTTTTCTCAAACAAGACACAAATCTATCCAAGTTAGTGAAATAGGTGCTAAAACTTTATCCATAGCAGGCTCTACATCATTTGCTGTCATCCCTTCTGATTTGTTGGGCTCAATCTTCTCTGTATATTCAATTCCAAGATATGTTTGTAAACTGGCTGCACTGTAGTACAACTTAATGCGTAGGTCTGTGTAACCAAATATGTTTTCATTTTCGCCAAACATTTGATGACACATTTCTGGTTTGAAACTTGTTTCCTCATTTTCAAGATCAGCTACTTGCCTAACTAATTTAATATCTAAAACTTCGCTCCTGTCTACAACTTAATGGCACAAAGCATCAGTCATTGTCTATATTTAAAAAAAAAACTAGTTTCATCACACATTGACCGCTAAGATTCCCGCGCAAAATGATGGTGATAAAATTTCTGAGGTCGATATAAGAATCAAAATGTCAAGTACTTAAATGTTAGCAAGAAATAATTGCAATATTAGGCCATTTTATAGCAGAAAATACTTTTAACAGATTTAAAAACAGCAGAGACGTGAGGATAAATTTGCAAAAACGGGGAAAACGAAAGAAAGTTACTTTTGAAAAAACAGCTTGTAATATTCAACTGTAATATTGTAATTGGTATACAATAAAGTATATTCTGGTCTATTCTAAAAGATATTTTTGTATAAATCCTCTGTTAATTGTAAAAGTTCAACAAAATGAATTTTGTGCATATTTTTTCCTGTGTTTGATAAGGTAAAGCAATAAATAGAAACTAAAAAAAATTGTGATGTGTTTCCGATGTATGTAAATACATACATTAAAGTGATAATAGAATCAGTAGACTCCCTGAGAGATAAATGAGGTTAGATTTCTTAAAATTTCGAGTCTCAAGCACTAATATGACTGATACATCGCTGAGCGGTATACTTAGCTTATTGTAAGAACATCAAAGGATGAAGCAAATAATTAAAACATTGTATATTGTAATGCATATAATATAACTACCAATAAACGGTTTTATGTCTATACATACTTCCGTTTGTTAAATTATCAATGAAAAGCCAACACAAGATTATTTCTTACAAACCAATTTCTAAAACAATCATAACAATAAACAAAGCAAATGTGTAGTTTAAGTTTGGTTACTTCTATATGTTAATAATAATTTACACTTGCATAGTTTTTCAAATCTACTATGCTTTTTTCGGACAATACGTAATAACAAAGATGGTTATCTATATATACACATAAAATAATTTTAAATATATCGTTTAAATATTGTCAGCCCTATCAACTTCCCTAAGAAAGTCTGGTGACGCTACGCGCTATTTACCGGCAAAAACACTACCGTGTAAAATAGTGTTGCCTTTAAAGTGCGCATTCGCAACCCTACACATGACTACATTGTCTTGTATCTCATTGAATATCTAATTTTTTCACTGACATTGAATGCTTCGTACAACCATATGGTTTATGCGTGTCAATCCACAGTTTCGCAACAGCTTTTAATAAATTTACGTAGCTATCATAGTTGCGTAAAATTAGCTTCTGATGAACTATTCACTTCTTTGTTTCCTTAAAAGGAGTATGGTAACATTGATGAAAACTTTGTTGAACATGTGCATGTTGGCTGACTTGACTAGTTCTTTAGCTTACAATTACATCATCTGCTTATTAATGTCCTGCTAAGTGCGAGTATATTTTTAGAATGGGAGGAACACCTTCTTATTACTTAATATTAGTAACTTGACTGTACTTAACTGCCCTGTACTTTACACGGGATTATTTCATGTATTTGGCAAAGTTGCGTAAAGTAACGAAGGATGTAAAGCGTGACCTCGCAAATTTTCAATCGCAAACGGGTAAGGTTTAAGGTAAGATTAAAAGGCTTTTTACGAATTTTACATAAATGTTTTTGAATTAAAAATAGTGACGACTGCGTATTTTGTGGGTTAAAAGGTACCTAGGAAATCTCAGACATTGGATTTGCATATAACTTATCAGACATCAAAGCGCACTCAGACGCAGAAAAAAATCGCAAGTTTACAATCAACACTCAACAAACAATCATATTCTTAGGTCTTATTTGACTATTGAAATAGTATTGAATTAATGTAAATCAACTCACAAATAAATCAGCACAACTCACCCGAGTTGGAGCGTTCCTTAAAAACGTTGACTTTCTTTCAAAATCTCATTTTATTTCTATTTTCTACTATTTCCTACAAATCTGACTATAAATTAGCATCTGATGCAATGAATCCGACTCGTTAATGGCATCGTAATTAAATTACATTGTCTACCAAAGTTGGGTGCGCCAGTAAGTGATTGTTTTTTGCACCATGTTCTGCACGAACGTCTTTTAAAGAGAAAATGCTTATTAACTAGATTACTTCTTTATAAATTAAATGCTCCTCGCGGTGTTGTTGAACCTGTACATCAATAACCACGACCGCGGGGCGCAGTAGTAGTTTAAAATAAAAGTAGCGTTGGTTACTTCTCATATAATTAGCTATCTGCTAGTGAAATTCATGTCAAAATCGGGCCAGCCATTGCAGATCCTGAACAGACAGACATACAGACAATTTTTAAAAAAACTGCTTCTGTTGAAAACTGTTAGTTTGAAATTATAATTTTATTAATCTGTATGTATAGATGGACAGATGTTAAGTTAACAGTTGAAATACATTGACAGTTGTAAAAGTCGTGGTCAGATTTCAAATTGAACAGTTCCTTTGTCCGAACATATCCTATTTCATGAACAGTACCTATGGGTGTGGTATTTTGACATTATTTTATAAATAGCACCCCATTAATGAGGTTATCCACAATAGTGTTGCTATTTTAGTATAAGTAGGATCCTAGGCCTGTACTTGCCCGGCGTTCTTAATTCAATACGTTACTAGCTTTTGTACCATTTGTTACTTACTCATCAATGGCCTATAACAGTCCACTGATTGAAATAGGCCTGAAAGGAAGCTTCGAAACTACACAACGTTGATCAGTTTGGATTTTGAGAGTTTTGGAGTTTGGATCAGGATTTGTTTTAAGTTTTCCTTCTCTTTGCGATGAAGTTTTCCTAAGTCATTTGCTCCCTTATTCGGCTCTTAAGACACCCATGATATCAATAGGGGTGATGACACTCTGTATTCTTAATCACCATATGGAGACTCTTGGTTGCTTGCGTTGAAGATATGCTCTATATCATAGAAAAATGCTTTCTGAAGTGATACCAACGCGGTTGAGCAATTATTAGTAGGGGAATATCTTATGAGTTCGCGTCACCGACATGCTGACGTCACAAAACTTCTTTGGCCGCGTTGAGAACTTTTTTGTAGGGGACAATCTTATGAGTTCGTCATCGAGTCACTGACATGATGATTTAATTAAACATTATGAAATTTCTAATTACATATTAATTTTACAAATAATATTCTAAGTTAAAAGTTTTCACTTCTATCGGCAGTCTTTATGGCTGCCAATTTTTTGTTTGTACCTAAGACAACGTACATTATATCAATCAGTAAGGATGGTGCAGATTAAAAGGGGCTAAAAACATTTTTTTTTATGGAATAGGCGGGAAAACGAGCAGACGTATCGCCTGATGGTCAGCGATTACCGCCGCCCATAGACACCTGCAACATCAGAAGCGTCACAAGTGCGTTGCCGGCCTTTTGGGGATGGGGGAGGGAGGTAGGGTAGGGGATTGGGGTATGGACCTCCGGTCTCCTCACTCACTCGAAACACAGCGCAAGCACTATTTCACACCGGTTTTCTGTGTGGCCGTGGTTATCACTCCGGTCGAGCCGGCCCATTCATGCCGAAGCATGGCTCTCCCACGGTAGGGCACATGATTGTGTTACTAGTCCTCATCCTCCTAGTCTTTTTCCCAATTTAGGTTGGAATTTGTTTTCAGTCTGCTACGACAAGGCTTATCTTCGATTTATTGCGTGGAGCGACTGACATCAAACTTCAACCCAAATGTTAGCCGAAATCGAGCTTTTGTAGACAAACTGTTGCCTGACTGTGTAAGGCTCCAGCTGCCTTTAATGATTGTGATAGAATGTTCGTGTGATAATCTGGACCGATGGCTTAAACTGCTGTCAGATTCGGAGGGATTACAAAATGATAAGAATGTTTATCCATCCATTGATAGACCCAGCTAGGATTACTCCGCTTGACAATGAGTTAACTTAATAGATTACCAATGAGCTCGATCCACTCTAGGAAAATCCAAGAGGTTTTCTTATCCAACTTCAAAAAAGGAGGAGGTTCTCAATTCGACTGTTATTTTTTTTTATGTTTATTACCCGAACTTGAACTTTCGACTGGGTGAACCGATTTTGATAATTCTTTATTTATTTGAAAGCTGGTGCTTCCCGTGTGTTCCCATTTCAATTTAGTCCAGTTCTTGAAGTCGGTATTTTTTGTTAAAATTTTACTTGTTTTCACTTGCCATGAGAAGTTATGCAAATAACAGCTCTCTAAAAACGGTTCCCATAACTTGTAAATTAATGTGTACTTACTTCCGTACTTGTAAATTTAACATTACGTTACCTCAATACTCAATTAAATAAAAGACTACATACATAAACAGTAGAGTATGACGTCATCAGCCGATCGTGGGACCAGTGACGGACGTGACTGCGCGTACACATCGCCAGTAACCTTGTCAATAAATAGGTGATCATTATATTCTAGCTTAGATGTTTTGCTGTGGAAGGCTTTACTGAAAATAGATTTGATGACATTTAACACGTGTTTAATTGGGTATGCAAATATAAAGTTTGAAAACATTTATTATATCTAATTTCCGCTTATAAAACTACATACAGAACTCTTTATAGTGAAGTAACTAATCCACGTAGCTTCGTCAAAACCTATTTCTTTGAGTTCCTTGTTCAATTTATCAATTCCAACTCGTATTTCCTGAGACCTGATCCCAGGAAGATCATTGGAACCAAAGAAACAAACTCTTCAACTTTGTAACATCAAAATAGACATTAAAATAAAGGAACAATTTCCATGATGATGACAGTTGTCTCTTTTTGCTTATCAATCTTTTTACCACCAGCTGCAGTCTTCTGAAGGTACTCTAAGTTCCTACTAACACTTACCTTTAATCTTTCTTCTTCAAAGTCTAACATCTACACACATCAAAAGTGTCTAGGGATCAACATGTGTGTCTAGGGATCAACATATATTTTTGCAATAACTTTTCTCCTGATTGATATTAATTAAAATTTTCTTTAAGAATTCATCAAATAAAGTGTTTTCGTTTGTCACAGTAACGATAAACCAAGTCACCTTTGCATTAATAAAGAAATTTGCCATTTTCCTAATAAAAGGATTTTTGACATTTGAACCACTAACATTAAAGTTCGAAAAAAAGACTGAAATAACAGTTTTCTTTAAAATTTTATTAGGTAACTTAAACAATTAATAATCCGTGTTTCTACCGCGAACACTAACACAAGAACATCGGTTTGGCATACTCAAAATGAGTTCATCCAAATCACGCTGTGGAATGGCCGCCCATGTTCGTTGCAACAACAAAAAAAGGTCTTCTTGCGACTGGATACCCTCCATATTCGGCAGAGCTCTTCTCTGTAGCATATCCCATGCATGCTCAATCGGGTTCAAGTCTGGCGACTGAGCAGGCCAGGGCCAAAGCCACATCTCAATCTCAAGAAATCCGCATAAAAATGCTTGATCCCTAGACACTTGTGATGTGTGTATTTATAATTTTGTTCATTCACTAGTAAGTTCAAGTTTATTAGTTACTATCAGTTATATCAACTATATTCTAGTACCTCTACTGGTAAGCGTTCATGTTACTGATACTGTATAAAACCCCCTATCTAAACTAACGCATCACGCAAACATTTACAGCAATCGGAAGTCGTCCCCTCCGCACGTGCCAAATTACAGTTCTCGAGATCGCACCGTACAAAACGAACAGACAAACAGTCAAGCACCACTAGCCTTATCTGCTCTCTAGCACGTACCGTTGCTTAAAAAGAGTTTAAGCAACGGTGCTTAGCTAAACTGCTCATGAAAGGATTTCTATAGTACTCAACGGCACTGTAGTGGTTTTGAGCCATTTGGAGGGTATAACGACCTGTTATTTAAGGTTTATCAGTTAGAGGGGGAGGGACAGGAGTCTAGGCTACCTAAGTGTAGCTAAGCTAAATGTTTTACAAGCCAAATCAAATATCAAATATTACCTTTATAGTTCCTTGTGCGTTGTTGATTATGTTTGTTATCTTACTGCTTAGGTACAGATATAAAACACCACTATGTAGATATCATCCCTAATCAGGACGCTTTAATAGGGTAGATGACTGTATCGTAAATAAATACCGATGTCTCCTCCATTAAAACGAATATTACAAAACAACTCGGCAAATATAATTATTATAGCTTTTCATTTCTATTACAAATTTTAATCAAATAAACATTGAAATATGTTGCTCAATTGCGTAGTCTAGAATAGTGACGTCACAAGTTTGTATTTGGTACATTTTTCATACAAAGTTATCGTTAAGACAGATAAAAAGTAACTAATTTGACTAAGGTGTCATCTACCCTATTCAAATTGACTGTTGGACTCATGGAAATATAATATGAATAATTGTGCCCTAAATGTGAATTCATTTACTTGGTGGAATTTATGTTGTAACTATAGATAGAGGCATATGTGTGTGTATAGTTATAGTATATGCATCATACAATTCTTAAAATAATGTAGAACTGAAAGGAACCAATTAGGCAATATATTAAAAGTTATCTTTACCTTAACTAAATTGTAGATTCTCCACGCAACAAATCTTTCACTGACCGGAAGATTCTAGACGTTTTCCCGTCCAAAAACCTTTGTAACTTTTTTTTTATATTTGTCTTGTGTACTGCAATCTGTCTCTACGACATTGAGCTGTATATACATGATTTTAATAAATAGGCGTGTATGGCACAATATCCAGTGATATGTCCATATTGGCGCTAGCGCCTCATGCGGTCAGGTCTTGAGGAGGACGTCTTTTCAGCCTCTTAAAGGTAGAATTTGGTTATATGCTCATTCGTTCTCTTGCCAGAAAAGTTTGGGTGCCGATTTAATCTTTCAGTATATTTAGGAAGAGAGTTTTTTATTTCTTCCTTGACAGATTCAATTTTCAGGTCTTTGTGGAGACGCGCGTTTGTTATGTACCAGGGTGCTCCAGTTGTCATTCGCAGGGTTTTTGACTGAAATCTTTGCAGATCTCAATGTTTGATAATGACGCTGTTCCCCACAGCTGAATGCTGTAGCAGTCTTTGTAACTGACGCACCCTTAAATAAATTGAAAAAATAGAAGTATGACAAAATGGTGCTTTAGTTAACTTAGTGCTACAATTTTGCTTGGACGTGCCTGAGATTAGATTGGTACTTGTAATAGTGCTTCAGGGTTTGGTTGAGCTCAAGGGTTCTCTTATACTGCTAATAGTCTCTCTACTGCCCCACTGCAGCGCGTGCTATGATGAGTGTGCAGGTGGATTGATTATAAAAAATGTATACCTAAAACGTATTATGTAACGTAATTTAAAAACTCATTTAGATGAGTTATAACGTCTCACAGTATATATTCCAAATAAACATGTAGGTACTGGTAAAGTTGTCAGAAAACTAGTAGACATTTTAGTATACAATTTTGTTGCAGTCTTAATTAAAGTATTGTATCACAAGAAAATGAAAATCGTTGTCAGTTAAATTTGCGTCAGCATTGTATATAAATGGACCCCTCAAACAATTGGACAAAGAAATAAGTCCAAGGGAATTCGCGAATGTCTGTCTGTTCATTACATTACTGTTTTGTTATTTCAATGTCGCTCCCACAATTTTAGTAACAGTATATTATTTTTTGTATTTGCCTCTAGTTTTTGCTATGTAGTTGTTAAAATACTTGAGCACTGATATTTTTATGAGCAAAAAATTTTCATTGTTATGATTTTACCTACTTATACATTTTTTGTTTCTATTTTACATGTATGTTGCGTTTTAATTCATATAATGTTTGGAATGCCTACGTTAATTAGTAAAACGATTTTAAAAAAATGCTAATTATTTTTTCTAGTAGCACTATATACGAGGAAAACAGAAATCTAGAAATATGTTTTCAATCACATTTAGAAGAAAGTTTCATTTCAGAGTCTTTTGCCCCTTTTTTGGGGTCTGTGCAATGATTTTTATTCTTCCATTCTCTTCTATGTTTCAAAATCCATTTTCCTTTCTTTTTAATAATTTATTGGCCATCTTTGACATAAAAAAATTGTTTCTATAAAACATGAGTATAATAAAACTTCTTACAGTTAAAATACTCAAACTGTTGAGGAACGGGTGTGTGATGTCCCTCCAACACAAAGTGAGGATCCTTCGACCAGGCGAGGTGATCATGCCTGGCGGGCAAACTGCCCAAAGGTTGACGTCGGGATGTTGTACATATGATTAATCGGCGTGAGAACTTTTCACTGCGCGATTCAGGATTGTTAGTTTCTTAGTTTCCTTCGTTACTCCGTAGCTCAGTGTAACTTCGGTAGATGGCGCTGTAGTATATTTCTGTTGCGCTATATGTGGAAGTCGCCACACAAACAATTGAGAAAACCTTGAGTCTATCATGCACATGTCACATGCATAATGGTTTTGACTATCAAGAGGACCTACTGTACCTAAGCACGTTCTGCGATGTACTTTCAGGTCCAGTGCCTCTTCAATTTTGCTGACCCGCTCAATAATGGTGGTGATCTTTGGTTTACCGTTTTCTAATTGCGGTATTGATCATTGACGTACACATTAGAAATCCACATACATCACAAGGTTCAATGACACGAAATAAACATTGAGTTTCCGCTAATATTAATTGGAATATGTTAAGAATCAATAAGAAACCCAATAATATTTTATAATCAATAATATTTTACCGTGAGAGAGCCACGCTTTGGCATGCATGGGCCCGCTCGACCGGAGTAATACCACGGCCTCACAGGAAACATCGCTTGCGCTGTGTTTTACCGAGTGAGTGAGGATACCGGAGGCCCATACCCAACCCCTAACCCCATCCCCCAAAGGCCGGCAGCGCACTTGTGACGCCTCTGGTGTTGCGGGTGTCCATGGGCGGCGTTAATCGCTTACCATCAGGCGATACGTATGCTCGTTTGCCCCCTATTGCATAAAAAAAATATAAGTATAAATATTTCTCAATAATGATAGTAATATCGTGAAATATCTAAAATCAACAATTTGTTTCGAAAAACACTCTTTTCAGAAACTTGATTAAATAACTTTTTTTATAATTGGCCCCAGTGTGCGATCCGTTTATACTGCATAATTGTTTTCCCAACTGTAAGAAGAAGCGTATGTCCAGCAGTGGACTATTAAAGGCTGTTATTAATGACAGTTTTCTCCTAGTAGATACGGTAACAATTACTGTAAATGTTGAGGTAAAGTAGTATACCAAGTGGATTTCTCACCCGTTGTCACCTATTTGAAGTCTCACAGCTTAACCGATAACTTTACAATGACACGTTCTATTCTGAAATATTCATACACATATATTTTTTCAATGACTAAAGTTTTAAATACCATATAGAGGCGGCAAACCAAATATACCCACTAACAAACATTATTATATTTTGCAGAAACCATAAACACAGTTTGAATTTTGAAGGTCTTATATGAGATCAGGAAAATCCAGCCCCGCCTTTAGCACATTAGTTCATAAAACATTAGCTTAATTGACAGTTATGTTAGTTTTGTGTGTACATAACCGAGTTTAGTCCGAACATGACGCATAATTACAAACAACATTAAACTTGAGTGTGACTTTTGGGGTAGACGAAACTGACATAAATTTTTTAGAGTTCTGTTTAAGTAGTTTAATCACCAGGATATACTGAATGACTTTCAAAGTTAGATGCTTATGTACATACATTCACACATGTATGGTATGCTATGAAAAGCTTATTCCCACATATAAGACTTGGCTGTTTCTCAACTTGCTCTAGAACCACAAACTCCGGTTGCTCTAGTTCGCCGGGAGTACGGTATGGTGATTTCCCAACCACTCACGTCGAGACTCGGAGCTTGTGACGTCGATGCATGGAGTCCAGTCTAGGATATTCTTCTCTCAGCCTGCTTACGACTCAACCACCCGAACGTTCCCGACCTCCGAGTCGCCGGATTAAAAGAGACGCCAAGCTCTCAGTCATTCCCACATATATGATGATATGTACTCCTAGACGATTTCAGCTACGGCGCGGCGGCCAGTATCAACGGAGACCAGCCAACAACGCAGAAGCGGCAGAAGATATTATAGTACTCCGAGGCACGGGGATAAAGCCCCAACTTCAAAACTCTGTGTTGTTATTAAGCATTTCTTTAATTAGGAAACTCAATAATACTTTTTGACCCGACCCGGAAATTTAACCCGAGATCTCTTGATCAAAGGCAGTCGCCAGACACAGTTATATGATCAGTATATACAATTTTATAATTAGGTCCTTTATTGGAATTGCATTGAAAAGAAAGGGATATTATTTCTACGATGTATTATTTGTATTGATTGGGTAGTGTACAGCATTTTTATGTAAAAAAAAACACCCAAACTCCAAAACCAATATTCGCTCCGTTCGATGTGAAAATCAAAGCAAAAATTACATAACACTTGTTTTCTGTAAGGACCGTGATATGACCCCGCTCAAGCCTTTTTCAAATCGCGCTAAAACTTACAAATATAATTTTTGCTATAAATCTTAAGACTAATGCCTAGAAGTATAATTGACACCAAGACAAGACCAACTAAAGCAACAATCATCTCAGCCTGTGTCTTTTCATGTTAATCTATCCGGACAACAATCGTGCCATATTGTTTCCAACTCATCGATCTAACATCCTAATGATAATTGCTATATAAATCACTCTTATTAACTTCAAGGCTTAAATCCAATAGGGTTGGCACTAGTCTTGATGTTTAATTAGGTTTAATAACACGACTCGCCAGAAAATCATCCTCATCGTTGCCCTTCCAATAGTTATTTTATTTCTTTGCTTATTATATGAATATAGAAAAATACAGTGCCCCATAATGCATACTAATGTTATAAATTCTAAAGTAACTCTGTCTGTCTGTCTGTTAGGCTATCATGGCTAAACCGCTAATCAAATTTGGCAGTTCTTGAAGAAGGACATAGGGCTACTCTATGCCTATGCTGCAACATACACGAGCCGCGGGCAAAAGCTGATGTCCACAAACCGCCTTACATTTAAGAGAAAAGTGAGCGAACACCTTTAGGGAGTATTGGCAGTACAGTCTCAACGCTGTGTATTTTATATAATACTAGTTGTTGCCTGCGGCTCCACCCGCGTGTATGTCGGTTATCGCGGCAAATAGTAGCCTATGTGTTATTCTGATGTATAAGCTATATTAATGTAAAGTTTAATCCAAATCCGTTCAGAAGCTTTTGCGTGAAAGAGTAACAAACATCCATCCATACTTACAAACTTTCGCGTTTATAATATTAGTAGAATTAAGTATATGTATGTGTTTGCTTAAATGTGTTATGTATCCATAGATTTGTATGGTAGTATATTTGTATATATTGGTTTTATTCGATGTAAGTTTATCTGTTATTTATGTAACTATTGTGATCTTTGTCAAACTCAGCACTTTGTCTTTGCACCTATCGTATCATATTTCTACATCACCTGAAGGTTGACTGGCAGAGAATGCCTCATGGCATTAGTCCGCCTTTGTGCATCATTTGCAAGAAGTTTTAAATAAAGTAAAAATAAAAAGCTAGTAACTTTACAAAGAAATAAAACATACGGTTTAATCCTAAGCGTCAAAAAATAAAAAAAGGTAGTGTTAAAATCTTATTTCTGTTCCAGATTCCACTGCTACATGGAACACACACATGTATAAAACAATCCCGTCCACAACTTTGAAGAAGTAACCAGAAACATTTTAAAAACCCACATTCTTCAAATGTTTTTTTGTCTTATGTACTAGAGGGCAAGTAACGTAAGACACACATTTATAAAATGCACTTTAAAATATGCATTTTTTTACTAACCTTGAAGAAACAGCTTTTGTACTAGAGATGTGTTAACTTCGTACGTCGCGTTATCTTTATTTTATTATACCGTTGTCTAATAAGCCGTTGTGTATTTCAAGCAACGATCGACAGTGTACTGTGTGTATCGACTTTAAAAGAGACGATGATCCCAGAGTTTCGTCCTTTCTTCTCAGGGCTAGTACAGTTTGGAAAGGCCGAACTCATTTGCTCAAAAAAAGTTTAACTTGCAAAAGTGTTCTTGTGACTTAATAGCAGAATAAATGTTTTCATTTCATTTGTTACAAAAGTTTTTGTGACACCCCTACGCAATATCGATATAAACACACTTAAGTCTTTATTGTGCACAAATGAACACTTTACAATTAAATACACCACAAGTTTGTTAAGTCCTGTAATACGTTGGAGGAGTACAGCTGATAGACAGCTTATTATTGCGTCATCATGCTCTATTTCAAGATGACACAGATTATAGTATCGATTTAGAATATAATGGTATGAATATATTTCTGAATTAAAAAAAATAAACTTATCATTGAGAATATTGATCGAAAAATAAGATATCACAAGGAAATGAGTGGGTCAACCACGTTTCTCCAACCAGATTTTTTTTTTCATGGAATAGGCGGGCAAACGAGCAGACGTATCGCCTCATGGTAAGCGATTACCGCCGCCCATGGACACCTGCAACACCAGAAGCGTCACAAGTGCATTGCCGCCGCTGGCCTTTTGGGGATGGAGGGGAGATAGGGGTAGGGAGATTGGGGTATGGGCCTCCGGTATCCTCACTCACTCGGTGAAACACAGCGCAAGCACTATTTCACACCGGTTTTCTGTGAGGCCGTGGTATCACTCCGGTCGAGCCGGCCCATTCATGCCGAAGCGTGGCTCACCCACGGTAAAGGTTTTCAAATTTAGTTAGTACAAATATAAGAAATAAGTAGAATAAAGTAAAATTACAAAATTGGAACTAAATTTATGTTTTTTTAAATATATGAGCCCGCTAAAATGACTCTACTCTGCATGATGGAAATCATGAGTAGAATCCAAGAGTGGTGGTCACCATACTCATTGAGAATGCAGACAATACAACAATCTGGCGTGGTGACCCACACTTTATTGGTCTATATATGTGTGTGGCCTAAAAATGTAACTTGAAAACCAATTACAGAAAAAGAGAATAAAAAAATCAAATTCCACGGATCGTTTTACAAACGGTTTTTTTATATATGTCCCTGCCAAAATGACTCTACTCTGCCTGATGGAAAGCATAAGCAGAATCCAAGCGTGATGGTTTCCTGAGCAAACATTTTTTTGTAAATAAGTAGATAGATAGTGATATAAGTAGATAGTTAATCTATCTCGGCAATCAACGGAAATGCTGAACTAAAGTTAAAAAAATATATTCTAGATTCTATTCTGACTGCGAAAATAATGAGTCACTTTTGCGTAGGTATATAAAGCACTAGACATGTCCAAATCAACCTCTCGCCGTCCTCTGCTGAACGAAGGTTACCCTCAAGGAGAGAAAACTATGTATTTTGCAAAACATCCCAAAACATTTTCCACTTTAATCACATCACATCACACTAAAATATAAAGGCGAAAGTGTGTATGTTTGTTACTTCTTCACTCAAAACTACTGAACATATTGGGATGAAACTTTACAGTAATATAGCTTATACATCAGAATAACACATAGGCTACTATTTGCCGCGATAACCGACATACACGCAGGCGGAGCCGCGGGCAACAACTAGTATTATATAATAGAATATGAAATCGAAAACCAACTAATAGAGCGTTTAGAGGGCTCAGACTTTCCGGTTATCCGCCCTTGACCTTCTCATGTTATTGTATACAATCCCCAATACCCGGAGGTATATTAACGATATCACTTTCCCTTCCTAATAGATATTTATATTGACATCCTCTAACTGTTTTACTAAGTTACTATTAAAACTATCTCAAATGCTTAAAGAGTATGTTTTTGTAAATACCCATTTGCGTCAGAAAACAAAGGTTAATAGCGAATGTTATAGCTACATATCACTATTTCAAACGGACCACTGTGAGGTTGTATCTCCAGTACTTAGTGAGTGATCATGACTGCTGTGCCGGCCGGTCGTAACAGGCAATGAGGATCGCGAAATAGGTTCCGACCACGAACAATATATGTAATTGTATGAAAAGTATTTTTTTATTATATACCAGAACACAGGTAAAGAAATATTTCTAGTATATATTACGTATTTTAATTTATTAAATATGTTTATTAGTAGGCCGGTTACTATAGAACACGCTCTGCCTGAAGTCATGTGAGATTTAAGTTATTATTACAATACTAGCTTTTGCACGCGGCTTTGCTCACGCAGACTTTCATCCCCTGATTGAGCCCCTTAGGGGTGGAATTTCAAAAATTCCTTTCTTAGTGCTCACTTACGTTATATAAGGAACCTACATGCAAAATTTCAGAATTCTAGCTTCAGCGGTTTGGGCTGTGCGTTGATCTCTGGGTATGTCAGTCAGTCAGTCAGTCACCTTACTCTTTCATATATATAGATTACTAGCTTTTACACGCAGCTTCGCTCACGCAGACTTTCATCCCCGATTTACCCCCTTAGGGGTGGAATTTCAAAAATTCCTTTCTTAGTGCTCACTTACGTTATATAAAGAACCTACGTGCAAAATTTCATGATTCTAGCTTCAGCGGTTTGGGCGTTGATCTCTGGGTATGTCAGTCACCTTCCAGTATATATATAGATTATTTTCTATGAAAATGTAACAGTAAAAACCGGAAACTTCAGAGAATGTCATCGTTCTGGTTTAACTCTTGCTTTGACTGTTTTTACTCCATATTTTAAATTTATAAAAAATGTAATGTAGACAGTTCGCAGACAAACATAATTTCTTATCTTGATTATATCAGTGTATGTAGAAATAGGAATGATTCAATTTCTTTACGTTAGCTCGGCTCAAACTGTGACGAATCTCCGTTACTATAACTAATTTTAAATAGGTATGCTAAGTAAGCTACGATCCTTCATAAACGTTTTAAAATTCCTTGATACAACGAAACAAAGGATGCTTAGATCAGGAAATGATGTGGTATTATTAGACATAGTACAACCTTTCAATTATAGTAGTAACTATAGAAGGAAATAAAATTGGAGTGCCTGTTTTTAATATTAACAGACACCACAACTGAAAATTTTCAACAGTAAATACATAATATGTAGAAACAGTTTATATCGTGTCCAAAAATACCTATATATTTAGAGGAATATCTATAAAACAGAATAGTTGAAAGTGGCCCTATTGGGGTGGGGACGTGCGAGATATCAATATTTTGTAAATGATTTTATTTAGCGTTCATAGCAGCATTATTCGATTACAATAATTTGAGTTTATTTTCATCAGTTACAAAAAAGCGACATTGCAAGACGAAACAAATTGGTTCTCGAAGTATTGCGGGGATTGCTTTTCGCAACTAACTCAACATATACCAACCTCCGGTCTTGGAGGGGAGTGATGTGGCGACTTCCACATACAGCGCAACAACAACATAACATACTACAGCGCTATCTACCGAAGATACGTCGAACTACGGAGTAACGAAGTAAACTAAGAAACTACAAATCCTGAATCGTGAAGTGAAAGTTCCCACGCCAGTTAACATATATACAACATCCCAACATCAACCATTGGGCAGTTGGCCCGCCAGGCATGATCACCTCGCCTGGTCGGAGGATCCTCCCTTTGTGTTGGAGGGACATGACACTCGTTCCTCCACAGTGGTGACCCCGACGTGATTGGAAGCAGCCTGCGAAGCAGCATCAGCACGCCACCATCATGTTCACTCCCACAGCAAGTCTCACAGCCAGCCAGCAATCTCGGCCTCAACAGGGATATACCACACGCAGGAAGCGACCGCTCCAGCCTGGTTACCCCTACGGCCTCATCAGCGTCTAGGCACAGCACACTGCAGCTACGGTCCATGTAAGCAGAGCATATCTCTCCCGTCGATGCAGCAGCCAGCCAACCGCCCCGACTCACTGGGGACCTTACCGCAGCACCGCGCAACGCCTGCCATCCCGACTCACTGGGATCAGCGGACTACAGCCCCGACTCACTGGGACTAGCGGTATTCAGTTCCGACTCACTGGAACTTGCGGCACTCAGTTCCGACTCACTGGAACTACTCACTCCTGGCACTGGCAAGCTCCGCAACAGAGCACAGACAGCTAACTCAACATATACCAACCTCCGGTCTTGGAGGGGAGTGATGTGGCGACTTCCACATACAGCGCAACAACAACATAACATACTACAGCGCTATCTACCGAAGATACGTCGAACTACGGAGTAACGAAGTAAACTAAGAAACTGCAAATCCTGAATCGTGAAGTGATAGTTCCCACGCCAGTTAACATATATACAACATCCCAACATCAACCGTTGGGCAGTTGGCCCGCCAGGCATGATCGCCTCGCCTGGTCGGAGTATCCTCCCTTTGTGTTGGAGGGACATGACACTCGTTCCTCAACAGTAAAATTCTGCATTTGTTTTAATTGTTATGTGTGAGTTCGTAATGACAGACGATTGTTTTTGTATGTGAGTCTAAGTGACATAGACAGTGTGTAGATTCCCCACCCCCCCTGGCCCCCACTAAAAATGACAGACTGTTGTCTGGTGGTGTCTGACTGATGTGCTGAAATACAGGCTACGAGCCTAGCTTAGGCACCAGTCTCCCACAGTATGAAACCTTACCATAAGATTTTTGTGTAATTTTAAAAATGTATTGTGGCGAGTAAATAAATGTTTATTATTATTATTATGTATCGGAAGAAGACGCTATGGCTTCTCCCTTCCGTTCGGCAGCCCGTTTGATGGGGGGAGACGAAGAGCGGGTGTGGGACCCAGAGAACCGATCTAATCCTCTAATCCCCGCGGTGGCTTAACTCGGTAATCGGGAGGAGCTCCAGAAACACATCGTAGCCAGAAAATTTTATTGACTCTTTTCTAAACAAAATGTTGTCAGCTCCACTTTGATAGAAAAACTCATTTTAATAATTTGTTTGACATGAAACCTGAACGCTGCCTTAGTACTCTCAAGGCATGTGATTGCGGCTGCATCATCTGATGATACATGTTAACAAAATGTAGAATCGTGAGCCGTCTGTAATTATTTGTGTGGTAGCAACATCAATCAGTCGTACACGGTAATCACATAAATAAAATCAAGAGTATATTATAAGTTATACGTTTGTTCTAGACACAATGTAATTATTGTATTTATAACTGACTGCATTTGACTGCACGTTTGGCCTAGTGGCTTAACGGTCACCACGTCGTTTCCTACTTCGCCAAGTGTCGAGGGTTCAAATCCCTCGTAGGACAACACTTTGTATGACACACAAATTGTTGTTCTGAGTCTGGGTGTTTTTTGTGTCCGTTTCATGTATGTTTGTAAAGTCCCCCGCCACACAGGATTTATTCCCAGTGCAGGAGATGTATTAAAAAAAAACAGTACTATATAATATGTGTAGGACTGATGTTTATGTACATGTTCTGAAAAATTATTACGTATCGCTATGGTCGGTGTAAATTCAACATGGCTTTTGGTTGTGCTATAATATAAATCAGAGCTATACAGCTTCACCTAGAATAACTCTGGTACAAAAATTGTATTCTATTTTACTTATCAGGAAAACTATGTCAGAAAACCACTGCTTGCAATACTTTTTTTAACCGACTTCAAAAAAAGGGAGATGGAGGTTTCTCAATTCAACCGTTTTTTTTTTTTGTAATGTGTGTTCGCGTATAACTTCGTCGTTTATAAACCGATTTTGACGATTCTTTTTTTAATGGAAAGGAGATATTCCAACGGTGGTACCATGATAAGGACACTAAGATCTGATGATGGGATCCAAGAGAAATCGAGTCGAACCTTGAAGTCGGTTTTTATATTTTTTATATTTATATATTTCATTTTAAAGGAAAACTGAGTTCCCTACTCACTTTTCTCGCCTTATCTTCTCGTAATGATCACCGTATAATTCACATCGCGATCGCATACAAATATTCAGTTCAGAGCTACAGAAAAGACATACCTATAAGGTCACCTGAACATATTTTCACCACTGAACAAATGTTGCTTTTAAGAAAAAAATATTTACTGAAGCGAGCGCTTCCTGAATTTGATGCTAAAGGCAATTTAAGAATATACTAAAACATTACATAACCTGTATAAAATGGAATTTAAACAATAATACACTTTGCAGATAAAAAGCAGTTCTTCCTAGATAAACAACAATATTTATTTACCGCACACGTGAAATAAAGTGCTAACAATTAACATGAACGTATATTAAACCCCATATTGTAATACTCAATGACCTTAAGACGTTAACCTTTCATATATATGCTGACAATGTAGCAAATTACCATGCGTAACTATCAAAGATCGAGGCGAAAACTCTGCAATGTATAGGGTTGTCAACCTAACAAGAGACACCCTCTTATAATAGGTATTTACCTATGAAATTGCCGTTTTGTATGCAATAAGTGAAAGTTCTTATTTTTTCAAACTTTTTTAGTTATGTTATTCGAAGTAATCACCCATGCAATCGACGCATCTTTGCTAATGCATTGCAGGTTTATTGATGCCCTTCTTGTAAAAATCAGCTGGATGGGAGGCAACAAACTCTTCAAAGGCATTTTGTACTGCCTCTCGGGAATTGAAATTTTTACCCACTAAAAAGTTGTCTAAATTTTGGAAAAAGTAATAGTCGGTAGGTGCAAGGTCTGGTGAGTATGGCGGATGAGGGAGAGCTTCCAACCCCAGCTCTTGCAGCTTAGAGACTGTCTGTTGCGCAGTATGGGGTCGCGCGTTGTCGTGAAGCAGCTGCAAGAGCTGGGGTTGGAAGCTCTCCCTCATCCGCCATACTCACCTGTCCTTGCACCTACCAACTATTACTTTTTCCAAATTTTAAACAACTTTTTAGTGGGTAAAAAATTCAATTCCGGAGAGGGAGTACAAAATGCCTTTGAAGAGTTTGTTGCCTCCCGTCCAGCTGATTTTTACAAGAAGGGCATCAATAAACTGCCAATGCGTTGGCAAAGATGCGTCGATTGCATGGGTGATTACTTCGAATAACAGAAATAAAAAAGTTTGAAAAAATAAGTACTTTCACTTATGGCATACAAAACGGCAATTTCATAGGTAAAGACCTATTATTTGTAGCATACAAAACACTTGCAATACACTTTATACTAGTGTGGTGCACTGGTGATAAGAACACCTAGACATGTTTGAATCATCGAGTTTGAACATGGTATTCAGTCAATATTATTAAATATTATGGAGCCCTATCAATGGTAATTTGAAAAATTAACAGGTTTGTTCTTAACTGTTTTACGTTCATAAATTCAATCATGATAAATAAAAGATTTAAATTAAAAATAAAATTGAAGAATTATATAAAAGCAACACGAAAACAAAGCTTACCTTATGTCAAAATTGTGCTCTAAATGAAATGAGGTTGACTGTAAATTGATGTGATTCTAACTATCACTAATTTTGGTGCGCGCGTAATGTGGCACAGTTGTAACTTCAGTAAATAATTATTGTGTGACGTGTCAACCCTAGCTGGGTGTATGTTTTAGGCTAAATACATGAGAATTGCTATTTCCCTCTTCATGTCACGTATCCGTAAGGTTGAAGAACGCGGAATAGGTGATACGATGATTCTGAGAAGCCGTGTGGAATAATTTTCGAAAAATTATTCATGCAAAACCATTCTGATGTTACGGTCTGTTAAATGTCAGAATTTAAACGGATTTTTTCAAGTGTTTTCTGAAATAAACTGTCTGTCGTGGGAGGAATGTTGTCTTTATTTACAATCTGACAGTAATCAATGACTTATAAGAAGAATGGTTAGAAGCAACCTGAAGCCAGCTTAGTTTTTTTAGGACATCTAACACACAACGCCATCTAGTTTTAAACTAAGCAGAGCTTGTACTATGGGTACTAGACAACTGATATAAATACATATATTGTTTTTTTGTAAATACTTACCTACATATTATACATAGAAAACACCGAAACTAGCTAACTAGACAACAGTGTTTTACCTTACATCCAGAATTTACGGATACATCTTGGCAGACAGGTTTGTGACTATCTGTTTTTAACCGACTTCAAAAAAGAGGAGGTTCTCAATTCGTTTTTTTATGTGTGTTCGCGGATAACTTCGTCGTTTATGAACCGATTTTGATGATTGTTTTTTTAATGGAAAGGAGAAATCCCAACGGTAGTACCATTATAAGGGCACTAAGATCTGATGATGGTATCCAAGAGAAATCGAGTCGAACCTTCGAAATTCGTAGGGTCGACTAGTGCATTTGTTACTTTTATTCTTAAATTGAAAATTGGGGCTTTCCGTTCGGTCCCATTTAAATTTGGTCGTTCTTGAGGTCATTTTCTTTTCTTTTTTTAAATTTTACTTGTCTTAATTCAACACCACACAGATAATACATTATATCATCAACAGCTCATCAACTGCTGGACACAAGCATTTTTTCCTCTTTTTAAAAAGACAACTCTCACATGAAGAATATATATCCCGTGTCGCGGGGGACTAACAAACATACATGAAACGGGTACAAAGAACGCTCACTCAGAACAACAATTTGCGAATCACACTAAGTTTTGTCCCATGTGGGATTTGTACCCACACCACTTAGTGCAGTGGAAAGCGGTGTGGCGACCGCTTAAACCACTAGGCCTCTTTACAAAGGAGGTTTTGCTACGGGATTGGTTGTTATAGTTTGTGTCAACTTTTCCTTTACATTATTGCTGTCTTGAGTAGTTTGCTTGCTCCCTTTGCCGGCTTTTACGACACCCATCATCTCCCTACCCTTTTCCCAAATTTTTGGGGGCTGTGCAATAACTTTTCTTACTCCATTCTCCTCTATCATTCGTCAGTTCACTGTTTACTCCCTTCCTGGCCATATCCTCTTTTATGCAGTCCATCCATTTGTTCTTTGGTCGACCTCTACTCTTATATCCGTCGACTTCCATGCTTAACACTTTCTTAACTATATTTTGCTCATCTCTACGCATCACATGTCCATACCAGGCTAACCTGTTGCTTCTCAATTTTTCATTCACGACACCTATAGAAAGAATAGAGGCATGTGACACTACGTTCTCACGTGTGTGTCTACAGAGTGTCACGGACGGGTTTTTAATCCGTTACCACACGGACTCACAAATTAGGTATTCTTTTTACCCGACTACGAAAAACCCGAAAGTGAAGGTACCATATCTTTAGCAGTCTATGTGTGTTTGTATGGTCCACCGTGGCGCCGAAACTACTGAACCGATTTGAACGAATGAGGTGTAAATAGGTTCGTAATAATGGCCCGGGTAACATAGACTATAAAAAATTTATCAAAAGTTTTTTCGTAATCGGGTTATATAAGTCTTTGAAATTTTAACCGAATTAAAAAAAAGAGGAGGTTATTAACCGACTTCAAAAAAGGAGGAGGTTATCAATTCGACTGTTTTTTTTTTATGTTTGTTGCCTCATAACTTTCGACTGGGTGAACCGATTTTGATGATTCTTTTTTTATTTGAAAGCTGGTGCTTCCCATGTGGTTCTATTTCAATTTGGTCCAGTTCTTGAAGTCGTTTTTTTTTGTTAAAATTTGTGAATTTCTTGTTAGTAAATGTACTACTTTTTGCTCAGTTAGTACCTACTACAGTAATATAACACTAAAGAATACGTATAAAGTTTTTGGGCAAGACCGCTGACTCACGCTTCTTAAGCATGTCAACGTACTGATTATTGTCAATAAACACAATCATAAAAGGACGAGAGGCTTGAACAAACAAACACTAAACGAACCTCTCGAAATCTTATTCTATTATGTTCTTTTTGTACTGTTGAGGTAGCAAACTACTTCTCCTTTCAACTTGCAATGAGATAATATATATAAAAAAGCGGCCAAGTGCGAGTCGGACTCGCCCATGAAGGGTTCCGCAGCAGCAAGTTACATAATATAATTTTTATTTTATATTTTTTCATTTGTGTTCATTGAAAGGTAAATTGCAGTTCACGATTTATGACGTATTAAAAAAAACTACTTTCTAGATTTCGTTCAAACCAATTTTCGTTGGAAGTTTGCATGGTAATGTACGTCATATATTTTTTTTAGATTTATCATTCTCTTATTTTAGAAGTTAGAGGGGGGGGGACACACATTTTACCACTTTGGAAGTGTCTCTCGCGCAAAATATTCAGTTTAGAAAAAAATAATGTTAAAAACCTCAATATCATTTTTGAAGACCTATTTATAGATACCCCACACGTATGGGTTGGATAAAAATTTTTTTTTTCAGTTTCAGTTCTAAGTATGGGGACCCCCAAAATTTATTGTTTTTTTTCTATTTTTGTGTGAAAATCTTAATGCGGTTCACAGAATACATCTACCTACCAAGTTTCAACATTAAAGGTCTTATAGTTTCGGAATAAAGTGGCTGTGACATACGGACGGACAGACACACAGACAGACAGACATGACGAATCTATAAGGGTTCCGTTTTTTGCTTGTCACGGAACCCTAAAAACGTCTAGACGCTAATCCAGTCTGGCTGTCTCCTAAGATTTAAGCTCAAATTTCATTGGTATCAAATACTAGAATGACACTGTTAAGAAATTAGAAATATTATCACACTAAAAACACTCTTTTTAACCGACTTGAAAAAAGGAGGAGGTTATCAATTCGACTGTATATTTTTTTATGTTTGTTACCTCATAACTTTCGACTGCGTGAACCGATTTTGATGATTCTTTTTTATTTGAATGCTTAAAATGCTGGTGCTTCCCGTGTGGTCCCTATTTAATTTGGTTTTTGTGGTTATTATATTCACGTAGCATAAAAAGATATCTTGAACACTCAGAGAAAGGCAATTTTTTTTATTGTCTTTCTTTTGGTCGAAAATACAATACAAATAGGAATTCAGTTTGTGTACAGGGTGAGTTATTTCACCACTTTATCAGCTCCAATTCAAGTATAATCTACCGTGCTCTTTTCTCTATTTTATTAACACTTTCAAGCCGGTCTTATTGAAATCTTCACCAGATGTCTGCTAATTAATTCACAAATATGTTACTTGTATTAAATGATTGTTATCTTCAATGACAGATTGTAAACTTTCTATTTTTTTAAAACATGATATCAATGTATTAAGAGAAATTAACTTACGACCGAAAACATGCTAAGACACACCTACGATTTTCACTAAAACGACTAATATTTAGTAATTATTTAATGTGACTCGTTTAAGTTTTAAGGTAAATATGCATCGGGTAATCGATAACCATCTGTCGAGAATACAAGTCATCATCATCATCATCAGCCTATTGCAGTCCACTGCTGGACATAGGCCTTTCCTATTGCACGCCACTCTGAGAATCGAGTCGATTCTCAGAGTGGCGTAATCATCTCGTAATTTAAAAGTAGGTTATATTTACTATAAAAAAAAATAATTTAATGAATATTCCATTCAAATCTATTTCTTACTATCTTCTTCTTACTTCTTATTTATAGATACATATTATATAGTTAATGTATTTAATTAAACTATCAACTACTTATAAGGTTTTTCGTAATTTTTTACATCAAATTGAGGGTAATCCGCAAAAAAATCCATTATAAAAGCAGTATCGATGATTCAAATTTCGAATGTCATTAGAACTTTTGACACCTGCAATTCAAATTCCTTATTTGAAATTATTAAATATCAAATCAGATTATAAAGATGTCTAAGGTGTCAGGCGTTTGACACTGATGCGGAAGGTCGCTTCATTCCTTCATAAAGGTATCATTGGGTTCAAAAGATGTCGGGCATTTCTGGAATACATACTTTAATTAACCGTAAAAATATCATTCACACAATCTTTTATTTACATTAGTAACCTTTAACAGACCACTGTTAGACATAGGCCACCCCTTAGAAAGGAGGCTTTGGCCTACTATATTAGGTACTCTATGGTTTATTCCTAAAAGCCAGATTAGAAATTTTGACAGTTGACGTGAAACTTGAACTTGAAATTTGAATTTTGATTTTGTACCCGAAATAATCTTTTAAAACGTACAGACTATCCTCGCGACAGCACGATGAATTAAAATAAACCACATTCTTTCATTAAACTAATATTACTACGTAAAGTCCGTTTATAAATAATGGAGTTCTATAGTAAGATAGGTAAATAAATTCGACCGACTAACATCCAAAGCAATGGTGTTTATTGTTCATAATTGAATAACCAAGAAAGTGATACCTAAGAAGTCATTCATTCACTTACGAGTCAGACCACAATACCCAATCTTTCACCGACACTACCGAACAATGAATTCTCCAATTATACAAAGCCTCAAAGTAATTGACTCGATAATGTCTCATATCAACTAAGGAACACAAAAAACGGCCCCCAAAATCTATCTACAGGAGATACCATTATTTTAAACACAGTTATCATCTAGTATACTTCATTCAACACAAACCTACCTACGGATATGTAACTGGCACAATTAATATGTTCACTGCTTATATCTCCACTATAAAACAAAATTTTACCGCTACTTAACTTAAACAACTCTTAAACAACAGAGAGAGGACTTAAAATCCTTCACCGACGATTCCAAATACGAAATTCAAATTGTTCCCTTGTGGCCAGCATCTTCTACTATCATCTCATACGAATTTTAACTTTAAAAGTAATAAGTTTGGATCGGTTTTTGTCTAATGCTTGAACAATGTGGATCTTAGTGATGTTGATGTAAAATTAACTGTAACTGAAGGTGATAAGGTTGGATGTGGCTTGAATAAAGGAGTAGGTTTTAATAATAACAGGTTTGGAGCCGCCGTGGGAACGAAGTCGGATATGCGATGTATAATCGTCTGTCGGAACAGAGTGGATGCAATAGTCCAATTTTGCAGCCTTTTACTTAGATTACGTTTGCGGCAGGTTTGAAAATAAAAACTTGTTTTTGCATCGGACGTGTTAAGATTTTTCGTTAGTTTTTGTAATACATGTGTGAGATTTCCTCTTTAGTTTTAATGGGAAATTGAAGTTCCGGGAGAAACTGTGATTTATTCAGAAAGCTTGAGGAATATGTACCAGTGACCTGTACTTTCTACAAACAGTGGAGAAAGATTGTCTATTTAGAGACAAACCTTCATACTCTATAGCCGATCGCACTCAATGACTTGTATAATTAGCCGCCAATTTCCTTTGAGAGAATGACTAGTTAAAATATATTAGTTAGTTGGTAAACAAAATCTCAGTAAGCTCTATATTAGATGATGGTGGATAGTTATTAAACTATTCTATCAATAGTGATGTCATTTCTACGCATTACAAATAACGTAACTCACAATGAAGCTATGCTACACTCACAGATCATAGAAATGATCTGAGGTACTCTATTCGCATAGGTTTCAAAGTAAAACATTAAAATAGAGAATAGGTATATTTGTCATGGCAACCTTGATGTTTTGAAAAAAAAAACGACTAACAGGTCGCAAGAAACGTCGATAAGTTGCTGCGAGTGTTTTGATTAGAATAAAAACTATAAAATGTGCAGTTCTAATTTTGAATTAAAAAAAAAAGAACTGAGTAAAGACAATAAAAAAATTAGATTTATTGTTTTCAAGATTAACAATCTATCTCACAGCTCTAAAACTTAAAAAACCGTGACGATATAATTAAGTTTACGACTCAGGAAAAGTAGAAAGATGGTAATATTTTTGTAACACCCGTACCATCGATTGGTTCTTTAGCTACACGTATTAAAATTCCATAGAGCCTTTGTTGCTCGTACCAATCTGTCATGAGCAATTTAAAATCTATATTATCTTTATCCTTGGGTCCAATCCGATAGCCATAATTTAACAAAGACTGTTTTACCCACTTGCGCTGAGGTCGTATGTTGTGTTAAAAGATTTTTGCTATTGATATAATCGATACATCACTTTGTCATCTAATGCGGAAATACTTAATTAATTTGTTTTTAAAGGTTTCTTGTACTTGTTAAACAGGTATATACATGCAATGTTTGCAATTCACACTTGGCAATGCATTATAATTCGTTCAGGTCATTAAATTATGTCTGTACTAGTTGTTGCCCGCGGCTCCGCCCGTATATGTCGGTTATCGCGGCAAATAGTAACCTATGTGTTATTCTGATGCATAAGCTATATTACTGTATAGTTTCATCCAAATCCGTTTATTAGTTTTTGCGTGAAAGAGTAACAAACATCCATCCATCCATCCATCCATACTTACAAACTTTCGCGTTTATAATATTAGTAGGATATCTTTTCTCTACTTTTTTATATATATGAGTCTTCTAAAGTGACTCTAATCTGCCTGATGGAAAGCATGAGTAGAATCCAAAAGTGATAGTCGCCATAATCATTGCAAATGCAGAGAACGCAACAATGCAGCAGGGTGTTCCACACTATGTGTGTGTGTGTATAGATCTGTATCTTGGCCGCGCATCACGCCGAAACTACTGATAGCCCATTTATCGAGGAAAGCTGTAGGATATATATCATTACGCTAAGAACAAAAGGAGCGGAGCACCAATGAAGAATGTTTCAAAAACGGTGGAAAAATATCACGCTATGGGCAATGGGAGACGCAAACGAGCTTGCGAGGGAAGCTAGTAACCAATAAAGTATAGATGCATTCTTTGAAATTCCATTCTTTCACTCGGGTACCTATTCATCATCATTTGCTTATTTACGCTCATAGTTACTATAACTTTAAGATTCAAAGCGCGGTTATAACCTCTACAAATATGCAGGCTTCGTTAATAATTTAACATTACGCTAGCCCTTAACTCGTACAGGTAGAACTATAAAACAAACCATTAATTATTTTCTTGTACAGTAAGTATCTCTTTACGGTAATCCAAAGCTTTGCATTTACTTTGTCTGAAATGAAATCTGAGAATGCGTTTCTATCTTAGGCGTCTGATATTATCTTCAGGACGAAGATTTGATTACAAAATTTTGTTATAAGACCGCCTACACACTGCTTCTGTGATTTGAGATAAATTTTCTCGAATATTTTGATTAGTAATATCATTACAAGGCTTTTTTATACTTTTAGAGGGTTCATGCTTTTTGTTTCACAATAAAATCACAATATCATCATCTTCCTAGCTACTAGTTCAACCGGTTTTACCTGAATATCAGTTTTTACACGGAGCGACTGGCATGGAACCTTCGCAACCCTGAGGGTGAACTGAATTCGAAGGTTGAACTATGTAGTTGTCAGTATATTTGAGGGCACTGACTTCTCAATAAGGATTGCCATAGATGTTCATGGCAACCGGGACCGACGGCTTAACGTGCCCTCCGAGGCACGGGCACAATAAAAACACAACATAAAATATAATTGACGTAAGACCTTTCTACATAAGTACTCAGTGTATGTTCTAGAATTCAGTAGTTCAAACAAATCAATCCGTACTCGGATATTGGGAGGGGAGTCAGGAACTATACCTACATGTAGGATAGTACGTCTGTACAAGAAAAACTTAAAAAGAACTAAAATCCGATTACGTAAAAAAATTATGAAATTTATATAGGGACTACGTAGTCTGCCAAAACTATTATCCTTCCTTTTCACTTCACTATGGTCGCGTAAAAGTTCATGAAAATATGATAGTCTTGTTTTATCGTTTGGACTGCTTTTTTTGTTTTGAAGTTGATAAATAAGAGCCTCTAGATATTCGAATTTTAATTAATTTCCGACCGTAGGTACAATATGCTCCAATCTGTAAAGTCTAACTAATTAAACTGAATTTAATATTAGTACCATTTAGTCTTAAGTGCCAGATCGTAGCAGATTAAATAATCTAAAGTATTTAAAAAATATATTTTAGAATATAAATTCTATAAATTATGGAATGTTTTTTTGAATAGGTGGCTCACTGTTAAAGAAAAGAGTAATGATAAATAGTACCTACTTAAAACTCATGGCAAGATAAAATACGTAAATGAAGACTCAGCGGTATAAAAAGACAAATATTTGAAAGGCTGTATCCTGGGACAAGACTACATAAGTTCTCATTGACAATAAACAAAGAGCATATCAACACTCCAAACTTTAAGTGCGACATAAAGTACCAAATTCTTATGCACAAAGTGTTTGAGTTGCTCCGACAAAAAAGCCCACATAGACGTCTCTATTAAATCTCACACATAACAACCGACTAACATCACATTCGTATGTAAACAGGTGCTTAACTGCTCTAAGTTTACTGACATCCATAATAATACCAATAAATATATACGAAATTTGATGTACACGCATTTAATCACCATTGCAGGTTTATTTAGAAACTATATCATCCATAACAATAGTAAAAACGCAATGAATGTAGTGTGCTTCGTTAGTGTCGATGCATTCTAAATTTAAGTTTGTGTGAATACCGTAGGCTGTGTTTTACGTGTGTGTGAGTACGAGTTGCGCAAGCGCACGAGACGAGACGAGGCTGAGTCACCGAAGCGTTTTATTAAGGTCGCGGTACACTTAGGTATTAGATGCTTAACCAAGTGCTTTAAGTTATTCCAAAGTCACATTGAAACTTTTTAAGTAAAATATAATTTTTCAAAGAAACTTGGCTTTTAGTGCAACCATTATCACATATGAATGTTGATTAAAAGTAAGAATGACTTGCTATAGATAACATCCATATTTAAAAATAATCATCTTCAAAAGAAGTGTAACTAAAAAAAAAGGTAGACTGCGATACGATCTTCCCATTAAAAAGATTGATTTTGCGACAAAATAAGTTTCAACACCTCACAGGAAAAGGAAAAACATCATTAGAGCAATTTCCGTCCTTTAAATTAAATTATCGTAGACTACCTTGTACCACAACAATTTGATCTTTCGAACCATAATCCCATTGTAGTAGTACACTAACACAACAAAATCTATACAATGAAATAAAATGGAATTTGTCTGTCTATTTGTATGTTTGTTCCGGCTAATCTCAGGAATGGCTAGACTGATTTTGACGGCACTTTCATTGGCACATAGTTGATGATATAAGGTGTAACTTAGGGTACAACAACCGAGGGTAACACCGCTGGGCATAGCTAGTTTATAAAAAAAAGCAAATTGTAATGCTTATCCTTATATGGTTTATACAATAGATTGATGATTAGAAACATATATTGAACTAGCTGACCCACGCAACGTCGTTTGCGTCTCTTATTGCCCGTAGCGTGATAATTTTCCCCCGTTTTTGAAACATTCTTCATTGGTGCTCCGCTCCTATTGGTCTTAGCGTAATGATATATAGCCTATAGCCTTCCTCGATAAATGGACTAACCGACACTGAAAGAATTTTTCAAATCGGACCAGCAGTTCCTGAAATTAGCGCGTTCAAACAAACAAACAAACTCTGCAGCTTTATAATATTATAAGTATAGATTAACTCAACATCTAACATACAAGAACTTACAAGGCTACAAAGATATTAGCAATAAATCAACAATAAATTTATTATACTTTACGCTTTTGTAATCTTACATAAAGCATTTATATACTGTGTCAAAATCAAAGTGGGAGGTACTGAAATTTAAGAGGCGACTAAGCTAGAGAGATGTAAGTAGTCAAGTCTATGTACATCTTATTAGGAAAATGAAGGAAAATATTGTTGTAAGATAACCATGCTTTGACTCAAAGGATTGCCTGACTTCATGCCGTGGCCTTATATAAAACTGGTGCTAAGCAATGCTTACGTTGCATTTTACAGTATGAGTACTGACGCGAGCCCAACACCCTCAAAGACTGGGAACACTCCTGACTCTTGAATTTGAGGCCCTTGTGGCATCAACAGCATTCACAGGCATAAGCTTCTCCTCAGACAGGAGGTTTTGGGTTGGTATAGGGTTTCCAGTTTTTCTTCCCTTAGCAGTGATGTTGTCCTACGTAGTTTGCTATCTTAAACGTCTCTTACGACATCCATGAGATGAATAGAGGTGATGACACTCTATATTACTATGAGGACACCTAAGCGTATACAAACAGCCATTATACCATCAGAAGATACGTCTACCCTCTATGTCACAAAAAGTTAGCACAATCAACAATCTTTAACAGTCCACTATTGACCATTAGGCGCTCATAGCCCAGTTGTACTCGGTGATTAGAAAAATCACCGAGGGTAAGCAACGACGGTGCGGTCAGTACCTGGTAACCATGAGCGTCTCCGTGATTCGGAGGTCACGTTTAGCAGTCGGTCCCGGTCGTTATCATATGATAAAAGTCGTAAAGCTTAATTGGAGCACTTTGGGCGGCTTAAAAACATCCAACGGCAAGATTTACGTAGCCACAACGTTGTCTTGCCAGTCCTCAACCAGAACTTGGCCAGCGTGGGGACGTATGGCCTTTATCCTCTCCTGAGAGGAGACCCGAGCTCAACAGTGGGACGTTATGGGTTGTTGACAGACTGACCATAAGTGTCTCCTTAGAAAGAAGGGTTTGGTCTACTAAAATATGCTGCCTAGATTGGTATGCAGCATTTTTTTTGGATTATATAAACGCAATTCCAGTGTAATCAGACCCTTAAATCAGTGCGAACTAAGCTGAACTCGGCGACGACCTCGAAAAATTAACTATAAAAAAAACAAACATTGGCACTTTGAACTTTAGTTTTAACTCATACAAAGGTTTTAGGTTTAATTCATACAAAGGCGTAAACTGATAAATCATAGTTGCTTGTGGGTGTACGCCGCAGACGGGCCCTTTGATTCTGTGGCGGCTTGCCGTATGGGCGGCGCGATCAATGTGATCGTATCTAAGCGAATGGACTATATACTATGATAGATAATATATATATGATATACCTATAAACATATTAATACCAGTCACGAAGGTTTTATTTCTAATATATCTAAACCACACTTACAAAAACAATCGAGGTCAGAAGTGCATTATCATACATACTTTTCACCTCAAATATCTCCTGTCAAACAATATAAAGAATATGAAATTACATACTATATCTCAAAATAATACATACAACTTTTTTATATTGACATTCAATACCGGGCTATATTCGGCACCGATATCGAAATAAACGTTAAATGATCTATACTTATAGATATATTAGGTATTATAAATGTGAAAGTTTTGATGGTTGGATGGAAGTTTGTCACCCAATCACACCAGAACGACAGAATGGAACTTGACAAATTTTAGTACAGAGACAGATTATAGGATACAGAATACTATTTTTATTCAATAAAGATTCAATTCAATACTTTTATTTTATTCAATAAAGAATTTAATTATTATTATTTATTATTATTATTCCAGCAACAGTAGGTACTGCTGTACTATGGTTGCAGGTAAAGCTGTCGGTCCTGCGCCTCATCTCTCCCCGATCGTGTCGGTTAACCATCCCATCGGATTATGAGAGACAGGGAACAGAGAGTGCTCCTGTGTTTGCATACACACTTGTGCACTATAATATCTCCTGCGTAGTTGGCTGGTCTCCGTCGAGACTGACAGCCGTGGCCGTTATCGGCTTTTTTTTTAATGGAATAGGCCGATGATGGTAAGCGATTACGGCCACCCATGGCATGGACACCCGCAACACCAGAGGCGTCACAAGTGTGTTACCGGCCTTTGGGGGTGGGGGGGAGATAGGGGGAGGGGTTGGGGTTTGGGCCTCCGGTATTCTCACTCACTCGGTGAAACACAGCGCAAGCACTATTTCACACCGGTTTTGTAGTTAAAAAGTAGTGATACCACTATCACTCCGGTCGAGTCGGCCCATTCATGCTAAAGCGTGGCTCTCCCACGGTTATGTACATACCATACTATAGTAACCAGATAGGTGATTTACATCACATCAACAGACTTTGACAGTCCACTGCTGGACATAATCCTCTCTTTAAAAAATATGTTTTGGTGTACTATATCACGCTGACCATCCAGGTTGGTAGAGTTGTTTCAAGTTTTTCTTTGAATAGGTGATTTATATAATGATATAATGAATATATAAAATAGACAAATAAGAAATGTTCGTACTCACCGCAATCATTTGTTCTGGTAATAGAACCCAGACCTTTGGGATACGCACTGAGAATTATTAACCATTAGACCTTAAAACTATCGCTATCATCGACCTAAGTAGATGCGTGTCCTGTTTAAAACACTTATAAGCCATGCTTAATTTAAGTCTAAATAAAGGTACAAGTAGTACAATATCGAAGTATTCATACATTAGGTACATGTCCGTTACATATATGTTTGTAAAGTCCGCCGCGACACAGGATGTACATATATTCCTAATTCGGGAGCTTTAATCTAAGTTCGGGAGTCGTCTTTAAAAAAAAAAGTAAAAAAATACATATATATCAATAAAACGTTGCTTTCAGATAAGCATTAAGAATAAGAATAGGAATTTTATAGTTAGGAATACGCAATCGCAATCATCTATTTGCGAACGCCAAAGGAAATGCAAAAAACGTCAAGACGGAAGAAGAAGTCGGCTTCAGCAAATGCAGCTGCGGACCTGTGTAACCAAATACGAGCCGAATGTCTCAGGACTGTCATAGACGACCAGTAATGACATCCGGGATCAGTGACGTTGCTTCATAAAATATAGTATTATCTATGGTCTGTATTTGTATTTGGAATACCGTGGGAATTTGAGACAGAGATGGAAAATGGAAAAATGAATCTAGATTCGTGGCAAAGAGTTTAAAAGGGCAAATTCGTAGATGAATTACTTTAATGTGTTAAGAGATTGCAATAAATTTATTTGACAGGTTTTTAAAGGATCAAATAATTTTAAGAATAAATGTGAATTTAATCTAACAATAGTCAGTAGTAGCAAAGTATATCCAGAAACTTGAAGAAGGAAACACAATGCACTCTTTCTAAAATACCTTCTAGCATATGAAATCGTAAGATACCAATAAACTAAAGGTTAAAAGGACCATTTAGATGCCTTGATGTTTCTAGAAACTGTCTCACAAGTATGAGGTTAGAGACGGTTTCTCTTCTTGGTCATAACTTGTTGACATCAATCAGTTTCTAAACTCGCATACAATAACAGGTGCTTACCAAGCCTACAAACATTTGCCACAGGTGACTCACATTACGTCTACACACCATCAGAAATATAAAACTATTTACTCGTATTAGCAGTATTAGCCTTTGCTGCTTGGATGAAATCAGTTAAGTCACTTTTAAGATAAGCGTGCACAAACACACAAACAAAAATTCTAAACACTGTTATTTTGATTTCTATTACTTCAATAAAGACTTCCTTCATTTGTTTTTCTTCAATATCTCTAAGGTACAGACATCGACTTTTAACAGTTTTATTACATGTATGATTATTTAAAACACCCCCTGCAACGAGACGTCAATATTTGACATAAATAACATCCGGGATCAATGAATCTATTCAAAAAAAAAAGTACCCAATATCTATGCTTTTGCCTACTTTTTGCGTCAATTCATCCGAATCGCGCAGACGGTGTCGCGACTTTATAACGGGTATAGCAAGTGTATTACACATACTAATTCTATCATCTTAGAAATGGTTAATATATTAGTGTAATGCTTAGTATTCTGTACACGAAAGTTGTAGTAATCTGTGGGAAATAACATAGAGTGCATTTATACATACTACAGCGATTGGTGGTATGCATATTTGTTTGTTTGTTTATTGAATAAATATTTTTATGACATTTTCAAAAAATTCTTATTTTCGCACCGCTGAAATTAAATCTCATCTCATCTTTGATCGTTCCAACATAAATGTTGTTTGTATTTAAAGAAAATACGAATCTGTAGAAAGGAAAATATTTTTGTGCAAATTGATTAATGGAGCAGCAGAAAAATAATTTATACGAACACATATATTATTGATTACTAGTTGTTGCCCGCGGCTCCGCCCGCGTGTATGTGGGTTATCGCTGCAAATAGTAGCCTATGTGTTATTCTGATGTATAAGCTATATTACTGTAAAGTTTCATCCAAATACGTTCAGTAGTTTTTGCGTGAAAGAGTAACAAACATCCATCCATCCATACTTACAAACTTTTACGTTTATAATATTAGTATAAATAGATTATTTAAAAAATAAAATAGTTTAGGTGACTTCCGAGTTACTCAAAATACAGGTTAAGGCGACAGGTCGCTAACTCTCGAGCCCTCTCGGACATTCTCAATATATACTACATAGTACATAAGTTAAACCTTATATTTTAATGCATAATGGAGTTTAGGTGTTTTCTATGTATAACTAGCTGAGCCCCGCGGTGTTACCCGCGGTACAACAACAACCGCGGTTAACGCCACGGGACAAAGTAAAAAAAAAACTATGTAAAAAGTATCTATACCTATACTGCTATACCGACATCAAAAAAAGGTATTAAATTGTACAGTCTAGCATATAATATTTAAATTGATACTTGTTTAAGCTAATGCCCTATGGGACTGGCATACCCTAATAGGGTAAAAGTCCCTTAAAATAAATAAAGAGAAAAAAGTATCCTATGTCCGTCTCCTGGTTTTAAGCTACCGCCCCACCAATTTTCAGCTAAATCGGTTCAGCCGTTCTTGATTTGTATGGGACTAATCCTGCCCACACGCCCACCACTGTAACTCCTGTACACCAGGATCAACAGCGGTGACCCACGAAAACACCGAGTTATGACACTCGGGAAGTCCCAGGAAAAATTTAACTGTCTTGGAACCCGCAACGAAATTAATCAGAAGAAAACTGGAGGAGTTGGAAATATAATAAGTCCACTTCCCTCCTTAGCAAAGCGGGAGACAAAATGGAGTCAAAATAGGCAGACGCCTTTTTCAAACCGGGAAGCACCACGGATAAAAATATTATGGGTCCTAAGTGAGCTATATTTGATTTCTATAGTATGTATGGCAGAATCGCTTAAACGCACGGAAATTCACCGCAGTTGACACAAGATCCCCATAATATACTACCCCAGACGTCATTTGTAAGCTATTTAGCATCATGTTACGTTCATTGTACCAAAGACTACATTCCCAGAGGATATGATGAGCCGACTGTTCACAGCTAGAATCAGGTGTTGAGCATTGACACAATGGTGAATCGACTAATTTAAATGAGTATAGTTTGCTCTTAAAGTTACCGTGGCCTGTAAGAAATTGAGCGACACAGTGATCTACCTCGAGCCATGTCCTTGACAACCTTTCGCGAACAGATGGAAAGAACTGGTAAAGGTGGCGCCCCTTACATGATTCGTCCCATCGTTTCTGCCATTCATCCAAGAGGTCGTTATAGACATTGGTTTTTTGTTGAAACAATCTTATGATTTTACCGCGGTCTCGTATGCCCAAAAAATCGCATTCCATGTTTTGTAGTGTGGAATAGTACATGGCTGCACGTCTTTGCACCTCGAGATCGACCGGAAGAACACCTGCCAACACCGGTAAAGCCTCAGTGCTAACCGTCCTATATGCCTTGCACAAGAAAATCAATGCAGGTCGTTGGCCTTGTAACAGTTTGCGACGGACAGCACCTACAGTCGCCCTATCTGCCCATACAGGAGCACCATAGCAAATAGAACCCAAATAAGTAGCTCCATATATGATCTTTAGTGTATTATATGACAGACCCCATGTCGCAGTTGATATCCTCGTCAGTGCAAAGAAACTCTTTTTAGACTTTTCATTAACTGTTCTAATATGTTCAATAAATGAAAAATTTCTTTCTAAAACCAATCCTAAATAACAAACCGAGGTTTTATTTTTAATAGTAATATTTTCAAATTTAATACAAGGCGGTGATTTGAGGTTACCTTTCAGAAGTTCTTGTTATGTTATGTTATGTACCGTTCTTGATTTATAAATAGTCTAACTAACACGACTTTTATATACCTACTAGCTGACCCACGTAACATCGTTTACGTTTTTGTGAATCTAAACCATTCCCAGATCCCCTTGAACACACACAAAAAATTTCATCAAAATCGGTCCAGTCGTTTGAGAGAAGTTCAGTGACATACACACTCACAGAAGAATTATATATATAAAGATATAGATGTATTTACAGAAAAAAAATTTGCTCTGCTTAGCTTGGGACAAGATGGCGTTGTGTGTAAGATATCCGAAATATTAATTATTTATTATACATACACCAGTACACAGTTTAAGTTTAGTACAAGTTCTTTAATATAAAAACTCAGGAAAAACATTCGACGATTTGGATTTTAATAAAAATAACTCTTTATTGTACACCAGATAACTTGTCGTAGTAGCTAGGTCAGTACAATTTGCGGCCTTATCGATGTTAGTTTTAATTCACGAAAATAATTGCGATCGAAAAAAAACGAAGAGATGGCGGAGCGAGACCGGGAGAGATTTAGAACTCTCCCTGTCCGGCAGGCCCAGCCACGGGCCCGGTACCGCAGACGACTCAGGCGCCGGAAATCGCAAAACGATCTCCGTCCTCCATAAGCGCAAGCCTGAGGGTGACAGGTGAGGCCGCCAGTCACCCTAGCAGAAGCAGGCCGGGGTGGCGCCTCTATAAAGTGCTCCCCTCTATAAGTGGCGGGGAGGCCACCTACAAGTAGTGGGTAGCCCGAGGTACGTCGGGGTTCCAGGGATTTCCTTTCGAGGGTGCTCCTGGTTCCCCGGCTTCCAGTACCCGAGACGGTGTGCGGTTTTTAGTCGGTTCGAGTCCGACATAACCACCAGTCGGTGGTATCCGAGGGGATTCCGCACAAGAAAAAAAAAAGTATGTGTGTGAAAAAGAGACTAAACTAGTTTTTGTAACTGATAACATAATATGTTTGAACCATCTATCTATTTATAGATATGTAACTGTATTAAAGTGTAACTATTTTTTATTAATAGTGGCGCTTTAGATCCTGTTAATCTTATCGAGTTTGAGAAATTAGAAAGATATTCAAGATCAAATAACTCGGAAATAAACATATTACGAGTGTCATTCTTAAGTAATTGACATTAATTATTCTTAATGGTAATATTTTATTGTATTAGTGGTACGAGTCTTTTCTTACCAGAGTGAGTCTTAGGAAATATCTGAGAAGATATATATATTTTTTTTCTTTATTGATCTTCATTGCAAACAAAATAAAAAATACAAAAAAGAAAATTAGATTTACTTACGGATATAAATAAAATAATCATTCATTTATAATTGTTTGTCATCTGATAGCATGTAGGCAGTAATAAATGATTTTGGGGCATTTCACGTGAAGCGGACAGCGAAAAAAGGTTCAGGATTCCGATTTCGTTTATATTTTTGTATGTTATACCTGTACATATCCTCGATACAGATACGAAATATTTTTGCATTTGCAAGCTTGGTTTTTAAAAGATATGTCTTTGAAGATTTCAGAAAACGTGAGGTATGCACTACTTCGAATGTCATTATCAGTTCAAAATTAGTAATTTTGGGACACATTGAACACTGAGTTATATACTACATTTAATAACCTTTATATCCTCATAATTTGAATTTTTATTTTCATTTTTAATGGTTAAGAGTTAAGTTAATTTGACTGCCAACCGAGCATCGCTGAGCAAGTATCGCTTAACGTATTATCTATGATAACTCTTGTCGCTCAGCGACAAACTAGTAGAGCGTCCTCGCCGGCAGTGTAAATAGTCAGCGATCAACTATAAATGTATGTCTCTAATATATCTTTTGTTTACACGGAATGTTTATCTATTGTTAGTTTCTTGAGCGAAAAAATAGCCGATATTTAGTCGTTTTCTCGCTGGCGGTGGGACTACTGCCTTATCTAAGCGAAGATATACCCGAGACTGTGTTATTTACCTGTTTTTTAAAGAAATATTTCAGTAAGACTCGCTAACTGACTAGTCGCAAAAGGGGGCCATTACCGCGCTTCGTCATTATTATACACGTAGCTCCTAAACGACTGCACGGCCCACCATAAAACTTGGCATGATGCTTAAACATAATATAAGCGTTCTTTTCATGATCAAAAAAAAAATTTAAAAAATATGCGAACTTCGTCAAAAACGAAAAAAAAAATTATTTTTATTTTTCTTAGCAATTAAAAATGAAAATAAAAATTCAAATTATGAAGATATAAAGGTTATTAAATGTAGTTTATAACTCAGTGTTCAATGTGTCCCAAAATTACTATTTTTGAACTGATAATGACATTCGAAGTAGTGCATACCTCACGTTTTCTGAAATCTTCAAAGACATATATTTTAAAAACTAAGCTTGCAAATGCAAAAATATTTCGTATCTGTATCGGGGATATGTACAGGTATAACATACTAAAATATAAACGAAATCGGAATCCTGAACCTTTTTTCGTTGTCCGCTTCACGTGAAATGCCCCTTTTATTTCATTACAGCAATTATACATATTATGGGTTTTAAACTTAAAATATATTTGTAAACGAAAACGCATTGCATACTAACTTCCTTCACCTTTAACACATTCGCTGCGGCAGTACTTGAACCCAGTTTTACTACCAGTGCTATACGAGTCATATACTTCCCGTATTAGGATTGCCAATCGTGCGGTACGACCTGTATTTTCCCGTATCAGGACCTGACTTCGAAGGTCCTTACAGGCATGGAATATCGTTATTTTTACATTTTTTCTTACGTTACGTTATTATTCCATAGATTATATCCTTGCCTGTATACAGTTGCCGTAGCAGGGGGATCTTCGCAATAGACTAAGAGTTATAATTATTTTTCAAAATCGGTCATTTTACGGGAAATTGTTTCCCGTCCCGCATGGAACGTATAAAGTGATAGGGATGATATAAAGTTTAAAAACTGAAACCAGCTTTTGAATTGCAGTTGTTTATTGATCACAAAAAGTATGTTTAACATCTTATGAAAGTGAATCGATTTTCATACGAAACAACAGTCATTTATGTGTTATTTGTGATTTATTTTTCAGGCGATCTTTGGTGCTCTTTTTGCTTCAGATAAAGATCATCACAATCAGACTTCGATCTCTGTTTTGATAATTTAGTAACACGAGGTGAAGATTCACTGTCACTATAAAAAAAATCTTCTCCATGATTACAAGTTTGAAGAATATCATTGGTGTTTTTAGATGATGTCGGCATTTGATGAATGTAAATATTACCGGCCGTATTTTTGGATGTAGTTGGTGTATCCATATGTGGAAAAAAATTACTAGCTTTGTTACTTCGAGGTATCAACAGCAGTTCATTCATAATGTCTGGATTCAATGATGGATCAATCGGTAACTTTCTTTACGAATTGTTTTACGAGCACCAGGGTTCTGTACTGATGTACTGACACAGGGCTTCTTAATTATTACACTGTCTAGTATTTCTATTTTTTTGTTGATGTCGAACCAAATTTACTTTTATCACAATTCGTACTAAAATACGAACCACTACACTTTATTACAGAATTTTCAATTTCATCACAATCCTCGGATTTGAAAGATTTACAAATATTTAACTTTTTACGTGATCTTTTCATTTTGCGAGTGCCGCGGGAAAATTCACTGCGGAGCGGGTTCGACACGCAAAAACTGCGCACAACACTATGAAAAACTGAAGCGTTGCGCGCGCTCCCCTCGGTACTATACGGGGTTGTAATTACGACAAAATAGTTCCCGTACCGCACCAAACGAAAAAAAAAATCACTTCTGTGCGTTACGACAAAATGCTTCCCGTATTATTTTTCTATTGTAAGTGATACTAAATTAAGCGAGAATATCGGATATATAGTTATCTTTTTCCTAACGTCACGGAATCTTAGTAAAACACCCCCCGCACCGAGCGCAAAACAAGGATAGATAGCTGCCGCACAGTACGAAAGTCATTTACGGCCAAATAGTTCCCGTAACCTACCGAACGTGTTAAAATCAGTTCTAGCTGAATGTTTATTTTATTTCGATTACTTCACAACTAGGTCTTACTACCAACTTAAAATGCCTGTAAAGTCGTGTTCCGACTAAGCACAAGTAAAAAAGATGAATTTCTTAGAGTTTTTCAAGCAGTTTTTAAATAAAAAATATTAGTTATAACATGTTGACACATCAATAGAATTCTTGATGATCTTTCAAAGTGTATTTTTTTACCGAATGAGATTGGAATCTGCATTCATTATTTGCAAGTCCGACGCCTTATCTTACCACTCCTAAAAACCACCCTTATTAAGGTGAATTACCTTAAAAATCAACACCTTTCTAAAAGAAAAAGGTTTCCGTGATAAGTGACAACTTCATGATGTAAAACAAAATGTGTTGGAAACAGGTGTAATGTTTGAAAGTAAAATTTTTATTACACCACCATTTTTAATTTTCTTAGACATCACCAGGTGTCGCATCTTAGCCACTTAGTGGATACATTACTTCACAATCCGGTTACACTCGGTCAATCTTAAATATTTACCTTATAATTGAATTTTAAGACATCATCCGGCTATTAGCGAAGTGTACCAATGTAACTTTATGAGCTATTCTTAATTAATATGTGATATTAATACTATCGGAATGGTGTCGTGATAAATTATTGGAAAGAGTAAATATGTTTCTACGAACATCGATGCCAGATTTCTATATAAAATACTTAACATTCTTTTAGCGATTAATCAAAATCATATGGTGTTTTTATATAGCAGGGGTTATTAAACAAGAGTTTTATTGCACAGCGGATTGTCATATCACTTTCTACACATAAGCCGTTGGGTTTCACCAAATGATAGGTTACCAGAACATAATGGGCCGTCTCCATATGCGAGAAATCGCGCTTTTATCGCCAGGTAATCTCTACTAACAAGCGATTATTCCTTCTTATTGTCTCGAATCGTAACGAAATCACCTAGTGTAGAAATACGTAGCATGACGAAATTATTGCCGCCATTCTCTCGCCCGTGAAGATGAAGTCTAAGCTCCAGCACCTGATTCTAGAAGGAAGAACTCAATGTGTGGGTATACACATAAGACTCTTGAGTTGAAGATATTTATGGGGGGCAGTAATTATCTTAAATCAGCTGAACAGTCTGCTTATCTAATATAAAAAGGTAAGTAAACATCAACGTCATCTTCCTAACGTTTTCCCAACTTTGGGCAGCTTAATGCTAAATATTAGAAAAGATTTGATTAGCGTGTAATGTGTTTAAGATGGCCCGGCTAGCTGCCTGACATCGACACTAATTGGGAACGTGCCTAGTTATTTCAACGTTACTTAGTATGAAGAGAATAATATATCGGTGTAAGTACATTGGATAGGGCGAGGCAACAAGTAACTCGAAGGAGCCTGAATTATGTACATACTAGGCCTCTAGGATAATACACTTTCAGGTTAACAGCTAGTCCGAAACGGTACGCTATAAACGATATACAAATGGTGTAAGATGCATTTAAAAATTAAAAATGTACTTAGAATGTTATTAAATATAATACAGTAAGTACGTAGACTTCAATATTCTCACTCAAATTTTTTATTCATCAATTGCCATGCGAAAAAATTGACGGACAATTGCTAATTAAAGTAAAAAAAAGTCCTAATACACTTTAGCTGTATATTTTTATTAAAAATAAAAAACAATCTCTAACGTTATTAAGTATCTTGTTCACTTATTAACATACAAATTGTTAATATGAATTCTTTATAAGTTTTTAATCTCATTAAGTAGCTGGAATATTTCATTGTGACGACCTCGTAAAACTTTAAAATACTTTATTTTTGTAAAAATAAATTATTAATTTGTAAAATACGGCAACATGGCATGTAAAAATTGTTAACGCTGGTTGCTATGCGAACTCATTTTAAAAGAATTTGCCAGAAACTAAAATATTAAGTTTTTGGTACATTAGATTTTGGAGCATTTTAATGAAATGAAATTTAGGTGGCAACAGCTTGCATACTGTTTACCTTTCATGTAAACAGTATGCAACACCTAACACTATTGTACCTGAATATCTGACTTTTAAAAAGAGTGGCCATGAGTTTCTTTGCACGTATTCTTCTCTTGAGGCTCTATGCATTTTGGAAACTGGAAGTTATGGATCGACACAAGCAGGCAGTAGATTTTGGTGTTATCATCTAATTTACCATGACAATCCAGCACATGCTATGACGTCTATTTGTGTCGATCTATGATTTTTAAATGTAGCTTCAATTTTAATTGAATTAATGATTTTGATTTTGAATTGAATTTGAATTTATAATTGTGTTGTATTTTTTCATTGCGGTGGTAAATAGTTTTCCGTGTGGTGGATTACGAATGCAAACTGTCGCCACTTAGGGAATAAATGGGACTAAGCAGGATAACGGCACTACAAAGAGAAGAAACACTTGAAACAAACCTAATACAAACTCGTTAGCCAGAAGAAAGTTTTACCGTAGGAGAGCCACGCTTCGGCATGAATGCGCCGGCTCGACCGGAGTGATACCACGACCTCAAAGAAAACCGGTGTGAATCAATGCTTGCGCTGTGTTTCACCGAGTGAGTGAGGATACCGGAGGCCCATAGCCCAACCCCTCCCCATCCCCCAAAGGCCGGCAACGCACTTGTGACGCTTTTGGTGTTGCGGGTGACCATGGGCGGCGGTAATCACTTACCATCAGGCGATAGGTTTGTTCGTTTGCACCCCTATTCCATAAAAAAAGGAGAAGCATTTCTGCCAGAAGGGTTAGTAGAGGGTTTGTTTCAAGTTTCCTTTTCTTTTCAGTGATATTGTCCGGCGTAGTTTGCTCCCTTAGTCGCTTCTTACGACACCCACTGGACGAATAGAAGTGCTGACACTCCGTATTCCGTCACCACTCAGACAATCACTCTTCTATAGACACCATAGAGTTATTATAGATAGAGCAGGGGAGCCAGGCTTCCAGCCGTCCCTCGGTTAGAAAGAGAGTGACGATCGCGGTACCTATTTGTCTCTCTCTACTCACACATGCGCACTTAGCGCGGAAAAGCAGATAATTGTTGTGGTTGGATTTCCATTATTAGTCCTTTACTGCGCGTGCGTCAGTTGAGAAAGACAGATGGGCCCGCCATAATGACTCTACTCTGCCTGATGGAAAGCATAAGCAGAATCCAAGAGTGGTGCTCACCATACTCACTGCGAATGCAGATATTGCAGTATGGAGACCCACACCATGGCGGCCTAGTGATGCTGCTGCATCTTTTAGTCTAGTCAACAAGTATGGAACTTGTTGACTCTCTTTCTAACCGTTGGACGTTTCCACTTACAGGCAGCCGTATGACTGCCCCACTCTATCTATAATAGCCCTATGATAGACACCTGTAATAAATGAGTCACGGTTGTGTTGCCAGCCTTTTAGGTGACCAAAAAAGTAAACAGCTCAAATCAACTTTTTATACTTTTTAATTAGCGTTGACACAGTAGAATATGCAAAGTATTTTTATATTAATGTCAGTGGCACTTTAAGACGTACGTGCAAGTTTAATACTTAAATCTTATAATTTTGAATATTTTCTGGGAGTTTTGACCTCCTAACGACGTGCCTATATAAATACCTAGTAAAAACGAGTACAATTTAATATAAATACGTGTATTTAGCCGTAGGTACTATTAGCTTTTTAAATTAATTTTTATGTACCATTCAAAAGTCTGCCTAGTTCATTTTGATGTGAATATAACTGCTGAAATTGGAGTTTTTTGGGTATATACCTACAGATACATTAGTATCTAGAATGGTCTTCTAGATACCTATATACTTAATTACTGACGACATCAAATCATGCATGTCTTCTAAAAACCAATAAATGGCTTTGATTCCACATTTTTAATCGTATTTGAACTGGGACTTGAATATTAAAGCATGTATTTTACACAATATATCCGAGTATCAATCAATCTGTTTCCGATCTGATCTGAGTCTGGGTGTTCTTTGTGTCCGTATCATGTATGTTTGTAAAGTCCCCCGCCACATAGGATTTATTCCTAGTGCGGGAGTTGTGATTAAAAAAAAAAAACTTTACATCGATATGTTTCTCTACGTGTTTGTGTCATAAAATGTCTCATGGAGAAACCATCACCTTGAAATGCAACAGCTACAAACAAAGAGACTTCATTAATAATAATTAGCAGAAATTCTTCGTACAAAAAATTTACTTCTTAGATCCGAGTATATCCACTTTTTTATGAAATAGGGGGCAAACGAGCAGATGTATTGCCTGATGGTAAGCGATTGCCGCCGCCCATGGACACCCGCAACAATTGCAGTTTGGTAATGCAGTTGTGACCAACTGCATTACCGGCGTTTGGGGGACGGGGTGGAGGCTGGGGTGAGGGGGTTGGAGTATTGGCCTCCAGTATCCTCACTCACTCGCTGAAACACAGCGCAAGCGCTATTTCACACCAGTTTTGTGTGAGGCCGTGTGGTATCACTCCGGTCGAGCCGGCCCATTCATGCCGAAGCGTGGCTCTCCCACGGTAAGAAGTGTTCCTCTTGCAGTGATATCTTAAGAACAAAAATGGTTGTAGTTAGACACCGAGTCTAGTATAAGCTCTTCTACCATAAAGTGAAGTGTTTTTAATAATGGAATTACCGTTTCGGATGTACTAACGAATATTCATATAACGATAAGAAAAATCACAAATTTTAACAAAAAAAAACCGTCTTCAATCTGGACCAAATTTAAATGGGACCATACGGGAATATTGAGTTATTCATTAATTTGTCGCGTATACAACATAATGCAAATTGAAGACTTATATGGTTTTCTCATGGATGACATGTCAGAACTGGACCAAATTTAAATGGGACCATTCGGGAAGCACCAGCTTTCAAATAAAAAAAGAATCACCAAAATCGGTTCACCCAGTCCAAAGTTATGAGGTAACAAACATAAAAAAAAAGTCGAATTGAGAACCTCCTCCTTTTTGAAGTCGGTTGAAAAAACTGAAATAAAAGCAATTAGAATAACCCCAACCACGATAGTTATGTCACACATGTTCAAGAACTATTCAAAATAAAAGAAAAAAGGTTTGAAGGAGATATTCAAAAAATCTATTTTATATTTCCTTATAAGATAATTTGTTATCTAATTAAACATTAAAAAGGAATCGATTAACATATTGGAGTACTTAAAGCGTGCCATAGAGCAGGTGATATTTTTTGTTAGATACCAGAGACAAACGGTACATTTTATTTAACAGGTCTTTTGAAGGGTCCATCAAAATCTATGGTCAGTAAAAAAAAGATTTATCGAAGCATAAAATTGTTTAGTAAAAATTGGGCGTATCGAAATTCTTTATAATTCCAAACAAAACGTACACCTTTTAACACCATTTCACGAACAAAGTCAGGTGCCAAATTTTTCGTACAAGTACACCTCACAAACCAATAATTTGTATAATCAAATCAGTAATAGGTCACTCAATTTTCGACTTTATAGTCAAGAGAGAAAGTACAACTTCTCAAGACTGAACTACAAAGTTAAGTTTGCAGAATTTACGAAACAATTAAAGTAAAGAAAGACTTGCTTCCATATAAAAAGTAGGTTACTTGAGACCTTCTTCAAAAGTGTGGATTCAAATTTTAGTCAGCATCTGTCTCCCGAGAAATTCGCGCAATGATCTTAAAGTTGCAGCTGCCAGGCACAGCATTTGGTACGTGTCGAGCTCACCAAAAAACTTAAGACTTAGCTGGTTGGCGAATGGTGTTTGTAATGAATATGATCGTAGGTTGTTTGGTGTTTGTATTTCAAAAGTCAGAAATATAGGCACGAACAAATGCAAAGTTTTTTTTTATGGAATAGGCGGGCAAACGAGCAGACGTATCGCGTGATGGTACGCGATTACCGCCGCCCATGGACACCTGCAATACCAGAAGCGTCACAAGTGCGTTGCCGGCCTTTTGGGGATGGGGGGGAGGTAGGGGTAGGGGATTTGGGGTATGGGCCTCCGGTGTTTTATTTATTTATTAACCTTTATGCACAAAATGTACAATGCCAAAGACATTCTCTACCAGTCTACCGTTGGGTGGTGCGGAAATGAGTGAGATGGTCGGTATCCTCACTCACTCGGTAAAACACAGCGCAAGAACTATTTCACACCGGTTTTCTGTGAGGCCGTTGTATCACTCTGGTCGAGCCGGCCCATTCACGCTGAAGCGTGGCTTTCCCACGGTGGAATGGCTTGAAGAATATCCTTACTAGTCCGTACTAATATAATAAATTCGAAAGTAACTTTGTATATCTGTTGCGCTTTCACGGCTAAACCGCTGCACAGATTTAATTGAAATGTGAGTTGCAGATAGGTTGATTCTTGAGGAAGGACATAGGCTACTTCTTTACCGCGATAACCGACATACACGCGGAGAAAGCCACGGGTAAAAGATAGTAGAAAATGATTACTGATTATTATTTTCAAAATGCATACATGTAAACAAAATTAAATCTGACTGGTCATGACCAACAGTCTTATAGTCAGTGCTGAAAAAGAGCTCGAAGATTATTTTCTCTCCTAGGACGAATATTTGTATACAATACATGATACAGTCCTGTTTATTGAATAAAATTATAATATATCTTATGTATTAGTGTGGATCTTTAAACTTCTCTATATTATGACTTTTACTACCACAGACTTTCTGTCCAATTTATCGATTTGAAACATTTATTACAATGATAAATTAATTTAACTGTTAGCCAATCGTCGTAACTTAATCTCTTACAGATATATTAATTAAGAAATATCATTTTACGCGAGATAATAATCTATCACACATGCAAACACTCCGGTTTTACATTCTCGATCAAAAAGCAGGCCGGTAAAATAATTAATATCACTCTAACATCAAGTGTTACGTTTCGGCCGGAAGACTAGAAATGACCCACTGTGTCCATGAGAAAGCATCTGCTCATACCTCTCTTACCTGAAGATCTTTCTTCAAACTGCATATGCCTCAAGTAAAAAAAAATCACATAATGATACAAAAGTTACTCCAAAACTGTGAAACACAGCTGCTCTATGCCTCAAGGCTTTACTATAAAAGATCATTTTTACCAACAAACAAAAATAAACTTAAAGACTTTAGCATAAAGTTTTAATTTAGCTGCGCACGTGCTTGTTTTGGCAACGTCTTCGTATGTTTTCGGCAGCGCTCGCTCATCTTCGGGCGCGTGGCAAGAGCGCCTCAGGGAATATGTCGGCTGGAAACTTAATTCGGACCCGTTATTTATTTAAAACAGTGTATTAAGTTCAAAATCATTGTCATTGAGAGATGCAGGCTCGAGTCCGGAGGTGATAAAGTCGGTTTTAATGTGAATTTCCGGTGAAACATGCCTGACTTGCTAACTGTTTAATACTTTAATAAATTAATTATATTTATGATCACAATCTAAGTTTCTCAAGACGTGTTGTGGGAATGTTTTTACAAAGTTGTGTATCATCGATGTTAAGGTTCACGCTATAACTCTTTTTATATTTTCGTTTTTATTGACATGGTAACTACCAAAGTCTGTTGAATATGTAGTGTAACAACAGCCTATTACGGTTCACTGCTGAACTAAGGCCAGAGCGCTAACTACAAAACTATAAATATATAGTAAGTATATTTGTACTTACAGCTATTGGACTTGTCACCCTATCTTTAATGTTTTAACCTTACGTCTAAATAATCTACGAACTAATGAACCCTGAAAATCAAATTACATATTTGTGAATCCAATCGAGTCTGACCTAAAATCTCTGTTTGACTAAACTGTCTTCTTAACAAAGTATATAAATTAATAAACTTATTATAACTTTTTTTTTTATTTAAAAAGACAACTCCCGCACTAAGAATAAATCCTGTGTCGCGGGGGACTTTGCAAACATACATGAAACGGACACGGACAATTAACTACCTGCTGATTTAACCTACTACTAAAATATGTCGTATCGAAACTAAACATTGCAAGTAACGAAACGAAACTATACCTCGCTAAGATAACAAAGGCATACGGTATCTTGGAGCTGGTTTGATGTTAAAGCCAGTAAGAAAACAGTGAAAATTTTAGTACTACTAAAGGTATTTAGGCTTCAGCTCGTATAATTCGTTTACCAAATCCATGTATGACTTGTATACAGATCGGAATTGGTAATGGAGATAACGAAAAGATTTATTAAATTCCCTTTTACATGAATTTACTCGATTTTACAACTGATGAAGTTTTTAACAAGAATATTCCGCCGAAATCGTTTCCCAAAAGGCTTTTACACAGATGTTATTTAATTAACTCCTACTTATACATACACAAAGAAGACTGCAAGTCATTATGTTTTTAAATTCGTTGTTATCTAAGTACTTGCGTTTCTTAAAGAGTCCAAACACTCGTATCCCTAAGCCGTATCAGAAGAGGATCTTTTAAAAAGAAAAAAAAACGCCTGATGGACTCAAGAAGTAAAGGTGTTTTGTTTTTTTTTCGGCAAACATCTTCAAGGTCCCATTTGGTACATCTGCCGTATCTCGGAAGCGTATTATTTTAAAAAGCACATCTGCATAATGAATTAATAGCAAAAACCTGACCTACAAACTTAAAAATCTTGTGACTTTTTCACTTGGAGTCTTAGAATTAATAACCATTATATCCTAAGCTCTATTTCGAAATGGTTCACGTAAAAATAGACCGCATGCTTCTTAAATAAGGACTATAATTTTATTTGTCAAGTGTCATTTAGTTTGGTGATTGTAAAAAGGTGCCAATTTCCGTTCGTTCATACATCCGTTCTTAAAAATCGCTCGTTCAGTGATTAGTGTGCCACGTGCATTGTTTTTTGGCATTTTTTAACTGTTTTCTGTTTGCCGAACAATTTATCAAATTACATTGACAAGCAGCTGATGTCGCAACATTTCGAATATTGTTTACATATTTTAGAAAATTCTATGTTTTTTAGACCTCCGGTTTTGTTTATAAATAGTTTAAAACGCAAAAAAGGAATGGCGACTATTCGCATCTGTTTTGCTTTTTATTGCTGTTTTAGGTTTAAATATAGAAGAAAAAGTTTTTTTATTTCTTTTTACATTTTTAAGTTGGCAATACATTCTAACGACACTATGCTGTGCTTAGACATTCTGTTACACGACTCTGCGGTTAGCTAATGTTAGCAATTAATTTGCTATAAATAATCTTAAACTTGCGATTTCAGACGTTCATACAAAGCGTAGAGCTTTATTGAGCCAAGTCATATAAAATTGTAGTATACTATCAGATTTTTAATGTAGAGGAGGTATCAATGACCAAACAAAAAAACATACCACGATTTTATATACGGCGAAGGAATTTATAAAACTAGGGAGAACTCGAGATCCCAAAGTCCTAAATTCATATTGCATAGTTTGTTTACAAAGTCTGTTACCTATATAAAAGAATAAGGCCCTAATTCCGGATAGCTTATCTGACGTCATATTATCTGTCAGATAAGCTATTCAAAACTTATCTGTAACCGATAGATAAATGCCGATTTCAAACCTAATAATCGCAGTTTTAGAAGTTAGTTAATTACACAAGTCGCAAATTTACGAGTGACCTACAAACATCAGTCTACCAACTGCCAATAAAGCATTACGGATAAATTAGGTGTCAATCACTGTTTGTTTTTTTTGTTGCCACTGACAGACTCTATAAAGCTCACAATATACGAATAAAATACTCTTTAGAAATGCAATTCAATCCTGAATTTAATTTACAGATTATCTAAGTACATCTTACAAACAATGCCTTCAATCAACTGTTGACAATAACGATACGTAGGTAATAGCTTTTGAAGTGAAAACTTCAATAGGCAGGTTTGTGTGGGGAGTAAGTACAAATAAGTCATCATCGATATGTGTGTGTGTGTCACGTGACATTTTGATGCTTGAGCTAGCTGTAAATGTATAGATAAATAGTGTACTTAAATAAACTCATTTTTTGTACGCGCATAACAAAGTTCGACAAGTTTTGAAATTGCAATTAATTTTATTTGAATATTAATTGTTTCTTTAATGTTTTCACTTCTTTTGGCAGTCTTTATTACTGATTTGTGTTTTTTTTAAAAAGTAGATTACTTTTGTATTCACAAATTAAAGACATATCGTATAAAGTTTTCGTAGAATTCTCTTCACTTACAAGCTTGTCTCTGGCAAGAAAAACTGATGGTGCTTTTTGTCCCTATTGTAAAAGTAAATGATATTTACGGGATCCCGGATATAAAAACACCTGAATAATAACATCCGCATTTATTATCCAGATGTCCTTTATGGTGCATTTCTTCCCACAGTATCAAATCAGAGGTTTTGCTGCACCTTTCTATAAACACAACTTGTTGTAGCACCTTGCTCCCGCGCAGTTTTGACGTCTTTTAAACGATGGTCTAAGTTTGTAAATAGACTTTACAATGTGTTTTTACCCGACTGCGTCAGAAGGAGGGTAATGTTTTTCGAGCGTATGTATGTGGGTATATATGTCAATTTCTTTCGCACAGTTGTACAGCCCCCAAACGGCTGGATTGTTTTGACATATTTATTAGGTATCGTTGAATTCATCAGGATCGAGGTAGTGACTTAGCTATATAAATTTTCAAAATGGCGCCCGCAAATGAGAAAAAAAGGGGAGTGAGTCATTACTTTTAAGCTGTCGGGTTTTTTTTTATAGTAATAATATATAAGGGAACGAGCAGATAGATTAGCTGATGGCAAGCGGTTACCGTAACATAAATCAAGAGTCATAAGTAAATTTTCAAGTTTGAAAAGCTGTACCCGACTGTGTAAAAACTTTTTATAAAATTTATATAACTTTTGGCTTCACCGCAGTCGATTAAATTAGCAGTAAAGAAAGATATTAAAATACAACATCGTTAATATTTTACCATTGTTTGACCCGCTGCGTACGGGTCTGCATCACCCAAAGGTTTACAGGAAGAAAATAACTTAGGCATTAAACACGCCTATAAGCAATATATTTGTAGGAAGTATATATTATAGCTAGCTGACCCGGCAAACGTTGTTTTGCCATAAAAATAAATATTTAGGGGTAGGTCACCCTTACCATTTAAGAGTATGACAAATATAGATGTTAGCCGATTCTCAGACCTACCCGATATGCTCACAATATTTTATAAGAATCGATCCAACCGTTTCAGAGGAGTTTGGTAACAAACACCGCGACACGAGAATTTTATATATTAGATAAATAAAATAATGTAGAAAAAATTGAATATAAATAAAAAATAGTTATATAAAAAGGAAAGGGACAATTTTTTTTTTTTGGGAAAAACAAGAAGTTAAACAAACTTAGGTATAGTAAAATGACAGATTCGATATCCAACATCGTATCGGCATATCTATCTTAATATATATAAATCTAGTGTCACAATGTTTGTCCTCAATGGACTCCTAAACCACTTAACCGATTATAATAAAATTTGCACACCATGTGCAGTTCGATCCAAATTGAGAGATAGGATAGTTTAAATCTCAAATTATAGTCGCAATTTTAATTTATTGCTAATTATTGTATATAAATATGGCGGTACGAAGTTCGCCGGGTCAGCTAGTACTAATATATAAAAGTTTGTTTGTTTGTTTGAACGCGCTAATCTCAGGAACTATTGGTCCGATCTGAAAAATGATTTTAGTGTTAGATAGCCCATTTATCCAGGAAGGCTATAGGCTATATATCATCACGCTAAGGTCAATAGGAACGGAGCACTAATGAAGAATGGGGAAAATTATTACGCTACGGGCAATAGTAGATGTAAACGAGGTTGCGTGGGTCAGCTAGTTTTATATAACAAACTGTTCTTGAAAAAAGATGACTGCATTTGATTTACATACATACTAAAAAGTCACTCTTATACATAGAAATTGATACTAAGAAAGCATTCCCAATACAAGATTGCTTGCTATAGAAAAACCCGCGTCAGCTTATAACTTGAAATTGAAGACACCTCAAATCAGCAGATGTGTTCAATTCAAACCCGTTAGGTGCTTTTGTGATAACACGCCGACTTCATTTGATCTCGTCATATGCACAGTACCGGCGCGTACGCATCTGTTCTCCTGCTTCTCAAACCAACTGTCTTACAATCTTTTGTAAAGCTTCAGGTTGAAGGCATTTATAAAAAGGTACCTATCCTACACACTATAATGCATAACGGTTGAAGAAAAGCCAACAATGATGTTTGATATGCATTACTTCATTTGTTTGTTTTTGAGTTTTTGAGAAAGTTTGAAATATAAATCAAAATATGACGTCTTTAAAGAACATGACAAAGGCAATGGCAAAATATCAGGCATAAATGTCTTGGCGATATCATTTTAGACTAACATTTGGAAAAACAGTTCTATTTTAATAATTTTCTTTCATTAAATATTATCTATTTATTTATAGGTTATCAAGGTGTTAGATTGCTCAAAAAATAATAAAGAAATAATAGGTCTTTACCTATGAAATTGCCGTTTTGTATGCAATAAGTGAAAGTACTTATTTTTTCAAACTTTTTTATTTCTGTTATTCGAAGTAATCACCCATGCAATCGACGCATCTTTGCCAACGCATTGGCAGTTTATTGATGCCCTTCTTGTAAAAATCAGCTGGACGGGAGGCAACAAACTCTTCAAAGGCATTTTGTACTGCCTCTCGGCAATTGAAATTTTTACCCCCTAAAAAGTTGTCTAACTTTTGGAAAAAGTAATAGTCGGTAGGTGCAAGGTCCGGTGAGTATGGCGGATGAGGGAGAGCTTCCAACCCCAGCTCTTGCTGTGTGGTGGGTGATTACTTCGAATAACAGAAATAAAAAAAAATGAAAAAATAAGTACTTCCACTTATTGCATATAAAACGGCAATTTCATAGGTAAAGACCTAATATCTACATATATCCTAAGTAGAGGATGAGGTGTTGTGATAAATACTCTTAAATTCATAGTTCCTGTACATCTACCTAAACACTACGAAAATAAATCAATTTCGTCATTTACAGTTTCACTTTTGTTTAATGTTTTCACTGGTACGAAATGTAGGTAAATAGGTTACCTATAAAACGCTATTGCGAATAGATCTAATTGACTTTTTTATTGTAGTCCGGTAAGATATATTGCATTACGGACAGTTGTTTGTACGTTTCTGGAGTGAAGGATTAATATGGACTGCTATTTTTCAGAGTCGTAGCATAGTATTTACAACTTTTAATTATTGCTTGTAAATATTTGTGTGTTTATTCGATTTCCTAGCATTTCAACAGATTTGTTGAACAAGATTTATCTCACGTGTTTTATTAATGGTGATCAATAATTGTATTAAAATGATATAGGGCATAATGACTATGGAACTATATGTATTTGACAGAAAACTCGTAAAACAAAATATTCCTTTGACTCCTGTCCTCTTAGAACCAGCTAAATAGAATAAATAAATATTTTCGGACATCTAACACACAACGCCATCTAGTCCCAAGCTAAGCAGAGCTTGTTATGATGGGTACTAGACAACTGATACAAATACATATATACTTTTTTTTGTAAATACATACATATTATACATAGAAAACACCCAAACTCCGAAACAAATATTTGTAGATCATACAAACATTTGGTCCGACCCGGAAATCGAACCCGAGACCTCATGATCACCAGTCGCATACACCAACCGCGATACCAACGAGGCAGTCAAAAAATGTATATGAAGAAAAAGCTAAAAATGTTAATTTTGTATAGTTATTTACGTTTAACTATAGTAGCTGTTCATTTTCATTTAATATAACATGAAAACTTTTTACAATAGGTCAAACCTTCTTTCCAATGAAAGACTTATGTAGAGCAGTGGACTTTTAAAGGACGTATATAATGTACGTATTTTTCTATTTCATCACTTGTAGAACTAGCAATAAATATTCACTAAATCTTAATCACATCCATATTATGGCCAACATCTCAACTTAGTACCAGCCCGGGCCATGTGTATAGCAACATAAAATTTTGTTTTTCAACTATTTTCACAGATAAATTATTTTCAGACAGTACATCTGTCGATGCGCGTCTTTTATCTTTGGCAAAAAGATTGGTTCCTTTAAAACAAGAGTCTCCCCCTTTGATTTATAAACATTGGCAACACTCAAGGTGCAACGTTGTAGCTATCAGAACCTATATATCTATCTCGCTACAAATATCTTGTGGTGATGTATATGTAGAATTGTTTAAAGGAAATTAGTAGCTTAATGTTCGAAATACTACTGACGGCAACGATAGTAAGCAATAAGAAGGGATATTTAATAACAAGAGTGTGTAAGGCTTAAATATAGCTTGAAAATTATGGAAAACTTGGTCATTTATGAAGTCAGAAATGAGAATTTACAGTTTAAAGAAACACACAGTTGAAATTTATAATTAATACTAGCTGTTGCCCGCCGCTCCGCCCGCACGTACGTCGGCCATCAGATTGGTCGTACCAACTCAGAAACCTTTGTGGGCTCATGCCCAACCCTTTTACTGCAGATCATGATATGATCAAATGCATCGTTTACGTTTCTGTAAAGGACATGCAGACAAACATTCATTTTTATATATATAGAAGACTAGCTGTTGCCCGCGGCTCCGCCCGCGTGTATGTCGGTTATCGCTGCAAATAGTAGCCTATGTGTTATTCTGATGTATAAGCTATATTACTGTAAAGTTTCATCCAAATCCGTTAAGTAGTGTTTGCGTGAAGAAGTAACAAACATACACACAAACTTTCGCATTTATATATTAGTGTGATGTGATGATAAGTGTGATATATTAGTGTGATGAGTTCATTGTTAGACAAAGATGTTTAATGGTTACAACTCTCAATCTTCTTTATCTTTACATAATATAAATTGTAACTGCTTCCGCTGTCTTTTCGCTTAGATCTTTTAAACTATTCAACGAATTTTACTTAATGCCTTTAATTTAAATTTTCAGCAATAGATAGAGTGATTCAAGATCAAGAGGAAGGTTTATATTTATACATGCGTATTATAGTAGAGAAAATTCGGAGTTTTAAAGACTTCCATGCGAAACCGGGCCGAGTTGCTGGTATTTTTAAATTTCATTTCAGATTCATCAGTTGTACTTCGTATCTGCGATATAAGATGTCCGCTTTTGACCTCAATGAAATCGCGAGCTAAAATACGTACTTAATAAATATAAACTGAAAATAAATAGAGTCAACATTATAGCGACAATTCTAGATAGGGTATCGTTTAATTGCGTTTTTACGACATCAACGTACAAATTGGAAGTTGTAAAGATCTGTATCTAGAAAATATGCACAGTGAAAACAATATGTATTGCCAATAATGGGATTTATTAAAACACGCTTATGTGTATATATATATATATAGCTTTTTTTATTTAATATTAGCGTTTGCCCGAGGCTCCACCCGCGTGTATGGCGGTTATTGCGACAAAATGTATCCTTCCTTTTCTAAGGCTTTTAGTTCCTTCTCTAAGGTTGAATCTGTTTCTATATCGAAATTCATCCAAATCGGTTCAGTGGTTTAGCTGTAAAATCATTAGGTACACAGACAGAGTCAAATTTGAATTCGTGATATTAGTGGGTATATGTAATATATAAGGAATGGACGTATAGATAATAAATAAGTCAGGTAGGGTGACCGCGAGGGAAATAATAATGTAATTTGGAATAAAACGCATTAGGGATCGCTGAAATTTGGTGAATTGTGAAGTAATTTACTGTAATAAATGACCTTTTAAAATGGTTTTATTACTATTGTTAGTTATTACTATTTTTTAATTATTTTTTTATATTTTAGCTGCCAAAATGACTCTGCCCTGCCTGATGGAAAGCACAAACAGAATTCAAAAGTGGTGGTCACCATCCTCAATGTGAACAAGGACAATGCAGCATGGTGACCAGCACTATGGCGGCCTAGTGAGATGCTTTTTCACGCCCCGCTTGAAGGAAAAGCCCCATTTAATACAAAATTCCTTACAACCATAGCTGGTTTTCACTTTTTTTTTTTAAACCCACACTTAAGTCATGCAAAAAGATATATGGTAGTAGAGCCACGCTGATTTCAGCACGAACGGGCGGTACTATCCTCTCACAGAAGACACACTTTAAATGACAGCATTCGTACTGTCGTGTTTCGTTGGTGAGTGGTGGGATGACCGGAGGCCCGGCATTATTGGACCGAAGCAGGAGGCAGAAGCATCTCAATAAGCTGCCATAGTGTGGTTCACATATGCATAAGCAATGAGTATGGTGACCACTTAAATTCTGCTCATGCTTTTGATCCTGTAGAGTAGAGTCATTTTGGCAGGCTCATTTACAAAAATAATGATCATACAAACACATCCCCTCATTCACACATGAACCTGAACACACACATTCACATATACTCCCACGAACACATACACCCTCATACAGACATAGAAAGGTTCACTTCACACTTTTCATTTTTTTCTTTTTATTTTATTTATTAAACTTTCTTTTAATATTGGTAAACACTACTTAACTTGAAATTCCTGTGGAGAATGGCGCTGTTAGCCGGAATACAAGTTTCTACCTAGTTTGGTAACAGAGGCTATCTCATGTTCGATTTTTAACATAAACTAGTTTTTAGTTGAACTGATTGTATTTTCTTTTCGTGCAATAAATGTTATAATTATTATAATTGAACATATTATCGCCACATTTCTAGGCTTCCTACATTAGGTACTGTTAGATTCCGAGACAAAGAATCTCGACTTCATTTGATTGGTAATCTGCCTCGGTAGCGCAGTGGTAGCGTATGCGACTGCTGTGCTTAAGGTCTTGGGTCCGATTCCCGAGTCGGACCAAATGTTTGTATGATCTACAAATATTTGTTTCGGAGTTTGGGTGTTTTCTATGTATAATATGTATGTATGTACAAAAAAAATGTATATATGTATTAATATCAGTTGTCTAGTACCCATAACACAAGCTTTGATTAGCTTAGGCGTTGTGTGTTAGATGTCCGAAAATATTTATTTTATTTATTTATTTGGTAATCCGTCTACTGAACGGTCTCTAACATCACAGCCTAGTTTGTCAGCTTGTGTGAGTTTGCAAGTGATTTGTGAAGAGTTGAGTGCGGGTCAATCGCAACGTCGAATGCAGTCAGCACCGAGAGTCAATTGTCATTAAATAAACTCGCACTAGACTCCAGACGGCCGTGTGTGAGATGCGTCAGGTTAACATTCTTATTAACGTAAACATTTTGCGAACAAGATCCAGGGACCATATTACTTTACCACACGAATATCACTTTCAAAGATCAAAATTGTTGACACCAGTTTCGAAATCAAGCTCAAATATCTGTTGCTGACTGTACGTAAGAATGTTAATAAAAAATACTTACTCAATAACTTTTACCCACCTTTAATATCTAAACGATTTATAATGAAAATTTTAAATGTAAGGCCTAAATGGGCTTAAAAATTTAGGGGCAATCTACACCTTTGGCATCGGCAGGTGATATCTGTGCGTCATTTTGTTTTTTTTTTAATTAAGACCATCAACGTGTCATGTGTCGCTATCCAATCAATTGACAGTAATGGAAACGCGCTAAGATAAGGGGCGTCTTTTTAGTTTAGGTATGTAGTTTAATTTTTACAACAATTATTTATATTGTAATTTAACTGTTACAACTAATAGTCAAATCTGTTAACTATTGTAGTTAAGTTTATTACTTACTTGTATTTCCGAATTAGTTTTGCTGAAAATATTTTCAAATTTATAAATAGCTAGCTTTTACACGCGGCTTCGCTCACGCAGACTTTCATCCCCTGATTTACCCCCTTAAGGGTGGAATTACAAGAAAATCCTTTCTTAGTGCTCACTTACGTTATATAAAGAACCTACATGCAAAATTCAGGATTCTAGCTTCAGCGGTTTGGGCTGTGCGTTGATCTCTGGGTATGTCAGTCAGTCACCTTACTCTTTTATATATATAGATTAATGTTTTTGCTTTAGAAAGCTGTAATTTTGGTTTGTTCGCCGTAACACTTCGGTTTCGGCTCAGAGTTAGAACTACACATCTCTACAACCTCTTATACCAGAATGGATGGCACATTCCATAGATCGTATTTTATAAATGCCAAATAAAAAATGCAGTGCTATACCCGTTAACGTGTTTCCAATTGCATTTGAAATAAGCTAAATATGTACAAATATTGACAAATTTACTTCAGATTAATTATTTTTCAAATATCGCACCTAATTACAGTATACGAATTGTAATTAAGGATATTAACCGATGACATACAAGTGTCAGTTGAGCACTCCAGATTGCGCAGACGCCGAACGACGATCAGATCGCAACATATGCACGTGGCACGTGCTTGCCTGCTCTGCATATGCCGTACATATACAAACTTTTTGTTCCTTTAAATAACAGTTAATTACACTGGCAACATTTTTACAACCGAAGTAGTGTTAAGACAGATAAAGACACTGTACTGAAAAAGGCGGTCCCCATTTCATCTCATCCACATTTTTTTTATCATTAATAACATCACGACGAAGACTTAAGATTTGAAGACTTTACATACTTGACATTGGCAGAATAGCTGATTAGCTGGTTACCATCTCTTCAAAAGAAGACACTGTACTGCAGTGGCAAACAATATACCCTATACATGTTAAAATATATATCTGTATAATCAGTCACTCAAAAATGGTCGGACAATAGAATATACCTTTAACTATAGCTCAGATGTTAGGACCACAACTTTTAACTTCACTTAATCCGCAGTTAATTAGAACCTTGTTTAGTTTTTAACGAAGAAAAAGTTGTTTTTGTATAAACATTACATTAAAATCTCTTTTGCGTACAATTCCGCAAAATGTTTAGATCGTAAATAATTAAAACATTCAATATAATAACCATATAAACACTGTGTAGAAATTTTGTAATAATGCATTTTATTTCAATTAAAAGTAGATCAAAAACAATCACTATTGCATCGTGTGAACATAGTTTTATCAAACTAACTATACTAAATTTCTAAATATCGTCATACTTCAGAACACGTAACACTTACATCACGTACATCATTTATGCACACCTTTAAAAAATCATTTTACTACAATAAATATATTCAAAACTAACATAGTTTTGTTTTGATACTGACAACTGGAATTGCCATTACTCACTAAATCTAAACTGACAATCTCTTTTTTCGTTTATCTATTATTATAGAGATCTAATAAGATTATTACATTATTATAACTTGGTCAGGATGTCCAAGTTGATATACTACAAACGTAAACGTTAACAGAAAACTAAAAAATATATGGAAATGGCCTCTCTCAACGCTGAGTCACGTGATCAAAAGTAGTCAAAACAAAACAAATACTCGTATTAGCCAATAGTACAAGAGAAAAGAGGCGTTTGCGATTATAGAACAATAATCGACGTGACACATTTGGCTAAATTGACAGCTTATTCATGTTGTGTCACTCCTAGATTTAACGGCTCAACTTTAAATAACTTAAAAAAGGAACACCGATGAAAAGATAGAACTCCCCTGTCAAAAAGTACAAAAAGGAATAAAAGTAATTAAGTCTTATAATTATTTTCATTCCTTCTTGAATTAACATGAAGCTCCCGGTGACAAATTTATATGAACAAGGATTGGAAGTTTTAATGATAATGATCTCCAGGACTCATAATGACTAACAAATTACAAAAAAGTACCATCCGACTTCAATGCGCCTACATCTTGATAATTGTAATAAACTTTATTTTAATCACTAATGTTTACTCCTAGGGGTATTTTTATCACTAATTTCTCCCAACAGAAATTAAGTCCTCAAAAAGAAGTAATTTGGTGGATCCGTTCATAATGACTAATATATATTCATAGTCTCACTGCGCTGCCGTGTCTAGCTGCTTCCAGGTGAACCTTGGTGATGCTCGTTCATCATCATTATCATCAACAAGCTTTAACTGTCTGCTGGACATAAGATTCTATTTAGAGTGGAAATTTTGGCCTACCGTACTACGTTGGCCAGACATATTGTTACAGTATTTGCTTGAAGTTTTCCTTCTCTTTGCGGTGCTGCAGTCCTGCATAGTATACCATGTGTCCCAAAATTCAACGATAAGCGGGCGCCAAAAGGTAGACCTGCTCATGAGTACATAAGGAAAAAAAATAAAAAAAATATTCCTAGTTTTTTTTTTAGTTACAAGAAAAATTTAGAATTTTTTTGAAAATTTACACCCTTCATGATATTTTAGACGACCACGATGACAATTTTTGTGTAACGTTTTTTGTGTAAAAACTGCGGGCAATTTGGTGTTTTTAAGAGTTGTGGTGAATAGTAGCACTATTTAGGTACAAGATAAAAAAAAAATCTTAAGCATATTTGAGAAATTGTCATCGTGGTCGTTCAAAATATCATGAAAGGTATAAATTTTCAAAGGTATAAATTTTCAAAGAAATTCTAAATTTTTCTTGTAACTAAAAAAAAACTAGGTATAATTTTTTATTATTTTTCCTTATGTACTCATTAGCAGGTCTACCTTTAAGCGCCCGCTTATCGTTGAATTTTGGGACACCCTGTATAACAGGCAGTATATAACTGCTACGGTGGCGCAGTGATAGCGTATGCGACTGCTGAGCTTGTGATCTCGGGTTCGATTCCCGAGTCGGGCCAAATGATGCGCAAATATTTGTTTCGGAGTTTGGGTAGTTTCTATTATATAAAATGAATGTATTTACAAAAAAGAAGTAGATTATTTGTATTTATATCAGTTGTCTACTACCCATAACACAAGCTCTGCTTAGCTTGGGAAAGTCCGAAATATTTATTATTTATTTATTGCAGTCGGCTAAATGGCTCCCTTAGTCAGCTTCCATTACACCTACAGGATGTTTGGTATTGGGGGTGTTGACAGTACCTATTCTTAATCCGACATCACACCGAATATCTCCCTCCCTTCCCCCTCAGCTCCCTTTATGATTTCATATTAACTCTTAAAATGCTTAAATATTTCTGTACTCATTACATCATTGATTAATTATGTAATTAAGACAGAAATAATTACTTACAATTTTAAGTCCTTTACCACGTCCTTTAAAAGAGACATCATAATAAAAAAGTATTAATACACCTTTTGAGCACATGCCTGACAAATATCTTAACATATTTTAACCAATCTTAAAGATTAACAAACACATTTCCATTAACGGGAAAAAACTAAAAACATTGATATCAATAATTACAGTATGCCCGGTATGCGCACACGCAGCTTAAAGCCAACCATTCTAATTTACCTGCATCTGGTAAGCAGTTACGATCGTTGATATATAACCACTATTTATTTATCTTTTTAACTTTAAAATAACTTATTTATTTTAATTAATACAATTGAATAATGATAAGTAATTTATCTTACAAACTCTTATTTTATTTTTTATGTTGGCTATACTTAATTAACAACTTTTATTTTAGTGGCAACCCTCACGAGGTTTTGTTCGTCCCATTCTACTTTGATGTAATTAATTATGTAATCATCAAGTGAAGATACGAACTCATCCATGTCTCCATACTATAAACATAAAACTAAATAGTTTTTATTTTTTTTGCTTGAATTTATGTCCAGTTCTATAAGATATGTAATCAATTTTTTTTTTGTTTAAGGTAATCTCTTTTGCTTGACTACTTTTAGGAACGGAAAGTCGAAAAAAATAAAAGCCTGTGAGACACCCAGATTTAAAGAAAAAATACCACTGCTAAGGGTGGAAATCAAGTAAAATATATATTTTATTACAATTCATTGTAAGGCGTATTGAAGTCTGTGATTCGTTTTTAATGTAAATTATTCACTTTATTTTCCTAGACTTTAATGTAGATTTCTTTCATAATTTATAACAATATCTATTAGTCGAGTTGTTCATATAGGTACATTATACATTTGTAGGTACACATATTAATATAATATACAACAAGCAATCGCAAACCGACATGTCATAGGTAAATTCGCATTAAAGATTGTTGGTATTATGCAACGATCAAATAAATATATAATTTACATAAGGCCTATTACACATTCTAAAACTTATATTTGATCACTAATTTATATAATACTTACCTATATCATTCCTTACCTCAGATCAAATAAAAAAGGTAGATAACGCACCGCCTTGTTCTTGTTGAAGCAGAAAAAATGCGCGTAGTTCCAAGTAAACACACGCGATACGCACTAACTATGTTATAAATAATCTGAGTTCATTACACATACCTACTATTTGTTTCTCATCCTGACTGTACAAACGCAGAATTAGGAAACTCCAAACAATTAACTATATAACATTAAAACAAAATTATGGTATAAATTATATCTTAAAATTATTCATAAACAACGCCAACAATATGTTCTCTATTTCAATTGAAATATTTAAAAGTTACAGATGGAAATTTTCCAACATTTTTATTACAATGTAAAAAGAACTTCAATGACGGTATATAAAACTGTTAGAGTTTCAAAAAAGAACACCTTAATTACAACATCACTAAATTGAATTAACATTTTTAGAAACCCCACAACGCTAAGCAAAGGCGAGCCCTCATTCGGCCAGGTAACTGGCCAGATGTCAGAATATAATAAATCTCTCGCCCTATTGTCTATGGCTTTTTTTAGCCATCACTGGACACATGGCCGGGATAGTGATGGTAATAAGCAGATGGCCGTGAAATATGTTGTAACTCTGACCACCTTTTGACTTGTTCCTAAGATATTCAGATTTGAATGTAATAAAGATACGTGTTTCCTTGCAGATGTTTTGCTTCTAAGGGGAAGTGTGTACGTAATTAAAATATCTTGGCATTTGAGCTAACAGTAATTAAATATTAATTAAATTAGTCAGTAATCTCTTAGGTAACATAAGTAATAAATCCCACATAATGTAGTAACAGTTCTGAATCATCCTCCCACGAGCCGCATTTCTGATTACTTAGGCAATATTTGTAAATTGAACCATAGTTTAATAGCTTTTGAATTACAGACAGTAGGTACATCGTGAAAATCTTTACGAGTCTTAAATAAGATACTCCTTCTAGCGAAATACTTGTGTAAAATATCTTAACTGATAATTTTAAACAAGTCTTAATACATTCATACGTCACACTTTTCTCGTTTCGGGACTGGTAGTTACAATATTAATTCAGCTAGAATCACAAAGTTTTTTGAAAGTAAAGTAAATGTTTGAAAATCTTTAAAGACATTAACATCACCACTTGTAAATTTCAGTATTTAGAAATTCTTCAACTGTATAGAACTATACTTAAATATCTGCATTAGCCATTGTCAGTGAAACGAAAAGGGTTAAAAGGTAGAGTCTTCCCGCAATGCTTATTGAAATTTAAAATCCACTTTAAACTAATCCCAAGGCATCAAAAATATAAATCACCTCTGCCACCAACTTATAAATTATAGAAAACCAAAGGAATCGAAAGTTCGAACTTTTAATTATCAAGCGCTTAGAACACTAATCGTGATTTAATCTAAAAAGGCATCACACGGCAATCAAACCTCGTACACACATACCACAAATCATATCCAACTATCCAACGATAAAAAAAGAGGCAACTTAATACATGGTATTCGGTTAAACTATCTTTTATTTAGGAATCGAATGATTCCTAAAACTGAATCGATTACGTTAAAACATGAACGTAATCACATAAAGTAGCGAGTCCCTCCCACGTGCCAACTCTTCGATTATATCTACAGGTTGTTTTATAAACTATTGTATTGTGGTTAGACTTTTAAGTGTTCAGACTATCGACCTATTGTTTGTACACCTTAATTCTGTCTTAAATCCTTTCTATCATAATCTTGCACACTTAACTACTTCTCCTTTTAATATACACCTAATTCTGACCACTTAATTCCTAAAGTAGCTTGACTCTTATTACGTAAGGGTGAGTAAAATTAGAGTCGTCAAATGTGGAGCTAAATGCCAATATTACAATTATTAACAACTCTGAGCTTCTTCTTCGTGTAGATTAATTGTGTAGTGAAATAAGTATCAGAATCAAGCATTAAAAAACAAAAACCGACTTCAAGGTTCAATTCGATTTCTCTTGGATGCCATCAGATCATCAGATCTTAGTTTCCTTATCATGGTACCACCGTTGGGATATCTCCTTTCCATTAAAAAAAGAATCATCAAACTCGGTTCATAAGCGACGAAGTTATCCACGAACACACATAAAAAGAACATATACCTATACGGTTGAATTGAGAACCTCCTCACTTTTTGAAGTTGGATAAAAAATTATGACTGTATGGATTGTACTGAACTTGAAATTTTAAATACTTATTGAATACTTGAAGTTATAGTATGACATTGTCATTACAATGTTTTTGATATGCTATGCTTTTGCTGGCTGTAAAGTGTTATATAAAAAACATTTGTCTAAGTCATTTACATTGAAATTAAATCACTTACCTACATGTCTACTTATTTACAATTAATAAAAAAAAACAAAATGAAAATTTTATATTAAACAAACTATGAACAATTAATTATTATTGTTTTTTGACCGACTGCAAACAATGACGTACAACTTACTACATTTGACAAACGGTTGGTACAGAAAAGCCAATACATTTTTTAATACGAAACATTGAAACACCCTATATAACTACTATTTCATATAGAAAGAACAGCCGCCATACAAGATAATCTCAATTCGAATATGTTAATTACATTCCAGTGTTATAAACCAACTTGTTAAAACAAGTTGTTTGTTTAGGGTCAGTTTGGTCACGAGTGGCGACTATTTGGCTAGGGATTAGGAAAGCCAGACCTTGTTGTGTACATTACGTTCCAACAATATAATATAGTAACAGACGTATAGTCTTTAAAGATATGTTAGGAACGCTTAAAAAAACGATGGCGAGTGCGAGACCGGAGGCCCAATCATGCAGAAGCATCACTAGGCCGCCATGGTGTGGGTCACCATGCTGCATTGTTGCATTGTCTGCATTCGCAATGAGTATGGTGACCACCACTCTTGGATTTTGATTATGCTTTGCCTCAGGCAGAGTATATTCATTTTGGCAGGGATATACATAAAAAAAAACTATAACCCAACTACGTAAAACCTTTTGATAAATATAGCTTACGCCGCCAGATCCATTATTACGAATCTATTGACACCTTATTCAGTAAAATCGGATCAGTAGTTTCGCCGTTGCGGAACATAAACATACACAGACTATCAAAAATGTTACCCTTCCTTTTGGCTTCGGGGTAATCGGGTAAAAATATGACCAAAGTACAAACAAACATGGGTAGAACACAAGCTTCATACGTAGAAATTATTTATAAAATACTAGTACTACTGCATATTTAAATAGGAATGAATTTTTCACCTCTTTTAGAATATTTTTCGTTAATGCTCAGCTCCCATAAGTCATAGCAAGATGTTTTATAGACTATAGTCTTCTTCAGGATATGAGTTATTCAACTCTAATAAAAACTGAATTCAAATCGATACTTCTTGAGATTAACGCGTTCAACGAAAAAGCAGACAAACAAACTCTTCAGCTTTGTAATATTATATAGAAATATAGATGAAATAGATAATGGATATTACTACCGAGCATACTACGCAAGACAACAGCACTGCAAAGAGAAGCAAATATTAAAATAATCACAAATCTTAACAATAATAAACCGACTTCAAGAACTGAACAATATTGAGACCACACGGAAAGCACCACCAGCTTTCAAATAAAAAAATAATCATCAAAATCGGTTCACCCAGTCGAATGTTATGAGGTAACAAACGTATTCACAGTCGAATTGATAACCACCTCCTTTATTGAAGTCGGTTAACAAACTGTATTAAAAGCCGTCTGGCCAGGCAGCGTGGTGAATGATATCGTAATTTTTTCACTCAGTTTTGCAAATATTTTATAAATTGTTTCTGGTAAAATGATGTCTCTTATCTAAAATTAGCTGATCCACGCAACCTCGTTTGCGTCTCCTATTACCCGTAGCGTGATAATTTTCCCCCGTTTTTTAAACATTCTTCTTTGGTGCTCCGCTCATATTAGTCTTAGCGTGATGATATATAGCCTATAGCCTTCCTCGATAAATGGGCTATCTAACAGTTAAAGGATTTTTCAAATCGGACCAGTGGTTCCTGAGATTGGCGCGTTCAAACAAACAAGCAAACAAACTCTTCAGCTTTATATAATAGTATAGATATAGTATTTGCAAGGCTTTGTTTTGATCATGTGTGTTCTTTAACAAGTGATTTTTAAGAAATGATTACTATATGTCTACTCTTATGTTCTTTACATATAACATATATCAAGATTTTACTAAAAAGCATTTTGAAAGTACATTCAAATTTGTTACAATTCCTCGCGGAGCCTTGGACACGACAAATGTAACAACTAAGCGCTCATTACCGACCTTCCAATTGAATCTGACACTTAAATGTAGGGTAGCCATTGATTTAAAAGCACTTGATTTTGAAAGAATAAATTGATTTTGAAATAATTCTATTTCATCATCAGTATCTCAGTTGATACACGTTTACAGCTGCGAGGTGTCAGGCCAGGTGCAAGAAGCAAGCAAGAAAGTCTGAAGAAAATCTTTTTTAAAATGCTCGACTATAATTTTAGACCAACCCGGCCTAGTGGTTTAAACGGTCGCCACGCCGCTTTCCATTACGCCAAATGTTGTGGGTTCAAATTCCACATGGCATAACACTTTGTGTGATTCACAAATTATTGTTCTGAGTCTGTGTATTTTTGTGTCCGTTTCACATATGTTTGTAAAGTCCCCCGCGACATAGGTCGTATATTCATAATGCGGGAGTTGCTTTAAAAAAAAGATACTTAATAGATGAAGTGCTGACTAACATAAACAATACCAACACTATTTCAGCGTTGTAGGTATTGTCCGAATTTTTCAGACTAAACGACAACCTTTGCCTATGAAAATAAATGATTTTTTAACACATTCTCTATAGTCTATTCAACTTCCTCTGAGACAAAAGGTAAACAAGTCAGAAAAAGGTTCTATAATATGTCAAATTTTATATGCATCTAGAATCAATAAAAAAGTGTCATTTTCTTTCTTTTTTTTGGAAAAAGTTGAATAGGGTATAGGTATAACTTCTTGGATACCTATTTATAAAAGGGTTCTACTAAATAGTACAAAAAAAATCTTATCCATAAAAGTTACATATTTTCAACAAAACCTATCATTTTGTGTACCTAACTGGCTCTGTTTACTCAAACAACATAAATAAACCAAAAGCTAAAGCTAGGTCAGGTGAAGGTAGTTCTTGCGGAATTCAGACCTCCCCTCCCTCCTGCTCTCCCTCCATTCGCCCCCCGCAGCCCCTCACAGTTCACTAACTGTATTTGCAAGATGATCCTTCTTTGAAAGTAAATATTGCTAAAGTTGAGAGAAAGGATAGGTTGGTTAACATTTATACTGGAATTTAATAGTATCTGGTTTTAATTGATGTAACATCTTGATATTTTGTACGTTCATATAGTACTTATCTGGCTACGCAAACGCAATTAATTGATTACCTAACGCAGAACATTTTAGAATTTTGTATCTTCTTTCCATAAATATATAATAAAATTATTTTTTAAACATATATTCATAAAAACTTACGTACTACATTCTTTGTTGTGATCACGCTGAGAGCTAATTGTAAACGATATTTGGGTTTCATATTTACTTTCTGTACAATATAAAAAAAAAACAACTCAAAGTATTCTGAAGTTTCATGATTTCGTCCACATTAAAACATTTTGAAATTAATTAATTTACTTTTTAATAACTGATTTCAAAAAGTATAAGTTTTTCAATTCGGCTGTATTTTTTTATGTTACTACAGAACTCCGTTATTTATAATACGATTTGAAAAATGAAGGAAGCAAAAATATGAAGTAAAAATTATAATTTTACTTATATTATAAACATCAGCTTATCGCAATCCACTGCTGGACATATGCCTCTCAAAATGCGCACTACTTGGGATTATACTCATTGGGGTTGAAAATTAAGAAATTTGTGTGCTCTGCTACTGCTACCCTAATTAATATAATTTACCATACCCGTACAAAGGTTGTCTGTAAGAGATCGACATGAGCAATAAGACCGTAATAAAACAGTAATCTTCTACAATAACATCAAATTACAAACAAAACCACATTACAACTGTGTATTACAATTCATTTGGTTGAACAAAATGGCAAGCACGCGCAAAAGCAATGCTGCGCAGGAGTGCCGCGACAGAGAGGACCCGATCGGCCTTAAAGGTCGCACTACCAATACTATCGGAATGCTTCTGACTGTGCTACTATCGCTAGCTATAACTGTAATAGTTTTGGAGTATTATGTAGATAGTTTAATAAGGATGGGTCGCATTCTTGTATGAACGAATTTAGGTATGTATTTTAGGTACGTGTCTTTTACAGACGAGAATTTCTTATTAAAATCAACGAATTTTTAAAGACTATGTTTACTAAAATCTGTCTCCTTGAACTGTAAACATTGTTTTTTAGGTACGTGTCTTTTACAGACGAGAATCTCTTATTTAAAATCAACGAATTTTTAAAGACTATGTTTACATAAATCTGTCTCCTTGAACTGTAAACATTGTATAGACTGCCACAAAAGTCCTAAATTTAATTTATAGACAATTTCATTTGTAAATTTATATTATAGGTATACATACCTATATTTTAAGAGATACTCGATGAGATTTTCATGCTTTTTTTTACCAGTGGTTATTTCTTGGACCATCCTTTCTCTGTTCTTCTCATTGATATTCCTCGAGCGAGTACGGTAACTGAAACCCACCCACCAATTCTGCGGGGATTTAGCGGCTTTGTTTGTTGGTAATCCACTAACCTTCAGGACCTTGTGACATTGAGTGTCCTTATCATATAAACATATGAAGATGGTAATTATACAAAAAAAAAGTTTTTTTTATATTTTGTTTTCGTTTGGTAGCTTCGAAAAACATGTATGAAATGAAATGCACAGTAGCAGAGGATGAATAAAAACCGTCCATATCAGATGATGATGAAAGGTCAGAGGCGTGTCGGGAACCGAACCCGCACCGGTATCTGCGAATACTAACAAGTCGTGTGTCACGAGGCGTTAACCATCGCTGTGGGTAACGGAATGTAGATCCTAAGCGACCTAGGTCAATGCTGAACTGAACATCAAAATGGCGTTGTGTATTTTAAATACCAAATCCTATTGAATTGTTTCTGAAAGCTGTATTGTAAGCTAGAAGGAATTAACAACATTATGATTAAATTTAGTATCCCGGTTATATTAAATTTCATTTAACACTAAATTTAACAATTTATTCAATCACTAATTGTTGGTATCACATTCGTAGATTTGAAGTTTTGATTTACTTTCGAATGTCATGCGTAGAATTGAAAATGTTGAAATCATAGTGATAATCTGATTCCTATAGATCTGACCATGATAGGCATTGTGATGATAAACTCGTCATGGGAAATACAAATTAGCTTTATTCTTTATCGCTTTAATGTTTTATAAATTTCCTAATATAATTATTTATCATACAAACAATAACCTCAGAATATGTTAATAAATCTTCTTTATAAACAAGTACAAATTATTAAAAATAAAATACATACATACATACATATACTCGAAAAACATAACCCGACTGCGTCAATATTTAACAATAAAAACATATAAATTTTATAAATATTCGTAATCACCGTAAAAAATTCTTTATTTTGATACCACACTCGATGTATTTTGAAAACATTTTTTTCAACCGACTTCAAAAAGGAGGAGGTTCTCAATTTGACTGTTTTTCTTTTTTTTATGTTTGTTAAATCATAACTTTGGACTGGGTGAACCGATTTTGATGATTCTTTTTTTACTTGAAAGATGGTGTTTCCCGAATGGTTATCGTAATGGTAATAACATACACACATTTAACTAAAAGATGATACAAAAAATAAGTAAATAGTGTACCAACATCATTAAAGCGGTACCTATATTCAATCCAGTACTACGGCGCGGCTAAGAAGCGTACCTGAAGACCGACTCATTGTAAGCCGTTGTTTGTTTTTTTTAACAAACAAATCTTTTGTAAAGGGATTACTAAACTGGTCAATCTGTTGAACACCTGTGGCATTACATTCAAATTAACTTCTAACATTCACAATAAAACATAGGTACACAAAACAATAACTCCAAAAATAACTTTCCGAAATTCCCACACTCCATTCATAAACTCATCCAATTGTAGTTAGAAATAGTCCTTTTTAGGATAATAAAACATCTGGCAAACATTTCTATAGGAATAAATAGAGAAATTAGCAAATTGCAGGTTTTTAAATAAGTCAGGTAATGCACGTGTTTTATTGCAAGAACAATAAATAGGTCGCACATCTGGACTGGATTGCGATGGGCAACATCTGCGCGGACATTGTTTAGTCTGGGCGAGATAGGACAAGTATTTGACGTTTAAAAACTGTGTTGGCAAAAAATTTATGGTTGTTCAGTGTTGCAAATTTCCTTAAACTTTTTAGCTTTTATAATCATTTTTGAATGTTTATTTTACACTAGTTTATGTGTATTTAAACTCTGTATAAAGATTTGAAATTATGGGACTAATCCCGCCCACACGCCCACCACTGTAACTCCTGTACACCAGGATCAACAGCGGTGACCCACGAAAACACCGAGTTATGACACTCGGGAAGTCCCAGGAAAAATTTAACTGTCTTGGAACCCGCAACGAAATTAATCAGAAGAAAACTGGAGGAGTTGGAAATATAATAAGTCCACTTCCCTCCTTAGCAAAGCGGGAGACAAAATGGAGTCAAAATAGGCAGACGCCTTTTTCAAACCGGGAAGCACCACGGATAAAAAATATTATGGGTCCTAAGTGAGCTATATTTGATTTCTATAGTATGTATGGCAGAATCGCTTAAACGCACGGAAATTCACCGCAGTTGACACAAGATCCCCATAATATACTACCCCAGACGTCATTTGTAAGCTATTTAGCATCATGTTACGTTCATTGTACCAAAGACTACATTCCCAGAGGATATGATGAGCCGACTGTTCACAGCTAGAATCAGGTGTTGAGCATTGACAAAATGGTGAATCGACTAATTTAAATGAGTATAGTTTGCTCTTAAAGTTACCGTGGCCTGTAAGAAATTGAGCGACACAGTGATCTACCTCGAGCCATGTCCTTGACAACCTTTCGCGAATAGATGGAAAGAACTGGTAGAGGTGGCGCCCCTTAGATGATTCGTCCCATCGTTTCTGCCATTCATCCAAGAGGTCGTTATAGACATTGGATTTTTGTTGAAACAATCTTATGATTTTACCGCGGTCTCGTATGCCCAAAAAATCGCATTCCATGTTTTGTAGTGTGGAATAGTACATGGCTGCACGTCTTTGCACCTCGAGATCGACCGGAAGAACACCTGCCAACACCGGTAAAGCCTCAGTGCTAACCGTCCTATATGCCTTGCACAAGAAAATCAATGCAGGTCGTTGGCCTTGTAACAGTTTGCGACGGACAGCACCTACAGTCGCCCTATCTGCCCATACAGGAGCACCATAGCAAATAGAACCCAAATAAGTAGCTCCATATATGATCTTTAGTGTATTATATGACAGACCCCATGTCGCAGTTGATATCCTCGTCAGTGCAAAGAAACTCTTTTTAGACTTTTCATTAACTGTTCTAATATGTTCAATAAATGAAAAATTTCTTTCTAAAACCAATCCCAAATAACAAACCGAGGTTTTATTTTTAATAGTAACATTTTCAAATTTAATACACGGCGGTGATTTGAGGTTACCTTTCAGAAGTAGCTGGAAGGTTTTGTTTGGTGCAAACGTCAACCGATTACGCCCACCCCACCGAGATATTAATTCCAAACATTCACTGGCCACCAGCCTCTCAAGCCCCGTTCTAGTATCCGACTCTATCAATAACAAACCGTCGTCCGCGTACGCATTCAGGGTACATCCGGACGGCACAGGCATTGCCAGAAAATCGTCGAAGCCTATGTTCCACAAGTATGGTCCTAGCACTGACCCTTGAGGACACCAAAAGATTTGAAATAGTGACAATTATGTATATTCATTATATGTAACGTATACGTTTAGTAATATTTAGTATATATCATGTTGAATCTTATAAAAGACTTCCCACGGTAAAAAAAAATGATGTTATTAAAATATATAATATTTACTGATCCATGTCAGTAATTTTACAAATCATAGAGACCGACAACTTTCTTCATAAAACGAAAAAAATGAATGAATGAAAATTGAAAAAAACTGGCTCCTTTTTTATTTTTGTGTTGTGTTGTGTGTTGAGTTGGTGTTGACAAACTTACGAAAGTGAAGATTGACATACTTTACTCCTTCTAGAAGAAAGTAAGTAAGACTACTTTACTGTATTTTTTCTGCCCACTTCATTTTATTTTTGTTTTAGTTTTGAACTATATCAAACACGACACTGCCTAATCACACTAATTATCAAGTTTCAATCTTAGCGTAACTTGAATACATTGCTTACTTAAACTAACTTATGGTAAGTAAGAACCTGTTTGATCATGTCTTCACATAGATTACAAGAAACCCATGCGATTAATGACTCATCAACGGTTTATGGTGTCATGGGAACGCTTGTGAGTCACAATTATAATTTTATTTATTTTAATGACCTACATCTTAAACACGTCTAACACTAGAAAGACCATAGAGGTCAAATAACCATGATCACGTTTCTGATAGAATGCTATTTTAGAATCATTGCGATGGAATCGTTTTCGTTTTATGACTTTTAATAATATTGAACTTTGTCAATTTTTTTTATACTAATAACTGGACAGATGTTTTGGAACTGTAGTTAAGTGCATAGAAAGACTCTTGACTCCAAATTTTAATAAACCCGCTATAAATCAATAGGAATAAAATTATTTATTGATTTTTCTAGAGAGGTAGTTGGCAAAGAGGCGTACCTAACTATAGCCGGCTAAAACTATTCTCCTTACTGTGTATTACCTATGCCCATAGTTTAAGGTAAAACATTGACTGCCTCGTTGGTCTCGCGGTTGGCGTGTGCGACTGCTGATCATGAGGTCTCGGGTTCGATTCCCGGGTCGGACCAAATGTTTGTATGATCTACAAATATTTGTTTCGGAGTTTGGGTGTTTTCTATGTATAATATGTATGTATTTACAAAAAAAAAGTATATATGTATTTGTATCAGTTGTCTAGTACCCATAACACAAGCTCTGCTTAGCTGATGCTGCTAGATGGCGTTGTGTGTTAGAAGTCCGAAATATTTATTTATTTATTATATTGAGCTATGTTTAAACAAAATTTTAACAAAAAAAACCGACTTCAAGAACTGGACCAAATTGAAATAGGTCCACATGGGAAGCACCAGCTTTCAAATAAAAAAAGAACCATCGATATCAGTTAGCGTGATATTGAGTTATTCGTCAATTTGTCGCGCACATACTTAATGCAAATTGAAGACTTATATGGTTTTCTCATAGATGACATAGTCAGAACTGGACCAAATTAAAATGGGACCACACGGGAAGCACCAGCTTTCAAAAGAATCGTCAAAATCGGTTCATACAGTCAAAAGTTCTGAGGTAAAAAAAAATAAAAAAAATACAGTCTAATTGATAACCTCCTCCTTTTTTTGAAATCAGTTAAAAAATATTGTTTTTAGACAAAATGCGGCAAAAAGTTGTATAGACAAAAATGTCTATATTATCTGTCGCACGACCTCTCTCATATCTAAAACAAACCTGGTTGTTATTTGAGGTTGTTCAAAACTTTAAAATATTCATGCCGATGATGGCATGAATATTTTTAAGTTTCAGTATCATCAGTCTATCGCAGTCTGGACTGCTGGACATAAGCCTCTCCAATTGCACACCACTTAATTCGATCCTCAACTTCCCGCATCCAGCTCCTGCCAGCCGTCTTGCAAATATTCATGTGTAGCTATGTAACTTCGAATGTATTTATTATTTTATTAAAATTAAGTACTTACGATAGGTAAGTACCTATCAATGGATATTAGAGGTGCTCATAATTCCTGGTAATAGCCAGTTCCAGTCAGAAGTATGCGACCCTGACCTACTCGGGCAACGCATCCGTGTCAGTAATATCCATGTACTTCTGTTATTTTACTATCGTACCTTCCTATCTAATTATTTATTAAATACTTTACACGATTTCGTTTGTTAGAATTTTGTTCTCCCTATTGTTTGATACCTATTTTTTTTCAAATGAAATTCCTCTAAGTTGCTTCTTATAACAATAGCTATCCTAGCTACCAGTGAAAGTCCCACCAAAAGCGATCCAGCCGCTCCAGATCTTAACCGGTATAAACAGATAAACCATAGTAAAAAACTGTTAATTTGAAATTACAAACAGACACTTCAATTTTAATTATTTATACAGATAATAAATTAAACAGGTTTTTATATAACAAGGAACAGACAAGCAGACGAATCACCTCATAAAAAGCGCCCACCACCGCCCATGAGTTCCTGCAACATATGGGTCACAAATACATTGACTAATACTCGTTGGGATCAAAATGTGGACAACAACAGGTTATATGTCAGTAGGGTAGGCAGTAGTAGCAAAGTTGTATGTACAATCATACAATTTTGAGTGTTTGGAGAAATGCGACTTAAATTTTCGTACATTCAGTACATTAATCGAATCAACCTGTCGCAGTCCACTGCTTAGCGAAAGTCTCTTCATAGGAGCGCGAACTATGCCGTTCTTGGGTAGACCGCAGCTATGCGCCAGCCACACGCTATTATGATACATATGCATTTCTTTATTCGCGATTGTAAATCGATTTACGAAATTCGAACGATAAAAAAAACAATAAGTGCTCGGGGGGGTAAAAGCGAAAAGGTTACATCCATAAGCTACTACATATTATATGTATTTGGTTTGTTTAATTTTAATGTCTAATTTTTATTAATGTCTCGGAAGGCAACTGGACGGAAAGAGACTGGATCCTACGACACAGGGAATTCTAGTGTGTGCTACAGGGATCAAACCCTGTAACTGTATACTTATGAAACAATAAAGAATTACATATTATTATTAACTATAGGCAAGTGAGAACCTAACAATTCAACAGTATCCTGCCTACACTGTTGCAGATTACACTCGTCATATAAGTATTGGGTATAACATAACCGAACAATTATTGTTTACTCAGTTACCGATGTTGACATTTGTATAGACAAGCCGGACCTGTGATATTTAAATAGCGTTGCGTTAAAACAGGTCTGACAACGAACTATCGACACGGATGAGTTTAGTTTGAAATTCATCGAGAAGAAATGTAATATGGTAATTATTGACCAATGCTGACCCTTATTTAGTCGGGAAATTGCACGAATTACATTCAGTACGAATTACAGGTAGTGCTATAGCTGTCTACGAGTACTTTAAAATAATAATAATTGGTGCTCAAGCTCTGAAAAGTCGACAAAACTAGGCTTTTTTTCCTTTCGTGTTTTTCTTCTTTTCATATGAAAGACAAAGTATTGTGACATAGTTGTCTTGGGAGCAAATAAAAGAGTTATCGATTGGTGACCGCGTACGTAAACGAAACGTCGGTAGAGTCTCCCACAAGGAGGTTCAACTGATCCGGTGGAGGATATGGAAAAGCATCGCATACGCTAGCACAGGATTGAATGAGGCTTAAGTCCAGCAAAGGACGTCTTTCGAATGAGAGGAAGAAAAAGTTTTTTCTATGGAACTTAAAACCAATGGACATGAGACTCCAACACTGAAAGTACAACTCTGTAAACATTAAAGTGTGTGTAAAGAATAACTTTCAACCAAATACAAGTGATAAAATGTAGCAAAAACTCAACTCAACAAAAGGGTTAGAAATTCGGAATATAGAAATATTTATTGAATTACATTTTTAATTTTTTCAGCTTTCTGCAATTCCTCCATAATAATCTTAAACTGTGCCAAATTTCATTCTCCTCCATTTCTATAATTTTCATAAGAAAGAATACAAAGTTTTTGGTTAACGTATTAACATATGGACATATTTATAGGTATATGAACAATTTGTTTAAGAAAAAATAACAAGCTCTAACTAAGCGCCAATACCTTATAAGTACAAAACGCCGACAATTACATACCTATACCACATACTTAGCCAGATAAGTCATACTTATAATTGAATACATTTTTACCGCATACGGTAAAACTAATTCCTTGTAAAAAAACCTACAACCACTGACATTTACAATTGAATTCTATTAGATATGAAGGAATGATTCATTGTCTCCTCTCATGGGAAGCACGTGAGTCATGGCTGTAGACTCCGAACCTGAATATCATTGCCGCGTAATCGTTGTGAAACTTTTACCGTTGTTGGTGCTTCACAAACAGATTTTTGTGCGATTTCCCGTGATGAACACATATTTTCCTTATGTATGCACCGCCCTCGCATGTCGGATGTCGGGGTAATCAGATTTCGGGTTAATATACCTCATAGCCTATAACACTCACAAACTTACCTATTTCCGCCTATTTGTAATGTTAGTGTTCAATAAATAAAGTGCGACAAATACATGTATATCTCGGGCAAGCAGAGTACTTCACAATATCTGTCTAGGACTATCAAGTTATAATTAATTAATTTCTAATAGCAACAATTGTTCAGTAGTGATCATGAAAAAAACTTCTTTAAATAAACGTGGAAGACAGGAAGAGCTCATATGGGATCGCACGACTGAAGTAATACAATATACCAGTTAATACAATATCAAGTTTTACTCAGAAGACCATAAACTTTTACTAGTGATAATAGTAACCAAAATCGTTTATTAATACAACAAATATCATCATAAGAAAACTGTTAAAGCAATCATAGAACTACACACGCAATCAAGGATTTTGAACTGGTTGTACACATCAAGATTAGTAAGTAGTCTTGAGGTCAATGAAACATACAGTTTCTACATTTAAATCACAAGTGATCCTAAAAAATAATCGTTAATAAGTATTAAAAGCAATCGAGAAACCGGTATCGATTAAGTTATTTCGCAACTTCCGATACTAGTCTACATGAACTTGGCATTCCTATCTAGCAACGTCTATGGGTACGTACATCCGATATGAAAATATGACCCGGATGATATTACGAGTGTATTGTACAATAATTTAATGTTCTCACATAAGAATATGATTCATAAATAAGATGTTAAAAATCTGATTCATGAATTATGATTCTTCGGTGTGCATCTGACCCGTAAATGTAAGTTTAAAAAACGATTTCTTTTTGTCTATAGATAAACCATGAGTATGTGTGGCCACAATCCCTATGAAGCATTTGTTTTTCCTGAAATTAAAAGAAACAAAATTTGGAATTACTGAAATGTTTAATCCCAATCTTCTAAAATGATTGAAGAATCGTAATTCATACCACACTAATTGTAAAATATTAAAAAAATAACTTTGCTATTAGTATTTTAAGGATCCCTTCGGAGTATTTCCTTTATTTATGACAAATTATTACAAATGTTTTAGTTTCAAAAGCAAAGCAACTACCATTAAATTTTTATTTTCATAAAATGTATACCTCTATTTCAAAGCAAAAATACTTAAAAAACAAATGAAATTAGCGTCATGTCAAAACTCACTTAAACAGATATTTAAACAGAAACTACATTCCAAAACATATCCATTCTAATTTTGACTTCAGAAATTCTTGACCAAAATGTAATTTATTATGCGTAGATTAGAAACAAATTAATATACACACATCAAAAGTGTCTAGGGATCAACATATGTGTCTAGGGATCAACATATATTTTTGCAATAACTTTTCTCCTGATTGATATTAATTAAAATTTTCTTTAAGGATTCATCAAATAAAGTGTTTTCGTTTGTCACAGTTACGATAAACCAAGTCACCTTTGCATTAATAAAGAAATTTGCCATTTTCCTAATAAAAGGATTTTTGACATTTGAACCACTAACATTAAAGTTCGAAAAAAAGACTGAAATAACAGTTTTCTTTAAAATTTTATTAGGTAACTTAAACAATTAATAATCCGTGTTTCTACCGCGAACACTAACACAAGAACATCGGTTTGGCATACTCAAAATGAGTTCATCCAAATCACGCTGTGGAATGGCCGCCCATGTTCGTTGCAACAACAAAAAAAGGTCTTCTTGAGACTGGATACCCTCCATATTCGGCAGAGCTCTTCTCTGTAGCATATCCCATGCATGCTCAATCGGGTTCAAGTCTGGCGACTGAGCAGGCCAGGGCCAAAGCCACATCTCAATCTCAAGAAATCCGCATAAAAATGCTTGATCCCTAGACACTTTTGATGTGTGTATATCAGAGCAACCACAGATTAAAACGGAATTGGTGAAGATTTTATCAATCGAACGAAACCCACAAATATGAATTCGATTGGATCATACATTCACCGGCCTTTTTACTGAGAATATAACTGAGATATTAGTTTATGATAATATAAGATTTATTATAGTGTTTATTTACTGAGAGGAGAACTCCTTTGACTCTATTTTTTTTAAATTTAGAGCTTTAACTTACTTGCAAAGAAAAAATAATGAAAATTAAAGCATATTACAGCCCTCTCTACACTGATAGAATCTGTTATATCTACTCTATATAGTTCAAAAGTACGAACCTATGAAAGAAAATCATTGTTTGCTTCGCGAAATGCTATAATACATCGATGAATGTTATAATTGTCAGGTTTCATACACGCATCACGTCGCATGAGGCAACTAAGGAAGCAAACTACGCAAGACAACATCTCGTTGCAAAAAGAAGGGAAATTCGAGACAAATCCTACACATCAAGGTAGTAGAGCCACGCTGATTTCAGCACGAACGGGCCGGCTCGACCGGGTCGGTACTACCCTCGCACAGAAGATCAACGTAAAATGACAGCATCCGTGCTGTCGTGTTTCGTTGGTGAGTGCGTGACCGGAGGTCCAACGATGCGAAAGCATCACAAGGCCGCCATGGTGTGGATCACCATGCTGCATTGTTGCATTGTCTGCATTCGCAATGAGTATGGTGACCACCACTCTTGGATTCTGCTTTCCATCAGGCGGAGTAGAGTCATTTTGGCAGACCCATACATAAAAAAATAAAAAATGTCTGCCCTGCGTAGTAGTAGGCTGGAACCTCATTTCTAGGGAGAGGCCTATGTCCAGCTGTGGACTGTTTAAACTTAAACTTTAAAGGCTGTTGATGTGACGCATCACATGTCTAAAAGATAACCTGTTCCTCTTCAACTATTCATCCACTGCCGCCACTTACATGTACTGACTACCTCTGATGTATTAATTCCTTCTCATTCGTCAGCACTATAATTTGTAAATCACATACGCTGATGATATAATATATTTACATTGACAAACCAAGTTTCAATTGACAATGAAAATCTCCTAGACACTATTGTGCGTTAGTATTTATATCTATTATTGGAAGCCGTAAACAATGACTAATGATACATAGGTGATGTAGTGGTGATGTAAATCTGAATCATAGTAAATACCTTACGAATGAACTCGAATAATAATCATCACTTACTATGTAGTTGTAAGATGTAGAAAACAATAAGTTGGTGAATGTTATACAATTATGTTTTATAATATATTTGGTTAAATATCACAGAATTGTCAAAATAACTTTTTTTTATATCATAGCTGCCAAAATGACTCTGCTGTACCTGATGGAAAGCATAAGCAGAATCCAAAGTGGTGGTCAACATGCTCAATGCGAATAAGGACAATGCAGCATGGTGACAGTGACCCATAGTATGGCGGCCTAGTGAGGTGCCTTTTTACGCCCCGCTAAAAGGAACATATTCATTACAGAAATCGTTTAGAATGATTAATTTTGAGATAGATAAATGACTTAAATGCGAGCGGAATGTCTAGATTAGGTATATGTACTAGTACAACTCTGAACTTAATCTTATTTCACTGGTTTTATAAAAGAGGTCGTTTATTTTTTTTGGTGCCGAGAACTTAGTCATTTATGTATCGATTTGGGAAACTCTTTTCATTGATACACTCCTCATATATCTCTATTTAAACTTAAAGTAAAAATAGCACCGCTAAGTTTACAACGATTAAAAACACCATCGGACAATTAAAATTATGTATACATTTACTGCCTCTGTAGCGCAGTGGTAGCGTATGCGACTGCTGTGCTTGAGGTCTCGGTTTCGATTCCCGGGTCGGTCCAAGTGTTTGTATGATCTGCAAATATTTCTTTCGGAGTTTGGGTGTTTTCTATGTATAATATGTATGTATTTACAAAAAAAACGTATATATGTATTTATATCAGTTGTCTAGTACCCATAACACAAGCTCTGCTTAACTTGGGACTAGATGGGTTGTGTGTAAGATGTCTGAAATATTCATTTATTATTTAAATTTAAATTTGTCCTACGACAGATAGCTGAAACATAAATATAAAACACATAAATAAGTGCTATAATAAACTTGGTTTATATTAATGAACAATAAACTTAAAACAGATTCTATCAGCCTCGCTAACATCAAAGCAACCTCGTAATAAGAGCTTTACATAAATAGATATACATATGCACTCTTGTCTATTAGATATATTTATATATTAGGAGTTTCATGTGTAGCCGACAAATAAAATTAATTCAGATTTTCAGAAAAAAACTCTGTTGTATGTGCACGTTTCTAAATAACTGTTAATGTCATTTTCAATGACTGTGTTTTTCTTAAACGGTTTTATTTTACCATATAATAATGTTACAGAAACGAAGTAATATATGCACACAATTATTTTTGTAATAGTTAAAATTTGTGTCTATAAAAAAACCTTATGTGTGTTAGGTTCTTAGGTAATGCTGATACCACGAAGAGGTAGTTGAGAAAGGCAGTATTTGTAAAGTTTCATTGCACGATCGCGAGGAACAAACTTATTACATATTGTTGGATTTCGAACGTCATTATAATGGCAACATTTTGATTGTCACTTTTTTTCTTGTTTGATGTTTTGACGTTTGAGGTTAATATGTAAAAAAGGACTTGAAAGACGCGCGTTGTGAAAGGTAGACGATTTGTTGTTTGAGAACCGAAAATTAATTGTACTATCAATTATATTGTATTGTCCTGGTCGTGGACTCGCGAGTTTAGTAGGCGCGTTCCGCGATAGCTGAAGCGAGTGAGTTGTGATTCGAATATCCGCGATAGCTGATACGAGTTTGTTGTAATTCGAATATCCGCGATAGCTGATACGGGTTTGTTGTAATTCGACTACCTTGGAAGTTGTACAGCACTTTAGGAGTTCATGATTGTGTGGACGTATCAAGACAAAGCAGTGGGGTACCCCGTCAACGGCGCCGAGAACACGGAAGCGACACAACTCCAGTAAGTGCTTGATGATTTTAGTTTAGATTAAGAACACGGTGAATCGCCGTCGTTCAGCCTTCTTGCCAATGAATTAGGTTAGTGATTGAATGGCTTACTATGGGTCCTAAGACATCTCAAGTATCACAAAGTGATCGCTAAATTGGTGAGAGGACTGAACACATATTATTGATGCATAGCTATGTTAAAAACGAAGTTACAAACCTTTCATTGGCTTTTAACATTGCCTGAATATTCTCTATCTATCCCGTTCTACCTCCAATGACACATCAGAATCAAATAACACGACTCAAGCTGGTAACATTATTTGACCCGTTATTTTCTGATTATGAATTCCTCTGATCTAATGCGTTTCGCAGTAACCCTGGCATACCGAACATGCAAGAGGTCATGAAATTTTGTGTCACCTATGGTAAAATTTGTTAACTCCTCTGCATCTGCATTAGAAAAAATAATGCTAGAGTCACGGCCGATTGCCACTTTCGTTTAATATACGCTTCATTATAATAGTGATCGAAATTTTATTACTTAAATCTGACATTTTATTATCTATTCCATTATATTTCCATCGATAATCCTAAATACTCGCATAAACTCATATTAATTCACATTTTCAACGAATAAATTGTATGAGACGACTACATTTAGCACACGACACCAGTTTTGAGGCTTAGTGATTCGGGACTCAGGGTTGCCACAGCAGTATTATTGAATGATATTCCTGATTTTGAACAGTGTTCTAATCTTCATTGATTTAGAAATTTAAAAGTACAGTGGAAAATAGCAACGGCAGTGACTAATGACATTCATATTGAAAATATTTTTCATTTTTACATTTGGGCTTACTTAGACCAAAAGTTTCAAAAAAGTTCGATCCACTTGTAGCAGCTTTCTATACTTTTCTTTGCTAATTTGAACTTTGATATTCTTGGTCAATTACTTTGGATATCTGTCCTAGCGGATACAAGTGTGTATTTCAAATTTTCAATGGCATCTTACTTTAGATCAACCGATTTATTTCCAGGAATTCGCAATTAATGATACTAATTAATAGTAATCTGCTACGTCAGTATGAATACATGATCATTTGAGGCATCAGTAAACTCATCATTATTTAGATTGTATAAAAAGTATTATTAGGTAATATTTAATCATTATTATTTGCCAATCCTAATTGGATGTAATTGAACCTCAGTTGACAGCCCTGCTGCTTCTTTACAATATATCGTAAGCACACTTTCCAATAGAGATGGGCCGTGCTTTCTGTTAGAACATTCCATACGTTGTCGTTGTTCGGCACGGGTTAAGATATACGAAGATGCAAATAAGATGCCTCTAAATTGTTTTATTATTATGCTTACTTGACCTTAAATGCGAACAAACCGTAGATGGAAACTGTAATTCTGGTTGTGTTGTACAAATATTCTTGTTCTAAGTGGTACCCTGTATAAATGTATCTCGTATTGAATTGTGTAGTCTTAAATAAGGATAAATACCCTTATAGTACTGACCCATATATTTCTTTGTTAAACTTTGTTGGTTATGGCATGCAAGCAAATTTTGACACAGAATGTGTTCATGTGTGCGTAAGATCCTGAATGTTTTGTTTGTAGTGATTGTTTTTGTATGTATGTGAGTCTAAAATGAGCATGTGTGAAGATTTTCCCCCGCAAAAAAGTCACTGTTTTGTTACGGGAAAAAACGCTATGGCACTCCCCTCCGGTCCGCCGGGCTGTGTTGCTTTATCCTCAGAACTAAATAGGAGGTGATTGTGAAAATAGAGATGGCACATGACATTGAAGTCATTGATATTGTACGTATGTAAGTCGTCGAACATCGATGCAATTAATGAAATGAAAATTATGTAATTTATACTCTCGATAGTGCCGACGCACTTGATGGAACTTGTTACAACACATTCTAAAATCAAACTCACTTGTACTTATTTCACTATTTTTATTAAGTTTACACCTGACCGTTTCGTCTTTTTTAAAGGTTAACCTTTGATAATGCCATAAGGAGATACTGGTCAGGTCTTAACTTAATAAAAATAATGGATTAAAGAGTTCTACATTTCACCCAAGGCTCTTTATTAGAACTATGTTTTATAAATGACTGGTTATTGAAAAATTAACAAACAAGCGAACTGATTCGCATATATAGTATACGTTTCAGTAAAGGAACTTACCTTATATAATGCTTTATAGTGTTGATACGTCACACTTTCCTTTAAAAAAAATCATTATAAATTTGGTATACCTACATACATAAACACTTTTAAATGTGTAAGTTTAAATAATCATATAAAAATATTGTAGGGTCTCATTGTCACGCTACCCAATCTGTATTAAATAGGGGTGGTTGACTTTTATACGATGTAATCTTTAACAATCACGAATATTGTGAGCTTAGATTAATAAGCTAAAAATTTTTAAACATCACGACCTGAATGGAGCCTGGCTTTTGAAGGCAACCAAACTAACACTCAGACCACTTGAGCTAGTTATCTTAATCCATGGTAGTTTCCTGGTCTTATTAGGCCTAAAATAGGGATGTCCTTTGACAATGTAAAAACGATAAGAAATCTCTAACACGATCGTCTTTTCTTAATAAGAGGTCAACAGATGATAAAAAACAACGTGTTTATGCTGCTAAATAATAGTATGATCAGCCAGTTAGTCTTGACAAATAAAATTCCTCGAAATCAAAACAAGTGACCTGTCTAAAAACTATCAACACCGGTACCGCTACCGGTACATCTTCTTAATGATGTACGAACACCACGTACACCGCAGCCACCTAACGAAACTTCGTCAGTTTTCATCAAAGGACATACACCATACACTTCATTCATGATAAAATATTTCAAATAAAGTGAGCAAGTACTTTAAAATCCAAATATCTAATGTTGTGATTTATTTTCAAAACTTCCAAACAATAAATACTAAGGAAAAACCGCTATTAATTAGAAAATACATTTAAATATTAATAAAAACAGTTGTAAGAATCCATTTCAATTCAAGTTCATCCTAACAATGTGCTATGTCCTTTTACTACCATCGAATCTTCACAACATTAGTTTCGGATAAAACTAATTAGGACTTTATTACAATGACAATAATGACTTTCTCAGCAAATAAACTTTTATAATTCTCTTCAAAACAAAGACTAACTTCATTCAAATCTGAACCTTAAAGATGCTATAACTGGGTATTAACTTTAGTAAATGTCTACATACCACATCCACACAACATAGTTACATAGTTCGCAAGCGTCGGCGACCCACCCGCAGGCACTGGGTCGAGCTCAGAGGTCGCACAGACAGACAGACAGACAACAGGATGTACTCTGAATCCACGATAGTTTTTATTGCGGAATATTGCGGTATTTGCTGTAAGGTAATCGATCATCTCACCGTAACTTTGGTACTGTACTCGATTTTTTTGTTTAGAGTTTTTAATAACATCCTTATTTAGTGTACGGATGTATTCACGAGTGTAGTAAAAAATCGTTTGAATTAACTCTGTGTAAAACCTTTTTTTCTACCCGCCTGACTCGTTGGTCTAACGGTTAGTTTATGTGACTGCCGGGCGAGAGGTCTCGAATGCGATTCCTGGGTCGAGTCAAAAAGTGTTGTTGGGTCTTTCTTACAAGAAATTCTTAATATAACCCGGGGTATGGACGTTTGACGGTGATTCACTCCCGTCCCCCGTGAAGCCGTCGGTCTCGGTTGTCATTAACATCTCTATAGCAATCGGTATTGGAAAGTCAGATACTGCAAACTACTTTTATTTATACACGGACTAAATTCAGGTGAAGATTTTCATCGTATCGTATCGTATGTCTTCTAGCTCTTAGAATTTGAAGACTTATAGTTAGATACAAAAGTACCTACTTGCCAAGAGTGATTCTTCTAAATTGCTGTAGCTGCAAACTTGAATTTTGACAGTAGATGCTTTTTATGCTGTAAGCACTCACTAAGAAAAAGTGATTTGAATAAGGGATGTGTATTCGTATGTTTTTTTTTTATGGAATAGGTGGCAAACTAGCAGACGTATCGCTTGATGGGGGATGTGGAGGGGGTGGTGAGAGGGGTTGGGGTATGGTTCTTCGGTATCCTCACTCACTCGGTGATACACAGCGCAAGCGCTGTTTCACACCGGTTTCTGTAAGGCCGTGGTATCACTCCGGTCGAGTCGGCCAATTCATGCCGAAGCGTGGCTAGTACGGAGCCGTATGTACGGAAGTTCGTCTTTTCAAAGTTAAAGGGTTAGTTAAATACAGTTATGTATATATGGAAGTTCATCTTTTCAAAGTCAAAGGGTTAGTTAAATCTGTTAAATACAGTTAGTTTCTAAGTAGGACCAGGATGACAAATGCATATAACAAACAACTGCAACAACATTGAATGCATGTTTGGCCTAGTGGTTTAACGGTCACCACGCCGCCGCCGTTTCCTACTTCGCCAAGTGTCGTGGGTTTAAATCCTACGTAGGACAACACTTTGTGTGATCCACAAATTGTTATTCTGAGTCTGGGTGTTCTTCGTCCGTTTCATGTATGTTTGTAAAGTCCCCTGCTACACAGGATTTATTCCTAGTGCGGGGGTTGTCTTCTCAAAAAACTTGCTCGTCTTCTAGCGGAATGCCGCTACTAATCATTTTTACAGACTTGTTAGACTTTTTTCATTAATGTTTGTAATATGTCAGCACTCTAGTCATTTACTACCTTGCATGATGTTGATAGAAGGTGTTAGCATGTAAAAGTCACGCAACGGTTAAGTAATGTGTTGTTATAGTCTAGATATTATCGCTCCGGAGTTAAGTACCATATTAGTGAGCATAGTGTCTTGTCTTGTCAACATCTTGTCTTTAAAAAAGAATAATAGTAGGATAAATGACGCTTTGCCTAACAGTGAAACAAGTGCAAATTATTAAAAATAAAAAAACAATATTTAACAATGAAAACATATAAGTTTTATAAATATTCGTGATCACCGTAAAAAATATTTATTTTGATACCACACTCGATGTATTTTGAAAACTTTTTTTTTATATTACTTTTTGGCGCCAAAAATCCATATATATATATTTTTTTTGTACCCAGTTTCACTCTCACGACTAAGACGAATCTATAGACACCACTCACATAAAAATACGACAAGCCGTTTAGGCTCTAGGGCGTGCCAAAGAAATATAGATATATAGATACATACATTCGAAAAACATAACCCTCCTTTCGCAGTCGGGTAAAAAGGAGAAGCTATTAGAGTCATTCTACTATATAATATTTCTAGCTGACCCACGCAACGTCGTTTACGTCTCCTATTGCCCGTAGCGTAGTAAGTTTCCCCCGTTTTTGTAACATTCTTCATTGATGCGCCGCTCCTATTGGTCTTAGCTTGGTGATATATAGCCTATAGCCTTCCTCGATAAATGGGCTATCTAACACTGAAAGATTTTTTTTAAATAGGACCAGTAGTAGTTCCTAAGATTAGCGCGTTCAAACAAACAAACTCTTCAGCTTTATAATATTAGTATAGATAAATACGAAAGTTTGTGAGTATGTATGGATGTTCGTTGTATGACGTAGAGTACGACGTCCACAGGCCAGGTGGAGTGATGATTTGCGCAAGACGGCTGGCAGGAGCTGGATGCGAGAAGCCGAAGATCGAACCAAGTGGCGTGCAATTGGAGTGGCTTATATCCAGTAGTGGACTGAGGTAGGCTGATGATGATAATGGATGTTCATTACTTGTTCACACAAAAACTTTATTCTTTAATGTTTGCAGTAGTTATAAGTTATAGATCATACTTCAGAATAACACACAAAATATATACTTTTTACCGCGATATCCGATATACACGCGGGCAGAGCCGCGGATAATCAATAATGTTGCAGTTTAATATTAAAGGATGTTTTTCATTAAAAATATCATTAATGTTTGAACCTTCTCAGTTTAAAATTTGTACTGAATTACTTTTAATACTAACTCTTACAAAGTAATACTTGTCTAATATCACATCGTCGAAGTTATTGTAAGTTGTTTGAGCTGATGGTAGTGCCAAGTTACAGCTCAACTCAAGTCTTAATAAAAGTTATTCCTGAATCCCTTGTATTTTAAATCCAATGTATGAGTTTTAGCATGTAAAACGCACATCATATGGTTTTAGAAGGCTAGATTCCACACTCAACACACTCATACTCACACCCTGCCGTAAACAACATTGAGGTGATGGCCCAAAGACCGCATGCAAAATAAAGAAGCTCAACTACCCGACAGCATAAGTACCATCCAGGCTTATCAAAGAATCAAAAGGTTGTAAATAGTAATCTTTTACCGTGGGAGAGCCACGCTTCGGCATGCATGGGCCGGCTCGACCGGAATGATACAACGGCCTCACAGAAAACCGGTGTATAACAACGCCTGCGCTGTGTTTCACCGAATGAGTGAGGATAGCGGAGGCCCATACCCCAACCCCTCCCCCATCCCCCAAAGGCCGGCAACGCACTTGTGACGCCTCTGGTGTTGCGTGTGTCCATGGGTGGCTAATCGCTTACCATCAGGACCCATTGACTGCACGGTTGGCCTAGTGGTTTAGGCGGTCGCCACGCCGCTTGCCAATTCGCCAAGTGTTGTGGGTTCAAATCCTACATGGGACAACACTTTGTGTGATCCACAAATGTTGTTGTTCTGAGTTTGGGTGTTAATTGTGTCCGTTTCATGTATGTTTGTAAAGTCCCCCGCGACACAGGATGTTTATTCCTAATGCGGGAGTTGTCTTTAAAAAAAAAACATTGAAAGAAAATTGGTTCATCGTCATCAGCAGCCTATATCAGTACAGTCCTGAACATCTCTTTAGAAAAGAGATTTAAGTAAATATATTAAAACTAATTAATTAAGATCGAGGCAGTTATTTATTTTAGCCAGGTTTTTATTATTGTTATAGCGTTAATGAGACAGATAAATAAATATATTGCAACATGTGTGGTCTTAACTCGGATAAATTAATGACGAATATTCGGTTCTGGTCTTCAGCCAATTAATTTAACTTAATTTAAATGTGAGATGCGCGCCATTTTATTGATGTGGGTATGCTATCCGTGTGTAATAATAAAACCTTCAAGTTTGTGTTTTTGTCCTATTTTTAGTAATGATTACATCTGTTTTTTAAGATTCGGTTATTTACGAACCGTTTCTTATTCTTGTGGTTAATAAAAGAAAATGGAAACTGAAAATTATTTGTATTTTTTTGTTTAATATAAGGCCTATAAAAACAAGAATACTGAAAACTTCGTAATTCTAATTTTTTATTTAACTGCGAAATTTTGCCTTGGAAAAATAAATGAAATACAGTTCTGCAAATATTACCATCTTATCACGTTCTATTAATGTTAGTGGACTCATATAAAGTACATCGGTTTTTATCAGAATAAATTAATTTAATTAGTTTTCAATTATGTTTAAAAATTTGAGAATGCATCCAATCCACATATTTGTGAATCCAATTACTAAAAGGATCTAGTGAATGCCTTAGCGATGTAACACTAAGATTATATCCTCAAACGCACAATGCTTGCAAATACTTTAGCACTGTCACATTCAACCTAACGAATAGGCCCACTCAACCAAGGACACACGAAAACGCATTCCGTAATTCCAATCACTGTTCAATTCATATAAATTGGATTACATATAATCTTTTACATAAGTAAATACAACATCTGTCCACTAAATGTATACAATTTTAACCCTTACAGCCTTTGTAACAAGGTGCTAATCGATATAAAATTTGTATGTTTTACATGCATAGCGCAATATGTCGACCGCCGATTTGGATCCTGTAGCTAATATATTAGCGGTCACAAAATCACCTGTTGCCTCTACACCTGTTCAATACAATCACATCTGACACCAATTTGCAAGGAACTTTAAGCTTTATTTTAAACGAGTTATAGTAGAAAATGTAAAACTGTTTTTATTTTTTCTTTATTGGTATCAGGCCGAAATTAAGAAAAAAGTTTTTAAAAAACCTCTTCGGACAGTTTTGAGATTGATAAAATTTGTTTCAGATTGAGAAATTCGGAATTCGAAAACATCTTCACGGCGCATTGACTCTGGCAGATTGCGAATATACAGCAAAAAATATTTCAAGAAGTTACGCTTTTTGGAGAGGAATGTGTATAATGAACCATTACTTACAAATTTCGACTTTGAAATCTTGAATAAACAACAACTTGAATATTTACTGCCTAATTATAGATATCTACATACTGTTAATTGCACTTTTAATTCAATTCTATTTTCAAATGGAAACATACAAACAGAAATAAATAATAAAGCAGCACATTCACTGTCTCGTTATCATAAAGTGACGGTAATTATACAGACATTTTCCCCGTACATCCGTTGAATGCTCATCCTTATTTCTATGCACTCCCATATTGGCGCAGCTTTCACTTCAGACAGCTATTTGAATCTCACTGCAATTTCTATTTTAGAATGTACGTCGTATCTACATATACACTATTTGGAACTTGTTATAAGATATGTTAGAAAATAAAATGTGGAAGGAACTGTACTTGCTTAGTACTTTCGACGTAATTCCTTTTAACTTCTCTTTGGAATCTTAAAAACAAATAAGATAAGATATTTAAATGTTAATGGCTTGTTTGTTCTTGTTGCCAACATCACAAAGTTGGTTAATAAATAATACATTGTTTTTAAATTACATTTTAAATTATTATTAGCAATAAAATGTATCAAGTATTTTTATACGTAACATCTTTTCTCTCTCTCCTGTGAATGATTTTGTGAAGAGGGACGGAAGTGTGTAACAGAAAAACGGGAATACACGCGCTATTTGATTTAATAAATGAGTGCCCTCGGTTCTAGCATTGGACATGAAATTGTAGGCGAGAATACACATCAAATGACACAATTAACACTCGCTCATCGAGATATAATGTATAGAGAAGACGCCACTTACAAGTGCGGTGTTCCATGCATTTGCGGCGCTTGCGCCGCACTTCCTTCAGTCGCTTGCTAGCTACACTCTGCTGAAGAGGTGGCTTAAGCGTGTGATTGTTTAAATTTAAAAACGTTCTAAAACTCGTGAAATATGCCATTTTGTGTCTTGAGATATTGCACTAATAATACAAGGAATACGGAGACAAACAAAGGAATAACTTTTCACCAGTAATTAACTAGATATAATTGTTTTAAAATTAAATACGAACAAAATATTTTAAGACGCCATTGTTGCCTCACTCGACATAGAGTACTTACAGTAAAACATACAGAAGTGATATTTAGGTAGAATTAACTGACGTTAAATGCACAACGTATCTAACGTATTTAATTGGATAAGTAAAAATAAAATGTTGTTAAAAATAGCTTCGTTAATAACCCATAACATTTTTTTTGTAATAATTATACTCAAAATTATACTTAAAGTATAATAAAAAAATTGAATATTCGGCTTTTATACTTTATACCTCGATGCATTCTACAAAAAAACGGAAACTGGCAAAGCTATTGACACAGAATATTTACTCAGTGTGAATTTCCTAATAAAGCTTCGTAGGTATAAAGCTATTTATCCGTTCTGCTTTGTTGCTTGGCGCTTACTCTATGAAAGCGAATCTTTGCAACAGTTCGTTGGCCAAAACGCGTAACCGCCATGAAAATCACGGCGCTTATGACATTTCGCTCGCGAGGAAACTACAGCTCAAATGCGATAGAGCGCTGCTTGTTAATACTGTTGGATTAGACTACTAATTATTGTTTGGCTGCGCTGCAGCGCTTTTTAGTTATAATTCAAATATAAACGGAACTTAAAATTGGTTTTGAGTGGCTCCTCTAGTACGTAGTACGTAATATCTCGATGCACTCGCTTATTTTTTAAATATTGTTCTTTCAACTAGTTAACTTATTCCACATAATTATGTGTGCATAAATAAAGAGAAAAAAAAGTTGTTCAAGTGATATAATTTATTTAATGATAGATAAAGTTGTTGCCGATATATAGCGGGGCATTACGTCATCTCAATGCAAATGTAACCATTTTATCACGGTTATAAACATAAGAGACGCCATAAAATGTGTCTATTATTTTGAATACTAATGACGTTTGGCTATTTTGCCGCCATTTATTACTCTCATTTAGAGTTACACGTCCTCCGAGAAAGATGTAGCTACAGATGTTTTGAGCCAGCTGGAACTGGTCTTTTGGTATCGATTTCGTATTTCCTTTTAATTGCAATGCGTCGGTGATTGCGTTCTTGATTACCTAATGGTAGTTTTTTTATGGTACAGGAAGCAGACGAGCGGACTGTTCAAATGATGGTAAGTGGCTACCACTACCCATGGACACCTGCAATTCAAGAGTTGGGAGATGTTGGATTTGGCTCAGATGAAAAGCAACAATTGCCTAACACCAGTATTATTTATTTACAAACCTTATGCTCTACATTTGTATATCAGCAGACTTAATGCCCAGGGCATTCCCTTCCCAGTCAAACTTCGGGAGGTGTAGAAATTTTAAAAGGTAGGCGCACAGTGGTCAATTTAAAATGTAAATAGTTCACAATATATTTAAACGTATAAATACACATATATATATACTACCTATTTAATATATATAATAATAAATAAATATTTCGGACATCTGACACACAACGCCATCTAGTCCCAAACTAAGCAGAGCTGGTATTATCATTTATACACACATCAAAAGTGTCTAGGGATCAACATATATTTTTGCAATAACTTTTCTCCTGATTGATATTAATTAAAATTTTCTTTAAGGATTCATCAAATAAAGTGTTTTCGTTTGTCACAGTAACGATAAACCAAGTCACCTTTGTATTAATAAAGAAATTTGTCATTTTCCTAATAAAGGGATTTTTGACATTTGAACCACTAACATTAAAGTTCGAAAAAAAGACTGAAATAACAGTTTTCTTTAAAATTTTATTAGGTAACTTAAACAATTAATAATCCGTGTTTCTACCGCGAACACTAACAACACAAGAATCGGTTTGGCATACTCAAAATGAGTTCATCGAAATCACGCTGTGGAATGGCCGCCCATGTTCGTTGCAACAACAAAAAAAGGTCTTCTTGCGACTGGATACCCTCCATATTCAGCAGAGCTCTTCTCTGTAGCATATCCCATGCATGCTAAATCGGGTTCAAGTCTGGCGACTGAGCAGGCCAGGGCCAAAGCCACATCTCAATCTCAAGAAATCCGCATAAAAATGCTTGATCCCTAGACACTTTTGATATGTGTATATTAACATTTATATCAACTGATATAAATACATATATATACCTTTTTTGTAAATACATACATATTATACATAGAAAACACCCAAACTCCGAAACAAATATTTGCAGATCATACAAACATTTGTCCTGACTCGGGAATCGAACCCGGGACCTCAAGCACAGCAGTCGCATACGCTACTACTGCGTTACCGAGGCAGTCATAACAACGACCGTTCACCATAACTTCTAAATACTCTCAGGTTCCTGGAAAACCTCACATACTAAGTCCTCCTTTTCGCAACGACACTAATACCAAGAGTCACAAACTAAAATACGATTAATTTATATGGCAACATTGCACAAACAGCCATCCGTATAATTTGATGCCATCATTTATATTAAATATATTAACAATAATTAATTACCAAGTTACACCCACGTTGTGGCACGATTTGACTTTTAATACGAGTGATATGTCACAACAGTAGAAAAATATGAGAACCTCCTCAAACGAATAAGGTATTGTTCGGTATATAAGAATTGGTATATTGAAAAGCAAATACCTAATCCTTTTTTTATTTTCAATTCAGTTGTTTTTTTTTCCCTATGGCAGCTGAGAACTCCGTTTTTTTAAACGATTTAAAAGGGTTTTTTTTTCTTTTCTTTCTTACTTAAAAAAAACATGTTTTGAAGAGTAGGTATACTTACTGCTCCCACATAAATTACTAGCTGAACCACGCAATGTCTCGTTTACGTCTCATTTTGCCCTTAGCGTAATAATTTTCCCCCGTTTTTGAAACATACTTCATTGATGCGCCGCTTCTATTGGTCTTAGCGTGATGATATATAGCCTATAGCCTTCCTCGATAAATGTACTATCCAACACTGAGAGAATTTTTCAATATCTCAGTATCAGGATCAGTAGTATAGATAGTATAGATAAAAAAGACACACTTTAAGGGGAAAACGAAAAATAAATTTAATTACAATTTCTCGTAATGTATTCACATTGAGGCCGATATTTTTGTATTCTATTAATTTTATTACGCTTATCACGAAAGTATCTTAAACGAAGTAATTAGTAGATACGATTGGTAAAAGCCGCAAGGTCACACTGGCAATCCTTTCCAAAGTCTTTGAATAAATCTCTCTTAGGATATTCTCAGAAGTTCTAAAAATACCGTCCCCTATCTCATTGCAGACAGAATTATCTTCAACAATGTTCTCTATCTTCGCGCGTATTTTAATTATCTACAATTATACTAAAACCACAATTTCTAAAATCACTCTATCGGCTACCACTCTCTTCGAGTGTGAACACTTCATTAAATACCAGTAGTGCTGTTCTGACACGGGTTCTTAAAACGCTTAATACTTCCCTAATCGCTTTTAAAACTCACATAAATGTTTTTAAAACTCAATTAAATTCAATAAAACAATGTCCCTAAACCACTCCGTGTAATAGGCAATCAAGGCGGACCAAAAACTATTTTGAAGTCTTAGACTTCTACAAGATGGCTGATAGGCAAAGAATTTTAAGTAAGACGCTTATTCGGGCAATAGAGATTAAAATGATACAGATTTCGATGAAATCTCTTCATACATAATTACACGCAGGAACAAGTTTGTCTATAAGTTTAGAAAAGAAATTATTAGTATAATTAACATCCACATGTTTTTATATATAATCTTTAATCTGTTTAAAAATTTGGATTTTAATAAAAGATTCTGCGAGATTTTATCAAAGAGGCTTTGGAATCAATCCTTAATGCTTGATGATGCATGTAAGCTCATTTATAAAAGAAACTAATTAAATAAATACATTAAAGCACTTGTGAATAATCCTGTTGTGTGACTGGTCCAGCAACAGCAGTATCTTGGCTATTTACATTGCATGATCATCTCAGGCAAAAAGCGTCCACTCCTGGCCATAGGCTTTCCCCAAGGTTCTCCACAGCAGTCGATCCTGTGCTGCCTACATCCAAGGTCTTCCCGCCATCTTCACCAGGCTTACAATTTGGCAGTGGTCAAATAATACTTATTTCAGATACCGCTGATATAAAGTACAGTTTGAAGTAGTCAAACTGTACTAATAAAAGACATCGCCTCACATTAGTATAAACAAATTACATATCATATCACAAAAGGAAAGATTTAAAGCCTTTAGGTACAGATATCAAAAGAGAGGAAAGTTTTCATGCTTAATTATAATTATATCAGATATCATGTATAATGAACGCTGCATAAACCATACAATGACTTTTTACATCACAAGAATCACATCGCGAAGCGCACCTATGTCCGTAATTCTTTCCTATTTATTGAGACATATAAGTAAAGCAAAAGGGTTATCTTGTTAAGAATTAACTTGAAACTCCATCCATCCATCAACAACTAAACATGTGAATTAGGTATACAAGTGCACTTATTTCTTCATCCAAAAACATTTAAAAATAATTCATTCAGTTGCCAACATTTACACAGCACACTGTAATGCGTGCGCGCCGCTCGTCGGGCAGAACAAAGATCCGTCTAATTAGTGCGATCCACTTAAATATTAATCATTCGATCTCGTAATATTAGCCTACACAAATCACTTAGAAATTTCTCTTATAAAAAGGTATGTTATGCTGCAGAAATGATGCTAAGGTTCAATCTCAGAAGATTCTTTTACCAGATCTTGATGGATTTAATGTTAAGGCGGGATTTTTGTAGGATATGAAATATTTAAGTTATTATCATTACACAATAGGTTTTATAAATTAAAGTCCTCCGTTGCGATTTTCTGTTCTACTGTTTGTCTGGACCCGATAAACTGGAAGCCCCAAAATAAAAAGGTTCATAATTTTACGTTAGTCATGTGTCAGAAGGGTACTAAAGTCCTCCATGAAATATAGCAATGGCACTTGGCAGTGTTTATATAGCACATAGTTACCGAAAATAAAATGATTCAATGATAATTATATATTCTCACATTTAATTAACACACTTTTACTAAAATCTAGGCTTTAGACCACCCATCATTTTCCGTGGGTGTAGAGGCGTTAATTGATACCAATATTGTGATCGAAGCAATTATTTATCGATATTAAATGTGTGGTAATCTACTTTTAAATTAATTAAAGTTCGCCTTACGTAAAAAAATTAACATTTAATTCTGGGCAGCTTGCAGTATTAAACTGCTGAATACCATACTTGTAAATTTATTACCAGCTGCCGGGAGTTGTGATATCTAAATGCACTTGTACGCTAAACAAATTGTTGAAAAAATCAAACATTTTAGTCGTCACCTTTACTTAACAAAAACTATCAAAAACTATCCTCGTCACCAGCCTTTAGCAGTCCCCTGCTGGATAGGCCTTCCTTAGAAAGGCTTTGACCCTTTTTTTTACTCGGGGAGTGCATTGTACACCATACCCTGCGTGGGGGACACACACGACGGACGTGTGTGGGACTCCCGACGAATCGGTCTACAAACTAAACCCCGCGCCGGCCTACCTCGGCGGTCGGGAGGAGCTCCAGGAACGCATTAGCGGCTTCTGGAGACCCTCCTGCCGTTCCATAGCTGAGGTACATCCCGGGGTAACCGTAGTCACCCCCGGGGCGGGTCGCTGTTGCGCCTCCTACCGCTTTACACAGTAAGAGTCGGAACACCGACCCGACCTACCATACCACACTGACCAGACGAATTGGTTTAGGGTTTGTTTCTAGTTTTTCTTCTCTTTACAGTGAAACCATCTTCTATACCCCATATTAAGTAAGTGGAATTAAAATATTAGCGTTAAATAGGTGTTCTTGCCTCTTCGAAAATACTTCGACTGCACGTATGGTCTAGAGATTTAAGCTGTCGCCACGCCGCTTCCTACTTCTTCAAGTGTTGTGGGTTTAAATCCTACTTTGGACAACACTTTGCGTGATCCACAAATATTTGTTCTGAGTCTGGGTGTTCTTTCTGTCCGTTACATGTATGTTTGTTAAGTTCCCCGCGAAACAGAATTTATTACTAGTGTGCGAGTTCTATTTAAAAACAAAGAATATTGGCGTAAATGTTTATGTGAAATTCAAAACTGATGTCAGAATAATCCAATTCACACAGATCTCCTTTAATATCTAGGAAACTAATCCAAAAAATATTCCCAAATATCCGGTTCGATGTATGACGAATTATCGACCGGCCGGCTTCACGCATTTCCTATCGAAATTGGAATAAAAACGTAATATAAACTAAATTAAACGGCCGTAAACTTAAGAATGCGTATAATTAAATAAATTAAGTTGTGTCAGAGCCGATCGTGTCATAAACGCAATAACGAGACAATTATAAACAATCTCACACCATGGATGCTGCGGTACATGGATGGACGGCCGCTCCAATAAAATAACAACGGTTATCAATTACATATCGGCCAGATAATAAATACCTTTCTGGTATTCCGTATTGTGAAAGAAAAACCAAGATGCTGAGAGACTAGAACTACGATGCAGAAGCATCACTAGGCCGCCATGGTGCGGGTCACCGTGCTGCATCGTTGCAATGTATGTATTCGCAATGAGTATGGTGACCACCACTGTTGGATTCTGCTTATACTTTCCACCAGGCAGAGTAGAGTACTTTGGGAGGCTTAAACAGAAGAAATAACGATTTGAAAGGTTGCTAGTCGCCACCCACTATTGACCTGAAAACAACTCTGCCCGATTTCTGCCCAGGTATTGTTTATTGTAGGTATTTCGTAGGCTTTTAGGCTGATATTTTATAGGTCCTTTTTACCTACTCCAGTGCCCATCAGTCCGCATGGAGAAATTACGACGCACTGCCTTTAAAGAGCAAAACGAAAGAACAATGAAATGAGGAAAAGGAAAAGGGTTAAGTATACATATTATCTAAGTACTTGTCGTAGGGAAGGTCTGTTCACTGACTTACTGAAAAAATTTCACTTTAATAAAATTGATTTAATCAACTGCCGATTACCGTTAAACAATTTATTAATAAATATGCGGAATCAGAATCAACATTCCCGGGTTCATCTTGGCACAGACCGGTTCCTCAATGATAACAATAAAGTGGTCAGTTACACTGGAGATCATCACGATGTACGCTACACGTTCCAATTAGGCATTTTATTATTAATAGTTAAAATGCGTGTCTTTACGATCTGTCTGTCTGTGAGTCTATAGCACGCGAACATATCGGCTCATATGTGAAATTAAGCCGTGAATTTGTGGTTGATCAGTGTACACGGGGTGATTTATAAACAAAAAGTGTAGTATTTTATTACTTTGTTAAAAGATCAGTATTGGCATAGAGATTTCAAAAAAATGCTTCTATATTCTACTATATACCCTATATACACCATTTTCCCTCACGTGTGTATGTAGGCTTCAATTTTTATTCAATTTAAAAAGATAACTCCCGCACTCGGAATATATTTTCTTAGAAAAGACTTCAAACAGATTTTAGGTACCTAGCACACATTATAATACTACTATTTAAATGAATAAAGAATTAGGTATAGGCAATTTATGAAGATCCAGTTTATTTTACGCTTTTAAGTGTTTTCTTGGCAGAGAGTTTTCGTTGGATGTTTTTTGGAAGTCGGTTTTTCGGTCGGTCGGCTTATAAAAAGTTTTTATTTTTCAGTTTTTAGTGCAAACAATCGTAGGTAAGTAGTAAGTTGAACTATTTCATCAAATTTCATCATCAAGAATACAAATGAAGGTCTAAACGTACGTGTAATATTGAAATCATCCTCTAATTCCTAACTGTTGAAGAGTTTAACCTTCTATCATCAGTTCACCTAAATAACTTGAAAGTATACGACTGAAGGTCTTTAGATACGTATGAAATTGAAAGAATTATCCTCCAACTCCTAACCGTTGAGGAGTTGTACCTTCCACCTTCCATCATCAGCTTACCTAAATAATTTGAAAGAATACGACTAAAGGTAACATATATACATCTGATATTTAAAGATTTATCCTCCAACTCCTAACCGTTAAGGAGTTGTACCTTATATCATCAGCTCATCATCATAAAATGATGACTACCAGACGCAAATACCGGTGTACCTTCAGAAAATATACGAAAAACATAGTATGTGCCTATAAAAAATGAGAGTTTCCCTCGATTTCAATGGGATCCCATCATCAGATCCTGATATGCTGGCAATGGGACCACCTCGGTGGCATACCCTTTCGAATACAAAAAAAAATTTTTAAATCGGTCCACAACTGACGGAGTAATCGGGTAACATACTTAAAAAAAAAATACATACAGTGGAACATAGAACCTCCTCCTTTTTGGAAGTCGGTTAAAAATGTAATAGAATTGTGTAAGAACCACAAATTATGCTTAATAACCCCTCAAAATATACGCTGAAATGTCAAACGAATGCTTAATGGCTGTTACTGATATTGATCGAACTATGTTCTGAATCTTAAATCGAAGAGAATCGAAGAGAAATCACAATCGAAGAGATTAACAGGAAATTACGACCCGTAGCGATGCCCCTTTTGATGTTTTATACCAACACCTGACCAAACGACGATATCATTGCGGGAAATCCTGAGATTGGCGCTTACAACTTAGAATCTTTTGTTAATCTAAAGTAAAATAGAAGAAATACGCTTACGATACTAAGTATATATAAATTGGGAGGAGGTTCTCGCGTTTAAAAAATCGTGTAGTGTGTACATCTTCTTAACAAAGTCACAGTTCTTACGCCATCAAACCGTAACGATTGCTAACGATCCTACGATTCGTCACAATGTGTAAAATGTATTTCATATAACAACAGCCACGATCATCTATTACATTATATATTACTTGTATTTAAGTAATAAACTGTCTATAAAACTATATTCTCACATTCCTCGATACGCCATTTTTCAAAATTTAAAAAGAACAAAGGAAGTCGTATACATTCGATTTTTATTAAATTTATTTTTATTGACCAAAGAGACGGACACATCAATATTCGGTAGATAAGCCAGTGTTGCTTTAAGAAACATACTGATACGCGATTTGTATTAATTGAATTAATTTAAAAACTTACTGTACTTATCTAGACTTGTTTGCCATTATGTGGTGTAAACGTGATAAGCATTAAAACATGCGCCAGCTGCCACAATGTCGAGTTTTGTGGCTTCGATTCTTAGATGGGACGATTATTTACGAGATTTAGAGATAACGTTTCTAGGTCTGCATGTATTTTGAGTTAACTATTATCATTTTTCAAATTCCGGTTGTTTTTATTGAAACGAGTATAAAAACAGCCAAAACAGGTGCCTAAAAATATATTAAGCACTTATGTGATACTTAGATGTTGATTTGCTAATCCTGTCATCCTTCGTACTCCTTGTAGTTCTAGCATCTATACTCTATGCTTGTAACAACACCAGGGGGGTTTCACTTCTCAGTTTAGTTATGTTCCGCCGAGCGCCTTCCGGGAAGGACTACTAGGCAATGGTTGCCACTCGGCGCTCGGCGCGCACGCTAGCCGCGTCGCGTCGTGCGTAACGAAGTTGAATATTACGTGTACTTACTGCGAAAAATGACTACGAAACGAACTAATTATTATGTTTGTAGCTACTTAGCAACAAAATTATTTAATTGGTTGTTTAAAAACTTTGTTAAGACAGACATGTATTAATACATAACAAAAATTTCTCGCTTAGTGACGGCAATTAGTTAATTGTGCGAAGAACGCATATTTAATAGGGTGACAAAACTCTAAAAATCCTTACAATCTAATGTCGTCTCCTGACGGACATCAGGGAGGAGCTAAATTAAAATACTTTTAGAAAGAAACTAAAAAAGTATTCATTATTAGATTCAATATAAAATTTTTTTGTACCTACCTTTAAAAGTTTAAAAATAATTTCTTAATTTCATAGTTGTAAGTTTTGTTTTCCAAATTGTTATTTTTCTTTAGTAATACTATTTTATAAGTTCATAATTGTACGGAGACTCGATCTCCCAGTAAAACAACAACCAGGTTTTGGGGGACAAAGATTGTAATTCAGTTTGTTTTTCTCTGTGTAATAAATAAATAAAATAAAAATGTATAAAGTAAATAAAATCAAATAGGTAGGTACCTAGTACGACAGGTAGGACAGGACCAGTAGTAGACAAGAGTATCATTTTTCAACCGACTTCAAAAAGGAGGAGGTTCTCAATTCGACTGTATTTTTTTTTTATGTTTGTTACCTCATAACTTTGGTCTGGATGAACCGATTTTGATGATTCTTTTTTTATTTGAAAGCTGGTGCTTCCCGAATGGTCCCATTTAAATTTGGTCCAGATTTAAGTCGGTTTTTTTTTTGTTAAAACTTGTAATGTTAAAACGTTTTTACTTACTTTGTTACTAAAGGTGTTATCTTTATTATTTATTCTAATATTTACCTAATCGACACAATCGACAGCAAGTGGGCACCCTGGGCTCTTGCTGTAAATAGTATAAAGAGCGGTGTTTAACGAAATTGAACACTCGGATCACACGACAAGATTTAATTTCGCTTGCGAGGTGGCAGAGTTGAACAATTTTTATGCCTAAACTTGACTTTTGTTCGACAGTGGAACTTCTGTACGTAAGTTACAATATTATTCTCTTTAAGTTACTTAATTATTCAATTAAGTTTTTTAAATTAGGCAATGCCGTCTTGAAGTTTGTATTATATTATTATGACGGCTACATTACTTAATATGTATTATATGAAATATTTCAAACTATTTGGTAAGTTCTGTATTTAAATGAGTAAGATTTATTGCTATTTTTTTTCTTTTTAAATTACACACACAGACAATGGATTTCAGAATTGAAGTCAGTAATCGTTGCGTTTAATTTACCGCTTTGATACTGAGGCGGGAACTGTAATTTATGATAAATGTAAATTAATTTTCGAAATATAATCATTTCTTTGATAATTACTATATTAAGTTATGGAATCAGGCGTTACTTTGCGGAAATCCATGACATTAAATGCTATGAAATATATTTAGCTTTAATTCCGCGAGACAAATATCCAGGTCTGAAAGCAAGGCACAAATCCCACCGTCATGCATACTCACATGCACATATGGGTATCATGCATATGTACACATACAAAACAAGTGAGAAATAATTAGCATGCCATGCAACCAAACCTATACTCGACACGTGTTTCGCCCCACCACGGGGCATCCTCAGGAGATGTTGACTCGTCGAGCGTTTGAGCTCGAATGAGCTCGCGCCACCGCTGTCGGCCCTTTATATACCGTTCCGATGACGCTATAATAATGGTCGATACAATGTCATAAAGACATCTGTGCCGAACTACCTGCAATCTGTGCAAACCTGAAAACTGCAAAAAATTACTATATTTATTTTATTTTTAAATAAATACTTCAATATGATTACTGTGTTAGTTATTTTTACTTTACTGTTATTTTTTAATTTTAGTTGAGTCCTATATAATTGGCTGAGGATCGTCACCGTCTACATAGGTGGATGCTTTAGACCACGATTTATTTTAAGCATTGAGTTAGCCATAGTAAATCCTTACATTTTGAACCATCAAAACTTACAACATGCCACATAAAAAAATCTGTATATTTTTTAAGTTTTAATTTTATCTGTAAGTTATTTTTCTACTAACTAATTTTAACAAACTTTACTAATTGGGAATACAATGCAAGCGCATTGTATTCCCAATTAGTTTCCAAAGCTACAGAGAAAAATAAGAAATAACGACTCATCTATTAAAACAAATCATAAATTTCTCTACAACATCTAACCACAAAACACTGCCATTTAAACCAAGTATTCATAAACATTTGTCACCGTTTCTCAAACTAGAAACACACAGTAAATATCATAATAACCTTAGCAGTATGTCAAAGAACCAGTGTCTCACTTTCCCTTGGTATTTACACGTTAATAATACTACAAAATCCGCTACTCCGTATGTTCAATCGGGCCTGCAGCCAACAAGTCTGGCGGACCCAAGAATGCTCGGAGCTATTCAAAGCTAAACTATCAAATTATGTAAATATCTTCCCCACGACATCAACAATTGCATAATATCAACATGACTATTAATAAACTAACAACTATCAAACGCTAAAAGAGATTGGAAAATGCTTCTTCTAAATTATCGACCGAAAAAAATTTGACGTCAAAGCAAATTGGATTTTTAGACATATATCACTAAAATCTATAATAGCATCTTTGATAAATTAGCCTATTTACATAGTTAGTGACTTATAGTATTTACTGCTTTGAAATATTATTATCTCTGAACAGTTATTCATAAAGTTGATTTTACTTTATTCAGATTTAGTGATAGAAGTGTGCATTCGAATAGTGATAATTGACCATCTCAAATATACCATACGTACACGTATGTGTGTATGTGTATGTTTGTGTGTTTGTCTAATAATTATATTGTGATTACATAAAATGAAGGAAATTACAAATAGGTAGTAGTAAAACTTAAGAGTAAATCTTTTCGTCAAAGGCGCTTAATTTATTTTTATAAAATGTTTGGTATTAATCAAGACATTTATATTTCGACAAACAGATTTATATCTTGCAACTTTATAGTCTATAAAACAATCACACAACATATAAAAGTTTATTAAGATCTCAAAAAATATTTATTTATCTTAACTAATTCTCGTGTGAACCATTATCAAGTTGAGAAATAATATCCCACAGCTTACGACTAGGATATTAAAACCCTAAACTAGATATTAAAATAAAACAGATATCAAATTACACTCAACATTCTATGCGTAAACCTGTCGACATTCAAAACACATTGGACCAGTACACGAATACCTATCTTAAAAACATATCTAAACAATTTCAATGCCGTACCATCCCGGACCGAGTGACCCAGGGTCGAGCTTTCTAGCGGCTCCTCGTCCTCATGCGACCCGTCAACCAATAATTAATGGCCGACAGACCTCTAAGAAAGCGGTCCGGTTTGTTTGCGGCCTGCCTTAAACCTAAATCCGGTCCTGTGCTTTTAATTATTTTAATTTTGACAGATGGCTTTGCAAATTAAACATTACACGAATGCAGCTTGCCTTGTTCGAGGCAGTGATAATTAATTAACTTTTGTTTTATTATGTCACGATGTGGTTAGTTCTCATATCAATTGTATAATAGGTATATTACACCAATCGTAATAAATACGAACTTACATTACAACGTATATTTATGTGAATTATATACAGGTACGCATTTCTGATTCGACCCGGATATAGTGTAATTAGCAATTACAGTTTATTTAAATTAAAAAATACGATTTAATATGAAGCAAAATTAAAACGTAACAAAGAATTTCAATATTTTTCTGGCTTCATTATCGGGCTATTGTAACAAAGTTTTTGAAGTACAGTTAAAATTAAAATTATAATATCTAATACTATCTGTTGCCCGTCCGCGTGTATGTCCGTTATCGTGTAGTAGTAGCCTATGCGATTCTGATGCACCTATACGCTATATTACTGTGACGTCTCATCCAAATCCGTTCAGTAGTTTTTGCGTGAAAGAGTAACAAACACACACACATCGTTACAAACTTTCGCATTTATAACATTAGTAGGAAATAGGATATTAATCGAAAAAAAATCTAAACGAATTATATATATTTTTATTATTCATTTATACTGTCATATTTACACCAATATAAAATCTTTATCATTGTATCTCATAACCAACCCCAAAAAATCTTGGTATTAGTCCTTTTTCGGTACAGGAAGAAAATCATCAGACAGGTCACGTAATTGTGAGTGATTACTGGCGCCTATGGATATCGGACTTCAACTTTTCTCTTGCATCTTCCAAACAGGGAGAAGAGTCAGAAGTTTGGCCTTTGGCAACCTTGCTTACTCAGTGCAAAACAATCAAATAATTGCTTAGCGCCGATTCTCTGTAAAACTTTTTTTTCTCTGTAAGACTGTGATGTTATTCCAAACCGGTCCGAGCCGATCATTTCAATAAAATCGGAAAAATCAACTTAATCCGGCTCTGTGAACTAGAACATAAGCTACTTAACTAAGACATGTGCATTAGACAATTACATACCTACTTAAGTAGATTGAGAAATGTTGTATGTACTACATAAATCATAATGTTTAGTTTTCTGAATATCTAATTATGAATTATTACCCGATTATAATTCCTATTTAGTCCATTAACCATTCAAGTAAATACTTTAAAATCGTTAGAACTGACTTGATATTCCTCAGAAATTTTTCGGATTTCTATAGGACCACTGAAGCGTTCTTCTCCTGACAGACTTCGAGTAGTAAATGAAATCATAAAATACTTATATATTGTTTGTGATGTGTATTCGTGTAGTTTTAACAAAGTACTCACATCACATGACATCAACCGCCAGCTCTGGCCAGGACTCTCCTTAGAAAGGAGGCTTTAATTTATCTATAGCACGCTGGCCAGACAGGTTGTGTTTTTTACAAGCTTTTTATTAACTTGCAATGTATGCTTGTATGTTCGGGTGGAATCTTGCAACTCAATTTTAAAGCAGATATCCTCAACCGATTTTGCTGAAATTTTGCAAGCATATGTATACAGCGTGACAATACAATATTATAATGACATGGAGCTGATCTGATGCAGGAGCTGGAAGGTGGCCATAGGAACTCTGTAAAGAAATGTCGCAACATCATCGAGTTTGGATTCGTTTGATTCGTCTCGAGGCATTCCAGTAAAAGCTTGTTTTTAAAAAGCTTTTTAATTTAATTTATTGAAGTTCTCCTTTGCAGTGATGTTTTTCTGATAGTTCGTTCCCCTAGTCGGCTCTTACGACGCCTACAGAATAAAGAGCTACTGACACTATGTATTATTAATCCGTCACCACATGGAGATAGAGCAAAATATAATATAACTTTTAGTTTAAAAAAACTAAAACAACACGCTTTAATAACAATCGAACTAAAAAGAAAATAATTTTAATGTAAAAAGCGTGGGGTGCTTTCTGAAAATATTTCAATAATTATTGAAGCGTGTTTTTTTTTGTTTTTTGAAACTATAATGTATTTTCTAGTTTGGTATATTTATAAAAGTATGTTTGTTTAGATTTTTTTTTTAATTATTTTTTTTGTTTTTTTTTTCAAATTATTGTATTTTTATCAGCCCTTGACCCCTGTGCAAATTTTCAAGGTAATCAGACTACTAGAAGTAGGTGAAAATGAAGTTAAAAGATTCCGTTACTTACATAACATACAGGTCAATCAATAAATCGTGTTACAAATGTAACTGAAAATCATGTCAATTCAAAGCTCTATTTAAACTTGTAATCGACTATAAAAATGTCGTATTTCGTATTCTCGTATTTTTGCAAATTAAGAGTAATAACTTAGTACCTACACACCTTTCACTTTAATAACTTATAGTTAACTAAGTTACATTTAAGTAACAGTCTTGATAAAACCTAATTAATTAGTAAAAAAATTAAGTTTATTTAAAAGTAAATGTGGGAATCGAGCCCTTAATACTATCAAGGATATCAAATATTACTAATTACCGGATATTATATACTTAACTTTTATGCTTGCCTTACTTTTTAACACGCTTTCTTATTAGCTTGACCTGTATGTATGTATGTAACGGAATCTTTTAACTTAATTTTCACCTACTTCTAGGAGTCTGATTAACTTGATGCACAGGCGTCAAGGGCCGATGACAATAAACTAAATTTGAAAGTAAAAAATAAGTTTTTGAAAAAAAATAGTTTTAAAAAACTATACAAACACGCTTTTACTACCAAACTAAAAAGTAGAAAATAAATTATAGTTTAAAAAAAGGATTTTTTTAAATCGGTCCACAATTGACGGAATAATCAGTGTACATTCATAAAAAAACCGAGAAAAAATTGAGAACCTCCTCCTTTTGGAAGTCGGTTAAAAACTAAAAAAAGCGCTTTAATAGTAATCGTTTTTTTCATTAAAAATATTTTCTACTTCTTAGTTTGATTGCTATTAAAGCGTGTTTTTTTAGTTTTTTTAAACTAAGTTTTTAAGTATTATTGTCATCAAACTAATATGACAAAAGCGAATGAGGTTTTGAGCGTTTATGAGGGTGTGTTCATAAGTATGTTAGTTACTTATTCGAGCTCAAACGGCTATATAGGTATAATTTATCTATAACTTAACTGTATGCATTTAAAAAAACCAATTATGTATAAGCCTTTCCCCACACTCGGCCCGGGTGTATGTCGGTCATCGGGGTAAATTGTAGCCGATAACGCAGTTTTCTATGCGTGAAGAATTTGTATAGTTTGTATACACTATACTGGTTAAAGCATAAGGGTTACAAATAAACAAACTCACAATCGCATTTGTAATGTTAGTTAAATTGTTAGGCAGAGCCTAGTCTGATTCTGGTTAGTTTATGATCAAATAGCTGTGAGTGAAAATTATGAAGTAGTTTTTATTTTATAACGTGATAACCCACCGACAATTTGCCCGGACAAACACATGACCTAAGCGTACGCACTCATTATCAAAAGGACTAATTGAATAACAGTTATTTTGCATTTATATTTCCTTGAATATTGAAATCAGTCTTAAACCCTTCAATTATCCGAATTCAATGAGTATCCGCCTGTCCCGATGACGTTGTCAACAATCATGCGCGTGCGCAAATATAAATATTAGCTACTATATTGATGCGAGTATTTTCTCGGATCTCGAACGGACGTATTGTTAGTAATTTTGAAGGAAAACATCGTGAGGAAACAATGATAATGCATACCTCAGGAGTCAGAGGTCATCCCGGTATGTGGAGAATGCAACAAAAGTTACGCACACTGACGATCTACCTTATAGCCCAGTACACGTTTATCATGCAAGTGTAGGATATGTTAGACCGGTTATTTATTATCTATAGCATATAGTCTAGCATTTATCTGGTATAAGACTAGAGACGTGCGAAAGATTGACTAGAAAAGAACTTCCTAAGCATTGAAAAGCGTAGACTAAAAGAGTAGATAAAAACACATGATACTGCTTGAATTATGTGAAGCTTATTAGTAAAATTCAAAAGGTCCCAGTAGAATGCCTCTTATTCTTATACTAGCTGACCCGGCGAACTTCGTACCGCCATATTTGCATATCTGTCTTAGCTTCCCACAGGCAGTGTACAGTCGGGGAAAAAAAAAAAACTTTCTAGCAAAAAAATAATGAATCAAATCGGACTATGTGTTATTGAATTACAACAAAGTACATATTTTGACTTTCATCCCCTATCTCCAGGAAACCGTGCTGAATTTCGAGATTAAAAGTATCCTATGTCCTACCTCGTAGTATGAACTCAAATCATGCCAAGTTTCATTTGAATCCGTTCAGTAGTTTCGGCGTTCAAGATACAGACAGACAGACAGACAGACGGACAGACAGACAGACAAAAATGAAAAAAATTACAGTTTTGGCTTCAGTATCGACTACAGAGAGCCGTCCATAAAAAAATTTCAAAATATCTTTAATGTACAGAATTGGACCTGTTACATTTTTATTATAAGTATATATATATATATAAGTATATATGTATAAGTATTTAAATAAGTATGTATATATATATATATATATATATATATATATATATATATATATATATATATATATATATATATATATATATATATATATATCTATATACTCTATATATATATATAGAGTATATAGAGATTTGTATTCTTTTGACTGCCTCGGTGGCGCAGTGGTAGCGTATGCTACTGCTGTGTTTGAGGCCTCGGGTCGATTCCCGGGCCGGATCAAATGTTTGTATGATCTGCAAATATTTGTTTCGGAGCTTGGGTGTTTTCTATGTTTAATATGTATTTACAAAAAAGTATATATGTATTTACATCAGTGGTCTAGTACCCATAACACAAGCTCTGCTTAGCTTGGGACTAGATGGCGTTGTGTGTTAGATGTCCGAAATATTGATTTATTCTAAACTAGCTTATGCCTACGCCTCCGCCCGCGTGTATGTCGATGGTTGCTGTAAAAATTAGCCGTGGAGTACCTTCATCACGAATCAAAGTATCTATAGGTATGCCAAATTTCATTGAAATCGGTGGAGTGCTTTAGCCGTGGATGAGTAACAGATAGACAGAATTATATATTTATAATTTTAGTATGGAGTATGAATTTCTAATTTAAGTCTACTTAATACATAGTAACTAAGTGATAAATAAGTTAAGGAATATTTTTTTTCAATCATTACATTTTTAAGTTAGAACTTAGACTATTAATTGCAGAAAAACAGAAACACGTAGTCCACAATTTCTTGAAAATTTTGTTTCTTGAAACTAATATGTAAAAGCCTAAAAGTCAACCTACAATACCTAAATACCTACCTAGTTTTGTATAAAAACACCGTTTTAACATAGAGGTTTTTAAGTTCTTTTAACAGTTCAATGGTTCCTGTATTACTGGCGTGCCAGATTTCACTTTGGATATAAACTTATTAATAAGTATTTACATTATTTATAGCGTAATGGTCCATTTTTATGTGTAAACGTAACAATTAGGTTTTAACGATGAATGACATGTAATATTTGGTTGTAATCACAATATTGTGGAAATTATGAAATTACTAGCTTTTGCCCGCGACTCCGCCCGCGTGTATGTCGGTTATCGCGGTAAAGATTGCCCTATATCCTTCCTTAACAATCAAAGTATCTCCATGTCAAATTTAATTGAAATCGGTGCATCGGTTTAGACGTGAAAGGGTAACAAACAGACATATAAACAGACAGACAGATATACTTTATCCTTTTATTTTACTGTCTTCATTTATAGGAATACTAAATGTAGGTTAAACTACTAATAAATTCGCTTACAAACGTAGTCAAACAAACATACGGATGAAGCTAATAAGAGCGGGTTAAAATGAATAGGTACATAGATTTCTTTTAGGAAATAGGAGAGAAAACACACACACGCAACTTAAATAATGTTGTGACCTCACAATTTTACCAATTGAAAGAAATAGTTAACCCTAACAATATCATGGTACCACCGTTGGGATATCTCCTTTCCATTAAAAAAAGAATCATCAAAATCGGTTCATAGACGACGAAGTTATCCGCGAACACATAAAAAAAAATATACGATCGAATTGAGAACCTCCTCCTTTTTTGAAGTCAGTTGTTTATAAACAGCTCTAATTAAGTTTATGTTGAAACAGATATCTAGAATGTAAGATTATGTGTGTCAAATTGCCTAATTAATGGCGCTATCATCAGCCACTGACATGAAATAATTAAGTTGGGTAAAATGATGATCGACACAGCGGGGGGTTCAAGCCTCCAGAGTGAAAACCACTTTCGTTTTAGAAGCCGGTCAGTATTTATAGGTTATTATTTTACCAGTTCAATTGAATTACATGCGTCTCAACATGAGTACAAACTCTGAAACAAATATTTGCAGATCATACAAACAGCAAACTCAAGGACAGCAGTCGTATACGCCACCGTGCGCCACACAGGTAGACAGGCACACATTTGGCGAAAAGAGGAGTGTACAGAAACTAAGATCAAGAGTGTCTCTTATGTATCTACCTACATTTTCTTCGAGTAACTAAACAGACTTGCTTGAATGTTAACTCAAGAAATTTTAGTATTCCTTAAAAATTAAGAAAATCGACGACGACGAGATTATACGACGAAATAGTACAACCGCTTAAACACGTGTCTACGCGCTATGGTTGTAGCCAGGTTATAGTTTGGGGGGGTTTAGGTTTAAGATAATATAATGAGTATGCCCCTTTAACCGTAATATCATTATGAAAAAAATGAGAGGTATATAACATTTCAATAGTGTAGAAACATTTCTAGCTACGCCCATGCTACGCGCGATAAACTTATAACAATAATAATAATAAAAGTCCCTGTACACGAGGTCGGTGGTCTACTATTTTTTATATTTTTAAATGTATTTGTTTTTATACTTATATTTAAAAATGTAATTAATATGTATATTTTATGTAATAAAGAGAATAATAATAATATTATAACACTCTCAAAAAATACGCTGCCATAATTACCCCGTACTGAGATACTAATTTACTTGAATTAAATTAATTTGAGAATGACAAAAATATACTCATAGATAAAAAATATTGTAAATTTAAAAGCCCTGCAAATTACTTCCCACCTCTTGACCCGCGGCCTGTCGTCAGTGCGGCGTGTGCGCATCTTTATTATAATGATTTGCAATCTAGTGTGTAACGCTGCCACAGTTAAGTGCCGGCACACCTATCGTACTAGACCACTAACACACCTACCGCACTAGACCACTTACACACCTGTGTCGTAACTGTATATTTACTGTATAGAAAATATTAATTTATTGGAATTTCTGCCTTCTAGGTATTTACCAATCTAATGTTTACTAAGTAACTATTGAAACCTACTCAAATATAATAACATTTAAGTATCATTTTAAACGTCGGTTCTAATATTCTGGGGCCTAGTGTTACGGTTGCCGCGTTCGGCGCTGCAATTGCTCAGTATTGAAATCTTCACCAATCGCACGAGCTGCCCAGTCGGGAACGTGTCGATAATAAACTCATACTAGGCGGGCCCTCTATTCAGAGCCTCAGAGGGCAGTCGCTAAACAGTTTGCAGTTACCGGAATATGAAAATGCTTTACTATTACTCCTGTTCGATGCCAAATCATCAATTTGGTTATAAGTAGTATAAACTATAATATAATGTGACATAACTTTTAGAATATAATTCAATATAGCAAATATATGTTTTAGTAATAAAAATAAACACTCCTGAAATTTATTATCATCGTCTTCCAAAACTTTATTTTACTGTCTACACTTGAGAACCATTTTTGACATGTTAAATGTATTTTTGTAGAACTTTGTTGCATATTAATTGCTAAAATGTTTCATTAATCCAAAAGCCAGGTGTCATTTCAAAAGAACCATAAAATTCAACTTAGTTGTTTTTAATTACGCTTTGGCTAAAACATTCTCACGAATAGACATTCTTGCGTTTTTTTTTATTTGCTGCTTACGTCACAAAGTTCGGCATCGTGGCAATGCATTGTGAAAACGAACCGTGGCAGCCAATCGGCGGTTTAATACGGTTTGGCAAATTTTTATTATCCCTTGTTTTATATTTTTAACAGAATGGGTGGTATTTCTTCGATTAATCAGACTCCGGTATTGCAGTTCGAAAACCATTATTTCCTAATTTACAGAAAAATATTTTTAAAACCTATTTGTAAGCAGTTTTAAGTCACCCGTAAATAATTGTCAGCTGTATACTCGTATAAATTTATTGAACAGTGTGTGGAATTCAAAAATATTCAAGTCTTGAAAGTTGTAAGAAAGAAACAGAACTACATTTAATTACTTGTAAACTCAGATCAAATAAAAAAGGTAGACAACGCACCGCGTTGTTCTTGTTGAAGCAGAAAAAGGCTCGTAGTTCGAACTAAACACACACGTTACGCACTAACTATGCTATAAACTGGGGTACTTTTCGTCAGTATCTTATAAGTTGTCGATACTTGCACTTTTTTAACTTTTTTATTTGATCTGAGCTTGTAAACAAAAACAACACAATTTACAAAACATGATAACTTTCAAATAGGGTACATTCCTAGGTTCAGAATAAATTATTTCGCGGTTTCGCCTAAAATATCTTAAAGTACGATCTGAACTGTCCTCTATTATCAAAATTATATTTTCATGTATTTAAAACAACATTATAAATGACTTGTCATACCATAGTATTTCAAATAAAAATCCATAAATTTTGTGGCACAGAATTGCATTTTTGATTACTATCTTATATCGTATATTGATTAATATACCTAAACAGCAATAATACATACAGTTAAAATGTTGTTTTGTTTGTAAATATGAATATTAATGCACTAGACAGCAGTAAAACAAAATCAACTTCCCACTAAATCCCACTATTAAATGACTTCAAATAAAATATTTTTATGGCTGTTTATAACAAAACACTTATTGAAGAACATTTTATGATACAAACAACACTTTATCGAATGAAAATGTTTTACGAGCGATTGATACAAAATAGCCGTATTTGGAATACCATTAAATACCAATAATTTCATGGCGCGGAGAACATGAAACGTATAACAGTTACGTTTAGTAGATAAATTACCTGAAAACGTACGTCTGTCTGAATTGTTTTTAAATTCAGGTTCACTGGTGTAAATGAAGGACAGCATCAGAGAAGATGTATACTCAGAAAATGTAAAACTCATTGCGTCGACCTCAAATAAATTTGAGGCAAAGGTAAAAAGAAAATAATGACTTTGTTGCATACAATTAACTTATCGATACTTTAGTCAAAATCATATTAAGAACTCTTATTAAATTCAACTCTTATTGTTTTAATTTGCAATATATTTACAAGTAAGACTATCAAATACGACTATCCAACTATGATGAGTCCATAATGGTAGTTTATGCTATAATCAAATGAGTTTATTAACATAAATAGTAGCGCAGGCGCAAGTGAATGCTTGTTGTGTAACGTTGCATTCTTGAGCCCGAATGCGTAAGCGCACTGAAACCGAGGTAATCGTCATACTTTCGCGGCGAATCGTAATCCCCGATTTCACGATATTTGTAGCATCAATATGCGCTTATCGGATTATTATTGGTTCTTAAACGATTTTCTCACAGTTAAATAAATGGTTTAAATTTATATCGTCGCGACGTGTAAGTGAAGGGCGAGCAGACATTTTTAATATTTAATTTTAGACGACTTTAATTCAAACCTTGAGTTGGAGCCAAACTCCTCATCGAAGAGTTTTCAATGTAGAGGCACAGACTATCTAAGAAGGCATGTAAGTTTACCAGAAGCTGAGAACCTTAAATTAGCTACTGAAAATAAGGACCACAATAACGATATTTTTATATTAGGTACATACATTTCCTTTGTACCCGACTGCGAAAGGAGGGTTATGTTTTTCGAGTGTATGTATGTATATTTTTTTGGCACGCCCTAGAGGCTAAACTCTAAAGGCTTGTCGTATTTTTAAGTGGGTGGTGTCAATAGATTCGTCTTAGTCGTGAGAGTGACACTGGGTACATAAAAAAAAAGGATTTTTGGTGTCAAAAAGTAACAAAAAAAAAAATGTTTTCAAAATACATCAAGTATGGTATCAAAATAAAGATTTTTTTACGGGTTTTTTATTTTTAATAATTTGTACTTGTTTCTTATCTTAAGTACGTACTCTTGAAAACTTGGTTCCCAAGCGTATATTTTAAGAACCTATTAAAAAATAATAAGATTAGTTCAATACAGCAAAAGTAATCACTGTTTTTAAGCAACTGTTGTATCTTACTTTGATTTAATTAAGTACTTCGTTCATTCGTTTAATTCTTTGATCTTTATAATTTATAAGTTTCGTCTGTAATTTATCTTATACGGCAGCAAAGATTCCATTTAGTGGCATAAGTACGATAATAACGCACAGTCCAGCCAAAACTGACGGACCAAGTAGATTCCATAAGAAGTACAATGCCAATGATATTTGCAATGGTTCTGACCATATTAAGTTAATAAATGTTATATCGCTAAACCTGAGGTGACAAAAACAAAAAATATTTCTAATTATTTGTTATAACTCTACTCGCAGTATGTATCCATGGTTCTCGGAGTCTGTTCTTTCTTCATCATGTATGAATTTTAATCTTTGCCTTTTGAATTTATAACAATTAGTTTCAAAACTCAATTTATTCGTAGACAAACTTGACTGAAATTTCATGTTCTAACTTTCCTAATAGTATTTAAAACATTTTTTTTTAACAAATCAGTTACAAAGTGAAGCTTTAAATGTGAGTGAAATGTGGTGTGTCAATAAAGCAACTGAGTCAACACAAAAAAAATCCAGGACAGGGAAGACAGAAAGTAACAATAACAAAAAACAGAGAAGAATATGTAATTTTGTAACTTAAAGAAACTTATTCGTTTTTACACCATTAAAAGCAAAGGTAACCATATAAGGTAACATTGTTTAATATCAAAGTTAACGCGAAAATACTTACTTACCGGTAAATTTTGTGTCGTGGGAACACTCGTCTAATACCTATACAACTAATACAAATAATTTTAAATTACAGTTTTTACTCCAAGCCCATCATAAAATCCACTTATCAAGTTCAACGAATCAATTCCTGCGTCAACTTATACAAAGGTAAAATCCGAAAATTTATGAAATAACACACTTATTACAACACCAGTAAGGTGTATATTAAATTATCTAGTAAGATTGTCGTACTGCAATAGTGAAGTGACGTATTGAAATGTCAAAGACACAATGAAGTAATGAAATTGTCTACGCACTGACATTCTTCTCATACTGCCAATACATTTGTCTATTGTTCGTGACAATTATGTAATTGAGTTTGAAATATGGACGCTTATATTTCAAAGGAAGGCCGGATTAAAAATATTCTGAGCTTGTAACGATTTATTGTTTTTTATACGTGTTTATAACCGTATGAAAATAATATGTAGATTTTGTTCGACTAGGTTGAACTTAGGTTATGTCGGTTGGATGTTTGGGTCACGTTTGTAGGCTAAGGGTAAGGATACCCATACTGCATGTTATCAATATGAATAGACAAACGTCTTAGAATCTTAGAAAGTATTACACGAACATAAAATCAGTTTAATATTCTACAATCAACATCATACGCCAATGCAAATACGAATTTCATGAATTTGTATCGAATTATTCGCAAGTTTTGACTCTATAAATGTCTGCTTAATCTTCGCTGCCAATGTAGAATATATTATATATTGAACAAAAACCAGTAAGCGAGGTGATGCAGTCGATTTGACAGTAGTACCATCTGAAACTTAGCCCTCATTGGTAAAATTAATAGGCACACGCTTCCCCGGCTTCCTGTTGCTTAATTCCGTCACTTTTTACGTATTTCCTCAAAGAAAGTTCAGGAAAATAAGAGGGAAAATGTAACAGATCAAAAATATACTCCATATAAGTAAATAACATTTTCAGATGAGAAAAATCCGTATGGTGGCAGATTAAGAATGCGAAGTGATACCACCTCTAAACATCCCGTGGGTATCGTAAGAGACGACGTCGTGGTTAAAACTGCAAATAGAAGGAAAACTTATTACAAACCCTAGGTATTCCAACCCGTCTGACGAGCGTGGTATGGTAGCCAAAGGTAACCAAAACCTCTTTGCTCAGAAGATATTTATATCCAGCAGTGGACTGTTAAAGACTTGATAGATGATAAATAAATCAAAAAGAGTAGCCATCTTTTGAAAACCGGTAAGTTAGAGATGCCAGTTACCAGTTTCTGTCTGTTTTTTTTTTATGGAATAGACGGGCAAACGAGCAGACGTATCGCCTGATGGCAAGCGATTACCGCCGCCCATGGACACCTGCAACACCAGAAGCGTCTCAAGTGTGTTGCCGGCCTTTTGGGGATGGGGGGAGGTAGGGGTAGGGGATTGGGGTATGGGCCTCCGGTATCCTCACTCACTCGGTGAAACACAGCGCAAGCACTATTTCACACCTGTTTTCTGAGAGGCCGTGGTATCGCTCCGGTAGAGCCGGTCCATTCATGCCGAAGCGTGACTCTCCCACGTTTTGTGTCCTAGTAACGTCTCCATTCAATTCTCTTCTTTAACCTCTCCGCGTTTCTCTTATCCTAGTTTACTCCCCCTACCTATTTCCCTTCCTCCATTTAACCTTTTTCCTTTGTTCTTACTCAAATTCATTACGAACCCAAGGAGGTTTGGCGCCAGGAAATCGACCTATCATAAAAGAAACCAGCTGAAACCCATTTCAATGTTACACATTGCGTCGACCCAATAAAATTTGGTAAAGGGCATAAAATTTCGACATTTAAACAGCATATTTTTGTGGATGCATATTTAATGAAAATTTACTTTTACAATGTGTTATTTTATGAAGAAAGCGACTCAGCCGCATTTGTAGCATTACAATAAATCGAATATGTTCCGTTATCTAAAATATACATCGAAGAAAACTATAAAAGTTTAAGCTAATTTTGGATAAATATAAAAACAAAGGAACCAGGTGAACCCTAAGTGCACATTTTTTGCCATTTTTAATTCATTACAAATACGCCGCTTCCCTTTGTGGTATCAAAAATATTTGTGTACATTTTTGAAAGTTACTTTAAGTGCCCAATCCTTAAAGTTACGAGCTTCATTAAGAAGTTATTTTTACAAGTAACCATCTCCTTATTATCTATACGAGTCATCATTTTAAAGGTTATTGAGATCATTTCAAAATTGACATTGAAAATGCTATAAAAGTGGACTGTGCGCATTACATATATATCTATACAAGTATTATAAAGCTGCAGAGTTTGTTTGTTTGTTTGTTTGAACGCGCTTATCTCAGGAACTACTGGTCCAATTTGAAAAATTATTTCAGTGTTAGATAGCCCATTTATCGAGGAAGGCTATAGGCTATATATCATCACGCTAAGACCAATAGGAGCGGAGCACCAATGAAGAATGTTTCAAAAACGGGGGAAAATTATTACGCTACGGGCAATAGGAGAAGCAAACGACGTTGCGTGGGTCAGCTAGTTTTTAATATTTGGACATCTTACACACAACGCCATCTAGTCGCAGGCTAAGCAGAGCTTGTGTTATGGGTACTTGACAACTGATATAAATACATTTATACTTTTTTGTAAATACGTACATAATATACATAGAAAACACCCAAACTATGTAGATAAGAATTAAGGCTTCTTTCTCCTGCTTCTGTGCAACCTAATGTAGGCAATAGCTTTTTCTAAAGAAATTCCACAATCACTGACAATCACTATCAATTACTTTACTCGAATCACTAAGAATGTTGAAGAGAACTCATTAATGCTGAACGTGTCACGTGACAAAAGGAGATTCTATAATGCTTATTTTGCTTAATCTTAAAACAACAAACTGTTGATAACCCTATTGCAAGTACTTACTGCATCAAATCTTTAACCAATTTGTTTTAGATTGCTTACAAGCGTTTCCTTGACCTACCACTGCATTTGATATCTATTATGATCAAAGTTTACTTCTACACACATGCGAAATAATTTTATAAATGTTTCTTGTATATTTTTTAACTAGCTGACCCACGCAACCTCGTTCGCGTCTCCTATTGCCCGTAGCATGATAATTTTTCCCCGTTTTTTGAAGCATTCTTCATTGCTGCTCCGCTCCTATTGGTCTTAGCGTGATGACATATAGCCTATAGCCTTCCTCGATAAATGGACTATCCAACACTGAAAGAATCAAATCGGACCAGCGGTTCCTGAGATAAGCACGTTCAAACAAACAAACTCTTCAGCTTTATAATATTAGTATAGATATAACATTAAAAATATTAGTACTGAAATCCTCCACTGAACCAAAATCTTTAATTCAGAAATTCATTATAACGATCACTTCAAATTAAATAAGTATTATATAATTAAATTATATAATTATACTAAGTATAAAAAGAAGTCAAGATAATTCTGAAATTCTTCATTTCAGTTTGCCTGAAGCACATATAATCGTAGTATTTTTTTCGATTGCTAATTAGTAGTCTTTATCCTAAGCAACTCTGACTCAGACATGGATTTTATAAGGCAACCTTCGTCTAAAAAATATGCCCAGAGATGTAACTGCCGTTAAGCTAATCTATGATTACGTTTATCATGTAGGCCGTAAGCTTGTTTCCCGTTTCAACAAAAAAAACTGCACGAAGCATCATAGACAATTATTTTTAATAATTTGAAGCAAAGTATATTTAGGGCAGACAACAAAATGGTTTTTAAATTCTGTGTAGCTTATTAACTCATTTCTATGTCAGGGTCTGATGCGAGCGTGTTGGGCGTGGTGCTGCGTGGGTGTGGTACGGTAGTGATTCTTTGTTTAACCACATCAATGTTATTGTCCTTGCACACGCCAGTGTAAATTAATCAACATTGCCAATAATTTTGATTAATTTTTAAAAGTAAGGGAGATTACCTTGGATTTTTATTTAGGATAATTTGTCTTTGGTGTTTTTTTTTTTTTATAAACTTGTTATTTAATTGGTCGTCCTTTGCTAAATATATTTGTGATGTGACATACATATATTGAAGGAAAATATACTTAGGCGGTTAAACATGAATCTGAGCTTAGAAATTCTTGAAAATATAGAATTAGTATGGAGGTCATTTAACAAAGAATTAAATTACTGACTTAGCTAGAAGAACAACAAAGAACTAAGCAAGATGGAAACGGATATATACAATTCTCGAAGGATAAAAATTCGTTGAAAGAAATCTTGAACTGGTAACAAAAGAATAAGAGGAATAGACCAGTGAATACGTGACAAACACGAGAAGACATCCTATAGACAGTTTCGTGAACCGAAGACCAGAGAAAGATGATTCAAAAAACTCTACAAAAATCTAAAAAATCCTCAGAGGAAAAGAGTCACTTCACTGTCACTGTCACTATTTTATAGTTTTTACTTTTGTTGTTGTAACCACATTTTCAACCGATGACATACTTTTTTAACTCGTGTCTTTTAGAAATAAAAAGTATAAGCCCTATTCTATATTTACATTAATTAATTGGTCTAGCGTTTAATTTATTAATTCCTTACTAACTATAACTTTTCAATCGTGATAGTCCCCGAGGCGATTTGCATTTTTATTGAATATTATAATTACGAAATTAAACTCGTAATTTTTAATTTTGTAAGTTGTGTTCTATGTGTTTGTATATTCGTGTTAGTATATATGTATTGCACTTTAAACACTAGACAAATTTGACGACACGTTTATGTTTTAGACTAGGGTTATCAACAGTAGGTATAGCACACTAGTGAGAGTTAATTGTTAATAACTTTTGCAATTTTTGCAAGCGCAACTTCATATTTTAAAAAAATCATCTAGGTGCCATTCCGAATCGAATGACATCTTAATCATAATTTTTGGAGACTGCTGAAAAAAGTTGACCAAAAAAGCACTTGTTGACTAGACTATAATAGTGTTCATCACCATCGGCATCGCTCTAATACAATACAATAATAACAATAAATACATACTATTACTTACGTTGAAAAAAAAAGTCGAACAAAGAGCACCTGAAAAATCTGTCGTGGGAGAGCAATGTTTAGCACAAAGGGACTGACCGGGGTGATACTAATGCCTCTTAAAAAAAAACAAATTTGTTGGGAAGAACTATAAGCGTGGCAACACATTCTGTGTTTCTCGATTTGCTGGTGTCCATGGCGAAGCCAAACGGAAGGGTAATATAGTTTTAGCAATCTATGGTATGTTTACTACTAAACCGATTTTAATCAATGAGGTTGCTTTGATGCACAAAACGTACCAAAAGTGGACTTAATGCCATAGGCATTTTCTACCAGTCGGTGATGCAGAGCTAAAACATAGTAGATGCTGAGAAACCAAAAATGTGATTTTATGACAAATACATAATTAACCGCTTTAAAAAAGGAGGAGGTTATCAATTTGACTGTATTTTTTTATGTTTGTTACCTTATTTCTTTCGACTGGGTGAACCGATTTTGATGATTCTTTTTTATTTGCAAGCTGGTGTTCCCCGTGTGGTCCCATTTCAATTTAGTCTAGGTCTTGAAGTTGTTTTTTTTTGTTAAAATTTGTGATTATTTTTTATAGGAAATCTTACCGTCAGGTGAACCGTTTCTTCGTTTATCAAGGGAGGAGGGATGCTAATATAAAAACCTAGTTATCAATCATCATCATCAACAGCTATTAATAGTCCATTGCTGGACATAAGCGAAAGGAGGTTTATGTTAATCTATACTTATGTTATAAAGCTGAAGAGTATGTTTGTTTGTTTGAACGCGCTAATCTCAGGAACCGCTGGTCCGATTTGAAAAATTCTTTCAGCGTTAGATAGCCCATTTATCGAGGAAGGCTATAGGCTATATATCATCACGCTAAGACTAATAGGAGCGGAGCACCAATGAAGAATGTTTCAAGAACGGGGGAAAATTTTCACCTTACGTATAATAGGAGACGCAAACGAGGTTGCTTGGGTCAGCTCGTTATAACCAAAGTTAATGAGTTTAACTAAATTTCATTCAAATATTGATTTCACCCAATCTAGTAAAAAGTTCCAATTAAATTATTACGCAGTAAATTATTTACAATATGTTATGTTAGTCCGAACACAATGTAAAGGTGTTCAACGAACGACTAAAAGCACTAAACCACTCAGGGTATGTGCGTCTGCGCATTCTAGCTAATCTCTACGACGACCGAGGACAGTGGTGTTCTCAGGATCATTAGCATCTTTAATTAGTATAATTGAGTAATGTATGATGTGCACTAAGGCACGTAATAATTGTTAATTTTAATAGCCTTTAAGGGGCTGAAAACCAAAATAGAGCTAAATAAAGATCGCTTTGTATAAAACCTATCGCTCATATCATTACCAAAATCAATGTCTTTATAATTGAACATGTTCCTGACATAGTGGTTATTTCCAAAACACGATTTGAAAAACTTCACTCGATAGAAAAAAAAATCAAAGTAGCCTCCGAAAATACTGCTAAACTGCTGCATCGATTTCAATTAATATATGATACTTAGATTCTTGAGGACATACGCCATTGTCTACCGCGATAACCGCGGGCAAAAGCTAGTATTGAATTTAAAATTAGAACTTATTATAATTAATGTAGTTAGGTACCGTTCGAATTTGGAATTCTGCGGGTAAGTATAGATAGACCACAGATAATAATCTTTATTATTTTATAGAACATAACTTTTTAAAATCGAATATAGAGTAAGCCAGTAACCTTTAAGAGTCTGGTATGTTTTGTAGAAAATATAATATGCATATTAACGACGTACCTACTATTTACGATGTATGTGATGGATGTTTTTTTAATTGATGATTTATGTTTGGTATACATACAGCTGGATTAAATAAATACATTGTATGCTTTAGCTACATTATTAAAATGAGAATTTATTTGAAGACTTGTAGGTTATTGAAATAATATTAATAAACTAGGGATAGCCTCAATAAACAGATCACAATTAAACATGTTAAGTATTGTAGTTAAGTTCTCCCAGACACTCAAATAGCTCAAAACACAATTTTTTGTCCTAGGTGGGAATCGAAACCACTACCTCTACTTTAGCATTAAATGTCACTAACCACTAGACCAACAGTCCCGTGCAAACGATGTTGTTTTAGGGTTTCGCACTCTATACCAAAAGGAGAAGAAATTTATATATAAAAAAATCAAGTCAGTGAAAAATCTAACTACCAAATTGCCTGCCTCGGTGGCGCAATGGTAGCGTATTCGATTGCTGTGCTTGAGGTCTCGGGTTCGATTCCTGGGTCGGACCAAATGTTTGTAAGATCTGCCAATATTTGTTTCGGAGTTTGGGTGTTTCCTATCTATAATATGTATGTATTTACAAAAAAAAAGTATAATGTGTATCAGTTGTCTAGTACCCATAATACAAGTTCTGCTTAATTTGGGACTACACTAGATGGCGTTGTGTGTTAGATGTACGAAATATTTATTTATTATTTATAAATTAACGCAATTAAAGACCCGTTTTAGCTCATATTTTAGCACTCACAAGGGGACCAAAACCTATAGGGTAGTTTTCGTTGACCAAGAATTATAAAATTTAACATGAAACAATGTCATGTAACACAAGCAAAGAAAAAAACCGAAAGCCGTTAATTTTTAATTGCATCATAAAAAAAAACTTTTTGCGTTTATAATTTTTTTGCAGTTGGAACACTAACCACCAACCTATGTGGATGTATGGGGACAACAGTTTTCCAACGGCAAAGTTATGTTAACTAAAAGTTTGTACGGAACCCTCGTTGAGTCGAGTCCGACTCGCACATAGTCAGTTTTTTGTTTATGTAAATTAAAATGTTTGCAAAAAAATAATTGAAATGTCAATATATTTTTGACGTTCATATGACGCCACTATCTACAAATAGTTCAATAGGGCGTCATAAATTTCTGACATCATAATCAGAAACTGACATCTGGCTCAGAAGTAGGTATAGTATAATCTGTTTGTCAGATGTTAAACTGTAAAAATAAAAAACAATGAAATGAATGAATAGAGCATAAAAAATCAGTTAAAAGGTCATAAAAAGTCATAAAATCAGTCTAACGGCCATTAAAACAATGTTGACAGAAATTATGACGCAACATCATGGGTAAGGTCAGTTTTTCCAAAGACAATTTTAGAATAAAATCTACCTAAAATCAAATATGTATTAGGTACGCAAAAATTACGCACCGAACGTGATTATTGAGATACCTAATTGACTATAATACGTGTGAACTAAATAAACCGACGAACGGACGGTAAGTATAGGCGTGGCCGAAACGACCAATAATAAAAACTAGGTTATTACTAATACCTAGTAGGCATCCAACATTATTAAATTAATTGTTTGCAGCGCAGGGTTAACACTTATGACTATACAATAATATTAATTTAGTTGATCATGCTTCAACCCTCTTTCTAATCTAGTCATATAGTATTTTCAGCAGTTCATCTATACATCATTTCCTTTTTGTCCTATTTTTAACCAACTTCAGAAAAGGAAGCGGTTCTCACTTCGATTGTATTTTTTCTTGTACTAAACTTCTACACATAAAACTAAGTATTTACCAAATATTTTGCTTATCCCTTTACATCACGTGTCCTAGCTACGATAACGGCTATTCCTTTGAAGTCTAGAAGTAAATTATTTAGTTATTTATTTATTTATCCCTAAAGAGAAGAGAAGCAAATAGTGGCAAAGCACTTACATCTTTTGGGTTGTAAATTCATATAGACAGCGGTAAGCACTTACCATCAGCTGATTCATCTGCTTGTTTGCCTGTTGTGCCTTTTACATAAAAATACATTATTTGTGCAGTAGTTTCTTCATTTTGCTGGCAACTTTGGTATCATTACAAGGCAGAAGAATATCCTTAATAAAACCGTATATTAACATTCTATTCCTCACTTAAATATGTAATATCCCTTTATAAAATTACTAGCTTTTACACGCGGCTTCGCTTACGCAGACTTTCATCCCCTGATTTACCCCCTTAGGGGTGGAATTTCAAAAAATCCGTTCTTAATGCTCACTTACGTTATATAAAGATCCTACATGCAAAATTTCAGGATTCTAGCTTCAGCGGTTTGATATATATATATATATACATATAGATAGATAGAATTTCGCAATTAAAAAAATAACACTGAGAAGAATCGGAGATGCTCCGGTAGGACAATACCGCAGCGTGTATTTTTTAAGCGGTAACCAAAGTCTTTAGAGTCGAGCAGCTTATAGAAAAAGCACAGGGTCGGCAATCGGCAAAGCGCGAGTGACAATGTTTGTATGTACCTATTGTGTTTGGTTATTCTTTTCTTTTCTATTTTTTTATTTAGATCCAATGTTTTAAATTATTAAATATTTAACAGTTTGCTTGCTATCTGTAGGTAAATTCTCTCATTCACAAGAAAAAAAGCGTGTTAAAAAAAATGTTTTGCACGATTTATGTAATTGCATAACTATGTATTGATCACAGTGTAGTGAAATTATTTTATAAATTTATTTATGTTTTAAAATTTCTTCCGATCACTTCTTCCGTATAAAGTCAAACCTTGAACTTAATACATATTTTCTACTAAAAAGACTAAACGTTTTCTCGATATAAGTACGTGACATAAAAAAAGAACTTAGTACGTGATATACTTAGGTATGTTCCGTATATATTCATTGCTTAGATACCAAGATAAGCGCCTATGAAATTTTATTGAAAAGATAAATTAAAATTTTGCCACCTAAGTATTTTATATCAACAGCTAGTATATTGAAATGTTCACTAAGTTTAGTGCTTTATATGGTTTATGAACAGTAAAAGTACGTGAAGTTACATTTACGCGTAATGTAATTGCCAGCTATATAAAAATCTGTGTAAATTTAGCTGTTGATTCAACTTAAACGTTTCTTAACTCAGTCAAATTAAATAAAAAATGGCTACTGACTTTAACGATATCAATACAATTTATCAGAAATTGACTGCTAAGAAAACTAATAAGACTAAGAGAAATTAAAATAATCACTCCAATCGTTCATCGCTACCGGGCGTTTGCGTTTGAGAGAATGAATACTAAACTTTTTATATAAATCATTCACTTGGCCCTGAGGCTTTTTTCCATGAATATGTTCATGTTTATCATTCGCTTATCGGTTGAAGCAGCTGCCAATAATTGAGATTTACAAAATTTGCATCCGGTAAATGAAACGGCATCACGCTATGCACCGACGTTTTGGTTAATACCACTTAAAAAAAATAAACACTAAGTTTTGACTTAAAAATATAAATTATATAGTTAATTCTAAATCCAAAGATAAACACGAAAATTGTAGTAGATATTGTAAGTCCTCTAATTTAAATAATGGTAAATATTAGATATTGATAAACTTTGTACTCAAGTAGGTTAACATATTTATGTACGTACTATACTAACTCCCAATCAGGTAGGTCTAATTGACTTTATGAATTAAACTAATTATAATAAATAATAATTATTATTAGTATAACAACTGCAGCCAGCTTTGAATGAAAACAACGACTAATATTCATTGATAATAAAAGACAGTAAGCATCTTAAAAATAATTAAAAATAAATTGCATAACTTCGTCTCCGAAGTTTTTACTGAGAGGGGCACGTGTCCATTGGCAGTAGGTACCATTCGCGGGCTGTTTTCCGTGTATTTTCTGGACGGGTGGCGCGGTGATGCGCGCGGGTGCGGTGCGGGTGGCGAGACGCGCGGGCGGGGGGCCTACCGGCAGATGCGCCGCGCAGCGCCATCTCTCGGAGTCTACCGCGCCACCCGCCAGGTGCGCGGAGCCCGTACCGCGGCCGCCGCCCGCCCTCAGTCCGCCGTCACGCGCCGCCGCGACAACACGTTATTGAGGCTCCTGTACGCCACTTCACGCGACGCGCGCGTTTCGAACATAGTGAACAACTCGCGACCGGTTCGCCGTATCCCATGAGCGACTAGTGACATCTCGATACGATACTTGTGCTGTGTGACTTGCAGTGAAACGCTCAGTGCATAACGTGTGCAAGTGATGGATTACTGCGGATCTACCTTCCAGTGCTGACGACCGCCGGGACTCGGTCCCGACGTATGCCCCGGCGCCGCTAGCCCGGACGCGCCAGCATGCGCGCCCCCGCGGTGCTCATCGCCCTGCTAGGGTTTCTGCCCCAGGTACTGACATCGACACCCAAAACCGCGAATCCCCGTTTGTTTACGTTTCCCATCGGCGTAAACCAATCGAAAACTCTCGGTTCGCATCGTTTCTCATAAACAACTAGCGATGCAAACAGGCCAATGCGAGGCGGCTCTGTTGTATACGATCATCACTTTCCCACGAGTATGGCTAGGCGGTCGATCTAGCAGATCGTCCTGGATCGTCGGGAGTGAGGGGTAGTGTAGGTTAGGCGAGCTCGACAAAGTCGTGACCGGGCCCGAGACGCCGGCTAGAAGACGCGCTTGTGTGTGTCCGATACGTTTACCGAGCAAACATAGGTACATAGTTATAAAGAAAGTTCAGGTTTTAATACGACCGGCGCGCGGGGTCAGCTAGGTCGCGAGCCTCTTCGTTTTAAAATTAGATGCATTCCGAGGCTTTGCGGTGGATTCGACTCTGGATAGGCGTATTCGCGACGATCTGCATGCACCAACGACAAGAATAACTCTTCCAGACGACTCTTAAGACGCGAGGTATTTCGGGCAGGGTTAATAGTTCGGTCTAGTTTACACGACGGAAGCCTTTGCTTGTTTATTGTCCGTCACTAATCGACGGAAAATAAGCGCCGAAAGCCATAAAAGTAGACATAAATAAACAATACGCCCTAGATGAAAGCGCTTAGCGAAATGACAAAAGGTGGCAGATTGTAAATAATAATATCTATAATATTAATGTAAGGTCATCGCCCTATGAACCGGTCAAGGTTACTTTATCTTACAGCAAGGGTTGAGAAGCCAACATGCAAACTTAACGAACTGCCATAACTTTATCGCTTTACTTTTATATTCTACACTAAGTGAGTTAGTTTGTCGATAAACGTGAAATTAATTAGCTTCTTTATTTGCCTCATTAACGTCCGAAGGCAGTATATCAATCAATCTAGAGTAGCCTTTCAGTTCACTGGGTGGAGATACTTGTTTATTTATGTTCGAGTTACATGTTAAAAGCGTAAGAAAAGCTTAGCATGATTCACTCCAACGATCGGTATACGAATGGTATGTAGGTACGGTACACGCGGTTTACTCAATCGACCTGTATCAAAATCTAAAATTCGTAATTTCTTAACATACCTAATATTCCTAACGTAATTAGACAAATTTACAAGTGCTACAATAACATCGGTAAAACCCGATGTTAAAAAATAAAAAAACAAATCGATACTCGAGCTTTTTTGTTCTCCCGCATAGTGTACCGGTCCCCGATGTCATTATCCAACGGGGGAACAATTCCCCAATGTATGCGTGTGCGCAATGTGAACGAATAGTCACTAATATGTTTGCGAATGTACCGTTGCGCGTTGATATCACTAACACATGCACTTTGTTATATACGAATATTGTTTAAACTTGTACGCAACCAACCGGTGGGTCAGGAATCATACCGCAACTTCTTTCAATTCATGTAGTATTTTGTGCACTTTTTATAGTCCAGTGAAACTTTAATCGTGTTTAATTAAATACAGTGGGTCTACTCACATTTACACGTACGCCATCTATTTATTTATAGTTTAATGTGTGTGTGCGTGTGTGTTTTCAAGGTGCTATTATACATTATGAATGAAGTCGCGTTGTTCCATAAAAAAACGGTATTTTGCGCACCAGTGGCCAGGACTGGTTTATCTCGCCCCTGGTCCCGTCTTAGTGACGACGAGCATACATTGATGTAATTGTCTCACCGATCACTCAACTTTATTCTTTTGTACTCCATACATCCGCAGGACTCGATGTCCGGATTTTTCTTTTTTTACCCCTACGTGAAAGACGGTAGCTAATTCAGTTGCATTATTCTGTCTTTGATGTGATAGCTTTAAATTGCATCGCGTGATCGTTGCACAGTGCTGTTTTTGATCGGAAGCGGCATCGGAAACACGTCTGCCCGAAAACCGCAACACAATAATTTCCAATTTCAAATAAGTAAATAATTATCTGAAGGTTCTTTTCCATTTTTAAACTTTTTTATAAATGATTCAGATGAATTTCGGTAGATGTCTATGGTTATCTGTTTAGTTTTATTTTTAATGCAATAAGTGCGACATTGTAGCTTGCTACATTCTATAACGTATTCTTGATTACGCTGGGCGTACCTGTAGCATATCTAGGACATTGCATGTCATACCTCGCATAGAACGTTACTTGTGCGTGTATGATTGCGTTACGATTTGTGATATAATCAATACTATAAATCAAATTTATTTATGATCTCTCTATAGTCGTTCTAAATATTAAGTTAAAATAAACAGGCTGTCAAATACGAAATCTTTTCTCTAGAATAAAGACAGTTTTGTACTTCGATCAAGGCGCCCCAACATAACCTACTCAGGCAGGTGCATTCATTAACAAGAACTCTTAAAGTACATAACATCTGCTTTCCACCATCCAAACCGACTAACAAATTGTAATTGGGGTTATGTCGTGTTGATTTACTTCTATTAAACTACTAAAACGAAACTACTGTTTTAATATGTAGTTTAATGTGGTCTTGGTAACAATAATTGCTTTATATTATACATAAAAAAAGTAATGTTTAAAGATCTAAATCTAGGATAATGCAAGTCAAAAAACAAGACCTAAGTTCTTACGATTTGATGTTAAACAAAAAAAACGATGTTTGTATACCAAATAGTTGTTACAGTTTAAAATAAAATTCCCAACAATTTTCAGAAATAGGTTTTATTCAAACCACCTGCTGCTCAAGTAACAACTTTGAAGAAAATCTCACATTTGAACAAAAGCAAATTAATCGTCATATGTCATGTTAGTTGCAATAGCCATTTAAATATGTGAAACTTCTTAACGGTAGGTTTTTAACCCTGTTATAATTTCGTCCATTGTCCAAAACAGTTTTGTTCTATGAGAACCGAGTCAATTATAATAGACTTTGTACGAAATCCGTATAATCGCCGAGTTTTTAACAGCTTAACTATGTGAAACTGTGGCTTTTTGTCTCATTGTGATGAATATGTAATGGGGCAATTTAAGATACACCAGAATACCGCTTATGGACACCGAAAGGTTTCACTAAAATATCGACTAATTATGTCTTTAATTTTTTCATAACAACCGTATTTGGTCATTAAAAATATAACTTTTTGCACTAAAATCTGAATCGGACGTTTAATTGGTGGCCAGTGTCAATTATAAAAACGAACATGCCTCCAGGACCATTGATCAGATTACACAATGTCATCAAACTGGATGTCTGAGACGTCCATAATAAATGTATTTTTTTTATAAACAAACGCAGTACCTACTTAGTTTTCTTGTTTGAATTTATGAAAATCAAATTATATTGTGCATTAAATTGTTTCGTTAAACGACTGCACCACTGCTACGTTACGACTACGTTAAACGAGTTCCCTATGTATTCGTGTAAGAAGCTCATTTAATTCAAATTTCGAAATTTATCGGATGCCGCGTAAAGTCTAACCTTCTAATTTAAGGTTCTATTGTGTAGTGTTGTCAGCGCAAATTATTAAATTCCGAATTGGGTAAATGTGTCAGCAATGTTGGTATCGTGTAGGTTGCACAACGCTTCAGGCATAGCAAAGTAAGTCGGGAGTTCTGTTTCCAGAATCTTAAAATCAATTTAAAAATAAAATACTAATGAGAATAACTTTGCGGTAGAAATGTGTTTCATTAGGTATTTGCGGCATATAAGTGTACATGAAGTTATAACAAAGCGGAACTGTGGTCAACTGTATTATACCGTTTCATAACGTTACAACGAAGTTCTATGTGCAATTGAAATTCTCTGTTCCTTTGAAAATAACTTCATACCGTCACCAACGTTAACAGTAAGCACTCAACCGTACATCAAAATACTTTACTACGCCCGCATAATTTAGCACATGTTAACAACTACCCAAACTGTCAATTAATAATGTAATATTCATTTGGTGATCGAACAAAATGGTTTTAAGCTTGAAAGTATTTTAATAAGTTCCGTATTCAATCACCACAGTGAGAGGTTCACACGTACAATCCCAATAACAATTCAAGCAAGATAATCTGGTTTACGATATAGAGAATACACGGCTTCTATCATAGCGCTCCAAACACCAACGCACGAAATCTCAATTCGCTTGTGCAACACGCTTAAATAACCGCAAAATGCCTTATTATGCGCTTTCCATATACGTTCAGGCAATCTACAGGGCCTATTACGCTCCACTCATGATTCTAATCCCCGCTAATTTCAAATTCCAGTCGTAGATCGTATGTTTCTTTTGTGCCAGTACCCACAGCTGCAAGCGAAATCGACACAAAGAAGATCGCAACATTTGTCGCGCCACTAAATATCGGTATGTTTTATAAAAGACGTCGTTTATTTTCTTCTAAAGACGTTCCATGAAACGCCCTTTGTGAGCCTGCGTCCCCCTCGACACAATACCAATATTGAAAGTTAAGTTCTGTGAAAAGTCAGGTCAGAAAACCAATTAGTCAGCATTGGCATCAGCTGCTGAAGAACAATATATATAAGACCAGTTTTTCTTGTACAATTATTTCGATCCTACAAGCCACGTGTCATAACTAAACATAACATCTTTATGGCATATGTCCGTTAAAAAAACTTAAATGGAAAAATAAATCATACTTGATGATTCCAAAATTAAATTTGGAATTGCGAATTGATGCACTGGCCACATCGTCGCGCTATTAAAAGACTGTTTGGGTGTTTATTTTAACACATTTCGCGTGTGTATAACGGGAGAGATGAAAAACATTCCCCTGTGTTTCATTATTTGTGATATTTTTAGACTACGTTCAACCTGCTTGAACGAGTGTTTACGCTGCCTTACTTACATACAATAGCGTTCACATTATTATTACTCCTTATTATCTCTTCCAATAACCGAGAATAAAATGAACTTGCCTCTGAAACGTATAGTAAGTAATCGCATCCGCTCAGTAAATGTTTAAAGATATAAATCATCTAGACAGAGTAATTCTATTCGAAAATATGTCCAGATCGTGATTCCGCCGTAATTAAATAAGAAAAAATAACATGTTAGTAGTTATATTAACTGAAATGTTATTACGAGATTGTCGATTAGGTATTCAAATCAATTTACGACGGTTTGGTTGATGCTCCACGCAATTAATGTTACGTACCACTACTTTCCTTTCAATGTGAAAAAAATGGTGTTCACGACTAACGTCGAACGCATTAACTCGTATGTTAAATAAATTAGACACTATGTAATTGATTACTGACATACACATTGAAGATGAGCTTTATACACACAAGAATAGTTGCACCGTAGCAAGCAACCTATTATGGTCTTTATTAGCAATTACTTACCGTCAATTTAGTACTGGCAACACTGTTTCTTAATGTCAAATAAAATGCTTTTTTTAAACGCGTCAGCGCTATCAGAAAAGATAAAAATAAATACAGGCGGCGACAAATCACTTTTGAAGTTTACCATCATTTAAAATACCTACCCGCTAAAGAATATCCATCGGACAGTCATCGCGTCAAATCCCCCGAAGACATAATAAAACACTATAGGTTATTCGGTAGTCGCGTAAGTATTATTTAATTATTAGCTTGTTGGTTGCCTCGGGCTAGCCTCCGACCGCTCGCATCCCGTTCGTTTTTTAAATCACACACTTTTTTTGTATTTCAGTCAGTCATTGATTTGATAAGCTTCTTATTTATGTCTTTTAAATTGAGAGTTTTATATAAAGTTAAAAAAAAAACAGTCAACCACAATCAATCTAAATGTACGCTACTATAACTCGTTTCATAAACAATAGGTCAAACAAAAAAGGGGATGTTTAGAGTGGTGCGTATCTTTTTTGGAGCATTTTTTAGGTTCCGCTCCTACCTGACAACCACGTGGATGTGTGAAGTGAGGGCACTGTGTCCTCTTTGTTCCTTTGCTAAAAGAAAGAGAGGGTGTTATGTTTCGCGTGCTCCGGTAATAATAATTTTAACCCCTGTTACACCCGCAGGAAGTTTGTTGAAATCTGGTGTATTTTTTTACCGCGTTTTTGTTTGAACAGGGGCTGAATTTTGACATCTTGATAGACACTGTCTGTATTAGATAAGACTCAACTTTGAATAGATCATTGTTCTGTCGCTTGTAATCTTTTGATAATTTAATCTGAAGGTCATAACTTCGTGGGAAGCTAATTAGAAAAGCTTCTGAGTGTAGTTATAATCATTTTATTACAATGCTGTGCAAGAACTCAGACGGATTATATTACAACTTGTATGGAATTTAACACTCATTTATTGGCTTTATTTTTATAGATATTTCACATTATAAGTTTCGAATGATATATTAACAACCTATTTATATACTCATTATTATTTTTTATTGTTATATAATAAAAAAAGATTATAAACACACATCCTCATACAATTAATGAATTTATTTAATGATTCTAATCGCGACAAGATTTAATGAGAGCCATACTAAACTTTTACGAATGTTATTTATTATTCTAATGTTGCCAGCTAAATAAATAATCAATTAGAACGAACGCGCCGGAAATGTTTTTTATTAACTAAGCGCCTGCACATTATAGTATTAAAGTCGCCGGTAACGATTTGTCAGGACTTGACCGCCATAATTTAATACGTAGGTACCACTTCCTTCCGATGCCATATAAAACAGGACATCTTTGGACTTAAAGTAACTACTTACTAAAATATCCTATTTAAATTTACGAATTTACATTTTCTTTTACTATAGTTTGTTATTATAATAGTTTGGTGCTAATAATAAGTTCGCGTAAAATACCATTACGCACTTAAAATTTTTGAATAAAGAGCAGAATGAATTCTCCCTTAATAGCTATTACATTAGTCTTCATCAAACTTGTTGACCCTGCTTATAGTGCAAGCAACTGCATTCTTCATAATGCAAGGGTTGTGCACCCTGGAGGGCTTCGAAAACGAATTATTATTATTTACAAAGTACAAAAAAACTCAGGGGAATTCAAGTCGATTCGTTGACGTCAACTTATCTATCATCGCATTTCGAAATACCCAATGTTTTTCTCCAAAATCGGTAGTCTAAACTATGATCGTTTAAAACAAAGCAGGGGGCATCGATATTTAACAGTTAGATTTAGAAAAAGTCTATTATTCTGTCACTGACGTTCGAAATTCAATTCAACTAGGGGTGCCACACTTTTCACCCCACACGCGTTGTTGCTTACAACCCCATTTTTGAACGACCTACATAGTTTGTCCAGTAAAACCGTTAATGTCTCAACGGGATCGATCGAACGGACAGTTGTGCAAATAGTTTTGTTTGAGGATTACATCTTTGGGGCGTTAAAAGCTATACTGCCAGTCTGTTTATATTGTCATTTTGATACTGATATATTGACTTATCCTTCGTGTTTCTTTTACCTTGAATTGACATTACTTACAATGTTTGTTTTCTTCTTTTCAGGTGCTGACGTCTGGTTCCTTCGAACTTAGGATAAAAAGTTTTACGAACTCATTGGGTAGGTTAAGTAGTGGGCAGTGCTGTGATGGTTCCTCAAATAGTGATGCGCCTTGTTTGGCGCCGTGCAGGACTAAATTTCGAGTGTGCCTCAAGATATATCAAGCTAATATCGACACAACGTCACCGTGTACGTTCGGTGACATCACGACACCTGTGTTGGGTGGCAACTCACTGGATGTCCCCAACCTCCACGTGGAAGGATTTAGCAATCCTATTGTGTTCCCGTTCGACTTCACATGGCCGGTGAGTGTCCTAACCATTATTCTACACATTACATACAGTACGTAGTAAACCAAACAACACACCTCATTCATTTCGTAGGTAACAGTAAAATCAATACGTCGTAAAAAAGCATTAAGTAGCAACCCTACATCAATAAATCAACGCTATGGATGTTAGAGACGTTCAAATTCCAATAATCCACGCGGAGACCAGCATGAGCATCCCATTCGCTGTAAATAATAGTAAAAAAGAAATTAAGGGATTCTATATTCAAATTTGACAGAAGCGATGACGATAAGAATACTTGATGGTTTAACGAGCGGCCGCGTGGGAGGATTACAGCGTTCAATGGTTCATTTTTAATTAATTATGAAGTCGCTCTGTACGACTAGTCGTATACGATGTGCTGTAGTTAGCCTTCATCGTGGCTACGTTCTCATCTTCACCGTCGATTAGAGCTCGGAGGCCGGTCGGGATCGTGATTCGATATTGTAATTATATGTTATTTATTTACAGATCGCGCTTAGATCTATCTCGATTCCAAGGATAACGGACGTCTTAATTGGACCTTAGTTACGGTTATTTCGCTGGCGTCAATTGTCTATGGTTTACACAGGCCTCGTGTAGACCCAGAGATTTCGAATGTTATTTGTATTTTATTTAGCGGTCCGCTTCAAATGTCGTACCGTCTCGTAATGTTTAAGCAAACAATTGCTCCTAAGCTCGGCCGGTTGCACAAGCTCTGACCATCTGGAGAAAACGTGACATTTGGTTACTAAATGAAACTGCAGGTAGATGGAACATAGACGAAATTTAAAACTTTTTCGAATAGTGAATGTGCGTCCGGTAAGGTGACTGCCGCTAAAATTCCGTTTGAATTGGCGCTAAATTGAAGCTTCCTGTTTAAATAACATAGAGCTCTCTATTTCAAGGCTTGTGTTGACAAGCGATCAATTGAGCGAAAGCGACGTACGAAATGGTTGTCATCTATCAAATTTCTAAGCTGCTGTCTGTTATCGTCGATAATTTTAGGCCATGTGCTTTACGTGTAGGGTGTCGAAACATCACACATATGTTTCAATTCCAGATGTCATTAAAACTAAGATCCTACGGACAGACCCTAAACTAATTACAGAGTCTAATTCACTTGAATGCACTTCATTTGAATTATACAACCTGCCCTAGCATAGTATCGTTTAGACGGCTTTTTTCTCACAATGAGGTCATCGTCGGGCGAAGAAGAAGCGTCTATTTACAACGCATATCGCTCGCACGAATAAATATATACCGCGTAATGTGTTAGTATATGGAGCGTTCCGCAGGCTGGCTTCGTGACTAGCGCGGCAGGTGAACAGCTCCAAAACCTTATCAGTCATTCGATTTTCGAATTTGACATTTAATTTAGTCATCGATTTGTCGACAGCCAGTAATACCACCACCATTACAATATTTTGAGCGTCGGGTTCAACTCACAGTGGCCGCTAACGGGGTCACTCGTAACAGAAACCCTTCTAAGTAATTTTAAACGCAAGTGCATCCGAAGTTTATCTGATCCCTCGTGAAATAAATCGGTGCTGGGCTCGTTGGGAGATTTCACCCATATGATAATAGGTCATGAGCATATTAATATAACTGACAACATCGAACAGTGAAATTACAAGTAAAGCGGCTTGCGCGTTAACGACGCATAGAAACGATTTATCATGCAGCGTTTAGAAAGAGATGGCTCACTCCGAAAAGAAATCTCATTTGTATTCAAACGCTCTCGAAGCGGTGGGATTTCATTTATTTCACTCTTAAACAATTTAGTTTTTAAATCAACCCTTTTTTATAGTTTTATTGCAATGCTCGTCTCGGGACCCTTTAATCAACAAGTACGGATATTTGTATGTAGAAAAGACTGGATTATGAGCGAGTCTTCAAGCTTAATGCGACCGTTTACACTATAGATAGAAAAAAGGTCATCGATAGTTGTTCGTAATGTCAAGGGTGCTTACCCCCCACGTCAGCATGAACGGGCTCATTCAACAAAGTTTCAAGACCGCTATAATACATGCAAAAAATATAGAGTTAATGCAGTTCGATATTTGTACACAAAACACCTGCTTATGGTGGTGCGGAGAGAGCGCAAATGTCAAAGTGTACTTCCGCGCATGCGCGGGGCCCGCCATGCGCGCGCGCACACCTTATTATTACACAGCGCTGACCGTGAACTATACTTTTTTATAGATTCTTTGAGGTCCGTATTGCATGATATTACTCATAGACGGTATTGTTTTATTTTTGAAAATAATACTTATTCTGCTACACAATTAGATAAAAATATTGAATTGCTAGCTAAGGATAGGTAGTCCGTGAAACTATTATGAAACTGAAAAAAAAATACACAATGTTTTACATATTTATGCATATAAAATTATATATTGTGTAATATTAGCCCTATGTATACGACCCTGCGTGTTAATAATGTTTCCGGAAAGTGTTTCCAAAGCATAACCAACACAAAATAATCTAGGTAGTTTTATTAGTTACCGTGAGACTGTGATTTTATTTAATTGTACGTTAATTAAAAAGGAATGCTCACACTAACATTTTTATATTAACTATCCTACAACGCATCGGTGCGTAAACTTCATTCTGCCTTAGGGATCTTTTATTGTTAACTATCAGAGTCCCGCGGTGTTACCCGCGGTTATGGTTGTACCTTTAAAACCGCGGGTAACACCGCGGGGCAAAGCTTATCTAAAACAAGTAGCCTAAGTTACTCCTAATTACATCAGCTATCTGCCAGTGTAAGTCCCGTCAAATTCGGTCCAGACGTTCCAGAGATTAGCCGGTACAAACAGACAGACAGACAAAAATAAAAATAAATGATATTATGGTACATGTACCGTATATAAATACCTACATAAACAATTATTAAAAAGCGGTTATTTTAATATTACAAACAGACACTCCAATTTTATTTATTTGTAAGATGTAGGTATGTATACCAGACCAGCGTGATAGAGAAGGCCAATACCCCATTTCCAAGACAAAGATTATATCCAGCAGTGGACTATTAAAAACTATTAATGTGAAGTACGGTATAATAATGATAACTTAGCACATCATACACACACGTCTGATCCCAAAATAGACAGACCCTCTACTATGGTAACCAGACAGTTTAAATATTAAACTATACACTATTTGTTCTGGATGGGAATCGAACTCACGGCTTTTAGTTAAGCAGTAAAGATGTCTAACCAATAAGCAAGTAAATACATATACACAAGTACACTTGGTATGATGTACTGTAGTCATTAACTCGTAAGGAATTAACTAAACAAACGTTATGTGTTGTTTCGAATCTTTAAACATTCAAAGCGAGCTCAAACATACATAAAAGCTCGGCACTCAGTACCTGATTAATGTATTTGTGTCGTTAAGTGAAGAAACACGCGTCTTTATTGTGGAACAAAGTAGACTAAGCAACAGCGTAACTAATGCTTGAGATTGTTACTTATTTTGCATGTTTCGTAAAATAGTTTCACGCTCCAAATAACAACGTTTGAATGAAAGTATGAAAATTCTTCAGCTTAGCCACCATGACAGTTACATATAGTTCACGTGTCTATTCTTTTTAAAATATACAGGTGTGCTATTCTAAGAAATTAACGTTTGTGTGACGTCACGTTCGATTCCAATTTCAAAACAATAGTACGGTAACGCACGTCGAATGCCGTACTTAATCCATTGTCGCGTGTGAACTTCACGCTTTTTTGCGTCCGATGGCGGGAAACACATTAGAAAGTAATTAATCTGCAGCGCGTCTCGTAAACTCACACCTCCACCAAACTCGTACATCGAACCGTTCGGTAATTACATTAGAATCGTAATCGGTTACGCGCCCCGCATTATTATTCATCTGACGACCAGTGCTTATATAAGTTTCCACTTCGGAAAATGTTAAACCTTAGCACGCATCACCGACTTATTACTACATAATGTAACACGATATGAGCGTCCGACGCTTTATAAAACCATAGTTGGAGTAACTTCCGTCTATGGCCTTTTTTTCACGAGAGAGCTTTTAATAATTTCCTTTATTTCAATCGGCTCGCGTCGGGATCCTCTTAAAATACTTACCCCTACATCCGCTTCTTTTAATAAAGACTACCGAAGCTACGGAATGCCTCAGTCGATGTTCCCTCTTCAACATCGTCTTTTATCTCTCTCCTTTCCGACGAGCGGCAATTAAAGTTTCAGAAAAAAAAACATCGCAAAACAAATTCCACGTAAAAGTAGTCTTGAGGAGCGCGTTACTGAGCAATATGTGCGAGCCATTACCACTTGTAATGTGATTTCATAAGTTTCAAATTTAAAGAATCGGAGCGTGGATAATTAGTCAGGTTGTATTGTTCGAAGCGACTGCACAGGTATTCTGCAACCTATTAATTAAACGGCTTCGGGGTTTCTAGCCGATCCGCCTAAATAAACGATCGCACAATACGTGTAACCGACAATCACACTCATTTCTATCGCTAGAATAACAATTCACAACTAAAAGGTACTAAATTTAAAATAGCAAAAATAATGACTAGTCATACGTTACAAAAAGAAATAATCTCACCAGAGTGAATAGACAATAAAAGTTAACAGAAGTTATTATAATAACATGTCTCGAGGCAAGCACTAAGAAAACACCCCTTTTTCAAACTGACGCTCGTTTACGGTCAAATTCTGACATTTTAACTACATCTCTTTAACGTTTACGGCCACTAATAAAAATTGTTCAAAGTGGCCGATTTATAATGATAGCTAAAAATTAATTTGCTCGCTGGTATTTTTATTTAATAGAAATACATCTAATTCAAGTTTTAAGGACCTGATTGAATGCTGTCTAATTCTAATGGGTTAGTTTGTAGTCGCATTCCTAAAAATCTGTGTTAGGTGCGCGACTTTTTTATTGGCTGACAGAGGCCAGAATGCCGGTGTGTTCTCACGTAGTGTAGGGCGACGAGCCCTCAAATCTGCACTGATGAAATTCCTCGCGCTCCTGGCTTTATTCATTACACGCGCACATTTTCTAGGAATTGTGAGTCGCAGTGCGAGCGGCTCACATGCTCCACTCGTATCCGCAACCTCGCGAATAAATCGTCGCCATTATTTAGTATGGGAGGAGCGCCGGTACTTATGTACGTACGTACATACTTCGACGAATTTATGGACGTGTCAAAGGCCGATCATAGGCTGGGAACGAATGCGAGCGAAACTTGCAAATTAGAATGACCGAATGTTTTGAAATTGTGTGAAAATATAGCATCATTAACATCTGTTCTCGTTTTTCTTAGAATTTGAAACATTTTACATAATATGAAGTCAAAGATAAATAAAATGTATAGTAAAAAGCTTTTGCTGCAGTTTCAGATGTAATTTAAATATAGCGCTTCACAAGGATAATGGCGTATAAATTTAGAACAATATTTATTCACTTTTATGTTGTCTAATTGGGCACACACTAGCTTTGTTAGTTGTAACTGGTTGTTGCTTTCTGTACTTGTTTACGTGTAGAAGCGTGTGAGCTCAACCACATCGATCTAAAAATCGAATAGTGAATTGTATCATAGAACGTAAGCGTAAACCGAAATCGAGTAAATTACGCTGGTGAGATAACAAGCTACACCACTAAATGTATGTTACTATTCTAAGTAACTAGAGGTGTACAAGTCGTCTAGCAAGAAATCTTGATGAATTATCTATTATACCGTAAATAAATATTTTAATAAAGTGACATTTATGTGAGATGTCTAGTAAAGTAGGCAATATTAGTCATCGTGTCGTCTGGTTTTATGGCCCGCGTATGCAAAGTGGGTTAGAAAAAAATCTAAATATCGATATACAGATCATGTTTAAACTTGTATAAGTAGGTAGTGCCGTCATCCTCGGATTAAATCCGGATGAACCGATCACGAGATTGTTTGTTTTTGATGCGGTTTCGGTTTCATCGTCTTACCCTTCTCAGCGCCTTATCAGATCACCCGTAGAGGCCGCGGATGTCTCACAAAATTTGTTAACCCGATTCTTTATTTTTGAATTCTTGATCTTCATTCAAATCGTTCCCTTGTTTATGGTCGACATTTTCATTTTTGGAATTCTTCATCGGCGGGTCCAGGCAGGCCTGTCGGGCGAATACCGCCAATGCTATTTGAAAATTAAAGGTCCCCTTTTTCACTTCGGCCCCGATTCACAGTCCCAAATTCCTGTTCCGAGTGTCTTTTTTCGCGATAAATGTAATTGAGGGCAATAAATTGTTAATGTCTGACTTATTTCGTGTCTCGTAAAAGCGAGCGAACCGGTTAGCAGTAAAAAAAGTTGTAACTTGTGGCTTAATGTTTCCTAGCTATGTTTAATAAAATAATCGTCACAGATATAAAATATAACATTACGTTTAAGTTACGACTGACTTTTCAACTTTTTAATGTTTCCCGGTAAAGCGGGCTTGGCTTTCATAATGCACTAAACACTCGTTTAATTTTTCCATGTGGTCAGATGGGTGTTTACTTTCTCGGATTTACTACCACAACATTGGAACTTTATTATAGCATCAATTTAATGGTTATTATTTATGATTGGCGTGTGAAAATATTTAACGTTCATAGTTGCTTTAACATATTATGTCGTACCTAGACGCAAAGAGTAGTTAATTAGGCTTCAGGACAAATAAAAATTGAAGATAAAAACTTTTTGCGTTTTTTTAAGAATGAGTTTGACCTCTCTAATATTACCTATTTCAAATCAGGAAGATTGCAATGTCTGATTTTAGGTTTTCAAATCCAACACATCATCATGAACTCTTAAACTATCGTAGACTAAAAAAGTTGTAAATATAAAAAATGCTATCTTTTTGTTTCTTCTTAAAGCTAATAATTCAGAACGAAAAGAAAAGATTTCTCTCGTTAAACAATTTGAATTTGGAACTTTTTGGTTCACATGAACCACGAAGTCGTCAGTTGCTTTGAGAACGTCTCGCTTTTGTCTATATGCGTTTACAGACGTGTTCTTACACCAAAGAGATTAACCGGCTGTATTTGAAAGTGCGTCACACAAGCCAAATAGTGCCGGAGACACGCCGACACGATTGTACAGCGCAATGGAGAGGCTTAGTACCTCGATCAGTTACTTGACTTTAACACGAAACTGCTTAACATTCTAACAGAATGCATGTATGTGTATGTGCTCCATGTCGCCAATAAACTCTCGACCTGGATTTTTTGTTGGAGAATATTTGTACAGGAAGTTACCTGTTCACACGGTTGTATTACACAATCTGATTGCGATTAATATCTTTAATAAATCTAAGTACTCAAATCTAATATTAGAATATGTCTCACAGAGTCATTGCATCTTGCGAGAATATTATTTTAAAATAAATAAAGATAATTAAAAACATAAATAAATAAATTCGCTTGAGTAATAAAACAAGTAATTTTTATCTGGCAGACTTTTTTTGCATATAATTTTATTTTGACATATTGTACGAGGCAAAGGTAACTCTCAAAGTCTGCCTACATATATCAAGAAACGATAACATAAAGAACGAAAATGCATCGAATACCGAACCTTATTGCGATGCGGTAACAATCGGTTTTAAGAGACTGGACGAAATATAAATTTGTCGGGGTATATAAGTGAAAAAAAAACCTGTCCAAAGCGTTGTTACCACACGGCAAAGTGTGAAATATGAAATCACGACTCTTCCACTTGCTCTTGTGTTTGTGTTCCAAATACTTTTTCGTGTCGAAACGATACTCGAAAACCGACTACGGTAATGTCTTTTTGTGATGGTTCATATAAATATTATCCGATTCTGTGCCACTATTTACCGAAACCGATGGTAGTATGACCTTGTTCCATTTTATTGGAATCGGTACCAAGCACTGTTTATGGTGGGAACTTCGATGAGAAACTCCTTAGTCACTTTCAAAGCTTTTTGTTTATCTTAAAAAGCTTTATAATAAGCTGTTACCAAAACTAATAAACAAGAGAAACATCTGTTGCCATTTTTGAATGGCAATGAACAAAACAATAAACCGAACAATAGTGACCCAAACATTTGGTCAAAGAAGTGAAATTGAATGGTCACCTGATTATCTTTTGTTCTCAAAATCTCGAACACATGGCGTTAACAAATAAAATCCACAAAAGATCGAAGCCGTCCTTTCCCACGTATCCTTTCGTTGGATTTTTTTAATTAATAACGAAATAACATCGGAACGGGGTCCGAGCAAGTAGCATCTTTAGGCACCCCTATTAAACGATTATCGAATAATCCCGGACCATTCATCTCGTGGTATTCCATTACAACTTTCAACTCCGTAATACAATTTAACGCATCGCTCTCGAGGGATACAATTAATTTATTTTAAATCCCGATACGGTGCGATCTCCAGCTGATATTAGGTTTTAAATAATAAAAAAACCAGACGGACATTAAGTGTTTTGGATAATTAACGTCCTTAATGTTTTACAATTACAATACGAACTAAAAAAAACATTGGAAAGTTTGTTCTTTGCTTGAATTAACAATAAAGAAATAAATCGAAATGTTTCGTGGGCTAACATTTCCTTAATTGCCGTTGGAGTCTAGGCAACAAGTCTTAGCAACTAGTCGTATATGTTTACGGTATCGCCAACTCGACACGTTTATAAAGGCTACCTGCACACGTACGCTTACGTCGACCGCTTTTTATGGGCTGCTCGAGAGTCACTGTCGTGGGAACCGGCATATACTTACGATCGGCCACAGCTGACCGAAATGCGTTCTCCATACTCGATTAACAAATCAATACAGCGTATACTACGACTTGCCTTATTTGATCGAGTGCACGCAACACTAATCATAATAAAGTATTTGGACAAACGTCTTTCTCTCCTTATAAATTCTCGATTAATCGATATTTAAACACTGTTTTTAATTATCGTGTATCATTTTAAGGCTCGAAGTAATTTACACGATGTTAAGTGTTTAGTATTCAAAGAGAATCAATAACATGTCCGCTTGTATTGTCTAAGTATTTAACGTAACTTATTATAAATTCGACAAAACCCACGATGCGACGTAACGAAAGTTGAATTGAGATCTCGACTATTAAAAAGTGATGTAAAAAGCGTTCGCTTTTTGTGGCGTATCGCTTAGCGTTGAGAAACGTCGGTTTTCTCATATTGATTTCCATCGACCGACAATAATCATTGTTCGTCATAGAGACTCTGTATAAGTTGCTATGCAAATACCCCATTGTTCGTCCATGCAAATTATCTTTTCATTCATAGAGCTTAATTGAAGACGAGTGACATCTGTCAGGAAAAACTGAATCACTCGTTAAGAAGGAGGTGGTGGCGATCAAATGAGGTATTAGTTAAGCGGTGACCCTTCGTATCCGGCGGGGACAGCTGCACTCCCGCCGCCGGCGACCCGACACATGCTTATTGTAATTATAATGTTCAGATTCTTAGCGTCTTACTTCTATTTAAGTAAGTGTGTTTCCATTTCTGTCACACGCACGAAAAAAGTTTTTAACTTTGTTTGTCTATGGAAACAACTCAAAAAATACGTATCATTTCCTATATTTCAATAAGCGGCAAAAGTGGTTCCTACTCGTTGTTTGTGTTCAATTATTAAAAATGTAATTAACCTTAACGTTTAAAATTATATCGTAAGTGTGTCTAGCATATTGACACACTTTATAAGTTAATAATCACGTTTTTGTACGGACAAAAGTGTTCTCGCTAGTATATTTTACACCGTTCAAGCAAGACGTATAAATTTCGATGTGTGTATGTCATAGAACTGGGTCGCGTTTCCAGTTGCCTTCAGTGTATGATCAACTTGTATTCTCACCAGTTTATTTTATTGAATGTTTCACGTTTAACCGCTTACTAATCTGCACAAATATTTATGTCCGATGCTCAACCAAAAATTGTCGGGAAATAATTGACATCGGCAGTAATTAAACAGCGATTATAGAAGACGCGAGAAGTAAAGGTCGGGAACACTAGATGGTAGGCCGCTCGTCGGGCCTGTGAGCTCGAGTATTTTATGACCGACGACCGGTTCCGACCGCGATGGGAGAAATTTCAAGCCGAGAGTCGTGTACATTTTTGCATGAACGGAACTTGACAAAAAACCCATTGATAAGTTCCGTCGCAGGCGCCTTAAAGCTGTTGACACTTCCTCTTATCAGGTTTTAATCGATTTTCGACTGCCGTTTCGCCTCGTTGTGTAAACATCGACAAATGTCAATACTTCGATATCAGATACGTACGTTGGTACTTTTTTATAAATGCACGTTAACACGATCCCATTCGATGTAGACTCGTTAAGCGAGCGTCATTGCCTTATTGCGTTCGTATTATTTTTAGCATGATATTGAAACAATTTCGTTACCATCTGCTCCCGGGTTCACCTGTCTATCAAGTTGTTAATTTACACTCGTTAGCTATTAACATTGTCGCATACTAAAGGAAATACTTGAAATTCTCAACTGCCGCACCCATATTAAGATCTTTTGAGTAAAAATGTACGATTATTATTTTGGTAGGATAACTAAATGCGGGGTACTTTAATGGTATAAATACTCTTTATTTAAGTAAAAAAGAAGAATGTCAATCTATGGGTGTGTTTGTTTTTTATTTGACTTTAGATTTTTACATTATGGTATCATGACATGTGTTGGGCGCGAAAGTTTCAAAGGCGACATTCGATTGGAGTTAAACCTCTCCTAATGCGAGAGCTAATAAGATTGTACAATTGGAGTTTCACTTCCTTTATCGACAAGTGGTAGATATTTTTGTTTGTTATCTTGTAACGCAATATTTGACTTATGTATTTCGTGTTCCAGGGCACATTCTCGCTTATAGTGGAAGCGTGGCACGACACCAACGAAACGTCAAGATCTGATGGTAAGTTTTCTGTTTAATACCCTCGTATGAGAACTAGATCTATCTGAAATAGTAAAAGGAAGTAAATAGAGATGTTAAACTAGTATTTAATATTCCTACTGAACTTCACATTTAATATGAAAGGTTCCCCTTAACATAGTTTCAATTGTTATTTTTGTTCTGAAACCATGTCGTTGCTATTGTTTTTGTTGTTTGTTTTTATCTGTTTTAAATGTATTTTGCTGCTTAATTTAATCTTTAAGAACAACATGGTTAATGTCCCGTTCATAATAACTTATCAAGGTGGTATTTTGAATCAATAACAGCATAGTTATGTCCTGCATCTACAGTTAATCTGTATGTATGCCAATCTTACTGTTTGTTGACTTTTGTTGAAACATTGTAGTCATCTCACTTAAAAAGGGTTTGACCTTTCCATTTGATATTACAATTTTATGATAAAAGGGGTCATGAAAAATCTCTGTCCACTTGTAAAATTCGAATCACGTCGGTCACGACTCACTCACATTCAGGTTTCACTGTAATTCTGGGTGTTTATCGTGCATTTAACGGACAGTATGTATATTTGAATGCTCATATTATCATATCGTGGAAGACAAAAATGTTCCCATGGAGTCGGCCATTGGTGTTCAGAGCACGCGGCGATGCGCGTGCTTTGCTTCGCAATGCGCGCGCTATTCTAATAAACTCAGCCTTCTGTAGGACGAAAATTTAGTAGAAATGTTCTAATGTATTCCTATGGGCGTTGACCAGCGTAGACGTCGCACTATGAAAATAACTTATGGAATATAGGCAAATTGGTTACCTACTTTTACATATAAACCCCTCTGTACATAAAAAGAACTATAGGTTTTGGACACGCTAACATAACCGCAAACTTAAATGGATGTCATGTGCTTGAATATAATTATTTTAGATCGTTATCATTTATAATAATCGATTTCATAAGTTTAGCGTTCCATCGTCGATATCACGATAAACCTAAACTTCCAATAAAGAATCGACAGTTTATGTCTTACATGCGACGTGGCGTGACCGAAAAAACGATTCCGAATGAATTGTAACCGCCCGACTCGTAAATACATCATCGTGATAATACGCCGCGTGCATCAATACACAAGTCCTGGCCACGAAAAAACAAACCACTCGACTGGCTGGATATAAACTAAACCGAATACCTATTCCATTTTCAAAATGATTAAATTGGCGGTCGCGAAAACTGACCGGAGACGCCCATTTCTTAATTAGATTTTCATACCGCTGCACTCTGACCGACATAATTACTACTCCTGACTGTCTAACAAAAAAAATGGTGATTTACTTAAGAGATTTAGAGATATGGCGAGGTGTGTCTACGGGCCAGTTTACCGAAAATCATTAGCGTCCGAAGTGGATAGCTTAGGACGGGTATATTTTTAATACGGCTCGGGAGCGATGGGCGGCGCCGGTCTTACTACCGAGAAATGTTACCAACAGAAATCTAATCAACCATAATAACAGGTTACACGTACACCGTTTGTGTTCACTCTCTATCGACTGACCGGACTAATGCTTAATTAAATCACATTGGGTTTTTTATCTAACATACAAATTGAACAGCTGCAATGCCTTAGAAAGCGATCGATGCACGTAGGCTATTCCTTGTCGCAATTCCCTTAGATTTTTATTTAAAATGCACAAGACAGTGAAGAATAGATACACACGACTCCAAGAATGTAATATATCATAGATAAACCCGCTGGCACATTGAAAATCATTGCTTACGGCGACGTATAAAGAGATTCCTGCGCTAAACAAATAAGTATCAACAATGGCTAGCAATTCTGATGTTGTCGCTTGTTCCTTCACCGAAATCTTTTGTATAGCGCCCGAGGCGAGCGAGGCCGCACCTGGTCGGCACTAACGGGCCACAGTATTGTTTACTCACGGGATGGTAAAGAATACATTTCGGAGGGAAGTCAGAGATTTTTTTAGTTTACACTTCATCTTTCGTCGTTGGACATGAACATTATAAAAAATCACGGAAGACGCTCCGGAAGGCTCGATTTATGATGTAACAGGCGTTGTGGCGCTCTCAGGATGCGCTGTCGACAGATGCTCAGCACATGCTCACGGATAATAAGGTGGGCACACTCCTCCTCTCTCGTCCTGTGCTTTTGTTTACCTTACCGTTCTTAGCCACACTGTTTACGATTATTGCACTACTTAGTTTTACAGCCTATAGAAGCGAAACAATGGAAAAAACATCGTGTGAAAACTATCGATAATATTGGGTAAAGTTAATTACTAGTACGGGCCAGTGAGACGCGCTGTTTGCCGCCTCAGGCCCGGCTACCGCTCGATGGCTGACATTACATTACCGAGATGCGATTATCGATACAGTTATGTTGTGACGGCTGCTTATCTCCGTATCCGGCCGTGCATTATTAGTCAATCAATTACCTAGCCCGTAGTACGGCTCGCGCAGTTCCCAAGGCCCTAGGATCATGTATGTGCTTGGTTGCCTTGTTAATTAAGCCTATAAATAACCTGCCTAGCCTAACACCTGAAAATACAAAGAGCCAATCATTTTTATTTGATCTTGTCCATTAAATGAAAATCTGTGTTATTTCTTAAATACTGGAGCCAGTTCCTGGTTTTGAATCCAAACGTTACAAATAATATAAAGAAACATTTAATATTAGTAATTCTCAAAACACTTAAGCTTTAAGTGAATGGTTTATTTATTAAGTCCAAGAGGCGATGTCTCCAAGCAGCTCTTCTGCTTTAGAAAGATTTGTTGAGAGCTAGAAGTGGACAGTTTTATAAACAAAAGTGGCGCGATGTTTGTGTAGGCAGCCTATTGACGAGATGTAGTTCCCACAGCGTGCAGCGGTTGGCCGCTACGACGAGACGGCTCAACCGGCCCGGGCAGGTGTCCGAATCGAGACGAGTGGAAATCGACACATCGCTTAATGATATGGGCCTCACCTGCGGAAAACGGTCGACGAACCTTCACTCGTCAACGCTGTCGCGGTTTCGATTTCATTCGTAAACCTCCTAATATTAATAAGATCAGGGCGATTGAGCCGGAACATTAGACAATGTCTACATTATTAGCGAAAAGGCAAGTCTGGTTGCATCCGGTAGGTCAATTATCGATCGGTGGTTCATATCGGCGGAAGCGTCGCGTGATCATATATCCCCAGCGCTTCCCAAAAATTACATTCTGAATATCCAAATCACTTGCGTCCGCCTCCGATAGCGTAGCCGAGTCAAATTATCGGTTATTTCGCTTTTTTTTGTTTTTGTTTATTGGCGTTTGCTGTCGGATTTATTCTCGGTTTATTTGTAGTGACCTCTGGGTCCATAATTACATGTTATCTGGCGCACGGCGGCGGCGAAACACGTACCCGATGCTGCCTCGTCCTTCTTTAAATGTGTTATTTATTTGTGAATTGGAATTACATTAATAGATGAGATAGTGGGGTACACCTTCATTTAATATCGTTACGCCGTTGAATTAGGATGATAAGTATAATTTGTGTAGTCGTTTCTGAGGATTTAAAGTTTTTGATTTCAATAACTCGACCATACAAGATGAATACTGTGAGAATGTAATTTTCTTATAAATTGATGCTCAACGGTTCCAGGCTTGTAAAGTTTGATCTTATGTTGGTGTATGTATGTAAAAGTTATTAAGAAATTTGTTTTACTTTACAATACATAATCTTGTGACAACCCTGGTGCACCTGAAGCTACAGTGCACGGTTGCCATAATTCTCGTGCGCACATTTAAACTAAATTGCACGTGGCCCGAACTCAGTTCCCACACATCATTTTTCTAATTCCCTCCGAACTCTGCACTTCACTATAATAATTTATTTGCTCATCGTATAGTAAAATTGAACTTTTCACAGATACTACTCGAGTAAAACTATAAAAGTGATGAGTGTTGAGTAAAATAAAGTTTCATAATATTTAATCGGAATGAAAGCCAGATCGAAATAAATCGTAAATCGATAGCGTTCGTCTGATTGTATTTTCGTTAGGTACACAACGCGCGTAGCATACGCGTTTTATCTTCTAGATTTATTGGACAGATACGATCTTTGTAAGCCTGTGCGGGACCGGTAAATCGTGTGCAATATGCTTTATCCCACAATGTCGACGCAATCACCGTTTAACCGATATTTATATGAAAATTATATTTAGAATTCTTTGCACTGGTGTCCTGATGCCGTGACAACATCCAATGTCATGATGGTATTTCGCGACTTGTTTACACAATATAATAAAAACGTAACAGTTTTTGAGCTGTATTACTTTGATATTAGTCGGAATGACTGAAATATCGCGATGTATTTCAATGTGACATTTCAAAATAAATTTTGCCACATTATGTATTTTTAATGACCATTCAATAAAAATACATAATGTGGCAAAATTTATTTTGAAATGTACATCTAAAGAACTCAAATAAAAAAGTGTTTGTAACGTATAAAAACGGAATATAAAGGATGTTTTCAGTATGAACTGTGATCTGCTTTCGCCCCTAAACCATACCAGTTTGATTCGTCGATCACAGATAATGATATCTCCTTCTCATTACGGACTTTTAACACTGACACCCTAAACAAAAGAACCAATACCATACCGCACGAAATTAGTCGGGAACGAAAAATTTATATACCTTTTAATTTTGTTCTGCGTCTGGTTTAATTTTATCTGCTGTCGGGATTACCGGCTTAGGAATGTATCCATCCAAGCAACAAGAGTAAAAAGTGGGCATACACGACGAGAAATAAATAAAGGTAGAAACTGGTCGAAGCCGAGATTTCTTAGCTAGGGCTGCCGCGAACTAACAAACTAGGACGCTTTGGGACCGGCCAAACAAAAAATGTTTTCTCACCACCGTGACTCGTCTAATTCCTTGTATAGAACTCTAATTTGATAGCTCTAAATTGTTTCGTGTGTGCTTGAAAGATTTTTATCTTGTTTTTGTTCTAAATTTAATTTGTTTCGGGTTTCCATGTGTGTTCTTTTGTTTTTTTTTTATTATATATAAGCGCAACCCTATCAGTACTTACGCACTTTGATGAATGGACTGGCAGTTTTTCAAATCATTGCAGTGGGTTGTTTTCACATACTACTTTTTGCGCCACTCTTATGTAATGTTAGCCCGTCTAGCGCGGTGGGACTCGCGCGTCAGCTTTTTATACATAAGGTTACATGTTACTTACTTGTTCTTAGTTAGTAATGTGTTACATAAAGATTATAGTTAAAACTATTAATCAATATTTGAACGGGCGCCAGCGACAAATCAAAACAGTGAATCACGCTTGGGAACAATGAAATCTCACGGTCGAATGCGGGCGTCAAACGGTTGACGTTAACAGGTCAATTTACTTCTGTAACCCTTTCCCACGGTGATAAATAAATATTTGTGCATTACTCCCGTATTTTTACTAATTAAAAAATATCTCGAAAACAGTTAGGTCGAACGTGGAGGTTAATTAGTGCGAAACACATTCCTAACTTAACATTCTTTTTCATTGAATAATGTTCTTTAAAATTCATTCTCTAACACTGACAAGAATGAACTACTTAGACAACTGGATTCAACTTTAAAATTATACTTTCTTGCCGATGTAATTATTTTTTTCATCTTTGCAGATACCTTAATCGCGCGCATGACAAAGCAAAGTATAGCGGATGTTGGAGGTCCATGGATCGAGGAAGAACAACGATGGGGAGGTCCAGGAGCTGCTCATTTAAGGCTCTCATACCGAGTGACATGTGCAGCTCATTACTACGGATCAGGCTGCGAAGTACTTTGCAGGCCAAGGGATGACGCGTTCGGACATTATACCTGTTCATCGTCGGGAGAAATCGTCTGCAAGGCCGGCTGGACGGGCGACTATTGCTCAAAACGTAAGTGATGTTTCTTTCTACTTTCAAAATTAGAACATGTATTACAACCTTTTTTTTCTGTAATAAGATTTTTTCTATCAATAAGTATGTAATAATTTTCTAGAATGTTAAAACCTCCTCTAATTTAAATAATATTTAGCATCAGGAGTAATAGACTAAATAAAACCTAAATGTTATTGTTAGAAATGTCAATATTGGATACCCATTTTTCTACAGACTAAAGTAAATGAAAGACCGCGTCCATTTATGGCGTCATGCTTGTCCTAAATTTCCAATACCACGTTTTATATATAGAGCGCCCCACAATTCACTCTTCCTCATTAGGCAAACGACAATTTTTTAGTCCGACTTCCTTTCATGAACATAATAATAATTATTGTGGGCACCATATTATAGTGATGTAATTGTATGTAGACTGTATATCGTAATAAAATGACGACTTCCAAAGTAACAAGCAACACTATTGATTCGGTTCGAAATTTAAAAATCTCAACTAAATAAAAAGTTTTATACTTTTTACAGTTGTATATTTCTTGAACAGGTTATAATTCGATTGAGAACACACACTAGGTGTAATTTACCTTTAATTAAAAAATAAAAAAGCAATGAAGGAAATGTAAAATTACATCCTTTAGAATCCAGGGTTTAAGAAATCGAACAGACTTCTCACAGTCGGTATGTAGTGTTTTATGCAGCACGAATAAATATGGTCGTGTGGCTATAAAACGTCTCAATAAGGTGAAATAATAAATAATAATAATATGATAGTGTTGGCATTTTCTAATGCCGTTTGGACAGCTGTAATAGACCTCCTGTAAAGAGTTTTATTATTTCGAATATCGAATAGTAATCGTCTAATTAAATTATAGCATCAGAGTCGTAAATCGTATTTTTTAATTAATCGCATATTACTTTTAGATTATTCGTAATATTATTTATAAGGTTATATCCACTTCCCGTGGCATCGCCCGACCTCCAAGCAACGGCTCATAATTTAATCACTTATTTTTTGTATGTAGTCTCGACGCTATAAAAAATTTAGTTTTGTAGTCATTACATGTGAATAATACGAGTTTTAATGTAGAAATTTCACATAATTCAACATATTTTTATGGATTTCATTGTTTTTTTTTATTCTGACGCACTATAATGAGATTTTACAATTCATTACTTTAGCTCTAATTAAGATATTCTTATTATTTTTTATTTAAACTATGAGTTTTATAAAATTATAATACAATAGCTTGATGTCAAGGACCTTTCAGATGGGAGGTACAATCTAGGCAAAATTTAGCTACGGTTGTTTCTTTAACGAAACTTGATGAAATCAACACATCGAAAATATAATTACTCATTTTCTTCTCTAAGCCAAAGATTAATTACTGTGTGTGTATTTACATAAAAATTATTACAACTTCGAACTAGCAAAACGGCAAACTGGTCCACTATTAACGACAATTTTATAATTAATTTGAAGATGCTATTATAATTTATTTATGTTGTCTTAAATATGAATACAGCTCGTACGTCTGAGCAATGCCGATGATATTGTCTCGTCTTGTTATAGTTTATATATGACAAGCGTGTGACTGTCCTCATGCGGTCCGTGTTTGCGTTCGTAAACGTTGCGTTTGTAAACAAAAGCAACGGACGCAGCGCTCATTCATGTCCGCTGAATGCTTTCGCGTATTGATCATCGATAGCGAAACTAAGTATCTAATAAAATTGTAAAGTCTGACTTTATTACGACGCGTCGATGTCCTGGTGTATGTTAAGCACATATCGTCTCGTATTGTGAAACAAAGCTGTGCGTCTCGAGATGCATTGTGGCCGGGCGGATGTCGCGTCGCAATCTCGGCAGCCCCACCTGCCGCCGCGTTCCCACACTCCGGCGCCGCAAAAAACGCGCCAGACGGAGACGAAGCGAGCTGCGCCGTACAGTGCGCCGTCTTACTCGCACATCAGGGCTGTACGCCACCCGCTCCGTCATACTGTTCAGCCTCCACGCGACAGGATAACCACGAAATCACAATTTTCTGGAAAAGTAAACAAATGCGATGACCCGCCGATATCTGAAGTATCTCAACAATGCGCAACAAAAAGTATAAAATTAATTATAATCTTGAACGTGTGAAAGAACCTAAAACACGAACGTCATACGTTACATAAACGCACTAGGTATAAAAGTGGGCAACCCTAACAGCGTAGTTTGTATCGGCGATTACGAAAATGTAAAAGCGAGAGAAGAGGCCATAATGTAATGAAAACAACGTTATACGTTCGCGCACGCACACAGCACCGCGGCCCGCAACACAGATGCCATGAACCGGGTCAAAAACACCTTTAAACAAGAACTGAACACCAATCGAAATAAAATTTGATCATGACCGTGTCATGAGAGTTGCTCACATCTGCGGAACGGTATCTCGCCTTCTGGGAAAGCTTACAATCCCAAAAACTGATTTGCATGTCCCGACGGCATTATCCACCGTCCAGTTCTCCTTCTTAATAATAGGGTAAACATCGCGAGAGGAGCCTTTACGATCGCTTAATTTCTCCTAATTGTTAACGAGAGTAAGGTTCTCACGAATAACTCGTATCGCGAATCACACGCGCATATAATATATCTTGTAGGAACAGATGCAGGGAATGAGCAAGTCAATATTTGACAGTCACATGTGGGAAGACGACGTTTTGTCGTCCTACCTGTCCTAGGCGAAGGCCGCGGGCTCCGAGGCCTTGGTCGCACTGCGGTGCACGTTACCTTACAATAGAAATCAATATCGTTCATTGATAAATAAATTAATAGCTTTTCATTCTAAACATCCTGCCGGTGTTCTTCATGGCCACTTATAGACTTTTAAATGTTTTTGAGTGTAATTTTTACTACCGTTTTACCTTAGTTCGAGGGTCAAGATAACTTCGAGTGGCTTTGGAGTGCATAGAAGCACATACACACTTGAGCTCCTTTGATCTGTTCTGACGGACCGACCGCGGCGCCCGACGTACTTTTTCTATTCGTTTATGTTCCCCATAAAGTTTTATTAATAAATTCATTGTAATAGCTCCATAGAGGTCATGAGAAGCGATTGTTTTAAATAACAATTTATTTTATTCGCGAAAGTGCGAAGTTCTCGTGAAAGCGGATTATGTTCTTTTCCATTTTCTCCACAATAAAAATACATCACAGCTATAATAATAGGAGTAACCGCGCGAGTGAGTTCACCAATTCGGCGGAGTGCGATTTAAGCCGATTTGCCAACTCTCTGAACAAATTTCGGGGACTTTATGCTCACTCGACTGTGTTTAAACCTATAATAGTCTAGGGCCCGGAGCGGCGCGAATTAATCTCTTTTATACAGTCGTCTATAAGCTCAGAAAATTCCTCGTAAACTACGTTCAGTAGTCGGGGTTCTGTCGAAATAGCTTCCTTATTTCATTTAGAATTTAAGTTAGTAAGTTAACATTTGCAATCGGATAGGGAATTTAAATTATTATCAAGATGGCGTCTAGTATTTTTCTAGTAGTTAGGGGAATAGTAACGGTCGAGCGACGGTTAGGCTCCCCGCGCTATCTGCCCCCTTTGTATTCGCTCCGATAACTTGCCCATGCGCACCCGACCGATACGACTCCGCGCAGCGCTTCTTGTTTCAAAACACTATTTTTCTTAACATCATCATACATTACGCGCTGCCTTTCACAATATCGAGCTTGCAGGTGTGTGCGCGCGGCAATGAGCGTCGGCTCCTTAAAATATATACGTGTTCAATGTTATTCCTCCCCGAGGTCAAAACAGGGTAAGGTTCTGTGTGTATATCAAGAAGTTAACGATGCGCACATTTTAATACAAGTACACTTACGGTTCTATCAATGTTAGATATAATTAGAAATCAACGAATACTCGGCTTATAACTAGACTGAAATAACAACTTTGCAAGCGAAATTAAAGTGAAAATCTAAATTTAATGCGGGTCGTAAAGTTCAGAGAGGATTTCGATGTAGTTGCAAGCAGAGCGAAGATAAATAGTTTGTTCATGCGACCTCGCCCCCGGCCTGGGACGCTAACGAACCTCTCTCTTTGTTGCACTCGCGTGTCCTTTAAGCGAAACTGCGCACAGATTCCTACATTAGTGAGCGATATCGCGCGCCATCGTCGAATATCATCTGCGTGATTAAACGCTCCCGCTTCCTTTACAGTTAAAGAAATCCATTACCGTGTGCCTGCGTATGTTCTTTGTCTTCCAGACGCGCTAACGAATGTATTCTTTTTGTTTCAGCGCGATGCCTGCCCGGTTGCGACGCAGAACACGGCCACTGCCTCAAGCCCGACGAATGCATGTGAGTACCCACTTCACACCTTTGTGCTAAACGCCTAACGTTACCTCCCTCCGTGTCTAAATCATTCATCCTCCTTATTGTTCTGTCGAAAGAAAGACATTTTGTTGCTTGTTATCACATCCTATTCTTTTACTAACGAATATTTTTCTTTATTCCAGTTGTCATTCGGGTTGGGTGGGCGAGCTGTGCGACCAGTGCGAGCGACATCCGGGCTGCGTACACGGCACCTGCTCGCGGCCCTGGGATTGCATATGTGAAGAGGGTTGGGGAGGGTTGTTCTGCAACCAGGACCTCAACTACTGCACGAATCATCGGCCGTGTCGGAATGGCGGCACATGCCATAACACAGGGCAGGGGAGCTACACTTGCATGTGTCCGGCCGAGTACACTGGTCCGGATTGCGAGAAATCTCTGCACTCTTGCGACGTACGACCTTGTCGCAATGGAGGGGCATGCGTGCCAGACGATAGCGGAGAACTTTCATGTGCGTGTCCACAGGGATACGAGGGGGCACGATGCGAGACGCGACGATTGACTTGCTTCGACCAACCCTGCAGGAACGGCGGCATCTGCGAGCCTCGCCCCACCGGCTACATCTGCGTATGCCCTGTAGGGTACGCGGGTACTGACTGTGCACTCGAAGCGGATCCCTGCGCCGCCAACCCCTGCAGAAACGGTGCCACATGTATGCGAGCCGGAGATGGATTCAAGTGCACTTGTAAAGTTGGATTCAGAGGCAACCGATGCGAAATCGATATCGACGATTGTGCGGGAATCACCTGCGAACATGGAGGAACCTGCGTCGATCTGGTGAACGGTCAACGATGCCACTGTGCTCCCGGTTTTCTAGGCCCACGGTGCGAGACGAGAGTAGATTTGTGCCTTGCGAAACCCTGCGCGAACGGAGGCGAATGTTTGATTCTCGACAACGATTACGAGTGCAGGTGTCGGCCTGGCTTCACCGGCAAAGATTGCAGCATCGACATCGACGAGTGTGCTTCGTCCCCATGCCGGAATGGCGGAACGTGTCGGGACAGAGTCGACGGTTACCACTGCTCGTGTCCCCCCGGCTGGGGCGGCAAGTCGTGCACGGTCTCCCTGGCCGAGCTGGCGGCAAAGCAAGCCGGGGGGCACCTGCGGAGAGTAGGGGACGAGGTCACGGAAGAGGAGAGTCTGTCAGGGCAGCAGGTGGCATGGATAGCGAGCGTGACGGCGGTAGTGCCACTGGTGGCGCTGGCGGCCACGCTCGCCATCGTGTGCGTCCGCCGCCGCCGGAAGCGCCAGGCGCTGGCGGCCGACGCGGAGGCGCGCGCGCAGAACGCGGCCAACGCGGGCGGCGGCCACGTCATCCGCAACACGTGGGGCAAGTGCGACGCTCCCGTCGCCGAGTGCCAGAACGCGCACAACGCGGCCGCCGAGGAGTGCAAGCGCAAGACGCTCAACACCGAAAGCGCGCGGTTACTGGCCGCGCTGGACCCGCGACTCTCGCGGCTATCCGCAGATTCCGCCTACTGCGCTAATAGGTCAGTATTAACTTCCTTCTCATCACATTACTATAAGTTCTAATTTTTAATTAACTTAGTAACATTAACACGTCCTTCACACAAAGTTTTCTCTTTCGACTGCAAAAAGTTTAAACTATTTTCACAACTAAATGAAAAAAGACTCATTAGATTAATCAAGTATCATTAGATTTGTTTATTTATTCTTTAAACAACCACTCACAGTAAATTTTGTATTGTTACAGCGATACGTCGCTAGTGAAGCGGGCGCTAGAAGGCGGAGGGGTGTACGTACTAGACGACCATTGCTTGCCGCCGACGTACGCCACGCAAGTGTAGTGACACATCCGCGACAATGGACGTAATAACTTATTTATTCACAACGAACGCTAGTGCGAAACAGGCTGTGCGCCGAGTGTAAATATAGCGTTAAAAGTGTAAAGTGACATGTATAAAACGGCTAGTTTAAGCGTTCTGATGTATTTATTTAAGAGCGATTCGTACGCCCCTGTAAATAGTATTGGCGGGACGGATCGCATCGTTTCCGCCCCTGATCGGCAAACGTCGCCCGCTCGACTTTCGGCGGTAACAACGAGAATGTTATTCACGGGACAGTTTATGCCTGCGTCTGCCGCCGAGATGGCGTGCCGAGGTGTGTGTGCGCTGCAGGCAGAAGCTGTGCCGCGAACAAGGCTGTTCGCTGTCGTGGGCGAGGACCGCGTGAGCCGAGGGGCCGGTGGACTCAGTCCACGTCGCGATCTCTGTAGGTACGGCGCGGCGCCCGCAGCACGGTCCGCTGCGAGACGCCCACTCGCGACGCGACCACATCACTATTACTGTCTGTACCAGTGTTGCCAGCTCCCTTTCCAAAGATTGTTTGACACCTGACTTTCGATGTACTATCTGCGCGAAAGTTTTGAATTCTGACTAGCTAATAAACCATGACTCGAAAGTTTGACCACTATTTAGAATAAATTTAATAACTATTTTTTAGATTAGTAGACAAATGTATGTTATCTGGCAACACTGAGGTACCCTGTTGGTTGGTCGTGCCGCGGATACTCGCACCACTAACACTCCCTCTAGACTCGCACCACTATACAAGCCAAACCGTGCGTAAAATAAGATTAGACTAATTTATATAAAAAAAATGATAATAATAATAACGCGAATGATGCGTTCACAATTTTACATTGATTTATATTTTTTTGTGATTGACTAATTGTTGTCATTTGTTCCTATGATTATGATAGTGAATTTATCACATTAAAGAAATCTTGTTCAGGTTTTCTTGAAAATCGACGTAGATTTTTTCTTTCTTATTTTCCGTAGTTCAGTTAGTACGATTATTTAACGTTCCTGAGAGCGAAGGACCACTCTAGCCGCCTGAATGCTAGCGCGGTCCGTGATCTATCCGCTCCGCATTCTGGCCGCCAGAGTCGTGCTCGCTTCCCACAAATGATCACATGGCACGTAATTAGTCCATAGGTTTAAATTAACTTCAGTACTTATAGAAACAAATTGTCGAAACCTAAGTCATTGTGTATAAAGAATAAGTTTTAGTATTGTAAGTATATTCTCTGTTACTTTTGTAAGAGTACTGTGACAATATAACGGCGTCATTAGGCAACATAAGACACAATTCTGTATGTTTTAACTTATTTATTTGAATAGGTACAGTTTGCGAAATAGTGATGTTTATAACGGTTTGGATTCGCAACTTGACCCCTCACACGTGCGATTGTTACGTGTGAAGTGTCGAACACGAATCGTGCTATGAAATAATTTATGTTCAATTACATTTTTATAAAATCCGTAGATGTAATGCGGTAAGTGATAGGTATTTTACCTCTTATGTTGCCTTTTGCACTCGATCGTAGATTAAAAAGGTTAAATCGACAAAATTGTAAAAATATGAATAGACTGATGATCAATAATAATTCTTGTATTTAATTTTTTAAGATGACATAAGTTTAAATTATGAGCAAAATAAAAAATAATCCAAATGTACTAAAATAGAATCATAAATTTTGTACTTAATTGATCACAGTGAAACTTTCATTTTTCTTTTTGAGAATTACCAAATGATATTTCAAAATTGAGAATACCATTCCATTAAATAAAATGTCAGTAATTTGATTTATTTATTATGAAGGTATTATAATTATTGTGAATTTCTTTGTGTTAACAAAATCATTGTATAATTATTTTCAAGTGTAAGTTTACAATTGACTGATGTGAAAATTGACTTATTGATATTTTGAACTCATTTTTATTAAATCATGAATATATTGTACCGCATGTGAGTATATTAAGAGATAATTTTTCAAATCATTCCATTTCTTAGCTAAGTAGCTTTTATCTGTAATTCTTATTTTAATTTTTCTATTTTCTTATACTTATTGTTTATTTTGCATGTGAAAACAGTGATTGTCTAATTATACTACGTTTCGTCCGCGACGGACAAAGTACAATTTTACCTCTTATATATTTTTAATATAATATTATGATTATCTTTTGGTATATTCACATAGAATTGTTTCGAAAGAAAAATGAAAGGAATACAGCTGAAGTGAACTGTAACCAATAATTCCGTAGTAGAATGTAACAGAATAAAAGTCATATTGTATTGCTAATGCGGTGATATATTGCCAGCGAGTGTCTCTGACGAACGTGTAATTATTGCAGTGAATGCAAATGAGAAATAAAATGTTAATAATAAACAATTGTTTACAAAAAATTAAAGAGGAAATTTTATTTTTATCTTACCATCACCATACTTATCACCTTCAAAGAGTGTGTAAGCGCATGTACACTAGCCAAGTTGATTTTTCAGAGACCAACACTTAAATTATTGACCTTAGCTACCTAAGGTCAATAATTTGTATGTATATCTACATTAATATTGTAAAGAGGTAAAAATTGGATCTACAGGACCGATTTCAAAAATTATTTTACCAATTGAAAACCACATTATTTGTGAGTTAATATAGGTATAATAATATATTAACTAGAAAAATGTTTACGAGACTAATTAAACTATTCCCGCCATAAACTAAATTTGAATTTTACTAGAAGTTAAAATGGACGACCATGGTGGCTTTGGCTACGGGAATCCCAACAAAGAGGGCGACCGTATTCTAGAAATTGCGTCCAGACACGAACTATCGATTATTAATACCATGTTCCAGAAGAAAACCGAACACCCCATCACTTATAAAAGTGGAGGAAAATGTTCGCAAATAGATTTCATCTTAGTCGATGGAAGATTTAGGAAAAACTTCAAAGTCATCCCAGGGAAATCACTTACGTCCCAGCATAGAATACTTGTACGCGTGTTTAAATTACGTAAGCCTATTAGGAAACGTACCTATAGACAACCCCTTGAATAAAATGGAAGCAACTTTTGAGCTGTAAGGGGGATGAATTCCTCAAAAAAATGTACGAATTCTTGCACCAGGAACTTGCAAAGGACTACGACAATGCAGATAAAATGTGGTCAAATTTCGAAAGAACCTGTAAATGTACAAGCACAAGTTAAACTTGGCATTTCTAAGGGAGGCGTTAGAAACAATAAAGACCCAACCTGGTGGAATGAAGATACGAAGGAACAGATCAAGGAACAAGAAAAGACTGTTTAAAATCTGGCAGGCTTCAGGATCAGAGAAGGATCACATCAAATACAAGGAGTCAAAACTGCTAACTAAGAGGAAGGTTACACAATCTAGAGCAAAGTCAAGGCAGACTATATACGATCGAATAAATGCAGCTGAAACAGACAAAGAACTTTTTCATATAGCTAAAACGAGACAAGTTCAACGCAGGAAATAAAATTTAATAATTTGATCAAAAACAAAGACAACAATTTACTTACTACTGATGAAGAAATAAACAATAGGTATTACCAATTCTATAACGAGCTCATGAACGAAGAATTTCCTAGTCTAAACCGGATATTTACCGAGCATGTTGAGGGACCGGTGCATGAAGTTAGATGCGATGAGGTGACTATAGGTATGCGGTACAAAACATGAAAAATGGCAAAGCGGTTGGGCCTGATGGTGTAACTTCAGAGATATGGAAACTGCTGAGACGTACAGGCATAGATTGGCTGACTAGGCTTTTCAATATCATTTCCGAAACGACGAAAATACCAGATTCATGAAGACTTAGTCACCTTTCTCCACTATGTGCCTTTCTATAATAACAAAGGAAATGTCACACAATGCGCAAATTATAGAGGCTTGAGTGTCTAGGAAAGGTTGTATTAAGTAACCGCATTCAGTCACTGATTACCATAAGCCCAAACAAATTTGGGCTTATGTATAACCCTCTGCATCCACAACCGACGCAATACAAGCAGTCAGAATCCTAGTAGGGAAACACCGTGTGAACCGAAACAACCTGCATCTGGTTTTTATAGACCTTGAGAAGGCTTTTGACCGAGTACCCCGGACCTTGATGTGGCAAGCGCTTACTGTACTGCAACAGGATTAATGTGCGACACTCGAATGCCAATACGCACAAAAGGCAAAGTGTACAAAACGGCGGTCAGACTGGCAATGATGTACGGTGTCGAATGATGGCCCGTGAAAGAATGCCACGTCCAAAACCTGCACACCGCAGAAATGAAAATGCTGAAGTGGTCCGGGGGAGTAACGAGGATGGACAGGGTCCGTAACGACTATATCCGTGGTACTTTTAAGGTGGCTCCATTAAAGCGCAAGTTAACGGAAAGGAGATTGAGGTGGTACGGACATGTTATGAAAAGACCAGAGCAGCACGTCGTGCGTGACGGCTCTAATCTCACCAGAAGGCAAAAGAATCCGGGGCGACCAATGTTGACATGGCGAAACAGTATGACCAAGCTCCTGAAGGAGAATTTACCGGATCCGACTACCCTCGACCGAGTGTCTTGGCGCCGTAAAACAAGTAGAGCCGACCCCACCTAAAATGGGAAAAGGGTAAGAAGACCAGAAGTTAAATTATCCGCAGAATATTGCGGGTAACTTGTCCTATCTACCTTACCTACTTTAACTTATTGAAACCTAGTAAAATATGCCATTTGCTGTAAATGGGATATTTTACTAGGTTTCAATAAGTTGCCGTGGGAGAGTCACGCTTCGGCATGAATGGACCGGCTCGACCGGAGTGATACCACGGTCTCACAGAAAACCGGTGTGAAATAGCGCTTGCGCTGTGTTTCACCGAGTGAGTGAGAATACCGCAGACCCATCCCCAACCCCTTCCCCCATTCTCCAAAGGCCGGCAACACACTTGTGACGATGCGATAATTTGATTCCCTCGGATGCTCAGGATTATAATTTTTTAATTCTATTTTAATTTTTAGAATCCTTCGCTTGCTCGGTCATCAAAATTGAGCATGCGGTTAAAAAGCAATTTTGCACTCTTGTATAACTATTGTCTCGTGTGTCTCTTTCGTAACATTTTATCAACTTTTTGTAACTTAAGTATTCATTCTATAGACGGATAGACCGAACCAAAACATAAACAAACACGAGCACAAACAGCCACAGTGACCAGGGCCGTCTTAACCTTAGTTGGGGCCCCTCGGCACAAAAGAATTAGGGGCCCTTTCTAAATAAAGTGTATTATGCTAACATTTTTCTACTATGAACATTTGAGTCATCGTATGCTGTTAGTTTTTTAGGTTACAATTGTCATAATGGCTTCCTTCAGGTTCTGTGTTATGCAAAACTTTCTATTTATTATTACGTGTTCGGGTTGGACGAATTTGAGAATTAAGACTGCTGACGTGTAAAAGAGACTTTATTAAAAACACTCTTAAAACCAGAAAATAACTCAGAATAATAATCCTTAATGACCGCCGAGGTTAGGTTTAAAGAATTTATTCTCAAAAAGACACATACGCCACTTATATGAGAACTTATTTTAACTTAAAGATAACATTTACATACAGTAGTCGTGGAAGGACGTCTTAATACTTAAATATGTTACATTTATATTTATGTGAAAAGCGAGTGATTGCTTATTATATAGTTAGATAATCTTGACTTAAATAGGCTTAATATACTAACATGTCTTATGTGTGAGGGTAGACTATTATACATTTGGATACCTTCAAAAGTAATGTTCTTTTTTCCATAATTGGTTCTTATTTTTTTCGGCAATACAATCAAACTTCCTCGACGAGTGCTACGTTACTTTATTTCAGATTTATGGATAAATGATAGATTGGTGTGAATAGTTTTATTTAGAATTTTTTTGATTAAAATACAGGTGCTGTACATGTAAAGTTGTTTGATATTCATAATTTTAGTTTTTTCATAAACATTGCAGGTTGGTGTTAAATACGGTAGTTGAAATAATATTTTTATGATTTTATTTTGTTTTCTTTGTAATTGCTGTAGATTCGTTTTTGTACTACTCCCCCAAATCTCAATTAGATATAATAAATGAGGTTTTATTAATAAATTATAAACATTTAATCGTAATTTACGCGGAATGCATTTATCTAGGGATCGCATGGGGTTTAGGAGTGATGAAATTTTGCCTTTTATATGTTCTATGTGGGTCTTCCAGGATAAATGTTGGTCTATTCTTAAGCCTAGATATTTTTCAGTTGACTTCTGTTCTAACGGAATATTATTTATTGTTAGTGGTTTATGAATAGGTATACGTTTATTTCTTGTTCTAAATATAGTATAGCTAGTTTTTGTAATATTAACTGTTAGTAGATTACATTGAAACCAATTTGATAGGGTGTTTAGATCCTCCTGTGCTAGTGAAATAATATCTTGTAGTGTGGGTCCAAAATAAAAGAGACATGTGTCGTCAGCGTATAGAGTTAAATGGCCATGAAGTCCTAGATCTTTTATGTCATTTATGTAAATTGTAAATAAGAGCGGACCAAGTATTGACCCTTGCGGGACTTCATACGTGATAGGTGATTCATTACTTACAACATTATCGATTTTAACAACCTGCAGTCTATCGGTTAGGTACGATTTAAACATTTCTAGAGCAATACCTTTGATACCAATGTTTTGTAATTTATTTAAAAGTAGTTGATGACTTACGGTATCGAAGGCTTTTTTTAGGTCGATAAAAACTCCCACGTTTTCCGGTCTATATTTACTCTGATCTTACTAATAAGGTCAATAGTTGCCGTAGTGGTACTACTTCTAGCTCTAAAGCCATACTGTCGGTCTGAAATGAAGTTGAAAGACTCTAAATATGACACTAGTCTCATATGCAAAATCCTTTCAAAGACTTTGGAAAGTACTGGCAGCACGGAGATTGGGCGATAGTTACCTGGGTCTGTGTAGGTCCTGATTTGTAGATAGGGGTAACTTTTGCTATCTTTAATGTCTTTGGGAATTCCCCATTTACTATAAGTTTATTAAAGCAGATTACTAGGTCATTTGTTATTAAGCTTTGTAAGCATTTAATAGATTTGGTGTTCATCCCATCTATACCAGTACTGGAATTCGTATCGAGTGATTTTATAATTTTATTAATTTCGTCTGAACTACACGGCTCTAAGATAGTTAATTTAGGGTAATTAGTTGTGTGTGGTTTAGAGAGTGGTATGTTACATGTTTTATGTTTTTTTTTTGGTATTTGCTCAGCCAAAGTATGCTTGAAAAGTATATATTAAAAGTTTCACAAATATCTTTTTTATCTGTAATCGTCTTACAATCTACAATAAGTTTGGAAGGAGGAAATTTTTTCTGTGTTCTATTATTTGCTAAGATGTTTACAAGCTTCCACATTTTTTTTAGTTTGTCTAAACATGTAGTAAATTGCTTAAAATAATATACGTTTTTTGTGGATTGAATTAAACTAGCTATAGCTTCTCTTTTGGTTTCAAATTGCTCTTTTCGTATCTCGTTTTTGGGGTCATTCCTGTGTAACGTCCATAGGTAATTTCTGTCACGTATACCAGTTACTATATCTCTATTTATCCAGTCTTTACGGGGCGTATTAAGTATTTTAGTTTTCTGAACTTTACTTTTCTGTATGTAATATTTTATTTTGGATTCAAGCAATGCATAGTTTCCGTGTCCATTTGCGATCGCTCTGTTAATCACTTATATCACTCAGATATTTGTCGTAGCTCAAACTAAACTGCCTTTTCATACTAGATGCCGCTATTACTAGATCATTTGAGAAAGTTCAATAGCTTCTCGAAACGCCCAGTTCCGAAAAAACGCTGTTGAATGTAAACAAGCCAACCGCGCGACAATCAGTCTATATTCGATACTATGTATTGAGTCTTTTTCTGGAATGTTCATTTTTCCTAACATTGCATCGCTATTGCTACCACGCCATATTGCTGCTATATTTAACCACTGCTATATTTAGCCAGGTGGTGTTTATGCACTACTTTGAACTCGTTTGTCACTGAATCCTGTGGGTCACGTCGTAAATCCAGTTAACCTTATACGGACCCTCCCACTTGGTCTGTGGTTTTGGGGCTTTTCTATGTATACGTGTCGAGTTATTCAGCCAAACCAGTGCACCTTTATCAAAACCGTTTGAGCGCCAGCCGTATCGGGTTTTCTCTTTCCCGCTCGCGATGTCAACTGCAATTAGTTTCCAGTCCGTTTTACAGTTGCTGGTTTCTTGGTTTGGCACCACTACGAAACCAACCTTATACATCTTGCCGACACTTCTTGACACTAAGATGGCCTCCTGAAGCTCCATCGTAAACTTCACGGAGAACGTCCGGAATCTTAGATTTTGGCACAATTATCTGCAGGTGGAACTTTCTGCCGTTGGTCTTCCCCCATTTCCGGTAAAGTATCCCGTTCTGTAGTACCAAGCTATCCCTTTGTGCCCAGTAAACTTTAGTAATAGCGCTTGCAGATGATATATGAATCCAAGCAGGTTTATATCACTGTGCTTATCATGTGATAAGTTTCGCGTCAACGTCATCCCCTTGTTATAAGTTCATTGTTTCATCTTCCAAGGGTCCCATAAAGTCAAGCTTCGAGTTTGAAGCAAGATTTCGAGTTTCGAGTCGGAGTACATTTTCTCATCTAGACATATTCTTTGGATTGTCTCATGAAGTCACCTTTTATATCTTATTTATCATGTCTTCCCAGATAGGTGCGTTGGAACGTGCGTCTTAGATCAACAAACTTTTTTTCGCAACGATTTCTCAGCAGCTCTTCCAGGCAGTCCTATTTTTTTTTCAACTTGGACATCTGCGAACTCTTTAGCGGGTTACTTAGCTGCAGATTACCTCTCTCTCCTCTTTTATTTTCTCTAAGACTTCGCTTGTGGGTCGGCCGGATATCCTGTCGAACCGCTTCGACCTCCAGGGCGTGTGCCAGTGCTTCACTTATTGAAGCATGGTGGATTGGCCACAACTGCAGCTCTTACTTCCAAGTTCTTGATGCTGTTTATGAAGATCTGCACATTGTTTGCTTTTATCATCTACGTTTTCCGTACGAGATTCTCAATTTCCAACGTATATTGCTGCAGGCCTTCTCCTGGGCATTGGGCTCTATCGCGTATCTGGGAGCGGAAAACGAGTTTCAGATGGCGTTTGCCATATCTCGACTCAAGCGCTTCTAACAATTCTTTATATCCGCTACCTGAACCAGATGGTGCTTCTAGGAGTGACAACGCTTGCCCCCTAAGCAAAACAGTTAGGGCAGTCAGGTACTGTTCATTACTTCACCCGCAATTTTTCCATGTGGACGACATCTTACGACGTCCCGTGATCTTCACCAGGTCGCAAGGACAAACATGTACCTACCAACGCTGCAATAACATGTATATGGTCGTTTTTTATGAACTTTATGGCCCCATCGGCATTCGAAAATTTGTATGAAAATCCTTATTGATGGGCTCTAGATTAAACATTAATAAATAAAACGTTTAAAAACATGAATAAACTGTTCATACATACGTACAGTTTTTAATTAAATACATATAATCAACTTCCACGTGAGCAAAGCCGCGGGCAACAGCTAGTGTACTAAATTTTTTGTGAAAAAAGTGTAATGTTTACGCAAATTATAACGAGAACATATGTCTGAGACAAAATTGACGGTTCTTCGGGGCCCCCCTGAGGATGGGGGCCCTGGGCCCAGTGCCCCCATCCTCAGGTGTGCCCCCGTGTGCCATTATGGTAAAGACGGCACTGACAGTGACAAGTCTCTCATGCGCACATAATTTAACACTGCAGCGAAGCCAAATCTGCCTTGCTGATAATAGTAAGGCGCTTTTTATATAGGTAGGTATTTACCAGAGCAAGTCTTAGGAGATGCCAACGCCTTTTAGCTGTAAAGTCCGACTTGAGTACATTAGATTGATATAAATCACCACCAAATTTCATGGTGCCTTATATTATATGTTATATGCCTTACCAAGTGCAGGCACTGTTATTGGTTTAGCCGTGAAAGCGTAATAGAGAAACAGACTAAGCCACTTTCAAATTTATAATATTAATATAGATCGCGATAGGTACTATCGCGGACTTTTTGTAAATATTTTACAAAATCCTGTGTTTTTTAATGTTCAATTTTATGTGTTAATAAAACGTATAAAACTGAGCTGTATAAATAATACCACTATGTTACCATAATGGTTTGTAAAATACTGGGGTATTATAAGTACATAAAGCTTCCTTGAAACATAGCCTAAATGGTGATAAGCGTCTAAAAGCTACTTTATTTCATGCTTTGTAAAGAAACGTAATGTAACTTAACACTAAATCAACCGTACCTTACCGTACCTTGGGTTTCGACTATTACAATAAAAATTATATTGGTAGTCTACATTTTTTTTCATTGTGTGGTCACACTACTCGTATATCTGTTCATAAGATCACTGAAATGCTATAATCTCATCTTAGAGGTAAGATACACACAATTAAAGATACCTATTATTTTGTAGAAACTTTTTACAAAAAGTTTAATACACTACACTTTGTGATACTTTAGTCGTCTAGCAGCTAGACATGCAAGTATGTTTGAGAACGTGAGGATTGAGGGACCAGCTTTAATTATAAATATCTTCAAAGTGCGTCGATATTTTTTTTTAATTTATTTTTTACAAATTGCTATAAGACTTGTTCTAAAACATTATGTAAGAAAATAAAGATTTTATTCCGTTGATGTGATAATATTCAGTATAACAAAATCTTTCGTGTGTGGACTGAGGGACCACAGTATAGTCGTTGTATTTTTTTAATCGTTAATGATTTGTGCTCAGTTATTTAGTATATATCTTTACAAATTCTCTACTAAATGTCTGCAGTCACAATACCTTATTTTTTTACATACTTGCCGAGATCTGGCTGATGGTATGTGAGGATTGAGGGACCACACTTAAAGGGCTGTAGTTTTTAACATATCTTTTTACAAATTCTCATATTTGTTCTACAATTGTTTTGAGCCTACTACTAAATCTTATAAAAATTTCAAACAAAAATATCACTATGGTCCCTCAGTTCACACGCACACAATTTCATGGGGTCGGGCCAGTCTGACGAACACGTAAAATTGTCTTGCGATCATTAGATTTTTGTAAGGCGCTTCACTTTTTCCTTCAAGATACATTTCGGCTCAGAGAGGAAGTTTCGTTATGTAAAATTTCGAAAGCTGCTGGTTAATAAAAATATTCGTGTATACAGTTTTGATTTTCTTTTTATGATATAAGATTAAGGCCTATTTTTTGTCATCAAGTTTACAAGTTGAAATACCCCATTTCAAGAGCAGTAACTATGAAATAAATAAAATTGAAGTGTTGTTTGTTAATTCAAAATTAACAGCTTATCACTAAGGATCAGCACAGACGGACGAAGTGGTGAAAGTGACGAAAAGCGGTTTAGAGGTAGCAAACTGAATAGTTTGCTACCTCTAAACCGCTTTTCGGTTCCTCGCGCGTTACTCCGAACGCCTCCACGCGACTCTTGAGCGCCGCCGCTGTTCGTCATTTTACTTCATTATCAACTGGTAGTGCCGTGGTGGTGGCACTACCAGTTGTATTCTCAAGCTCTTTAAGTTGTATTTAAATTGTTACTAAATTAGTCTCTTCGTCTCTACTGCGTCTGTCGGCGCTTCCGGCAAAACTTTTTGGCAGTTCCGGGTAATCTCTGGGACAGCTGGACCGATTTTGACAGGACTTTCACTGGCAGATAGCTAATGATATAAGGAGTAATCTTGGCTACTTTTTGACTAGCTTCGCCCCGCTGCGTTGCTAGTTTTTATTTTAAAGCTCCAAGTAAGTTGGACAAAGAACACCTAGACAGAACAATTCTATCTTTGTCCCCGATTCTTGTGTTTGTAAGGCCCCCGTGGTAAAGTATTTATTCCGTTAATCGTTATAATACCCTTTATCGTATTAGCCGTTTAAGCTCTAGCTAGGGCGTGCCAAAAGAAATATACATACACTCGAAAACATAATCCTCCTTTCGCAGTCGGGTAAAAACAAGTATTCCAATGACTTATTTTTTAACTATCAAAACAAATTCATTCACAGCTAAACCGATGCACCAACTTAATAAAATTTGGCATTTAGATAATGATGTACTGTAAACAACAAAACCAATATACCACTCTGTGTACGATTGTACCAACATACATCACAAAATTTCTACATCACCCAAAGGTTGGCTGGTAGAGACTGGGCATTAAGCTCGCCGATGTATGTGTGCCGATGTGGTGTAAGTTTAAAAGTAAATTACAATGACGATCTCACAACAATCGATCATGTGCCGCCCTGGGAATGTCCTACAATTATTATTACAGGGTAATAGAAATAAAACAGTTGATTTACAGCCTTATTTATCATTTGGTTATTTATTAGTAATAACAAATACACTATGTACAAATACCACGATTAGACTACAAATAAATAGTCTATTTGTGTCAAATTTTTTATTCTTACCAAAAAAACTAGGCAAAATATTGCAGCAATTACATTTTACTATAAACATTATAGTGTTGTAGGGCAAAAATTAAATATTAAGTTTTAATTGTTTTTCTTTAAATTAAATGCTTTGACCTAACAAAATAGGGACGTAAGATCTTAAAAAATACGGTTTTCGAATTGTGAGTTTTCTTACAGACACAATTTCCCTAAATATTTAATTTATAGACATCATCTATTTGCCAACTAGCCCATGAAGCGATCTAAACGACCTTACCAACTAAAAAAATTACAGAAACAATCGCGAACATGGTGCGCTTAATTAAAATCTTATATTACAATCGTGACTTCGACAAGATTAAATACATCTCATTTATCCCATTTATAAAAAAACCCAGCTAAATTGTACTTTCGGGTATCATGCCATGCGCTTCCATAACGTATGTCGAATAAATTCTTACACAATAAATTCTAGTAGTTATTAGGAAAAACGCGTTTTAAATATCCTCCTCATCCTATCGCAATCCACTGGTGGACATAGGCCTGTCCCATTGCACGCCACGCTATTTATTTGAACAGAACATTTGCAGAATGCAGATAACGATCTATCAAGTAAACCGCACACAACTAGCTGGCACCGAACATTGGACTCTAGACAAATGTATAAAATTTAAAATAGTATTCAGTAAAGAAGTCACACATACGTATAATCTAAGAACTATAGCTAGAATGTAAGTTAGAACTAAGAGTTTCGGTCTATTCGCCACTGCGCGGGGAGCGGTCCGTGCTGGCGCGGTCGGGCGCGTCACCGTTCTGTCGCGGCGAGGCGGACCGCGAGCGCGAGCCCGAGCGGTCCCGGGACGGGGAGCGGTCGCGAGAGCCAGAGCGCGACCGGGACCGAGAGCGGGACCTGGATTTGGTGGCGCGACGTTCTTCCACACGCTTCGGTGAAGCCGCTTCCTTGCTGCGAGATCGAGACCTCTCCCTGTTAATATTTCAATAGATTAGAGCACACTTTTTTATTTGTTGGTGTACAAAAACAATTGTGGCCAGACAAATCGTTGCAAAAACAGAAACAAGCATTTATGTAAGACGGAGTGCTAACAGTGATAAAACAATCATTCAGTAATTTATAAATATAAAACTACTATAATTTAGGTATTAAGACGAAATGAAGTACAGTGCTACATCAAATTATGAATGTGTCTATTAAATGGCTAAATTAATAAGCATAAGCTGTCTACATACAAAGTTAGCCACAAATGCTCACCTTGGAACGATGTCTCTTCGTGTTGCAGGAAAACATGGGACTGAGTTAATAATGTATTTATAATGTGCCATCAATATTAATAACATTTGGGATGAATTTTGTTAATATATAGATATGCCAATGGGTTAACTTCGGATTGTATCTGACAATAATGCTTTTTGTCCTTAAAAAATTGTGAGATTATCTTTCCCTTGAACAGAAGAGCAAGAGCCAATTTGAACATACCACAATATAATATACGAAACGATACAATACATTTAAATTAGTGGTTTCTAACAATATTGTGATCAGCGCTGGTTCTCCTTTGGATGCAAGAGCTGCAAGTAAACTAAAAAATTGCTTGCAAAAATATCGACAAAATGAGATTTTGTGGAAAATTAAGCTCACAAAATTGGCACGACCGTCAGATTCAACGATTGAAAGCACACGTGTCGACTTACTTGGATGCAGCTTTCGGCGATCGTGACTTAGACCGGGAGGGGGATTTGCCGCCGTTCCTGTCGGCCGAGCCGCGTGGTGAGCCGGACCGACGGTCGGATCTACGGGACGCCGAGCGACGGTCAGACCTGCGTATCGCCGACCGAGACCGCGACTTCGAACGACTGCGATCCCTAAGCGACGCGCAAATCGCACCACAGAAACGGTAGTAATAGCTTAGGTTTAGTTACGTCCACTACTATATGCAGAAACTACTAAATAATAGTTATCTGACAAAGCACACAGTAGAAAAAACTCTTAATATGATACTTCTATAGATTGACAGAGTCATTCACGTACATGTATGCTTTGACAGACAACTTTCAGACAATACACATACATGATGCAATTACTAGTACAACAGTAGTTGACACATTAACGAAAAAAAAAAATGTCACCACAGTAGACATAGACCAACAGGTTATTTACGGATATACCATAAAGCAATTGAATAAACATATATATGTATGTATGTTTATATAAAAAAAACCTGGGTTATTGGTGTTTGCATTATGTGCACATAGATATTGTTTTAATCAAGTCAGTTTAATTAAATGACTGGCTTGGATGAGTGAAATACAAATGACTTTCATTAGTTAAATCATTGTCAAACTTAGTTATCGCTACTTATTGAAAAATCTATTGCTCAAACGTGTGTAGACATAAGTGATTGGTATTGTAAATAAAAAATCTGTGGGACTCGGAGTTTGTTTAAAAATAACTTGTGGTGCTCTGTCTTCTGTGCTAGAGTTACATTAATTAGATTAAAACTATACACTAAGTACTCACGATTTTAAATTTTGCTCAGCGCAAGTTATAACACACCTAGCCAAATGAACACTAGGTTAATTTTATATAAATTCATGCATATTTTAATTATTGATTTGCATTTATTGATGGAGAAAGAAGTTGCGTGCAAGCGAATTTGAGATAATCTTAGGGAAAACTTATTCGTGAGATTTCAGCAGACTACTTAGAAATATTTAGTAGTGGTGCATTTGTGTGCTCCATTATGTTTAGCTTAAATAATACAAGATGTTATAGAAATATGTAGCCTGCCTAAATAGCCTGCTCCAAGATTGTGGTTATTTATATAAAAAGAATAAGTAAACGAATCTCGATTTGGACTAATCAACTATGTAAGACAATTGAATTTTCAACTATACATGTGATCATTTTTAATTTGGAGATTTAATTTTGTAAAATACCTGGACACTTGTTAAGTCTCAACTTCTTAAATATTCCAATTAGCAAATTACTGGAAGGTGAATAATTTGCACACTAAATATCCAGATATAGTACAAAACAAAATCACGACTGGAGAAATAATAAGTAAACTTACTTAGATGGTGATCTTGAGCGTGATTTGGCGGCAGGGCTCTTGCTCTTCGGACGAGATTTAGAGCGGGAGCGACTGCGGGACGAGCGACGGGAATGAGATCTGTAAAAGTATATAGTTTTATGTAGCTGTCTTGATTTAGTGAAGAGAGATTCTAGTTGAGAGGATTCCTCAGTTAGAATTTTATCATCAAGAGCTATCAGCCCCGAAAGATGGTAAATAGTATAGTATCATCATAAAAATGCTTTTTTTTCTACTTTAAAATTGATCAAACTTAATGGTGACAATATTATATTTAGCTATATTCTATAATGAAATAAAAAAATATATTTCTAAGAAAATGATTCTTCCTTCATTGCTATCTGCTGTAGCAACCTTAGTTAATTAATGATGATATAATTACGAATAATTCGTAATGAATAATTACTGTGTAAATCTTTTCTCTCATCAATGGCAACACATTTCTTTTAGCTATTTAAAAGTGTGGATTAATGTTTCCAAACAGTTACATCAATAAATCAGTAATTCGTGATCAACAACATGAATGATGTTGATATTAATCACAAAATGGACGTATTATGGAGTCAAGATTACCTGGATCGGCTGCGACGTCCTCGAGAGCGACTACGGCTGCGACTGGATGACGAGCGAGTTCTGCGGCGCGAGGACCGGCCGGCCTCGACCAGGCGGATACGACGTCCATTCAACTCAGTGCCATCCAACTTCTCGATAGCCGCACGCATGTCAGAATGAGTAGCGAACTCTACCACACTGTAATTAAATAGGATTTTGTAAGCCTTGTGTTCGTTTGCTATTTCATTTATGAGAAGAGGTTTTTATTATCAGTTACAAAATTATCAGCAAGAGCTTTCAGCCCCGAAAGATGGTAAAATGTATAGTATCATCATATAATTGAGTATAAACTTATTTGTATAAAAGAACATTTATTTCTTCCTACTGGCCTCTGCCAGTCTACCACCAGTTAATAAGACATCAATCGGTGACATCAGTTGTAAGCAGTACCAAAAACGTTTGTGAGAAAAAATCATTATTTGTTACTACTGCTGTAATTTATTTAAAGATATCTCACCCTTCATTCTTGTGTTGCTTATGTGCGTCAGCATAAGTTACTTCACCAGCTTGACGCATATAATCCTTCAAGTCCTGTAAACCGATTCAATATATTAATTCAATTCTTAAATTTAGTTGGCAATGCTTTCCTAAAAGTTTTCATCAGATTATTATAATATCATCAAGGTTTTCAGCCCCGAAAGATGGTAAAAATGCGATTTCATCATGACAACACTCTTAGGAAACTTGATTTTTGAATGCATTGAACATATGAGTAGTATAAAATAAAAATGAATAGTAGGTGTGCTATTCACAGCTTTCTCGTATGTGTTTTGTACCATTGGATATCATAGTTTACTACAAGTATTGTGATAATCAGTGTCCTTATAGGTTCTCCCTCCATCAGGTTTACAGGTGTTCTTTCTACCCTTCTCTGTGGTATCTTCGTTAGATCATCTGCAAAATTGTGCATTACTGTCTACAAGTCCATTTCTGCAAATACAGTCTGAATGCGCCTTGCCCACGTCTGGCTTTCATTGGATTTTCAGTGGTCTGACTTCAATCCAAAGGTTCCCCAATAGCTCATTGATTTTCTAGTACACCTCTGTTTTCTGGTTAGACTCACGTTCGCATATATGACGAAAGCCTTTATGGTTGCAATGTTTGGTAACTGCCAAATGAGCTGTTCTCTGATGTATTGTTATCCAAAGAAACTCCTCCTGTTTGGTCCAAATAATTGTCCTCATTGTTTTCATCCACAAGTTTTCTAAGAGACTAGTCTGGTCTTCGGCCATCTAACTGCACACGTTCCTCTGTGATGTAGACACGCATCCATCAGAGACGTAAACAATGATTCCATACCAAAATACCACATACGGAAAGCTGATCAAGCTTAAATAGACAAAATACATAAAAATACGAAAAAATGATCGTAATGAGCATCCACAGTAGTGTTTTCTAGCAAAAAAATTAAATTACTCGTACTCTAGTCACTATTGTGGACGAGTATGTTAAACTTAAAAGTTAACAATGAAATGAATTTAAAATGGGAGATTGCACATAACGAGAAACGGCTCCTTTGTCTGTGCCCCCCTGTCGCGTTTACCTTGGCGGGACCCGGGCTCCGGCAGCTAGGGCGGGAGGCGCTTGAGGGGCGGGCGGCGGCGTCTCTCCGGCCGGACCGAGCCTAACATCGCCACAGACCACATCGCACACGCTACATCGAGGACTCTGGCCACGTTACGCCACCTTCTGTTGTTTTTAAAAATTATCTATAAAGCTCGTAAGTAAGTTTGATACAACACTTCTAGAAAATACAATTACTGGCTTTAGAATAATGAATGTATGCACAGCGCTAATTGTGACATTTCAATTAAGTATGTTAAGCTAATAAGTTAAGATGGTAACTATTTGAGAAATTGTTTTTTATTTAATGTTTTATTAGTAAAGCAGAGACAGGGTGGTGTTGTCTCGAGGCCGCACAGTTGTGGTCCGTTGGTAAGGTCCGCAAGTGGTCAGTGTCCTTCGTGGTCTTCAGACTATCAGTGGATTGCTTGTCCATTGTCGGGGCAGTGTTAAGTTTCTCGATATAGCCATTTGGATACGTCTCACACTCCTCTGCGGGTCCAGGTATACATCCTCGTGTCCTTTTTGCGATTGCTTTGTCCCGTTCATGTGCACCTCCTCTAGCTATTCAAGTGTCCAGGTCCATGATAAGTCCAGTGGCATCCTCGATCCGATTGGCACGCTCATGTAATGTATAGTGGTCCATCTGGGTGATGTCGGTCCGCCCAGCCCTCAAATACCGTGAAGAAGCTCATGTCCAGACCCTGGGTGATATTTGATGGAATGATGATGGGCCCGTTGCCGAGTGTCCACAGATCTCTTACCTGCCAGCTAATGCGGCTAGACAGATTTTCGACGATTAGTCGATACTCGGTGCGCGTCGGCGGTCCGTATCTATAATTGTTGTAGTCACTGTAAAAGAGAATTATTTGTTTTATTTTTTGTTATGGAGTTTTGTCTTTTTCTTGATCAATGTTTAACTTATACATGTATTGTATTGGTTTTCATTCTTAATTTATATCAATATTGTTTAGTAGACAAAATATAAAATTCGGAGTTTTTGATATTAATGTATTTTCAAAAATGAAAACAATACAAATATGCTTTGTCAAATACTATTTTGCATTTATACTTAAGATAATGTTTTAGGTATTTACTAAAGTTTGGCTGTGGTTTGCATGTTCTGTCACCCAGATCATCAAAGACATAATTTGGCACTTCAGGTAGCTTAATTTTATATTATTACTAGCTGATACGGCAAACGTTGTTTTGCCATAAAAAAATTATAAAATAATTTATAAATAAGTTGGTCGATTCTCAGACCTACCCGATATGCACACCAAATTTCATAAAAATCGATCCAGCCCTTTCAGAGGAGTATAATAACTAACATTGTGACACCTCATCACAAAAATTTTTACTAAAATGTATTTGATTTATTTATGTAGAATTACTTTTTTGTAAAAATTTATTAACACTAAAGGACTATCATGACATCTTTAAATATTTTTAATGCTTCTGAAAACTATCCGTTTGTACATTTGCGGAGTCACATATAGACTAAAATGATATGATAAGCAGCAAATAATACTTTCAAATCTTATACATATTACTTACTGAAAATCAAATTAATATCAAAAAGCTTACTTACGGAAAATGCCTGCAAAATTACACAATAATATTACAAATGCTATAAACACTACCATCTTTTTCTGTGACTATTGCTAAAAGTACAGGAAGATTTTATAATACTTTACATTAAAATGTCTAACTTATATGTAATTCATTGTTACTAATTAGTTGCATAATGTTTGCTTGTGATGGACATGACAAACTATATGATAACCTATAGGGTCGCCTAATGGAAAGTGCCTGCAATGTAGGCCTTTAGAACTATATTACATAGCCAATAAGAAACATCAAAGAAAACCTTTGAATATTTATATATTTACATGTAACATACAAGTTAGCAATATAAGTTTTTTCTGATTTATTTTTTATGTCTGAACTCTGAACTCAGACCTAAGAATTTTAAATTGTATTTATTTTTCTAATTATAAAAAGTAATCAGTAGTTAAATTTAATTTTCTTTAATTCGTCCGGCTGTCACCCTTCATAATACTTAATCTACATACATTAGTAACCAATTTCTACTTTAAAAATTACTTAAAATGCAGCTTAAGGTATCTGAATATCTAATTCAAAGCTAATAAAAAAGAAAAGTAGTGTATATAGAAAAAAAAGCAAAGTCAAAGCAGTAACAAAAATAATCACAACACAAGATTACAAATGCATTTAACAGGGCAGTTATGCAAAAACAAATTGGATTTATGTAAGTAAAATGTGGATGATATCAGATAGAAGATAAAATGGGAAATTTATAACAAAAACATCTAAAAATACACTTTTGTGACAAGGTTGATATGCAGAGTATTGATTGTGAGACATGCAGAGAAGTGGACTAGATTGAAATGAGAATTTAGCTTTGCAATGCAGTAATAATGAGTTCTATTTGGGACTACCTATTGGAATTGGAATAAATGGTTAAGTGTGTTTGTAAAATATTAGTTAATTAGTTCGGTATCCAATCAAATATTTACTAATCAAGATTTCAGATAATATTTAAGAGAGATTGTTCACAGTTGAGTGATTTCAATAGGTTACTATGTACTTGAATACTAAAATTATCTATGAAAATGTCTGGGTTTGGATGTGTTCATAGTATTGTAAAAAGCATATCTTGTCCATATAATAGAGAAATGAGGCTGATTATGAGTTTTTCAGTTTTGGATTTACCTCAGTAATATATTTGTATATTTATTTTTAACAGAATATATTTTTGGAAAACTTTTTTCAGCAGTGAACAGCGATAAGTTGGTTGATTGAAGATACCAAATCCAATTACATATATTATTAGTTCAATTCGATAATTAACACACTCAACACATTAGAGTTTTCATTATTGCAAGTAAACTTAGCAGGCAAATATGCAATGTCATTAATGTTTATAACTATTAGCAATATGTTCTTTTTTGACATTAATTAGCTACTGCCTTGAAATGCAGTATAATAATTTTAGGATTTCTAAAAGTCTTGCTCGAATAGGATGTTCATTCATCAAGCCAACTAAAAGTTGCATGTCGGGCTTCAATACTGTCAAAAAGTGGGTAAAATTTGGAAGAACGGCCAAAACGAGTAGGCAAAAAGAGGATATGTTGTTGCTTAACATGCCCGTGTGGGTTAAATACAGACGGTTCTCGTGTCGGCTTAGGGCGGCGCGGCGGCGGCTGGTCCCGGCAGCGCCAGCGGTCCGAGCCCCGCGGCACGCCGCGCGCTCGCTCCACCGACACCCTACAACATAGCGACACTCACTCGTATCGCGACCGGGCGCGGTCGCGCTCGTGGTGGCGGTCGCGGCGGTAACGGTCGGCGCTGCGGTCGATCCCCCTGGCCGGCTCCACCACCACCCTGTAGCAACCCGTCGGTACTGTTAGCACTGCCCGCCCCACTCGCAACACAGCCATCCGTCACTCGGCCATCGTATACCCTAACGATTAACCCGCTCAAGGTCATGCGAGTGTCCATTAGTTGGTATACCTTAGGGGTACTTGAAGATATCCTTCCCTAAGATATACCAACATGTAGTAGGACCCACACACTCTTTGCGCTTAGGATCAATCATATAGATATACACAGATTGGCAGCTTACCGAGTCACATTAAAAAGTCAAATTAATTTTATACTGAAAGTGTGATTGCAAAATGTTGTAATAATCACATGCCAAAAAGTTAACATAAATTTCAGATTCATACAAAGAATCTTGACATTTTCATTAGTTTGGCAACATTTACACATGAGATTAAGACTTGATAAAAGTTTGTTTAAACTATTCTGAAATTACAATTGCTAAACAGACATAGGAATAGAGCAATAATGCAATCAAGCCAGTCCATAAACATTAATACATGTCCCATTAAAGAAACATTTTGTGATAAAGATAAAGGCACTCAATGCCAAAACCCTAATATAAGTTCAATGATAGAAGATATGAATGCATTCATTACCACATAATTATTACAAATCACTTCCATCTTTGTCATTGAAGATAAAACTCATAATACCATTCAAAATTGGACCCGGCTGATAAAAAAGTAATTAAGTGTTTTTATATCAGCAGCTATTACTTTACTTTTAAAACTAAATAAAGGGGTATGGCACTTGGACATAAAAAACAGAAAAAATACAGAATAGTCAATGAAATTGGTGCTGCCTGATATAAAATCTAAAGGTTTACCTCTCTCCAAGTAGTTCTTTGCCATTTAATTCATAGACAGCGTCATCTGCATCTCGATAATCTTCAAATTCCTGTAAAAATACACAGACACATTTAAACAAATGTATACAATATCTATAGCTTTGTCTCAAGTTTTCAGTTGAAGGTCAAATTAAGACAGCAATGAGAAAACAGCTCATCAAGACATACATATATGGATTATCACACATTGTGTCTTCAACACATGGATGCTGACCTAAAGAGTCAGAGACAGGTTGGCTGCATGAGAGAAATGTGGTGCTAGAGAAGAATGATGAACACATGGAACATGGAGAAGAATCAATGAAGAAGTCTTACTGATGGTAAATGAAGGGTTGCAGTTTTTGAATGCTATTGAAGACAGAAGTGGCAAAATAGTTGGCAACTTGATAAGACATGACAATTTCCTCAAAATAATACTAGAAGAAAAAATAGAAGACATGCTTACAGCAAGTGAAGGAGGAAGTAAGAAATCTTGACCTTTCAAGAGGTTAAACAGATAGCAGAAAACAGACTGCCAACCAATAGCAATTTGTCTTGTCTCTCACATTAAAATAGTCTTATATCTAAAGCATTATCAAACTCTATGTAAAAATAATGACTTTTCTCATTATTGATCAATAAATTTCAATACTTGAATAACCAAAAACAGACATAATGTCAAAAAACCTTAAAGTATGGAGATTTTACATCAACATCACACAGTATAGATATGTGATCCAAAAATTAGACGGAGCCTACAATTCAGTAATTAGCTGATAATCATAATTGTACATTTCTAAATTAAAATTATATACTTAAATTACATAGACCCCTATGTAATGTATCTGTAACATGAATCATTTATTTCAGAAGTCATTACAAAGGTTTTGTTTTAAATGGGAATCCAACCCAAAACGTCTGGCTCAGCAGCCAGGATCACTCTTTGCTAGACCTGAGACCTAAAGTGATTTTAAATTAAGAATAATATTTATTGTTGTTTCATGGATTACGATTAATAATGATGAAAAATAAGCAGTGAGGATCCCAAATTAGTAAAGAAAATAAAAAAGAAACACTTACCACAAATCCGTAGCCATTCTTGATAAGTATGTCTCTTATTCGACCGAAGCCTTTAAAAAATTTTTCTAGGTCCCTTTCGCGGACGCCAAAAGGCAGTCCGCCCACGTACACCCTCGACCCAACCATTTTCTGTTAAAAAAATAAAAACAAGATTAGACTTATCTTTAATATAACTACGCAGATCTTCGCCGCGTAGCTTTATCTATAAATGCGTCGACGCGTACCTATCGGCTTATTTTTGGTCCCGCGTGGGAATCAGAGATTGAACTTTTAATACAAAGGTGATTTTCATGCATCACCTTAACTACAAATCAACATGCTGAATCATTAGAGTATGCGATATAGGTACTTTATAACCAAAATCAATTTTATTGATAAAATATTAATGATGGAATGTTAGCGTATAATTATCTACAACGCGTGCAATTACTGTAATAGAAATAAATTTAGTGTAATAGGAACGACTCGTTAGTTAAAAATTGCACATACATAATGTTTAAACCATACACAATATGCAATTAATAAAACATCATCACAAAATACTAAGCGTCTCCCGCTTTATCGATTTGCTTTACTTGGGAAACAACATGGCTGCTCATCGGAGCTGAATAAAATAAATGTACAGCTTACCTTACTAATTTTGACGGTTTTAAGGAACTGTTTCTAAAGAAAATTTACTCCTCCCCTTACTTTTCCAGTAATGAGAAAGAAAAAGTTATTTTGTAAAATACACAAAGTTTCAGCTTTTACAGCGACACGTGCACAAATTTACGGAAAGCGGAAACTGGCGGAAAGGAAATAGCTTCTGTCCAGTAGTGTCCAGTGTTGCCAACTCGAATTTTAAAAAGCGTAGACGGGGTTGGAAAAATACGTAGTATTTGTAAAATTTGCAAAAAAAATCGTATATCTACGTACTTTCTTTTTTAAAGTAAAATAAAGAAATTTGGTTTGGTGATATTGAATAAAAACCACTGTTTTTAAATTAAAGTACCTATTCAGTATCATCAAAGATTTTTTTTAGTTTAAGTTTTCCTCAAATGATCGCAAAAAAACTGATAAGTTATCAGTTAGGATAAGTTAATATAAAAAAATTATAATCGACATTTCACTATTATGTATCAAAGTGATTTTTGTGCAAACTAGACCAATAGGTAAATACTCGTTCATGTTTATTTTTTTGCTCTTATACGTGAGCTGACGTGGGGTTGCCCTAGCGGCTGGAATACCCCCCAACCGTTAACCTCTTCGTCGGGCTCCCTCAGCTTGGGTTAGGGGTAATATTTTAAAGAAATTTTCTACCTCGTGGCCTTCTCTACCCTCCACCCCGTTCGAGTAGACCCCGGCTTCCGATTGATCGCCGTTTACGGGTTGGAACGATCGGTTGCCAGAGTTGTGACCACCGCCAGTTGCTCCTAAAGAAACTTCCGACGCCTATCCCATCACCCCCATCAGATGTCGTCCTCCGACATAGCCCTCACACCTGCCCTCTGCGTAACAGAGGGACACGTGGAGGGATGACTCTTGGCGTGCTAAACCAAAAGAAGGCCCCCGCTCCCGATAAATTGGCGTCTGCGGGTCGGGCCATCCGGTCGCCTGTGTTCGGCATTGACGGCTGCTAGTAGTTTTGCTGATTGCTTAATATCTGACAACTATAACGTCACTACTCTCGGAGCCGTTAGACTACACTCCTCCTGCCAGGGACCTCATTAGCCGCGCCAGTAGCATAAGATCGCGTGTATCGTACGACGATACCGCACCATCTCATCGGAGGCGGCGACAGTCCTAGCTCGTTTCCTGCAATTTAATATCCTGGCGGATATGGACACGAAGGTCTATGACCAGATGGGGACCTCTGGAGGCAGATTGATTGCTGCGGCATGATTGTAGCTGTGCAATCAGCCTACATTGCTGGGATCAAGGGAAGGAAATAATTTTCCCTCGGGACAGGGCCTGACTAGGCACAGCATCAATTCGGAGAGGACCTGAAATAACATGGTCCGGGTCCTCCTAGAGTATGGCGCCAGAGGCCGGTCGTCGGGGCATTTTTTTGGAAACACCACATACTCCTGGCTCCTGTGTCCTCGACGAGCTGGAAATCCGAAGGGATTTTTCACCCCGTCAACAGCAGCATTTAAAACTTTGAGAATCTAACTAACGTTTTTCCTTAAACGTAATGAAAGGTATGGCTTTTCAGCGTAATAAGTCATGTCATGTTGCTAATATCAAAATAAAAAAAGCGGCCAAGTGCGAGTCGGACTCGCCCATGAAGGGTTCCACAGCAGCAAGTAACATATTATAATTTTAATTTTATTTTTATATTTGTGTTGATTGAATGAAAGGTAAATTGCAGTTTACGATTTATGAGGTACTAGCTGACCCACGCAACGTCGTTTGCGTCTCCTATTGCCCGTAGCGTGATAATTTTTCCCCGTTTTTGAAACATTCTTCATTGTGCTCCGCTCCTATTGGTCTTAGCGTGATGATATATAGTCTATAGCCTTCTTCGATAAACGGGCTATCTAACACTGAAAGAAATTTTCAAATTGGACCAGTAATTCCTAGCGCCTTCAAACAAACAAACTCTTCAGCTTTATATATTAGTGTAGATGTATTTATTATACTCTTCTAAGATCTAATACTCATAATCTACAACACATTTATTTGGATAAAGATTAATATTAGGTATTATGTTGATAAAAACTCGTTGGCAAATATATTAACTCATTATCAGGCACCAACTCTTAGCGTCTTATACTCCTGATAACTTCTAAACGAAATGTCCGAATGGGATGAAACAAAAAGTATTTTACTTCTACATAAATACCCTTGATAACATAATGCTTTATTTGGATAAGGATTAATATTACGATACACATTTAACGTAGTTTCTATCTTCAGATGATTTAATATTTTTTTTGAACACAAAAGCGGTTATTGTGACTAAACCATGATAGTTAGATATATACTCTCGCGGACTTTTTTGTAGATCTTAATAGGACCTACAAACCCGTAAAACATTATTTTCTTCTATTGTCAATACTTTATGAAGCGCACGCAAAAATAGGTTTTCGATTTCACATCTTGGGTTACGAAATTGCAATTTTCTCTGACGGATCTCTAACTTTTTTGAAAATAAAATATACTTATAGACTTCCTCGATAAATGGACTATCCAACACTGAAAGAATTTTTCAAATCGGACCCGTAGTTCCTGAGATTAGCGCGTTCAAACAAACAAACAAACAAACTCTGCAGCTTTATAATATTAGTATAGATTAAACAAAAACTAAAAACTGAAACCCAACTACGACAAAAAACGACGCTGAAAAAGTATAAAACAAGTTTGAAAAGCCGTAGTCACACGTTACATAGAAACGCACCATAACACTTTAACAACGTGTGACTACAGCTTTTCAAACTTGTTTTATACTTTTTCAGCGTCGTTTTTTTTATTTAAAATGTTTTCGTGTCGTTATTAATATAATATATATATATATTTGAAATGTACAAGTAACGCCCTTTCCAATGATACCAAACACGGCATATTTATCTCAAATATTTTTTTTAATACAGTACTTTATGGCGGCTATAGGGCGCCACATTAGATTTAGTGTCTCGTCTTATAGCCTGTAACCAGAAGACGATCAAGACGCTTCTAACGATACCTCATTTGTCCAGTTCTAATAAGTAGTTAAGGAGCTATGAGGGAACAAATGAACATACATACATACATACATAGCCTGTCAAGATCATAACCCTCCTTTTTTTTTTTTTTTTTTTATAAAATATTTCGGACATCTAACACACAACGCCGTCTAGTCCCAAGCTAAGCAGAGCTTGTGTTATGGGTACTAGACAACTGATACAAATACATATATACTTTTTTTTTGTAAATACATACATATTATACATAGAAAACACCCAAACTCCGAAACAAATATTTGTAGATCATACAAACATTTGGTCCGACCCGGGAAACGAACCCGAGACCTCATGATCAGCAGTCGCACACGCCAACCGCGAGACCAACGAGGCAGTCAAAGTCCTTTGGCTTTGCCGTAGTCGAGTAAAAACTACTTACTAGATTTCCTTCAAATCAATTTTCGGTGGAAGTTAGCATTTGTAATGTACATCATATATTTTTTTTAGTTTTATCATTCTCTTATTTTAGAAGTTTTGGGGGGGGGGGGACACATTTTACCACTTTGTAAGTGTCTCTCGCGCAAACTATTCAGTTTAAAAAAAATATATTAGAAACCTTAATAGCATTTATGAAGACCTATCCATAGATACCCCACTCGATCCACGTATGGGTTTGATAAAAAAATATTTTTGAGATTCAGTTCTAACTATGGGGATCCCCAAAATTTATTGTTTTTTTTTCTATTTTTGTGTGAAAATCTTAATGCGGTTCACAGAATACATCTACTTACCAAGTTTCAACATTATAGTTCATATTGGTGACGAGCAGATTCCCTAGCGGCAAGTAGTAGAACTAACGTATGACAGATAAAAATACGTATACACGTTAACATTCCACCTTTAAAATACTGATCACCCTCACGAAGTGGTCTTATAGTATTTTTTACTACTCCGTAGACGTCTATCAATGAAATCATTGTAGAAAGAATTTAAAATAACAATGCACTCGCTCTGTATATTAAACTGTCAGGTAGAAGTATCTGTCTTACGTTAGTTCCGCAAACAGCCACTAGAGAAATCTGTTCGTCACCAATACACGTTAACATTCCACTTTAAAAATACTGATCACCCTCACGAAGTGGTCTTAAAGTATTTTTAACTACTCCGTAGACGTCTATCAATGAAATTATTGTAGAAATAATTTAAAATAACAATGCACTCGCTCTGCATATTAAACTGTCAGGTAGAAGTATCTGTCTTACGTTAGTTCCGCAAACGGCCACTAGGGAAATCTGCTCGTCACCAATAGATTCGGAAAAAAAAATGGCTGTGACAGACAGACATGACGAATCAAATAAGGGTTTCGTTTTTTGCCTTTGGCACGGAACCCTAAAAAACGTTTGAGTCCGAAATTCGTAGGTTTGCAAGAAAGTTCTAAAATACGTAGATCTACCTCAAAATACGTAGAGTTGGCAACGCTGCTTCTGTCTGATTCATGCTAAAAGCCCGAAATATGCCAAAGAACACCTTAGAGTATATATATCTAGAGTGGCAGCCGAACGGGCGGAATGCGTGATCGGAGTAGAGAGACTGAGTTTGGGCAGTGTCTGTCTCTCTCACGCAAGCTTCTGATTGGTTGGTGTATTTCCCGCCAAATCAGTCATGCAAGTTGGTATGTGCGTCCTCCAATCAGAAGCTTGTGTGAGAGAGACAGACACTACCCAAACTCAGTCTCTCTCTACTCCGATCACGCTTTCCGCCCGTTTGAGTGTCTCTCTAGATATATATGCTCTAAGAAGAACACCGACTTATTTTGGCCTGAACTTGAATAGGCGTTAATATTAAAATTAATTTATCCATCTTCTTACAAATAAATAAAAATTGGAGTGTCTGTTTGTAATATTAAAATAACCGATTTATAAATGCATATGTAGTTTACAGTGGGAGAGCAACGCTTCGGTATGAATCGGCTCTACCGAAGTGATACCACGGCCTCACAGAAAAACAGTGTGAAATAGCGCTTGCGCTGTGTTTCACCGAGTGAGTGAGGATATCGGAGGCCTATACCCCAGTCCCTCCCCACATCCCTCTCCCCACCCCCCACAGGCCGGCAACGAACTTGTGACGCTTCTGCCGTTTCTGATGTTGCGGGTGTACATGGGCAGTGGTAATCGCTTACCATCGGGTGATACGTCTGCTCGTTTGCCCCCTATTCCCTACAAAAAATGTATGTAGGTACATATACCAAAAAAAGATTTTTTTAAATTTTTTGTCTGAGAAGAGATTTGCGCGAGCGCGAGCGAGAAGGAACACGCAATCGGAGCCGGTTCAAGCATCCTTAATGACAGAAGAAGTGCACATGTAAAAATAAATTTTACTCAAAACTCTGTTTCGAACGTCATAAAAATCTGCTCTCCTCTCTAATTTTTAATACTAACTGCGTCACCCGCGGTATGACAATAACCGCGGATATTCAATGTTGAGTTACAAAAGTAAAATAAAAACAGATCATTATCACAGCATTCGTGCTTCGTTTATGATTGATGGCATGAAATAAATAAGAGCTGTTCACACCAAAACGTTATTATAACGCGGCGTATTTTTTTTATCGCGCAGTGCTCTATTTTGAGCGTTGCGTGTTGGTGTTGCCAACCGTTAAACTAGCTCTCCACTAGATTCAACTTTTAAAACCACCAGAAATTTTCATTTCAGATTGATATTACTCTTATATACCGAATTTGTTTTAAAACGGCATCTGGAATTTTGTAATCGTGTCAGCATTTTCCTTTCAACCTCAAACCACAGCGTACTCTCAATATCAGGTAATTCCTTAAACCTCGATTCACCAGTTTTAGTGGAAAATCTACTAATTTGGCAGGCTGGCAGCACTGGTGATTAAACGCGTGTTCACACGTGTTCACCTCCTTTTTTGAAGTCGGTTAAAAACTGTTGTTAAAGAGAATAATAATAATAAACTATAAATAAAATAATAACTATTAATAATAATAATAATCTTTATATAAACTTCTAACATCAATTCTGAGACTCAAAATTACTACTCATATTAATAACAATTCGATAATTTCCGCTTCTCAGAATGGATGTAGAAGTGGGACCCGTGGCACTAAAGAGCTCCTTATAATAGACATGACCATTAGCCAGCAGGTACGTCGTAATCGTAAGAGCCTGGCGACATGCTGGATAGATTACAAGAAGGCTTATGACTCCGTTCCTCATACATGGCTTTTAAGGGTGCTGGAGTTGTATAAAATTGATACAACTCTGTGCACTTTCTTGAAGTCGTGTCTGGGGCAATGGAGAACAGTACTTCGCTATCCAGGATGTCGGCAGTCTACGATGAACGACGTATTTATAAAGATCGAGCGGTGCATCTTTCAAGGTGACAGTCTGAGTCCCTTGTGGTTTTGTCTAGCTTTAAACCCTCTCAGCACTCTATTAGAGGGTTCAGGGTTAGGCTATAGGTTGCAGAAAGATGATGCAGTTATATCTCACCTCCTTTATATGGATGATTTGAAACTACTTGCCCCCACTAAATTACAATTGACAGCGTTACTAAAGGTCACTGAAAACTTTAGTAATTCTATCAAGATGGAATTTGGTGTAGACAAGTGTGCAGTCATGTATGTAAAGAAGGGAGTGATAGTGGAATCTGAAGGAGTAGAGCTTTCAGATTCCACAAAACTTCGATCTCTTTCTGCCACCGAAACCTACAAGTATCTAGGTTTCTCGCAGTCCTTGGGAATACCAGAATCTGACGTGAAACAAACGTTGCGGGAACGTTTCTTTGGCCGCCTGAAAAAAGTACTTAAAAGTCTTATCAGGCGGTAACAAAGTACAGGCCTACAATAGTTGGGTCATGCCGGTTCTGATGTATTCCTTTGGTATACTTAGATGGACTCAGACTGAATTAGATGCCAGGAGAGTCCTTACATTGCTGACTGCATTCCGAATGCATCACCCACGTTCATAGGTTATGAGGTTGTATATCTCGCGAAAGTTTGGGGGTCGTGGTCTATTAAATATCAAAACCCTACACAATCGCGAGATATACAATCTTAGAGAATAATTTCTCCATACTAGTGTGGGCGTGCATCGCAATGTAGTTGCAGTAGATACTGGACTAACTCCGCTCGCTTTGGCTAAAGAGAATTGGCGCAAACCTGTAGTACTTGATACTGATGATCGCAAGAAGGTATGGAAGGGCAAAGAACTTCATGGTCCATTTTATCGGGCCCTAAAGGGGCCTGATATAGATTTTAAGCATCTACGTCCTGGCTACGGTATGGTGATCTCTTCGGAGAAACCGAAGGTTTTGTCTGTGCGATTATGGATGAAGTTATCATGACGAATAACTATCGGAAGTATATCCTGAAGGATGGTACGGTCGACATCTGTCGGGCATGTCACCGTCCTGAAGAATCTATCAGGCATATTATTTCTGGTTGTTCTCGGCTTGCTAACGGCGAATATTTGCACAGGCACAACCAAGTAGCCAGGATCGTACATCAGCAACTTGCCCTGAAATACAAACTCGTAAGTTCAGAGGTGCCATATTACAGGTATGTGCCCGACCCAGTTCTCGAGAATGGTCGTGCTACATTATATTGGGATCGATCTGTTATCACAGACAGGACTATTGTTGCCAATAAGCCTGATATTGTGGTGATAGATTGATTAGAGCGCCGCGCAATGATTATCGATATCGCCGTTCCTCATAACGAGAATCTCGTGAAAGTCGAAAAAGAAAAGCAAATAAAATATTTGGATTTATCTCACGAGATTGTCGATATGTGGATTCGGTGATCATTGTTCCGATAGTCGTATCTGCTCACGGATTGATAGTCAAGAGCCTCAACCAACATCTTAAGAGGCTCACGTTAGGGGGCTGGATCAAGGGTCTGATGCAGAAGGCAGTCCTCCTTGACACGGCTCGAATTGTGAGGAGGTTCCTGTCTCTGGAGCCCTAACCACCTGTTTCTTGGTCCCTGTACCCGAAGTCGGTGGTCTACTATTTTTTATATTTTTAAATGTATTTGTTTTATATGTATATTTAAAAATGTAAATAATATGTTATATAATAAGTTTAATAAAGAGAATAATAATAATAGAAGAAGAAGAAAGGAAATGGAAAGATATTGATGAAATGTAATTCAAAGAGATTTCTGAATCTGACATAAAATTCGTCACAAGCGGGCTACATAACTGGAAATCACCAGGAGTAGATAAGATTCATTACTGGTACAAAAAATTTACTGCCCTTCATAAAATCATAGCAAAAAATTTACAAACATTATTCACGGAAAACAAAGTACACCACCATTTATAGCTAAAGGTATAACATACATGCTGTCTAAAGGCCAATACACATCACAACCATCACAATACAGACCCCTAACTTGCTTACCCACTATATACAAAATTCTCACACCAGCCATAACCCAAAAACTTACTACTCACATAGAACAGAATAATATTCTTGCCGAGGAACAAAAAGGGTGTAGAAGTGTAGGGTTGTAGAAGAGGTCATATGGGATGTAAGGAGCAACTTATTATCGACTCTCTAATTCATAAACACGCAACTACAAATAAAAGAAATTTACACTGTACATATATAGATTACAAAAAAGCATTTGATAGCATTCCACATTCCTGGTTATTATACATTTTAAAAATATACAAAATCAGTCCAGTTACAATAGAATTCTTAAAAAACGTAATGCCCCTCTGGAAAACCACACTTCATCTAAACAGTATCATTAGTAAAGAAATAGTTATTAAAAAAGGTATATATCAAGGTGAGTCCCTAAGTCCCCTATGGTTTTGTCTCCTCCTAAACCCCATATCACAGATACTGCAGAATTGCAAGGCTGGATATCGATTAAAGTACAATAGCACGGAAACTAGTATTTCACATTTAATTTACATGGATGACATAAAGCTCTATTCAAAAAAAGCAAAAGAAATGAAAGCTCTAATAGACGCTACAGCAAAATTTAGTAAAGATATCAGCATGCAATTTGGATTAGATAAATGCAAAACTATTCACATCGTAAAAGGTAAGATCCAGCCAGGCGATTACACAGTATCTTGTGATGAAACCATTACAGCTATGGAGCCGAATGAGCTATATAAATATTTAGGATAACAGCAATCAAAAGGAATAGACCACAGTAAATTAAAAATAGCTTTAAAAGATGAGTATAAACATAGAGTACGTGTTTTATGTAAAAGTAATTTAGCCAGCAAAAACTTAATAAAAGCAATAAACACTTACGCTATACCTATATTAACCCACTCTTTTGGTATTATAAAATGGACTAAAACAGATATCAATAACATACAAATAGCAACAAGAACTATTCTCACTAAACACAATTGTCTACATCCAAAATCTGCCATAGAAAGGGTAACAGTCAAAAGACAGGACGGAGGAAGGGGCCTTACCTTATGGATAACACAAATATTAAAATTAAAATCATTTTTCTTTGAAAAAGCTAACAGTAGTCAAATCCATAAGGCAATAGTTAGTAATGATCAGAACCACACACCATTAAACCTAACTCAAGAGACAGACATAGATAACACAGAAAATAACTCTGAAATCTGTAAAATAGAACAATGGAAAAAGAAAACACTCCATGGTCGCCATCCCCAAGATCTTAATCAGCCACATATAGACAAACAAGCTTCAAACAAATGGCTCACTCTTGGATCACTATTTCCGGAAACTGAAGGCTTCATTATAGCAATACAAGATCAAATAATTAACACAAAAAACCACAGAAAGTATATTATCAAAGACCCTACAGCATTGATATATTATACACTAGATTAGTAATTACGAACCAAAAACGCACAGCCCGAACTTAAGAACTTATTCTTAATCAAGCCAAACTTCAGTTTAGTGTACAATGTCGCGCCAACCGAAGTTGACGTAGTGACACGTGACATAAAATGGGCAAATACGTAGTGAAAGAATGCGATGCAAGGTCAAAAAACTATAACAAATCAATCAGAAATACTTTTCACATATATACATAGTCTTTATGTATTGAAATAAGGGCAAATAACGCTATAATGAAAATAAAAAATAATAATTGGAATTTAAATACAGTGTTGCCATCCACACATCTTTTTTTGTTCCCAAATTAGTGGGAAAATATGTAGGTAGTTGATGAAATAATTTTACTTTATTCATGAGAATAAAGGTATTTACATATTATATATTGATATTAACATGATAAGAACTAACATTGGATTACTTAGTCATCACAGTCATATTTTTAATAATTTATAATAATATATACTTAATTAACAAATTAATTGGAGCCGTGAAGCGATTTCTTTTCATTCTGCGTAAAATAGCAAATTTGAAAAATACATACGTAAATATTCACGTTACATTAATTACATAACACTTCAAACATATTAACCGAGTTTGATAGCACTGTTATCACTTTGATCTTAGTTAAACACATATAAACATTACTATCAATGAACATTGTGTTTTAATACTTGTTTGCAATAATAATATTCGTTCAATAATAAGTACACAACTTAAAATATTTTAAAAAAAAACTCGGTTTTATGGGTAAATTTTAATAGAGTAGTCAACACCGGTCCGTCATTGTGATGTTTATGCTTTGTCTTTGTCTAATCATAGCGACGTCGTTGTTCTTGTAACGCGTGTAAGCGAGACATGCGTATGTTGACTTTCAAATGTCTAATGGTCAGTGCCGTCTTTACCATAAGGGCACACGGGGCCAGTGCCCAGGGCCCCCATCCTCAGGGGGGCCCCGAGGAACCGTCAATTTTGTCTCAGACATATGTTCTCGTTATAATTTGCGTAAACATTACACTTTTTTCACAAAAAATTTAGTACACTAGCTGTTGCCCGCGGCTTTGCTCACGTGGAAGTTGATTATATGTATTTGATTAAAAACTGTACGTATGTATGAATAGTTTATTCATGTTTTTAAACGTTTTATGTATTAATGTTTAATCTAGAGCCCATCAATAAGGATTTTCATACAAATTTTCGAATGCCGATGGGGCCATAAAGTTCATAAAAAACGACCATATACATGTTATTGCAGCGTTGATAGGTACATGTTTGTCCTTGCGACTTGGTGAAGATCACGGGACGTCGTAAGATGTCGTCCACATGGAAAAATTGCGGGTGAAGTAATAAACAGTACCTGACTGCCCTAACTGTTTTGCTTAAGGGACAAGTGTTGTCACTCCTAGAAACACCATCTGGTTCAGGTAGCGGATATAAAGAATTGTTAGAAGCGCTTGAGTCGAGATATGGCAAACGCCATCTGAAACACGTTTTCCGCTCCCAGATACGCGATAGAGCCCAATGCCCAGGAGAAGGCCTGCAGCAATATACGTCGGAAATTGAGAATCTCGTACGGAAAACGTAGATGATAAAAGCAAACAATGTGCAGATCTTCATAAACAGCATCAAGAACTTGGAAGTAAGAGCTGCAGTTGTGGCCAAGCCACCATGCTTCAATAAGTGAAGCACTGGCACACGCCCTGAAGGTCGAAGCGGTTCGACAGGATTTCCGGCCGACCCACAAGCGAAGTCTTAGAGAAAATAAAAGAGGAGAGAGAGGTAATCTGCAGCTAGTAACCCGCTAAAGAGTTCGCAGATGTCCAAGTTGAAAAAAAAAAATAGGACTGCCTGGAAGAGCTGCTGAGAAATCGTTGCGAAAAAAAGTTTGTTGATTTAAGACGCACGTTCCAACGCACCTATCTGGGAAAACATGATAAATAAGATATAAAAGGTGACTTCATGAGACAATCCAAAGAATATGTCTGGATGAGAAAATGTACTCCGACTCGAAACTCGAAATCTTGCTTCAAACTCGAAGCTTGACTTTTGGGACCCTTGGAAGATGAAACAATGAAGGAATGGAATGAAAGAATGAACAAGGGGATGTCGTTGACGCGAAACTTATCACATGATAAGAACAGTGATATAAACCTGCTTGGATTCATATATCATCTGCAAGCGCTATTACTAAAGTTTACTGGGCACAAAGGGATAGTTTGGTACTACAGAACGGGATACTTTACCGAAAATGGGGGAAGTGGGAGGGTCCGTATAAGGTTAACTGGATTTACGACGTGACCCACAGGATTCAGTGACAAACGAGTTCAAAGTAGTGCATAAACACCACCTGGCTTAATATAGCAATAGCGATGCAATGTTAGGAAAAACGAACATTCCAGAAAAAGACTCAATACATAGTATCGAATATAGACTGATTGTCGCGCGGTTGGCTTGTTTACATCAACAGCGTTTTTTCGGAACTGGGCGTTTCGAGAAGCTATTGAACTTTCTCAAATGATCTAGTAATAGCGGCATCTAGTATGAAAAGGCAGTTTAGTTTGAGCTACGACAAATATCTGAGTGATATAAGTGATTAACAGAGCGACCTCGGCGGTCATTAAGGATTATTATTCTGAGTTATTTTCTGGTTTTAAGAGTGTTTTTAATAAAGTCTCTTTTACACGTCAGAAGGCTTAATTCTCAAATTCGTCCAACCCGAACACGTAATAATAAATAGAAAGTTTTGCATAACACAGAACCTGAAGGAAACCATTATGACAATTGTAACCTAAAAAACTAACAGCATACGATGACTCATAATAAATGTTCATAGTAGAAAAATGTTAGCATAATACACTTTATTTACTTTCCAAAAGGGCCCCTAATTCTTTTGTGCCCAGGGGCCCCAACTAAGGTTAAGACGGCCCTGCTAATGGTTTCAAAGCTACATCCACGGGGGTGAATGTCCCTTATAAGCCGTTTTTACGAATAAGGTCCTGCTCTCTATGGTTCTTGTTCCTTAACTATTACCTCTACAATCTTTTTATGATCACACATAATTCTTAAAGTTATAGATAGATGGCGTTAATTCATTTTTTAACTCACACTTTTTTTTTAAATCCATCTCAGTGTTGCAACTCAATAGTCTACAACCATTTCAGTAATTTAATTGACAAATAAAATTTAGGGTTACATCAAAATATAATTTCAATCCTCAAGTACAAAACTTATTTACAAACCAAGAACTTATTTATAGAATATGTAATGTCTCAACCTTGCATAAAAGTACGCCTATCTTACTTTAAGGTGAGAACATGCTAATTAAACCCAACGCCTTGTGGGGTTTCGACACCAGATGCCAATCGTGCATTTAATGGTAAAGACTATATTATTTACTTTAAGAAGACGAGGTGAATTATACATCTGACATTTTAAAGAAATTATATTAAATAAGTAAGAAGCTAATAATGATGAATTGAATAATTCTGACGATTAATTTCATTAATATAGGTTTCAAGGAAGCGTTTTAGAAATCAAAGTCATGCAAAGTGACTTTGGATTTTTAGATTTTGTTTTTAAATAATTTTTTAGAGTTATTTTATGTTATTTTTTTTCCTCCAAAATTTATAACTAGGTATGCCTTTATTTCCATTCCATGGCAACATTTCATTTTTAAAAATGTTGACTGATTTCAAATCGGTATACAAAACTTTTTAATGTTTTCTTTTGGTATTATTAGTGAATTTCCTTGCGTTGAGTATTTTTTCTCTGCAACTATATTAGACTTGAGTTAGCTCCACGTGTTAGTGTTTAATTCCACCAGTTATTTGCGATATTTGGAACGCTTGTTCCAGTTACTTGCGATGGTTTGGACGCTTTACTTTTAAAAAAATCTCTAATTGCGATAGTTTGAATGCTTTATTATTTAAATTTCTAGTTACGACCTTGTGAAGAATTTTACTGTGTGTGTCTCGCAATTTTACGATATTTTGGAGGTTATAGTTATTTTTATAAGTTTCTTATTGCCAACTACAAGACGTTGTGTTTTTGGATGTAAAACGACAGGTAAGGATGAAATTTCATTAATATGATAATATCAATAACCTCTACTAAGTAATAATGGCAAATATTATGTTTGTTAAACGTATTACCAGAGTAAATTTATTGGAGCAAACAATTGAATGTCAGTTAACGAAAAAGTCAATATTTTTATATAAATAAGTTATTTATTTAGTCTCTTTTATACCCGATATTATCATACCACGAAAGGGATACATGTTAATTAACTAATCATAATTTACAATGGAATAATTGTGGGATACCACACCATATTTTATTTTAAAGTAAATGCTTGTAGGAAATATAGAATATCAAACAATTAATTAAATTCCTACACTAAAAGAATCACCATAATTAACAGCCTTTAGTAGCCTACTAGTGGATATAGAGCACTCTGTAGAGGAGGCTTTGGCCTACTATAGCATGTTGGCCAGAGTTTTGTTCTAAGTTTTCCTTCTGTTTGCCATGCTGTTCTCTTGCATAGTTTACTACTTAGTTGGCTCTTACAATACCAAATACAAAATTGTTATGAAAAATAATAATACAAATAAAAATAAAGGAGACATAGACAAAACATTGCCGGACCTATAAAACAATGAAGTATTTTTAAATTTAGACAGCCTGTGATCACAGCCAGTGTAATTTGGTTGAAATGTCAGGAAATTCAATGGATTGTGTCTGTTTAGTGATCACATGAATTCCCATATAGATACATAATTATTATAACAGACTGCAAAAAATTAAAATCAAAAATCTCAATAGCTACTCTTGAGTGGATTGAATCATTTTCCATAAAGAATGAAAAGGACGACCTAAATAACTGCACAAGTTGATTATAGTACTGACTCTATAATGAATAGATGATATAATCGCCTTACATTTAAGAAAAGAGTGCGCGAACTTCTTCTGAGTGAATTGGCAGTACAGTCTCAACGCTAGTACCCGTGTATATATTATACTTGTTTATATATTTGTATATATATTGATGGTGGTGTATGTTTGTGTATATCATGTATGTATTGATATAATTGTGTATGTTTGTTACATCTGATGTAGTCTTTATGTATTATTTGCTTAATTACTATTTATCGAGTTAAATATTTATTCCTTGCACCTACCGCATCATATTTCTGCAACACCCGAAGGTTGACTGGTAGATAATGCCTAATGGCATTAAGTCCGCCTTTGTACTTCATGTGCACAAAGTTAATAAATAAATAAAATAGTTTTTGTTTAACAGTGGGACTTATTCGCAATTTAATTATTTAAAAGGTATGATCCCTTCTAAGCCCTCTGTATAACAAACTATGTGTAAAATGCATTAAAAGCTAAAAACAGTTATGAAATGTATAATAAGGACCAGTTTCACCACAAAGTATTAAAAACCCTGATGGATTAATTTAAACATATTTTCCAAATAACTATGGATTTAGGTTTCATATAGAGACATAAGTATTAGGTATACATTTAAATATCACCAGCAATGACAAATCATACATAACTATTTAAAACTTTATCAGATACATGGGAATTGGCCCTAATTTGTGTGTATTTATTTAAAATAAAATCATTTTTTAAGGTGTCACTATCTCTATCACCCAACCTACGAAAATCCACAGCGATTTAAGACCTGAGGGAATTTGGCCGGAACATTGTTAAGTGGTTTAACTGATGATGAAATTTATCTCAGAAGGAAAGTGTGTGATAAACATTTTAGACCACAAGACAGAAACAGGAACAATCATTTGAATGCTCTTGCTGTTCCTTCACTACTACAACCAGGTATGTATCATTCTTGTTGCAAGTAATTATTTTAATTGATAAATTGTTCCATTAATCTAAAAAGGTTTATTTGTTTTTACTCAACTGCGTCAGAAATAGGACGGCATCATAAAGTATTTAGTAAGCTTACAAAACAATGTCAGTTAGTCAATCGAATTATATAAATAGATGTTGTGATATTTGTTTTTTGCCTATTCAGTTCATTACTTATAAGCAACGGGGTTTTATTTGTGTTGTAACGATAATCTTATTAACATGAAAGTTTTATATGTAGTGTAAATCTATCATTTAAAGAACCCGAAGGGCTAGAAATATACATTTTGTTCGTGAATTTTTGGACAAAAGCCAATTCGATTTTATAATGTTTCACAAACTTAAGTGTATAAAATGATATAGAGGTTTCTAAATTTTTTTTTTTCTAAACTGAATAGTTTGCGCGAGAGACACTTCCAAAGTGGTAAAATGTGTCCCCCCCCCCTCTTGTAACTTCTAAAATAGGAGAAGGATAAAACTAAAAAAAAAATATATGATGTACATTACCATGTAAACTTCCACCGAAATTTGGTATTATAAAATAAAAATTATATTATGTTACTTGCTGCTGTGGAACCCTCCATGGGCGAGTCCGACTCGCACTTGGCCGCTTTTTTTTAGACTGGCTTCGCCCCACGGCGTCACATACGGTATGATAATAACCGCGGGTAACATCGCGGTTATTTGCTATTTTTTATCAAGCTCCGACACGACACTTCGTGTTAGGTATGAGTTTTACGAGTGAATCAATGTGTCTATGTGTGTATATCTCTCTGTGGGTTCTTGTGGCATCATAGCTCCTAAACGGATGATTTTGATTATTTATTTTGCCAAAAAGAGACTTGGCCGAGTTTTCTAAGCTTGGAAAGTTTGCTAAGAGCGTGTTATAATTAATAATATTTTTTTAATTTATTTATCTTCATTGTATACACAAAGTTAAATAGTACAAAAAAATCAGTTACAAAGTATGTAAATGAATTGGCGGTCTTATCGCTCACGGCCACGGTATTTAAATTTTTGGTTAAATACCTATGTTTATCGCGTGAAGCTGGGATCGGCTGCTAGTATTATATAATTATATTTACAACTAGCTGAGTCCCGCGGTGTCACCCGCGGTTTTTGCCGTACCGCGGGTAACGTCGCGGGGCGAAGCTAGTCTAAAAAAACTAGCCTGTTACTCCTTATATCATCAGCTACATATCAGTGAAAGTCCTGTCAAAATCGGTCCAGCCGTTCCAGAGATTACCCGGAACAAACAGACAGGCCGACAGACAGACAAAATTTTTAAAAAATACATTTTTGGTATATATATGCCGTGTATAGTGTATTTTTTTATATTTGAGTTGATGGAATGAAAGGTAAATTGCGGTTTACTATTTATGACGTAGTAAAAAAAAAATACTGACTAGATCTCGTTCAAACTAATTTTCAGTGGAAGTTTGCATGGTAATGTACATCATATATTTATTTTAGTTTTATCATTCTCTTATTTCGAAGTTATAGGGGGGGGCATTTTGTCACTTTGGAAGTGTCTCTCGCGCAAACTATTCATTTTAGAAAAAAATTAGAATAAAATCCTCAATATCATTTTTGAAGACCTATCCTTAGAGATACCCCACATGTATGGGTTTGATGAAAAAGAAAATTGAGTTTCAGTTCTAAGTATGGGAACCCCCAAAATGTATTGTTTTTTTTAATATTTCTGTGTGAAAATCTTAATGCGTTTTACAGAATACATCTACTTACCAATTTTCAACAGTATAGTTCTTATAGTTTGGGAAAAAAATGGCTGTGACATACGGACGGACAGACAGACATGACAAATCTCTAAGGGTTCCGTTTTTTGCCATTTGGTTACAGAATCCTTAAAAGTAGCCTAAGTTACTCCTTGTATCATCATTAGCGAAAATCCCGTCAAAATCGGTCCAGCCGTTCCAGTAATTAGCCAGAACAAACAGACGGACAAAAATTTAAAAAAATGTTGTTTTGGTATATGTACCATGTATACCTACATACATATGCATTTACTAAAAAGCAGTTGTTTTAATATTACAAACAGACACTCCAATTTTATTTATTTGTATACTCGTAGATGACTAGTTGAGCCCCGCGGTGTTATCTGTGGTACAACGACAACCGCAGGTAATGCCGCGGGGCAAAGCTAGTCTTAGCCTAAATCACTCCGTCTATCATCAGCTATTTGCCAGTGAAAGTCCCGTCAAAATCGGTCCAGCCGTTCCAGAGATTAGCCGAAACAAACAGACAGACAAGAATTGTAAAAAAAAAATTACATGGTACATATACCAAAACAACATTTTTACTAAAAAAATGTTGTTTTGGTATATGTACCATGTATACCTTACATACATATGCATTTAGTAAAAAGCGGTTGTTTTAATATTACAAACAGACACTCCAATTTTATTTATTTGTATAGATAACTAGCTAAGCCCCGCGGTGTTACCCGCGGTACACCAACAACCGCGGGTAACGCCACGGGGCAAAGCTAGTCTTAAAAAGTAGCCTAAATTACTCCTTTTATCACAGCTATCTGCCAGTGAAAGTCCCGTCAAAATCGGTCCAGGTATTCCAGAGATTAGCCGGAACAAACAGACAAACAAGATTTGTAAAAAATGTTGTTTTGGTATATGTACCATGTATACCTTACATACATAATTATGCATTTAGTAAAAAGCGGTTGTTTTAATATTACAAACAGACACTCCAATTTTATTTATTTGTATAGATGACTAGCTAAGCCCCGCGGTGTTACCCGCGGTACAACAACAACCGCGGGTAACGCCACGGGACAAAGCTAGTCTTAAAAAGTAGCCTAAATTACTCCTTTTATCACCAGCTATCTGCCAGTGAAGTCCCGTCAAAATCGGTCCAGCTATTCCAGAGATTAGCCGGAACAAACAGACAGACAAAAATTGAAAAAATAATGTTATTTTGGTCTATGTTTCGTGTACACATAAGTGTACAATATGCATTAAGTAAAAGCGGTATTTTTAACCGACTTCAAAAAAGGAGGAGGTTCTCAATTCGGCCGTATATATGTTTTTTTATGTGTGTTCACGGATAACTTCGTCGTTTATGAACCGATTTTGATTTTCTTTTTTTAATGAAAAGGATATGTCCCAACAGTGATACCATGATAAGGACATTAAGATCTGATGATGGCATCCAAGAGAAATCGAGTCGAAACTTGAAGCCGGTTTTTGTTATAATTTTACTTGTAATATTACAAACAGACACTCCCAATTTTATTTATTTTTAATCGACTTCTAAAAAGGAGGAGGTTCTCGATTCGACCGTATATACATATATTTTTATGTGTGTTCGCGGATAACATCGTCGTTTATGAACAGATTTTGATGATTAGACAATACTAAAGTGTTGCATTTAGCATTAAGAAAATTAAAGATATTTTGATTTCATTTTCAGAAACACAACCTGAACGCACACGCTGGCGGCCTACTACATTTGTCACTAAGACTACGCATTCAAGGTATGCAAGCCATTTGGAAAATGTTGTCCAAAAAAATGGTTTTGATACAATGTTGTGCAGAAATTTCAATCAGGACCATAAACTTGAGTCATCAATTTAGAATCTGCTAATATTGTGTTTAATTATTAATTATTATTGTGTATGAAGGGAACGACGATGTGAAAAATGCCTCAAGAATATTTTAATAAACACAAACATAATAAAACAAAGAAATAAAATAATTCGTTTTATTTACCACTTTCCTTTCTTGTAATCTACACTACTTCTCAAAAACGCAGCTTTTGTTATCTAATAATAGTATTTTTTTTAAATTCACGCAAATAAATTATTACAAACAAAAACTGTGTTTTTAAGAATTAGGTAGTGTAGACATACGTAAACCAATTTTATTAAACGTTGTAGCACACAAAGATTAGATTACGTATGTGTGAGTAAAACATGTAATGTAGTTTACGGGTCAAGATTAATAGATGGCGCCAAACATCGGGGACAATTGACAGCGCCAAGATGACTCTCTATCTATAATATATACATTGTACTCTGTGGCTACATCGTCAACGTTCAAAGCTGTTACATTTTTTGCGACGTGTGGTAATGAAGTTTGCGCCTCTATAGGTATATCTCAATGCCCTACAGTAACAGACGATAGATGTAGAAAATGTCATAGTTAGTCAGAAACCATTCAACATATTACTGGAGCATGCCCCAATCTTGCACAAACAGACATAGACACAACCAAATTGCAAATATCATACACCAAAGATTAGCTCTCAAACATAAACTTATCCCGGATACACATTCACCATACTATCAATATACCCCTAAAGCAGTTTTAGAAAACAATACATATATAATATATTATGACCGTGCAATACTAACCGATAGGACCCACACACTACAACCGCCCCGATATAACCGTACAAGACAAAATAAATGAAACCACTTTTTTGATCGATATATCTGTTCCAAATACTCACAACCTACAAAAAACAATAGCAGAAAAAATAAATAAGTACACAGACCTTAAGGATGAAGTTTTAAGGATCTGGAAACAACAAAAAGTATACATTGTCCCTATAGTATTGTCCACCACTGGTATTATCCCGAAACACATACACCACAGCCTGAAACTCCTTGATCTGAAACCCAATACCTATATACTCCTACAAAAAGCTGCTATACTGAACACCTGCAGAATCGTCAGTAAGTTTCTGCAAATAGACGAGCAGACACACAATGCAATAGACTTACACACTTAATTCACTTGTACATAAAACCGTGACATTTAGTTGACTTAGTCCGTAAATGCCACTTAAATACTACCAGCGAAAGCTGAGGAAAAAGAAATCACCTAAATAATAATAATCTTTATTAGCAATCCAGATTATACATAATTTTGTGTTGGTGTTAGCCGCACTAGGCTCAGCCTGTATCGCGGCTAGCTATTGTACGATTTACAAATTGGACATAAGGTATAGGGACATAAACTAATAAATAATACTGGTTTAAACAAAGTTTGATACAATTAGATATAAGGGTAAAATGTTATTATGTTTGTAGTAATTGTGTTGTGTGAATAGTGTGTCATGTTGTGTATTAAGTGTGTATGTGGTGTGTGAGGTGTGAAGGATCAATTCATTTACACAACTGGTTTCAGAAATTGTTCTAGTTCACGGTAACTAAAGCCTATTATAAACTCGGAAACGCTGATCTGTGTTTCACGGGCGGTTTTATGTCTAATGTCTAGTTTGTTTGCGATTGAATTGTAAAGGTACGGGAACATAAATTTTTGTGATCTTCACGCAAATGAGGTTTTGGTTCTATTAGTATTGACTTTAAATACTCGTTGTGTTAACTTATCTTTGTATTCTGGTGAGTTGAGGACATACTTATGGATGGAAATAACGGCACGCATTATATAAATACCACGAACACTAAGTAATTTAGATTCTCTGTACAGACTTGCTGTAGAGAATTTGATAGGTTTTTTAAACATGACCTTTAAAACCGATCTTTGCGCTCTTTCTCATTGTAACAGATGTGAAGATGATGTGCCGCCCCGTCTATACAATATGATAATATGGATTGGCAAAGTGATATATAAATAAATTTTAGCAGTTTTATATCGGCTACATCCCTAAGTTCTACAAAAACATAAATTAATTTCCTAATTTTGGCAGATAACGTACTAATGTGTTCTTTGTAGGTAAGTTTCTCATCTATAATGACACCTAGATATTTTACAGAGGAAGATTTTTGAACTTCACTGCAGTTGCAGTTGTGTCTATTAAGTACGTTCGCTTCCATTTGATTAAGATCACATGTGTGGATGCGGATTTTAGTGATAAGAACAGGAGAAGAGGCGACTGTTTTATGAAAACAAAGAAAATTAGTTTTGTCAGTATTTAAGGTTAGTAGATTGTTACTTAACCATTTCGCTATTTCTGACATACCATCTTCGGCAGTTAGAATGCAGTCATTCCAGGTTGCGCCATGAAATATAATTGCTGTGTCATCTGCATAACCAACTATTTTAGCATTTCTAAGGGGTACCTGGGAAAGATCATTAATGTATAGTAGGAATAGCGTTGGTCCCAGCACGCTACCCTGGGGTACTCCAAAAGACGTTTCCTGCTTAGAACTCAGCCAAGAATCTACTCTCAAACATTGCCTCCTTTTAGTAAGGTAACTCCGAAACCATTCTAGGGCCATACCTCTGATTCCAATGTTATCTAGTTTCGTTAACAAGATTGGGATGGCTACAGTGTCGAAGGCCTTAGCTAGATCCAAGAAGACTCCCATACAGGCACGGCCATTATGTAGATGATCAGTGATTTCATCCGTTAAAAGAGTAACAGCATCTTGAGTGCATTTATTAATAGATATTGTGTTATTAGATTGGGTTTATTAGATATTGATATTTTTTTGGTAATCAAAATTCATTTATTTCATACCCAGCTCGTAACATTACGTTATACAACAGCATTCAAAGAGAAGGAAAACTTGACAGCCTATATGTACCTAGCAGTAACCCATCTGGTCATCGTGGTATAGTTGGCCAAAACCTCCTTTCCATGTAGAGGTCTATGTGCAGCCAGTTTATTTCTAACCGACTTAAAAAAAACGATGAAATTGATAACCTCCTCCTTTTGGAAGTCGGTTAAAAAGAAGGAGGTTCTCAATTCGACCGTATATATGTTTTTTTTATGTGTGTGATAACTTCGTCGTTTATGAACCGATTTTGATGATTATTTTTTAATGGAAAGGAGATATTCCAACGGTGGTACCATGATAAGGACATCAAGATCTGATAATAATAATAATAAGCAAAGCTAGCAACACTGAAAGCACAACATGGAATTTTGCACACATATTTTTCAATAATAAATTTTCTCTATTTATAACATTTTGGAGTAATAGAAAGCAACCAGAACAAGTTTTTATATATATACAAAATGGATTATTTGCATCGAAGCAGGATTAAACATAAAAAAACTCGTTTTACAAGAAAAATATTGTTGCGTTAGACATGACGTTTTGAACGTCATGTCACAACAATTTACTAAGAAATTCCGAATATGCTAACAAGGGCTAGACTTAGAGCACAGTTATTACCCCCGGACTCGTCGCCCCGCTCCGCCATACCACCCACGGAAGCAATAGTTGAAGTTTCAGCTGTTGAAGTGGCGTCGAGCTCATCTTCCAGCGACGAGTTTTTCTCTCCGCCGACGTCGCCAACACCTGTACGTCGGCAGGGGAGAGGCCGGCCACCGACCAGCTTGGGATCCCGAGGACCACTGACCTCGAACAGGGCCCCCGCTGCCGGTGGTGATGTGCGCCGCATGAAGTGGACACATTCTATAAATGAGAATGTCATGCGGGCATATTTTCGGGCTACAGAGCTGGGAACCAACCTTACAGCGTACCGTGTTCGACTAGTCTCTCTGTTTCAGGAGCTTGAGCCAGCCGTTAACGTATCCGCACAACGATTGTCGGATCAAGTACGAGCTATACAGCGCTGTCACCTGCTGGATGATGCCGTACTTGAGAGGATACGCTCGGACGTGCGGAATACTTTGACTGTCCCTTCTTCGTCACATACTGTACATGTGGTAGCTAATACGCAACAATTACCATACAATGAAGATGTTGATGAACAAGTGGAGAGTGAAATTATATCCGTAAGTACCCAATGTAATGATGGGATAAGGAGTGCTTTGGAGCATGCGATTCAGGAGTACCGGTATGCTAACTTTAATAACAGACCCCGGTTACCCCGTTTGCCCATACATAGACGCAATTTAGCATTGGTGGGTGCCCTGAATTCGTTATTACCAGATTATTTTGGTAATAGCGAGGATCTTAGTGATACACATTCTATTTTGTACTGTGCGGCTATGGCAGTTTGTCGAGTAGCTGGTGTTAAATTTGTTGAACAAATCACTACTCGACCCAAAAATGCTGTGCCAGCTTGGCACGGCAATAGAACGTCGTATTGCTGAGACCAGGACACTCATCGGTAAATTAATTGCATTTAAATTAGGTAATACACGGCCAAGAGTCATGCGCTTTGTGAAACAGGCATTCTTGGGGACTACCATCAGTCCTCAACAGTACATGTCGAGTGTCACGGAGCGCATTGACTTCTTGAAGCAGAAAGTTTATGCATGGGCAAATAGGATAAGACGGTACAAAAAATGAGGAGACCGGTTCAATCAGAATCGTATGTTCCAAAGAAATGAGAAGTGGGTGTATCGAAAATGGGAGGCACCGAATCCATGTAAGCGTGATGGGCACTTGCCAGATGAAAATGCCACAAATACATTTTGGCGTAACATTTGGTCGGTGCCTGTCACTCACACAGATGGTGATTGGATGCGGGATGTCAGACGCTCATGTGAGTCTATAACATCTATGGAACCAGTTGTCATTGATGAAGATGATGTAAGTTGTGCAGTCCGTTCATTGCCGAATTGGAAATCACCTGGTCCAGACGGTCTGCACAACTTTTGGCTTAAATGGTTCCGAAGCTCACATGCGTGTCTGGCATCTCAATTCCAGGCAGCATTGGATTCGGGGTCATTACCACAATTTTTAACCACTGGTATTACCCACTTACTCTATAAATCTGGTAGTGCCATGGATCCCAAAAATTTTAGACCCATAACATGTTTACCAACTATGTATAAACTTCTGACATCTATTCTGAGAGTCAAAATTTCTACACATATTAATAATAAGTTGATAATTTCCGTTTCTCAGAATGGATGTAGAAGTGGATCCCGTGGCACTAAAGAGCTCCTTATTACAGACATGATCATTAGCCAACAAGTACGTCGTAATCGTAAGAGTCTGGCGACATGTTGGATAGATTACAAGAAGGCCTATGACTCGGTCCCACATACATGGCTTTTGAAGGTGCTGGAGTTGTATAAAATTGATACAACTCTGTGCACTTTCTTAAAGTCGTGTATGGGGCAATGGAGAACAGTACTTCGCTATCCTGGATGTCGGCAGACTGCGGTAAACGACGTACTTATAAATATTGAGCGAGGCATCTTTCAAGGTGACAGTCTGAGTCCCTTGTGGTTTTGTCTAGCTTTGAATCCTCTAAGTACTCTATTGGAGGGTTCAGGGTTAGGCTATAGGTTGCAGAAAGATGATCGAGTTATATCTCACCTCTTTTATATGGATGATTTGAAACTATTTGCCCCCACTAAATTACAATTGACAGCGTTACTAAGGGTTACGGAAAACTTTAGTAATTCTATCAAAATGGAGTTTGGTGTAGACAAGTGTGCAGTCATGTATGTAAAGAAAGGTGTGATTGCGGAATCTGAAGGTATAGAGCTTTCAGATTCCACAAGACTCAGATCTCTGTCTGCAGCCGAAATCTACAAGTATCTAGGTTTTTCAAAGTCCTTAGGAATACCAGAATCTGATATGAAACAGTCGTTGCGGGAACGCTTCTTTAGCCGCCTGAAAAAAGTACTTAAAAGTCTTTTATCAGGCGGTAACAAGGTGCGAGCCTACAATGGTTGGGTCATGCCGATTCTGATGTATTCCTTTGGTATACTTAGATGGACTCAGACTGAATTAGATGCCCTAGACCGGAGAGTCCGTACATTGCTGACTGCATTCCGAATGCATCACCCACGGTCATCGGTTATGAGGTTGTATATCCCGCGAAAGTTTGGGGGTCGTGGACTATTAAATATAAAGACCCTACACAATCGCGAGATATACAATCTTAGAGAATATTTTCTTCACACTGATGTGGGAGTGCATCGTAATGTAGTTGCAGTGGATACCGGACTCACTCCGCTCGCTTTGGCTAAAGAGAATTGGCGCAAACCTGTAGTACTTGGTACTGATGATCGCAGGGAGGTATGGAAGGGCAAAGAACTTCATGGTCGGTTTTATCGGGCTCTTAATGGGCCCGATATAGACTTCAAGGCCTCAACTTCCTGGCTACGGTATGGTGATCTCTTCGGAGAAACCGAAGGTTTTGTTTGTGCGATTATGGACGAAGTTATCATGACGAATAACTATCGGAGGTATATCCTGAAAGATGGGACGGTCGACATCTGTCGGGCATGTCACCGTCCTGGAGAATCTATCAGGCATATTATTTCTGGTTGTTCTCGTCTTGCTAACGGCGAATATTTGCACAGACACAACCAAGTAGCCAGGATCGTACATCAACAGCTTGCCCTTAAATACAAACTTGTGAATTCAGAGGTGCCATACTACAGGTATGTGCCCGACCCAGTTCTCGAGAATGGTCGTGCTACATTATATTGGGATCGATCTATTATCACAGACAGGACTATTGTTGCCAATAAGCCTGATATTGTGGTGATAGATCGATTAGAGCGCCGCGCAATGATTGTCGATATCGCCGTTCCTCATGACGAGAATCTCGTGAAAGTTGAAAAAGAAAAACAAATAAAATATTTGGATTTATCTCACGAGATTGTCGAAATGTGGAATGTTGATTCGGTGATCATTGTTCCGATAGTCATATCTGTTCACGGATTAATTGCCAAGAGCCTCGACCAACACCTTAAGAGGCTCACGTTAGACGGCTGGATTAAGGGTCTGATGCAGAAGGCAGTCCTCCTTGACACGGCTCGTATTGTGAGGAGGTTCCTGTCTCTGGAGCCCTAACCACCGGTTTCTTGGTCCCTGTACCCGAGGTCGGTGGTCTACTATTTTTTATATTTTTAAATGTATTTGTTTTTATATTTATATTTAAAAATGTAATTAATATGTATATAGAAATGAAATAAAGAGAATAATAATATAATAATATTTTTATTGACCCATTAAAGTTTTAACAATTCAACAAGTTTTTAAAAGGCATGAATACAATGTACCAATTGTGTCTTATTAGCCTCCGCTGCTGAACTAGGTCGGAAACCTGTGCTTCAGCATACGGCGCCTCTTCCTATCGGCCATGTACATTAACTACAGCTTATAATATAGTTCCAGTATATAATTCTATTTATTCATGTTAGCTTTAAGTTTAATTTAATTTAGAAACACGAGAAAGCAAAAAAACAAGACAACTACTTAAAACTAAGATAATTTAGTGGTCCTCTGGGTGTGTTAAGTGCAGGGATGAATGTGTGTGTGTCAGAGGGTGAGTGAAAGTTTTTTTTTTTTTATGTTTAGCCCGCCAAAATGACTCTGCTCTGCCTGATGGAAAACATAAGCAGAATCCAAGAGTGGTGGTCACCATACTCACTGCGAATGCAGACAGTGCAGTATGGCGACCCACACTATGGCGGCCTAGTGATGCTACTGCATCTTTTAGTCCAGTCAACAAGTATGAAACTTGTTGACTAGACTAATTGGGCCCCCGGTCTCGCACTCACCAACGAAACACGACAGCACGAACGCTGTCATTTTACGTTGATTTTCTGTGCGAGGGTAGTACCGCCCCGGTCGAGCCGGCCCGTTTGTGCTGAAATCAGCGTGGCTCTACTACCTCCAAAGTTGTAGGTGTAGTGAGAAAGTGGAACTGTGCGAAAACCTGTTCGAATCTAACTATTGCAGAATAGTTAGTAGTGACTCTGTGTCGTCGTAAGACAGGCTTCCCAACCACTGTGATACAGCTGTTTTAGGGTTTTGTTTATTTAGGCGGTAAATGCAAATGACTTTATTCACTTTATTATATAAATAAGACCCTAAGAATGGAAAAAACCTACGCATAAATGATGTCTTTGGCCGAACTAATCCCTCACAAACTGCGTGACTTCTGCGTTTTTTGCTTGATTTAGAATCGTATTGTAATAAAGCGTGCTGTTTTATTAAAAGATTGATGATAAAAAGTTGTCGCACTGTAAGAACCTGGCAGTACTCATAAAGTTGATTGGAAGGGTATCGAAATGGTTTAAAAGTAGACACTTTCAAAATAGTCCTTTGAGAAACCTCAAGTCGCTTAAGAATAGTTTTAGATGCCCCGCCCCAGGATGAGATACAGTAAGTTATCAATGATTGGACTAAAGCAAAGTAAATCTGTTTAAAGACTGCAGGAGCGGTTACATATCTCAACGTTTTAAAGACATAGCTCAATTTACGTATTCTTTTACTTAATGCCAAGATGTGCATTTTGAAATTAAGATTTTCGTCAAGTATAACGCCTAAGTATTTAATATCTTTGGTATGTTCTAATGGTTTACAAGCGCATGTGATGTTTTTCGTAATACTGAAATTACAGTCATGAGCAATCAGACTTAAGGTAGTGCTTATAGAACCGCGGATTGAAAAAGTTAGGTATTTGTTTTTTGTACGTTTAAGCTTAATATGTTGTCATGTAACCACTTTTTAACACTGTCAAATCCATTTTGAGCAAGCTGGAATGCTTCATTCCATGTTTTAGCGGCGAAGATGAGGGCAGTATCATCTGCATATGAAATAATTTTGCCTTTAAACGAGGGTAGATATAGGAGATCGTTTATGTAAACAAGAAAAAGAGTTGGCCCAAGAATACTGCCCTGTGGCACGCCATATTTCACTAAAACCTCGCTGCTCGTATGGGAGTTCAATGCAACACACTGTGTTCGATCCTTCAGATAGTCCGCAAAGAGCTCAAGTTGAGTTCCCCTAATGCCGATGTGTTCTAGTTTAGACAAGAGGATTGGGATAGAGACCGTATCGAATGCCTTGGCTAGGTCCAAAAATATCGCAACGCACTTATTACCATTATCAAGATTGCTAGATAAGAAATCTGTGAGATTATTAACTGCATCAGCCGTTGATCTACCTCGCCGAAAACCATATTGATGATCAGACAAAATGCTATGTTTTTCTAAATAATCTATTAATCTGTTGTTGATGATTTTTTCTAAAATTTTTGATACCGACGGTAAAATTGAAATTGGCCTGTAGTTTTCAACACGGTCCCTATCACCACCCTTAAATATTGGACGAATTTGAGCTTTTTTGAGGTCCTTGGGGAAGACACCTTGCGACAAACACATATTAAATATATATATTAGATGCGGAACAAGGATGTTTTTGTGTTCCTTTAAAAGCCCATTCGACAGACCGTCACAACCCACCGTGCACTCATCCTTCAGAGAGGATATAATGTTGTAAATCTCTCTCTCGTCTGTTGTAAATAGTGCAAAAGAATTCAGGTTCCCATCAAGATGACTTTGACTATCTATCGGTCTCCTATTCTGAGTCAGTGTAATTTTTTCAGCTAAAGATTTGCCCACATTGCAAAAGTAGTTATTAATGTTATTTACTGAGCTCTGTGGTGTATCAGACAAGGTGAGCAATTCCTTCGGAAAACCAATTTCTTTAGATGTATTGGTAATAGTTTTTATTGTATCCCATAGTTTTTTGCTATCCTTGCCGGCTTTTTCAATTAGATCTCTGTCATAGTTACGCTTTACCTTCCTTAAGATTGTACTACATAAATTCCTGTAACGAGTGTAGGTAGTTTTTAATATTAGATTACTTGGATCTAGTTTAGACTGTTTGTGTAATTTATCTCTGTTTCGCATACAACGCAAAATTCCTTGGGTTATCCAAGGTTTTAGAATTCGTTTTCGGCGTGGAAGTAGAACCGTTTTAGTATTTTTGTTTACAGCGACTTTCAGTGCATCGATAAAGTAAGTCAAAGCAAAATTACAATCATCTGTTTTATAAATTGGACTAAAATTTATATTACTTATGTCTTTTCTTAATCCTTCTTTGAAAATTCTGTTATGGGTTGTATAAGTGTATTTACGAGTTTGTTCTTTTTTAATACATAATATTACTGATTTATGGTCTGTAAGTGTAGATTGTGGTATAATAGTGATACAATTAAGTTTGGTTTTCAAAATTACATGATCGATACAAGTATCACTTGCGTCTCGAGTTACACAGAAATGTGCTGGGAGTAGACCATGATATGCAGTAAGAGCCAGATAGTCATTAGTAGGCGCGCTTATGTTCACAGATGCTATGTCCAGGTTCAAATCCCCAATAATTTCAACATTTTTAAACTGAGACAAGGATTTTAATATGTTGTCTAGAGATGTAAGAAAAGGGTCAACGTTGATGTAAGAAGGAGAACGGTATATGGCCAGAATAGCAGTGTCAGTTTTACCTATTTTAACAAGTAAGCAGTTGCAATTTAATACAACAGGTTCCTCAATATAGAAGCTCAATTCTTCTTTGATGTACACGACAACACCATCATTTTGAAGAACGTTTGTGTTAGTCATGAAAGAACAGTACCCAGTTAGCTTCGGAACAGAAAGTACATGCGACGCCCAACATTCAGTGAGGATCAGTATGTCGAAACCAACCTTTAGTCTACTTAACAAAATCTGAAAGCCCGAAAAATTGCAGTTTAAACTTCTTATATTTTGAGTTAGAACCGTTAGTGATGTCTGCGAAGGAAGGAATTTGTTGCACTCGTCAACAGGACATTCATGGCACTCCGAAACAGAAAATTCATCGATATCCCTTGATAGATTATTTATGTTAGCCATCGAAAAGCTTAAGATATAAGTGAATCCACTGGATTTCTACCTGTCTGTCCCTCGCCCACCACTGGTTGCCGGTTCCTAAATACGATATATTACTGCACTTTAAATGTTTAAGGCAGTTCTAACTATCTTCTAGTGTGTAGTGTGTGTAGTGTATAATTATATAAAAATAATTTGTAAGCATGCAACATATCAAATAATACAAAATAAAGCCACATATCATCGGCCATAGCACTATAGAAAGCCCCATTAAATAAACAGCAGTCACCGTCGCACAGGCCAGTCACTTCGCCTTTCTCAGGTCCTCAATATTCTTTTCAGAATCAATCCTAATATGGGGGGCCTTTTCTTCTTTTCGCAAGTAAATGACGCCATGCGAAGTCCAGCAGAATGAATACCCATACTGCTGCTGAAATGTTCTAGCTAAATAAAAGAGCTTTTGATGATAGCATCCAAGAGAAATCGAGTCGAACCTTGAAGTCGGTTTTTGTTATATGTATTTGTTTTTAAAAGACAGGTCTCTCTTCAGGAATACTTCCAGGTCAACCGTGCAGTCTTGCATCAGATATTTTAGTCTACGTGATGATGCCTTCGCATACGGAAACGAAAGCAGGATGGTACCTATACGGAACCAAGTATAGTTACACTAGCTTTTGTTTGCGGCTCCACCCGCGTTTATGTTGGTTATCGCGATAAAAAGTAGCCTATGTCCTTCCTCAGGAATCAAAGTATCTCCATGCTAAATTTCATTGAAATCTGTGCAGTGGTTTAGCCGTGAAAACGAGACAGACAGACAGAGTTACTTTCGCATTTGTAACATAAGTATGGAAGAATGGATTTTAAAAGTACAAAATACCCTAGGCTGTTTCTTTTAAAATATTGAAAATTATGATTGTTTAAAAAACTGACATTTCAGGCACTAAAAAGAAAAAAAAAACTGTTTTAAAGTTCAAATTTTTATTTCCATTCCAAAAGCCAACATACCAATATGCAACCGAATAATTATTACGGTCTCAAGTCCTTGCTAAGAAAGAAAAAATTAAATGCATTGTCATAGCATGTCTATTTTCTTTCAATTATCTAGTTATAAAACTAAAATATAAAAATTAAAAGAAATATGACACACTACCAAAGGCACCGCCTTATTAGGCAGGTCTTATTAGAGATATTATAACGTAGCACAACTTTCGCTGTGGTTTTTAAATCAAATAAAATGGGCTTAATAAAATTTAGTAATCCTACAAACTTTGGTAGGATAATAAAAACTATAAAAAAAGTTCAAAACAAACCACAGAGAGAGTGTAGCACTTCATTTTACACTAACTAAGTATATAATCGTGACAATGCGCCATTCAAGACAGTTGCACAAACTCCATTTACAACAGTTCTCTAAGGACATGACACTTCATACATTCAAAGCAATTATTTTTAAATGTCATTATACGAATAGAAATACTGTAAACTATTTCTAAAATAATGATACTTATTAACAACACTGTAGCTTAGTGTGTTTTAGTCGATTTTGTATTCCGATGGGTAGTTTAATTTTAAATTAAATATCTCAAAAGCAAGTATCTGGCTTTTTGCAAGCAAACACAAGACCTCATAGAATAGATCAGAGCAGTGTAGGCCTATTAATTATAAGGTCAACGCCCCTCACATTTATGTAGGTCTTGAAAATAGCGACTCTGTGTGTGTTGATTTATAATATTTAAATATTTTTCTATTGATAATTACGTACAGATATTTATGAAAACCATACATATTACATTGCATTTATACATTTGAATTTCATATTTAGAATTTGCAGGCGTCGTCAGCCTGCCACACAAGCAAACTTGGGAGACGATTCTATAGTTTTAAAATTATGTAATTTAATCCCTATTCAAGATAAATGCAATACTATTAAATAACAAGCAAGACGCGCAGAGTCGCACAATGTATGTACATTTAAATTTTCGTTATGGTAAATAGGACCATAGACACAAATAAATAGATATTTTATAGAAGAGGTATGTTTAGACCTTATTAATGAAAATGCATCTAAATGGAAAAAGAAACGTCTTTAAAGTTAATTGACGTTCCTCAATTATAAATATATCAACAAAAACATATAATCAATTCACAAAATAAATACGACACAGTGAAATAAATACACACATAATTAATCAATATATTGATAACAATGATTATACATTTAATCAGGCACATTTTAATTCAATGATATAATAATTCTATTTGGAAATGAAATCTAAAATCGTATTTTTTACAGAAATATTTCGTATATTTGACATATGATATTTAATTGGCAACACTGTCATATTTACGTACTCTTTACACTTCAGAACCGGTAATTAATAAGATCATGACGTATTTACAACGCAGTCAAGCTAAGTTTGCACCTCGCGTCGATAACGTCACACTTAAGCTTAGGTACGGTATGCAAAAAAGGTATTCGCTATTAAAATTCGACTTTAAAAAAATGAAACGAATGTTTGTTACAAATGTCGGCTAAGTCAATTTTCTGTAACAATTTGCAAATATAGCTATTTATTTATGTAATAATAGCTATTTATTTATGCGCCGCATGCCAGCGAGTTGCAAACTTAGCTCGGCTGCGTAGTAATTAAAGTTCGTCCGAATAAATACTTGTTTGACATTAGAATCACAACAGTCTATGCGCAAATAACCAAAAAAAATACTGTTCGGCAAATTACTGATGTGTCTATGGTACTGAAGTTTTACGAGTACAGTAAATATTAAGGTTTGAACTTAAGTGTAGGTATAATTTAAAACTTAAAAGATGTTATGAATAATGGATATGTTTCGATTAAAAGTATGTTGAGTGCATACTTAAATTTTATTGAAGCACTAGTATTCAGTCTTTAGATTTTTAATCAGTTTTTTTTCACAACTATTAAGTCATGGAATTAGATTTACTGATACGATATATTGGGTAAAAAATCTATGCCTTTCAGTATCATCTGTACATAATTTGTTTCTATTTTTATGTTAGTTTTTTAGAGACCGCTAGCAAGTTTCAAAAATTTAAATGTAAAAAGTAGTTTTTTATACTTGCTAGGGTTATCTGAATACGTACAAGAAGATACAAAAAAGGTAATGTTTATATATAAATATTAAGATATATTGTAGAATATCTGTCACACAGCGCATTCTCACCCATTTTAAGTAACCTATCAAATAATTGTACTAAAATAGGCATGCTTCTATTCTACGTACAAACTTATGAAACGTTTGTCAATTGTTAGTGTATTAATATTAAAAAATAAACTAGACTACCTAGTTTGAATGTCATCTGATACAGATGATTTTTTTTTTGGAACACTTTTATTTTATTTGAACATTTTTTTCTTAATGAGCAATAAAAGATGTCTAATAACAATCGGATTCAAATATTCACCCTCTCTTTCTAATCAGTGTTATTTCCTCTAACTCTGTCCCAGCTCACATTTTTTCTTATTCATTTCAAGTTATTAAAAACTAACGTTTAAAATGGTTACTATTCGAAATATGCCTATACATAAGTTTTTCCATAGGCATTCTGGTTAGTAACAACCTCAATCGAACACTTCGTCTACCCAACGTCTAAATGTTAGTAAAATAATAAAAATTATTGCCTCACGCAATACTGGTTAATTGCCTAGTCTACCGTCTTTCTCAAAACTCACATCCGGGGTAAAAAGCACAAGTGTGCTAATACAAAAAGCCCAGTATCTCTATGGTCCTTGCCAACAGCATTTTTTTCATAAAATGTGAATATACATTATGGTTATTCACATTTAAAAATCGAACACATAGATGTGTTCGAACGTAGATATCACCACAGTTTTGAATGGTTTCCGTCCATGTTCAGACTGGGGGAGGTCCTCTTACGTAGCGTAGTTGAGGAGTCAAGGTTTGGGCCAGAGAGTTCAGGGCGTCACAGCACCTGGGACGCTCGACCAACCACGCAGCGAGGAGTAAAGCCACCAGACAAATTTGGATTGGTAGCGATGAGCGTAGGACTCGCCACACCCAACCTCCGCGGGGGCTGTAGTCAGGGTCTCCAGCACCAGTTTTGTTACCAGCTATGGTAGTTATGCCGTTCTCTTTGCTGCAAAAATAAAACTCATTAATATAATATTTCGAAGTAGGGCTATTTGGGACTAAGCATATGCTCTGAATGATGTTATAAATAGCAACATCCTATCCTACTAATATTATAAACGCGAAAGTTTGTAAGTATGGATGGATGGATGTTTGTTACTCTTTCACGCAATAACTACTAAACGGATTTGGATGAAACTTTACAGTAATATTGCTTATACATCAGAATAACACATAGGCTACTATTATCAGCGATAACCCACATACACGCGGGCAACAGCTAGTTAAACATAAAATGTTTTTTCTTTCAAATACGTCATGAAGTAAAGTGAAAGTAAGACTATCTATCTTTCTGTTACGTTTTCACGGTTAAGCCGCTGCACTGATTAAAATTTTTGGCATGGAAATACTTTGACTCTTAAGGGAGGACATAATGCTCTTAACCGCTATTAAAGACACACATGCGGGCGGAGTCGCGGGCAAAACCTAGTAGTGTACGTAAAGGAAGACGTCTATAAATTGTATCAATAGTTTATTATGTGCAACTGACTGAAATAGTAACAATGTTCCCCAGGGTTTAATTTTATTACATGTACCAAAATTTGTGATTCACTTGTAAGTAAAATAATAGGAATTGTTTTGAACTTACGTTTCCTCATTAATATTTAGATCTGGAATGCTTTGTTCTACTAAAGCGCGACACGATTCCTGGAGTGTGCGTACTTCATTTTCTGTCTGCTCCATGCGCTGAAATCAAATGATAACTATAACATAGTTCTCAATGTGGAGATGGATGGATAATAATACTGAGTATAAATAAATATAAATAAGCTAAGCAGAGCTTGTGTTATGGGTACTAGACCACTGATACAAATACATATATACTTTTTTTTTGTAAATACGTACATATTATGCATAGAAAAACACCCAAACTGCGAAATAAATATTTGTAGACCATACAAACATTTGGTCCTACCCGGGAATCGAACCCGAAACCTCATGATCAGCAGTCGCACACGCCAACCGCGAGGCCAACGAGGCAGTCAAACAAGTCCATCCAACAAAGAAAACTTAAAACAAACCCTATACCAATTACCAACTCCCTGTACCAATTCAAAGTCAAAAAGATTTTATTCAAATAGGCACTTATTTTACACGCATTTATGAATAGTCAATTATTAATATTTAATAAATCGATTGATTCTAGTCGCCAGTTCCAAGTGCAGCCTACCCTTCATGGAGAAGAATCTGGCAAGAAAGTCCATTGTTGCTCCTTTTAAAAATAATAATAATAGGGTTTACAATTATTTTTTTTACTATGATACTTGAATGAGAACGAAGTCGACCAAAGAAAACGAAAAAAAGTTTGGAGTCATTGCTGCACAGCCTTGAGCTAACCAATCATGCGCCGTTATTACTAAAAACTGCAAGATTTTATATTGTTTCTTCGCAGTTCATTAATTCGTTCGGCTAGTGTGGTTTATGGCCAAAACTTTATTTCTAAGGAGATGTCTATGTTCAGTAGTGGACTGTTAAAGGTTGTTGATGTGATCGTTTTTACCCGACTGCGAAAGAAGGAGGGTTATGTTTTTCGAGTCTATGTATGTATGTATATTTCTTTGGCACGCCCTAGAGCCTAAACGGATTGTCCTATTTTTATGTCAGTGGTCAATAGATTCGTTTTAGTCGTGAGAGTGACACTGAGTAGGTACATCAGAATAAAAAAAATAAAAACTGGATTTTATAAAGATGGCAGATATTAACACAGGCGGGTTTATTTTCTTTTAATAATTTTACTTGTTGTGAATTAGGTACCTTTGCAATAGATTCGTTTTACTCGTAAGAGTAACACTGGGCAAACCAAAAATAAAAAGAAAAAAAAACTGGATTTAATAAAGATGGCAGATATTGACGCAGTCGGGTTTATTTTCTTTTAAATAATGTTACTTGTTGTGAATTACCTTTGCAATAGCTCTCTGTGCAGGCGAGTTGGGTGCAAGTGCAGCCTGCAGCCTTCGAGCAAGCTCTCGCAGCGCTCCAAGGCGTCTCGCACGTCTTCCCGCACCATCGCTGTCTCCGTCAGAGATACCCGAGTCCGATAGCGAGTCGCAGGTCGAACTACCCTGGAAAATTAATAAAGGTTACTTGCATATTGTTGTTCCTTCAAATTACTTTTTTTAAATAGAATATCTTCAGAAACGGGAAGAGCCATAGGCTCTGAACTCGGCATGAATAGGCTAGCTCAACCGGAGTGATACCACGGCCTCACAGAAAACCTGTGTGAAATATCGCTTGCACTGTGTTTCACCGACTCTCCCCTCCCCCATCCTCCGAAGGTCGGCAACGCACTTTTGAAGCCTCTGGTATTACGGGTGTCCATGGGTGGCAATAATCGCTTACCATCAGGTGATACGTTGCCCCCTATTCCGTAAAAATAATAATTACAGAATTTCGTTGTAAGTTTTGTTGTGTTTCCTTACCTTCTTCTTTTCGACCAAAGATGCGGCCAACTGTCTTATTTGAGTAGCAACTTCGTTTTGGTCACCGATAGCAGTTCCACGGTCCCTTAGCGCTTCCAATGTTGCCAGGTCTCCTCTTAAGGCACCTTGGAGCTCACGCAGTGCACTCTCCCATTCTGTCCACGCGCAAACTGCCTTTTCCAGTGAGAGTAGTTCGTTTGAGGTTCTAGAAAAAAATATTAATTGTACAGAAAGTTTAATGGCGAAAAAAGTTCATGGCAAATAGCTATGTACTTTTCCAATTAAATTGTGTCTCACTTACTTTTGATGTGCATCGTCCCATGCAGATTGCAATGTAGTCAATTCTTTCGCCAGCCCTCCGTCATCATTCTCCGTGTCACCCAAAACGCGACGCACAGATACCGTCAGTTTCAGCATCGAGACTTTGCATTCTAGAAGACGAGACAGGCGATCCTGGAATAAACAAAAATTAATTATAAAAGCAGGAGGAGACTTACTTAAAACTATACAGATGTCCGAAATTATCCCCATGTCAACTTCTAATTTCATTAAGTTAACGAAGATGACATATTTATATATTTAAAATAATTTTAGAGCTTGATGTTATACATCGATAAACAGAATTGCAAGAAATGGAATCGAAAACATATTCCCGCGCAGAAATATATACAGGCTAGTTTTTTTTTTTTTTTTTTTTTTTTTATGTTTTAGCTGCGCCAAAATGACTCCGCTCTGCCTGATGGAAAGCATGAGCAGATTCTAAAAGTGGTGATCACCATCCTCAATGCGAATAGCTAGTACCGTCGGTAAGCGTAAATGTCTGTATAAGTGGAGATCTATGAGAAAGTCTCAACATTATAAATATAAATTAGGCTTTCTAGAGGTCGTCATCCTTAACGCTGTAGAATCTATAGATAGTTCAGGTCCAAGAACCTGGTGAAATCATGGTCAACTTACCTTTAATTCTTCAATCCTTCTGTGTAGTTGAGCTCTGGTGTGCGGTTGTGGAGCACAGTCTCCGGGCTCGCAGATATCGTCTAGGGTTTCTCTCAATGCTGTAATTTCTCTGCGCAAACGTCGTGCACCACCACGTCTGGTCGCCGCAGCACGTAATGCCGACCATCTTGCCGATACGGCTGTTGAAAGGAACAGAGTATTCATTTTATGTTTGTGTTGCATTACCTGAACTGGAGATTGGAATCAGGGGTTCAATAACGTTCTAAGCCTGGTTTCAACCAATCATGTAAAGCGGAGGTATATCAGGCAAAAATCGGTTATTTTGTTTATCGTTACCGTCGTACCATTGTTTGTTTTTTGATAAATAAGAAGGAATAAATATCACAATGATAAATGACTTTACGTACGTACGACTTTGTACATTTAAAATCATTTTACACTCTGTTTTCTAATTGTTGATAATTTTATAAAATAATGATCTAAATGCAGAATAACTATAAATTCTCAAAATTAAAAAAAAACCCCGATATAATAACCTGAGTTCCCTTTAAAAAGTAAAAAACACGTTATGCGCTTTCATTTGAGACCCCACTCGATGATATTTTGCAGACATTCGGTTACTCTTCCCCACTTTCACCCCCATAACTTTTAAACGGCTCAACCGATTTTCATGAAACATGTCTAAGAACACTCGCACGTAACTCACCTTTCATACAAAAAAAATCTAAATTGAAATCGCTTCATCCGTTCGGGAGCTACGGTGCCACAGACAGACAGACAGACGGACAGACACGTGAAACTTAAAACACCCCTCTTTTTGGTCGTGGGTTAAAAATCAAGTGTTTCTTTTGTTATTTATTTAGAAATATATTTATCAAAGGTAAAACTACTTTTGCTTGAGTCACTGTAAGAAGAACAGCTGATGTTGCTAAATATGATGTCTTTTTTGCTAGGTACACGATCGACAAGCAAATTCCCGGTACTAAAACTGGAGATCAAAGAAATTCGAGCAATACAAGATGGCGTGTTTAAAATAAAGTTGAAACTCAACTACACCATAATTGTAATAAAGCAGCCGCTCTTGAAGAGAAAATCCAGAGCACTTGTCTCCTTTCTTCTTAAAAAGTAAAAGTAGAACAAGTTAAATTCACATTTTGAAGTGCACGTATCATAATAAACAAGTACACGTGAGTACCGTTAAAATACACGTTGTTTACGTCATTACGTGCATGCATAGGATGCGTATGCGCATCTAGTATGTAGGTCGGGCTATTCCGTGTCAGAATATCTGTCAGTAGGTTAATGTGTACGGCAATAGTACTGGTTGATTGCCAGGTAATATACTTATAATGATCTATATGTATTTTGTATAAATAATAGCAGAGCACCTACATGACCAAGCTTTGCTTGTTTTTTTTTTTACAGTAAATTTTCTAAAAATGAATCTTATCTAGATCCATTCATGGCCTCCGAAACCCCCTGCATATTTCATGAACACATGACACGCGTCACTTGTAGATTCTTTTTTTGCTAAAGGGCTTAGTACTAAAAACCTTTTATTCATTTAAGAAAAGACAATAAGAGTCATTCATTGCCATTAGACATAGGTATGCGTATAATCTATTTAGAGCCGATGAATATATTAGACCGGTTATAAATATACCAACATCTTTCAGATGTCGTGTCGTAAGAAATGTCGTGAGAAGGATTTGATTAAGTGGAGACGCAAGTTTTTGTGGTTATGGTTATTTTTAGTCAAATTATGTGTGTATGTAAGTCAAATTAGGTTTTTTTTTTTAGTAAAAATAATAATAATATATATGTACTACATATTTTCAATTCAAAAGTAACTCTGTGTGTCGGTCTGTATGTAACGCTTTTACAGTTAAACCGCTGCACCGATTTTAATGAAATTTGGTATGGAGTGGAGATCCTTGAGGAAGGAAATAGACCACTCTTTTTTTTAATGGTATATATGGCAAACGAGCAGACGTATCACCTAATGGTAAGCGATTACCGCCGCCCATGGACACCCGCAACACCAGAGGCGTCACAAGTGCGTTGCCGAACTTTGGAGTATAGGGAAAGGGATGTGGCGAGGGGTTGGGGTATCGGCCTCCGGTATCCTCACTCACTCGGTGAAACACAGGGCAAACGCTATTTCACACCGGTTTTCTGTGAGGCCGTGCTATCACTCCGGTCGAGCCGGCCCATTCATGCGGAAGCGTGGCTCCCACGGTTAACCTTTACCGCAATACCCGACATATACGCGGGCGGAGTACATAATAAAGCAAAAGACCTGATCGTCGACGTTATATAAGATCATCGTACAATTTAAAAAAGAAGTCGATTTTTTTTATGTTAATTATACCGTCATCGGTTTTCTGGGACTTTTTTGTTGTGTTTCAATATAGCTATAATTACTCACATAATAAATAAGAACGGCTTTGAATCCGTATAATTTATTTGAAATTTATTTCAAATAAATTATCATGCTCTTATCGTCTATTTAGGAGTCATTAGATCAAGCAATACAACTGCGCCAAAATTCAGAACATAATTGTTTTATTCAATAGTTGTTATGCATTACGATTTTATATTATTTACGCAATATTTTGTAGCGTATTGACTCCATTAGTCAGATTCTTTTACGATATTATAATTTAAAATTCATCAAAGAAATATTATACACACAAGGAACTTATAAATATCGATATTATGCCACAGTCACCAAAGGGGATCACACTTTAGAGAGAAAGGAAACATTTATAACATGACAACGATTTTGTTCCCGCGCCGGAAATCGCAAATTTTATAAGGCACCTCTCATACTGTTCGATTTGGGCTAATTAATTCGTCTATGAATTTTTTTATTAGTCCGTGGTCTTAAAGTAGGGTAGGATTTTGAATAATAGTCGTTAGTGTATATTGTGTAGGTACTAAATGTTATGTATAACTACAATAAATAAAAAAAAAACTTAATTAAGTACCTGTTATTTTGATTTTATATTTTCGCTACAAAGAAAGTGATATCCATCACTTTCTTTGTAGCGAAAATCTAAAATACACACATCAAAAGTGTCTAGGGATCAACATATGTGTCAAGGGATCAACATATATTTTTGCAATAACTTTTCTCCTGATTGGTATTAATTAAAATTTTCTTTAAGGATTCATCAAATAAAGTGTTTTCGTTTGTCACAGTAACGATAAACCAAGTCACCTTTGCATTAATAAAGAAATTTGCCATTTTCCTAATAAAAGGATTTTTGACATTTGAACCACTAACATTAAAGTTCGAAAAAAAGACTGAAATAACAGTTTTCTTTAAAATTTTATTAGGTAAATTAAACAATTAATAATCCGTGTTTCTACCGCGAACACTAACACAAGAACATCGGTTTGGCATACTCAAAATGAGTTCATCCAAATCACGCTGTGGAATGGCCGCCCATGTTCGTTGCAACAACAAAAAAAGGTCTTCTTGCGACTAGATACCCTCCATATTCGGCAGAGCTCTTCTCTGTAGCATATCCCATGCATGCTCAATCGGGTTCAAGTCTGGCGACTGAGCAGGCCAGGGCCAAAGCCACATCTCAATCTCAAGAAATCCGCATAAAAATGCTTGATCCCTAGACACTTTTGATGTGTGTATTTGACAGGAAAGAATCAACTTGAACTTTTGTTTATTGACTTTGTGGTAACTGGTAGAGTGAAACCACACTTTTTATGGGACAAACTGTCAAAAAAAAAACAATAAACCACCAGAATCTTTGTACAGTATCTGACAGATTGGTTTCAGATATCTGACCAGTTACCAGATTAGTTATTGAGTGAGCGAGAGTTTGAAAGATTTCTTAGCTATTATATATTATAGGTATTAATAGCAATTACACGTAATGTAGGGAAATTAGTAGCTACGATTAACCATGCCTTTTAAGTGTTTATTTAGCGTATAAGAGTTTCCTATAAACTGCAACCGCACCTAAGTAGTATAACGTATTAATTTCAAAATAGGAAGATATAAAATGAAACTCTTGCTATGTTGTTAAAACAAGGTAGAAAAAACCAAATTATATCATTCAAGTTATCGTTCAAGTCAATATAACTTGGGAAAAACATTGTGAAGTCAAAAAGTCTGTGTGCTTAGATCTACGACCAAAAGATCAGAGTGAGTCTTACTGCAAAATACTCATGCTTTTTAAATGTGGTCCGACACAGTCCTAATTTCAAAATATCACAAAAAGTGTGTGTGCTTAGGTCTATGACCAAAAGATCAGAGTGAGTCTTGCAATCTGCAAAATATTCATGCTTTTTAAATGTGGTCCGACACAGTCCTTCTAATTTCAAAATATCATAAAAAGTCTGTGTCCTTAGGTCTATGACCAAAAGATCAGAGTGAGTCTTACTGCAAAATACTCATGCTTTTTAAATGTGGTCCGACACAGTCCTAATTTTAATATATCACAAAAAGTCTGTGTGCTTAGGTCTATGACCAAAAGATCAGAGCGAGTCTTGCAATCTGCAAAATATTCATGCTTTTTAAATGTGGTCCGACACAGTCCTTCTAATTTCAATATATCACAAAAAGTCTGTGTGCTTAGGTCTATGACCAAAAGATCAGAGTGAGTCTTACTGCAAAATACTCATGCTTTTTAAATGTGGTCCGACACAGTCCTAATTTCAAAATATCACAAAAAGTCTGTGTGCTTAGGTCTATGACCAAAAGATCAGAGCGAGTCTTGCAATCTGCAAAATATTCATGCTTTTTAAATATGGTCCGACACAGTCCTTCTAATTTCAAAATATCATAAAAAGTCTGTGTGCTTAGGTCTATGACCAAAAGATCAGAGCGAGTCTTGCAATCTGCAAGATACTCATGCTTTTTAAATGTGGTCCGACACAGTCCTTCTAATTTCAAAATATCATAAAAAGTCTGTGTGCTCAGGTCTATGACCAAAAGATCAGAGCGAGTCTTGCACTCAGCAAAATACTCATGCTTTTTAAATGTGGTCCAGTCCTTCTAATTTCAAAATATCATAAATAGTCTGTGTGCTCAGGTCTATGACCAAAAGATCAGAGTGAGTCTTGCACTCAGCAAAATACTCATGCTTTTTAAATGTGGTCCGACACAGTCCTTCTAATTTCAAAACATCATAATATTGGCAATTTGGCACTGCAGCGCTATGTTACCAAAAAGTTATTTTGCAATTGTTACGGACACTGATCTTGCAAGACTAACCATCATCTGTTTTAGCGAGTTTAGTAATATTCTGTTAAATTAATTTGATATAAACATTGTTTATATACAAAGTAAATTTATGAACGCAGCATACCTACACTGAAAATTATATATAACTAGTTTGTGCGCGGGGCTCTGCCCGCGTGTTTGTCGGTTATCGCAGCAAAAAAAAGCCCATGTCCTTCATCAAAAATCAAAGTATCTCCATGCCACATTTCATTAAAATCGGTGCCGTGATTAGCCGTGAAAGCCGGACAGACAGATAAAGTTACTTTCGCATTTATAATATAGATATGAATTTAATAAAATACAATTTCTGAGTTTTCAGTGTGTACCGAAAACATTTTCATAATGAACACATGTGATGCTATTACGACCACATTCATTCGGAATGTCTATCCTCAATTATCTGTCATTCTTGTCAAGGAAGGAGTAAAACACAAAAGGGCTGTGTTTTATCACTGCCCTTGTCGTAAATGTTCCATAAATCAGAATAGGTAAAACAAAGCGCAGCCGCTTGCGCCGAAATAGCGTCCTAAATGTCACTGGCTCCGTGAACTTGGATGTCTATTGCGTGTAATCTCGCTAATTTAGAGATGTCAATAACCTTGCGAAATTTTGTTTCTTTATATTCTATGAATTTAATCGTTTAGAAGGGCTGAGTAGGTAATATAGAGGCGATCAAGACTGCATAGGTTATTGTAGAAAGTTGAATAGAAGTTTTTAATAACGTCGACGTTTTGGTTTCTAATAAAATTGAAAATCGACTACAAGATTGTCTCGCCACCCGCTTTGTAATCTATTTATCACCGAATATTCGATTATTTGAGCCGATTGTAATTGTGTATAGCATTTCGAAGGGATGTGATGAAATCACGACCGATTCAATTGAAATATGGAACAAACAATTTTGCGTTCCGCCAAGAGCGGAAGGCAATTTGTAGCGAGTCGTCAGTCAAATTCAACGAGCTATTACTGCTTCCCATTGCCGTGGAGACGGAACGTTTCAGAACGAGTGAACAGAACTCGAATGCATTTGCATTCTATTTTCAAAGTGTTGTTATTTTTAAATGACGATTTAGTGTGGCTAGTAGCTATTATGAGGTTGAAGTTTTTTGGAGATGGTAATACATTAAAATATGAACCTATCTTAAATAAATATTTTATGAATATAAATCAACATGATGTGTTGTAATAATTTCTGAGAGCGAGTTTTACTTTGAAGATAGAGATAATGTGGCTTCCACATTAGCATAAGTGTCATAGTTTTTCTCCTTTTGTTCAGTATACGCCATTGTGCTAGTTCTTACATAAAAATAAGAGTGCAGTAGGTATCGACCGAACATAACAATTATTTTAAAATTATAGTTTCACAGTGTGAATGAACTCGATGATTATATTTGGCGGTTCAAATGCACCTGTATTTGCTTCGATGTGCACAAAGAACTTGCTTCTGAATTAACAAAAAACGATTTATGTCGCCAACTCTCTGTTAAAATGAGGTTGAATCGTGTCGTTGTAGCATTACTCATTCTGTAGTTTATACTTGTATATTTTCTTATTACTTTTTGGTACACTTTCTTGTCGAAACGAGACCAATCAATTGGCTTTTGGTAGACTTCAGAATACGAGATTCAATTGGCCGGTTTGCGCCGTATCGATACGCCATACGATATGATACCAATTGGTCTATCTACGACTAATAGAGCTTTTGAACTATGGTCGGGGATAGTTATAAGTAGAATCTTCAATGTGACTTCAGGATCTTGAGTAACCTTTCGAAAAAAGGGCATAGGAATATAGGATATCAATTTACCACTTGGAGGGTTGATCAAAGGGTTAATATTATTTTTGTATCATATCATCATCATCATTTACAGAGAAAGTAAGTCTCAAAAACAATAGTAAATGAGAAAAAAATAAGTTTAAGACTTCATAAGTATTTATTTAGGTAGACAATCCTTACCGGTTTGTCACTTATATGGGTTGTAATTATTTCCAAAAAAGTCAGAAGATAAATTCATCTCATGGATTGGAACATAATACATAAATGTATATGTTCCTCTTTGGTATCAGCGATTGCGACATAACGAGTCTTACATCCTCGGTGAAAGCCAACAAATTGTAAGCTAAGTGATTACGATGCAAAACAGAACCTTATAAACGACTTGCGAATGGAATTATAATCAGGCGTAAAGTGCTAAGTACACCATTAACACTTACCCGTGTAAACTGGCAGTAGTGAAAATAGACAGTGCCTAATTCAGAACAAGAAAAATATATGTCTGGTGATATATAGCTATAGCAGTAGCTAGGTACTTATAGTGCTAAAGAATCGCAAAATATATCTTTTCGGATATAAGGTATTTGCGATTTATATTTAGTGCAGTGTTTTTTTTCTAAATACGACATACGAAAGTAGGCCGTATCATCGTACAATCACGTTCTAGCTGGGTCTGGTTTTATAGGTAAACATCTACATAGGTACATAAAAAATCTCACTGAAAAAAGATTAGTTCAAGATTTCACCAATCAGGATATTTTCCAGAGCAATATTTCTGAATTCCAAGTATGTATCCGAAATTCATAAAATCGTCAACGCAATACATCACTGCACTATTTGAATTTTAATTAATGTTTTACAAAGACTCACCGCCACTTATCATTATGATAATATTTAAGTCACAACACACTACCTGGATACTGAACGTAGCAATCCATTACAAAATTGTCAACTCGATCATGCACAGGAGTCGGCGAGGCGGCAAGGTCGCAGTTGCACAGTGCACCTCCTCTGAACAAACACTAGCGACTGACTGTCTGACACTTAGACACGTCTCTATTTCAAAGCACTAACGATGAGTGTACCACGAACTCCGACAATCAACTATTTTACCATATGAAAATGTAACTTTGTCTTTTTAATAAATGGAATTCAAAATGCGACCATTTTAGCATACAATAAGGTACCAATTGCTATGCCTTGACAGTACATACTCGCAAATAAGGTGTGATTGACGGAAAACTAACGGTAGACGAGACCAAAGTTTTCGTTGTAAATGGGTCGCAGGAAAATCTGCCTTCTGACAATAATATTCACATTTATTTAACTGCACTGAGAAACTTGCAGAATAACGATACACTTTAACGAATGCAAGGTGACCTCGCAAGATATAGAGTTTCTTCACAGATCTCACTGTATTCGATATGGATATATACTATGCTTGTACACATGCAAACGTATTGCAAGGTTGTCTGCACAACAGCTGCGCACACAATCGAGAGGAATAATGTTTTTATTGCATCTTTAACACTCCGAAATTAAGTAATTAGCAACATTAAAACATAGACTTATTACATAAATAAATAATTACAGACTCTGTTTTCGAACCGAGTTACTGGACAAAATTACACAGGTCTGAATATTGAGACATCAGGCACAGTACTGCTAGATTTGACAGACGATGACAAATAATAAACCAACTGTATTTAATTCGATACAAGAGGTTATCAAGAGTTCTCGTCGTATCTAAAGGAGGTAATAGAAAATGCTAAAAGAATATAACCTTGTGGAGCGATAAAAGAATAAATAGCTGCATTGAAATAACGGTTATAGCAAATGGCAATTAATGTTACGAACAACCTTGAATTGCTATTAATACTAGAAATTCTTTCTATTAACATTGAATGAAAGAAAATAAAAATATTTCAAACGACACTTCTAAATATTTTGAAGCACTTCAATTCGAATTACGTTATTCGTTCCGCGACGGTTAATTCAATTCAAACTTTCTGGTCTAAAGGTAAGATATTTTTATCTAGACTAGTAATTCTTGTAACAAAAATAACACACATAATTTTAGACAATGCCAAAATATTATACAGATATATTTGTGCTGGTAAGATGTGTCTGTTACTAACTATATCTTCTTCCTAAATTTATTATCAATAAGAATAATGGCATCAGCTTCTAGTATAACCAGCTTGGCTGCTACATAAATAAATAAGTATTTCTGCTCATTCTTTATGGAAAGTTCCCCATAGCAAGCTTCAAAAAGACCTTAGTGCAAATAACATCTTAGTTGTCATAATATTTCTGTGATCTTCCTTTATTATCCGGTGTTAAAACTTTCTAGTGAGTCTCGTATTACCAATCCTATTTACGTAAAGCCGAGTCTCCACCGAACAAAAGTTGGTAACTTTTGTGTTGTCAACTCGTATTGGTGATAAAAATTTCTGTAATTTCCTTGTGTTGGCAACAAAAATTGTCAACAAATGTTGGTAACCGTGTTTCTGTTTTTAGCGGTAAACATCAAAAGAATATGCTTGTTGTAGATGTTTATTGACTCTGTGGAGAAACTTATTTGGAATGTTTTTCAAATTGTTGGCGACTCGGTGTAGACACAATGGAAGCAAAAGTTGGAGATTTTTTGAAGAGTTGCCAACAGTTGGAAATACTTAAATTGCCAACAATTTCGGTGGAGACGAGCCTTAAAATCTTTCCTTGGTAATCACAGCTTCTTAAAGTAATAATGATTATATTTTTAGATATTAAACTGCACTGTCAAATCGATGATTGCCCATCATCGGTGGAGGAGAAGAGACGCGCTGGACGATGGAAAAAATAGTGGTTGCAAAATATCTAATAGTGAACCGGTAACACCTCCGTTGAACAACTAATCCGCCTGGCCAATGACAAAGAGGAGTACAGGAAGCAGACGGCCAACCTTCGAGATTGAAGCGGCACTTGAAGAAAAAGAAGAAGTAAAATTAAGGTACAGGTACTGTGTTTAAGACATGTTTTTTATGTTGGCTCTGCCTCTGTACTCAGCGTCAAAGTGGCTCTACTACCTTGAAAATTAAATTGATGATAAATGAAATTATAATGACAATGAGCGGAAGACTAGACCGCAATACTTAACAGTAAGAATACTTTATGCATTTTAGTCCTATTTAATTTAAAACAACCCAACAAAAAACTCCTTGATCCGTAAGTGCTGTATTAACCCACTATACGCGTTTGGCTACATTCAATCACGCAAATATATTAACATTTCAATTTGTACGTTAGCAACATATCAAAGTGACTAAACTAAAAGAATTATACCGGAACTTATTTGTATTAGTGTAATTAATTTATTGTATAATAGCCTCACGTAATGCGCAATGATTGGAAAATAGTTTTGATATTGCACTCAAGACTGTTATTTTAGTTACGTAATAATAAATCTATGGTATATTGTATCGGCAGATGAAAGAGAAACGAAGCCTTCGTTTTTATGTAAGAAATATGACAGGTGCTGATCTTAAGATTCATATTTAGTCTTATTTATTACTAATATTCTGTTGTACTAATGTTTGTAAAAAACGGTTGTTGTGTTATACTGTAGGTGGTTTAATTGAACGATAGTCTCGTTGCCAATAAAGCATTGTCCTTGCTACTTTTATTGGCAAAACAAGTGCCAGTTTTTGCCAGTAGTTGCGCAACATTGCAGTTGCAAACGTTGCAACATGGATATTGTCAAGAAACAATGTATTTTAAAATGTGACCTACTGACGTTTTGTCGTGTTTAATTTTAGAACGATTCTTCTTTTGTTTATGGTTGGGAAGAAAAAATTCTGAAAGAGGTCGACTTCTTGTACAACCTGACTATATTTTTGTCATTGAAATACGAATCTTTCCGCAGCTCAGTTTAAATATAGAAATGATTGAGATTTTGCATAATACATTATGTATGTAATTCCTAAACTGCAAATTACATCGTGCGCGTGCGTTGCGTCGGCACACGTACTAATAGATTTCATGTAGTAAATTCTGTATATATATATATTATCTAGGATTACTAAATTGTCTTTCTAGTCATCATTATTTATGGATTTGCCAGCCACTTTGATGATCTCAGAAACCTACTAGAAAGTGATATTTAAGCACCTCCATTTTAGTGCTTGCTTAGGATATTATATTAGCTCCTAACCACCTTTTAAGCACCACCCACGCTGTCTCGCGCTTTCATATTCCCATAATTTTCAACCGTGAGTTCCGCAAATTAACATTAACTCTAGTTCAAGATGCACAAAGTTCTATCGAAGATGCGAATGTTATATTAATACTTAGACTTGTTCCAACATTGTGGACATGCGTAGGCGGTGTGTAGGCAGACGTATCTTTAGTTAGTTCAAGCACACCAGCATGTACCTTGACGGAGGCTATTTAAAGATACTCTTGATATAAAGCAAGCGTACTGTAGATTAAGCTTTAGATCTTTAGAAAGATATCAATTAGATGCGTTGAATGTGTATCGTTTGAAGCATCTTTGAACGGAGATCGTTTCATGCGCTATAGGAAACAGCTGATATCAACCATTAGATTCTGATTAAGGCGGTACTTTTAGTTTTTATGTCTGTTTATAATACGTTCGATATTTAATATTTTGAAGTTTTAAATGACCAGTAATTGAATTATTGCCAAAGTAATTAATAAGTTGTGTTTTTATATGTGGATGTTCCATATTTGAAAATTTAAAAAAAAGAAGATATAGTTTTTTTTATTGTGTTGCGAATCTGTTAATTTTGGATGTTTACTTCAGTTAATATTCTATTGGGTTCCTAGAGCATACGATATTATGCTCTAAGATTGGGTTGTAATTAGTATGTTTATGTTGTAATGGTTTGATATTGAGGCCATCAGCACAATAATTATTTTCGAATTAAATGTAATTTATTGGATCAATATTAAGAGTGTTTTGAAGAACAATGCAAATGGATATCCGTTTATCAAACGGCGGCTAACAAACCCTGAATATCATAATAAAATTTATTAAAAACTTCGTAATGAACAATACCCTATAAATTGAATGATAAAAAAAGAATAATTTTGTAAGATACTTTAGGTAATAGAAAACTTTTAGTTTTACTTAAAAAATAAAAATTTTGTATGTTCTATATCTATGAGAATCGCAAGCGGCCATGATGTTATGGCGTACACTCGTTGCATCATTAAAAAATTGAATAACTTGTAAATTTTTAAATAGTTTGTTTCTATGATGTATTTTTCCTAAATATTACAATTAACGCACCGGAAGGGTTTTATAGTTTTTTTTAAATTATGGTTACTTTTGATTACCAATACGTACGTCATGAATGACAAATTAATAAAATACTTTTTTCAGTTTAATTAAATAACAAACAGTATAAATCACATTGATCGCTTCGAAACAATTATATTGTTGGCTTTAAAATATCTAATCTATGCTACTGTTTGAGTAAGGTATTATTTTTACACTATCAATATAGACTTGGAATAAAGCACAGATTATAAATTGTGTTTGACATTAGGTGTGTAAACTACATCAGTAGATGTTGTATAAATAATGCTCGTTTTAAGTACACAAACCTCAGCTATGTAAATAACTCATTCTAGATATAAACATTATTAAAGTAAATTCACAGATTCCTTTACCGAAAATGGCGGACTAATAATCCGCCACGTTAGTCAAAAGGTGTTTAAAATTGTTTCTTCTCGTAATAAATTGACACATGACATAATGGACATTAAATTGAATAGTTGTTGGATGATGTTGGTTGTAAGTAGTTAATAAGCGTGAATACTTTTAACAAAAAAAAAACTAGTAGCACAAACACGAAAAACTGAAAGAAAGCTACGTTGTGAATATGTTGCGCAGTTTTAGTATGTATACTAATATTATAAAGCTGAAGAGTTTGTTTGTTTGTTTGAACGCGCTAATCTCAGGAACCGCTGGTCCGATTTGAAAAAGTCTTTCAGTGTTGGATAGTACATTTATCGAGGAAGGATATAGGCTATATATCACGCTACGACCAATAGGAGCGGAGCACCAATGAAAAAAGTTTTTAATAAACGGGGGAAAATTATCACGCTACGGGCAATAGGAGACGCAAACAAGGTTGCGTGGGTCCGCTAGTTAAGTAAGTAGTATAACTTTACGTACCCAATTATTATTTTAACTATTTCAACTTTAACTATATTAATTAATACACAATAAACATACTATCATACTAATATTATAAATGCGAAAGTTTGTAAGGATGTGCGTGTGTGTGTGTTTGTTTGTTAATCTTTCCGGCAAAAACGACTGAAAGGATTTGGATGAAACTTTACAGTAATGTAGCTTAAACATTGACACATAGGCTACTATTTGCAGCGATAATCGACTTACACGCGGGCGGAGCCGCGGGCAATAGCTAGTACAAAATAAAACTAAAATCTGAGTATCCGACGTAAATCCCGATCATATCCGATTAAAATAACATATTGTTATCGCATTAATATAATAATACAACTTACCAATTTCCTCATTAGTGGTAGCAGTCGATGTAATAGATAAATTCATTTTGTCAATAATCACTATGCTATAGAATCACTAATGTCAATCCATCACTTTCACAGCACTTCTGATCATAGATATAGAGTTATGTCACAAGGTATTATAACGATAATAATAGATTTAATTAATTATTTAATAATTTAATTTATAATTTAATTAATAATTTAATTTATCTTGATAAAAAGTAGTTCTTTAGCAAGAGTCAATTTTAATTCCCTCTTAATACTCGTATTTAAGAGGGAATTAAGGATCGGAAGATATAATTGAGGTTATGATTTCTGTTAGGCAGCCTAGATTTTCCAGAGAGAATTGCTTTGGGGTATTTGTAATAGTGTTGGGAAAATCAGCTGAATAATTGTCAAGTTATGAATATTGTGAAGGTGATTTCATTCAAAGGATGGTCTTGATAAATTATTTTAGTTCTGATTATTCAATTCAATTTGAAACAATAGGTTTATCCTTATTTTATGACGTTTGATCAGTTAACACCAGTCCCAGACAGGCAGTTTAATACTATTACAAGTAGGTAACCGGTGATTAGTTTCAGCGGCAAAATTAATTTGCCTGCTGGCTGTACTTAGGGTTGCCAACCATAGTTTAGACATCTATTATATAATTTTTCGTGTCACTTTGTTGCTCACGACAAACTCAGAAACTATCTAACCGATTTGATATTAAAATTTAAACATTATCAAAAATCTGTTGAAAAAAGAAACTACACGAAGCTGCGTATTTTCTCAAATTAATGAAAAATCCTCGCGGTTCTAGGAGCTCATATCTGAGTGTGAATACAAAATCACTCTAATTAAATCTCTGTTTCTTTATTTGTTATTATTTAATTGTACAGTGCTGGGCTTTGAAACTTTAAAACAAACTCTTTCGTTAAGTGTTAAATTTGTTTAATATGAACAAAAGAAATTCAATACGATTAATAATAACTAGAATCATTATACTAATCACTTTTTATAGCCGCATAAGATACATAATCGGTTGATTAGTTATTTTCAATATAGACGGCTTCTTGATAGCTTATAATCACATTATAGTGTAACCAATCGATAATTATCAAAACAAGTTTAAATAGCTCCAAGCACATGTTACAGATTATATCGATTTTAAAATAGCGGTTAATTTTGAGCACGAGAAAACACGACTAGTTAGTCCTGAGCTGCTTACAGCAATTTAAAAATTGGTAAAAGGTTATTAGGAGTTTAAAAAAATGGCTTCCGGAGGTGTACCAAGCCTATTGTTACAAAATTTTCATACTCTCAAACACGCGTAATAAACATAAATAAGAATTTAAAATATCGAACCGATTTTTTGAAAAAGATCTACAGATAATTAGTCTATGATTTAATTTTTTTTCGTCTCTGACATGAGCTGTTTCAATAATATAAAATTTGAGCACAAATTAAAATACAAAACTCGAATAGTCCAGAAAACCCACTTAAAACAATGAGACAATCTGATATTGCGAACTACGAATGGAGATTATTTTCAATTCGAAAAGGCATAATGTTATAATAACAGTTATTCATGAGATATTATGAACGGATGCACATGAGTTTCAGTTTTGTTACTGTTACATCATATTCTACTTTCGCTTCTAATGTTAACGTTGTGGTTCTTTGTTGTTGCGGTAAAATACTAGTTTTGTAAAGGAAAAGTGTCTTATTTAAACGGCAGCAACTTTTTTTTATTAGTATTGTCGGGACGAGTTATTGTGCAACAAAGACTTAAATTATCTTGTGTAGATGCAACATTACTTTAAATTAAACCACGAGTCTTGTAACTAATTGTAGATTTCCATGTGACATCCATTTATCTTCAAATACAAATTTAAGCTATCCAATTCAGTATATGACGACTCAGTATTCATGAAATAGACAATATAATAAGCTTAATACAGGCTTAATATTGACGGCATAGAAATAAAAAAAGTGATGAGCGAACACAGCATTTTATGTAGCCAGGCATGTAATACATCAGAGAATTCAAAGTAGCGGTACTCAAGTCGAACTAGAATGTCCGCCCGAGAAACCGTTACCTTAATAATTGACGGATAATCTGTAAGCAACAATAGAATGTCGGTCGAGTATCTGAGGTAATTAAAACGACGATTAATCTGGTATTTAGACGACGAGGAACTAATTGGAAAAGTGTTATTGTAGGTTGAAGAGAAAAATCGAAATATAATCGAAGAACAAAATAAGTTTATGTTAGTTTTTCAATAATTACTTTTTAGTCTGTGGGTGTTTTTTTATACCGGTGGTATACCCGGTATACCGCATACGGTAGTTGTATGATTTGTATTATTTTTAACCGACTTCCAAAAGGAGGAGGTTCTCAATTTCATCGGTATTTTTTTTAAAGTAAAGTATTCTTATCGATTGGTTTTTCATTACTATAGGCTGTATCTATTATTTTTTGATAAAGCTTGAATATTATCGAGTTATAAAGGCAAATAAGAGCATAGATTAAAAACGAGCCTAGATTTTAATTGCTCATCATGGAATGTCACACTGATTTCTAGTTCCAGTGTATGGAAGTGAAATTGTGTTTAGGGTTGTCTAATATGATGAACGGGTTTCAAAACCACTTTCCTAACGTTACATACGGATTCCTACGATTTTCTTTATAACCTTTTAAGCACAGTTTAACTTAATTAAAATTTTAAGTAGATACCTAATATTTAAAATGAATTGCAATCAAATTAATCGATAAATTTGAAATACCATCGACAATATAATTTATAGATTCAAAGATTCGGGTTTTAGTAATAAAAAAAGTAGACGACACAGAAAAAGTACGATCATCTATGAACAGGATTATAAAAAGTAACGGTATGTTTTTGATTGAGGATATAACAGACTCTACAGAAACAGGATCATTTTTAAAACACAAAGGAAGTTATATTATAACTTCAATGTTATACATGGGTTTCCTTTCAAATTGAGACATTGAACTTTAAACAGTTTATGTGCATGCTTAAAACGAGAACTTAAAAGTAGTAATTAGAGAAAAAAACCGGTTCAACCATGATCGCAAAACCTATACTTATGTTGTTTTGCTTTACAAGCCTTGTAATGGAATCCAGTTTTGAAACACAAAATTGAAGAATATTGGTAGGTAGTTATTTCAAATTTGAGTTTTAAGAAATGTTTTTTAATACGATCAGTTCAATTGCTTTAAGAGTATAGGCAATCGTTACAAGGCAATCGATAGTGACATGTATTAGAACATTGCCATAATTAGTTATCTGTGGGACGCCATAGAAGGTAACAACCATGTAAGGAGTGTCGCTTATCTCATAAGATGACGAACCACTTACTGACTTAGGAGTGATGACCTTCTAAATGAAGTGATTTCAAGGACAACAAGTTTAACTACTCTAACACATTTTTTATGTATTATTATATTAACTCTGACTATAACATTGACGTGTCAGTAATTGAAAGCAAAGTTTTAAAAAAAACCATAAAATGAGGACGCAAGGTATAATTTTGGTTCTCCGTGTGTTGACGGATTAAAATTACAGTGTCACCGCCCCTATTCACCCCATGGGTGTCGTAAGGAAAACTGCGCACGACAACATTACCACTAAGAGAAGGATAACTTGAAACAAACTATGTATACCAAACCGTCTGGCCAGTGTGGTATGGTCGAAACCTCCTTGCTAAAGACAAGCCTGTGTCTGACTGTTAAAGGCTGTAAAGCCGAGTGTCCACCGAGCAAAAGTTTGCAACTTTTGTGTTGACAACACATGTTGGTGACAAAAGTTTCTGTAATTTCCTTTGTTGGCAACAAAAATTGTCAACAAATGTTGGGAACCGTGTTTCTGGTTTTGGCGGTAAACTTCAAAAAAATACGCTTGTTGCTGACGCTTAGTTGGAACGTTTTTCCAATTGTTGGCGACTCGGTATAGACACAATGGAAACAACAGCTGGCGATTTTTTGAAGAGTTGCCAACAGTTGAAAATACTGAAATTGTGGGCAATTTCGGTGGAGACGCGCCTTTAGTGATAATGATGATATAATTTATGTTCAAACCAGAGAAAACAATTCAATATTCTTTTTGCAATTTAAGTCTTTGGTAACCTTTGTAAATTTAAATTATGTTATTATATAAATTGCGTAGAAATTAAAAAATACAAGTACAGCAAGAGTAATATGAAAATATAACTTTCACGGAACGCAGTGAACGTAGCGATAATACCCAAGGCGTGCTAAATTTAACAGCAAAGATTTTATTTCGCAATATGACCTTGTATATTTTTCCTAAAAATATATGCACGTAAAGATTAATTGCATGTATAGTTACCTTAATTTTTGTTTGTGCAAATGCAAATTATACACCGACGAGAATAATGCAGTGCTTAGATGAGTTGAAAACTTTTTGCAAGCTCTAAAAATGGCTTGCTAATTGGAGTTTTTTTCCAGGTATACTTAAAAGATCGTGAAATAAATCATCTAAATGCAAAACCACATCATCATGAAATGCAAACTGTTAAATTTTGTAATATTAAAGTTCATATACCTCCGTTGTTTTACGTAACTAAATTATCCATTTTATTAGGACACAGCCTGACAGCTACTCAAAAAAAATATATCGACAATCTTGTCTATGATTGCACATCTTACAAAGAGAAACCTCTTACTCAATCTGTGAGAAGGAGAAAAAAAAACATCGTTAAAATGGAGTTGTTATTGAAGCAATTTGTGGGCTTGTTAATGTGATTGAACGAATTATGTGTGCGCTTACACATTAGAATTCAATTTAGTTTCTAAGACACAAAATTCTGTTGTGAAAAATTATGAAAGCAATTCTAGCAGGCCGACTTATTATTTTCTACTAAGGCCTGTTTTGATTATTGTTAACTAGCTTTTACACGCGGCTTCGCTCTCGCAGACTTTCATCCCCTGATTTACCCCCTTAGGGGTGGAATTTCAAAAATTCCTTTCTTAGTGCTCACTTACGTTATATAAAGAACCTACATGCAAAATTTCAGGATTCTAGCTTCAGCGGTTTGGGCTGTGCATTGATCTCTGGGTACGTCAGTCAGTCACCTTACTCTTTTATATATATATACATGACTAGCTTTTACACGCGGCTTCGCTCACGCAGACTTTCATTCCATGATTTACCCCCTTAGGGCTGGAATTTCATAAATTCCTTTCTTAGTGCTTACTTACGTTATATAAAGAACCTACGTGCAAAATTTCAGGATTCTAGCTTCAGCGGTATGGGCTGTGCATTAATCTCTGGGTATGTCTGTCAGTCAGTCAGTCACCTTACTCTTTTACATAATAGATGACTATATTATTGTGGATACATCATTTTTATGAAAGTACATAGATGCAATATCTATAGCCAAAAGAATATTTTTTTACGGTTTTATTTCACGATTCCTTTCCAACAGACTAAAAGGAGATATTGCTAACAGCTTTTGTTAATAAAATTGATACTGCGTTAGTAACTGCATAGTCAATATAGCTTAAATCAACCACTTGGTAACGAATTCGTATTAAGGGAAAATTGTTATTGTGATTTGTTGCGAATTCAGTTGAGACGGAATCGTTTAACATTCTGTTGCTGCCTCAAATTCCTGCAGTTAACATTTTTATTCTCGTGTAATTAAGGGGCAAAAAATTTACTTTAATTTCATTTATTTACTCTTTTGTAATCTATACATTTCTGGCAAAAGTACGCACTGATAGAATTTCTCTGATGCGACTAGAATCCATAGAACTGTTGATAAAACGTTTTATTGTATCAAGAATTCTACTTATATTGTTATGAAGAACTAACTGGCTTCGGTCTGATACTCAATTGGAAGTACCTATTGACAAAAACATAATGAGTCAGCGTTCAGAAATGCTGTATCATGCAAGGGTTGGGCTGTCCTGAATTAAAGGTTTTGATTGTGTTTTAAATCGATTAGGGACAATTGATGACATATTTGTACAGTAATTGTAAGGAAGATTTTCTGTGTTATAAATTACCAACGCCGCCATTTTGTACGACATGTAAGTTCGGTTTAAAAATCTTTATTTCTCAATATGACAACAGGTATTCAGTTAGTCTATTCGACACTGTTGACAGTTAGTGTCATGTGACCGGGTCTACGGGATCCCACTTATATTATTCGACAATTTAATTAACATTTTTAATATTATAGTAGAAAAGAAAACAGGATATACCTAAATATTTATATAACATAATTACACTAAAAATGAATTACGTGCAAAATAAGGATAGTGGACATAATTTATTTATATCATAGTTACATCATTATTGATTATATAATAGACTATTCTAAGATAAAGTTAGATATTTTATATGACATAAACTATGACCATGAACATCTAAAAGTAAATAGATAGATAGACCTTTTAGGCATCGTTAAGGAATCGTGAAATGAAGCATTAGTTTTTAACATGTTAATCATACTGCTTTTTATTTTTTTAAATCAAATTTTATTTAGGGGCTTTACATACTGTTTATGTACAATTGATAGTTATGACCTGGTAATACGTAAATATAAATTTATATATATTGCATACATTGCATTTTATATTTAACAACTGCAATTAAAATTGTTATCGTAAAACAATAAGATTAGTATTTTACAGTTCCGTTTGAAACTTACACAAGAAACTAAAATTGTACTATAAAACAAAACTCAAATAATGTTTTTGAAGAGAAAGGCACCATAAAATTAAAAATGTCATTTCGATGGTAAAAAAGTCAGTAATATATTGGAAAAACGAGTTTTGTGACAACATTCGGGTAAAAATAGTGAAAGTGATTATCTAATTCCAATGCCACCGGATACACATAAAATATTTACGTTTTATCATATTTACGTATGGCTTTCATCGTCTGTTTGAGAGATATTTTACAGAACAAATGAATCGAGTTGTGTAGAAGTTATTCAACCCATCATTTGACCAATTAACTACCAACAATATCTTTACGTTGCGAAAATCTTTGTTTGTTTACGTAGTTGTGAAAAAAAGAAGAATTTTTAGTCTTAATGTTAAAAGGTTTTTGACAGTCAAAATTGACAAATGTCATTCGAATTTTAAAATGTTTTGACCTACGACTTGACGTTTAATAGAATCATATTTTCATGGGTGAGTGAGAGAGACAGGGAAAACTGAAGAGTTAGAAACTATATTTTTACATTATGGTTTGAATTTGTGGTCTTATTTGTCTTTAGAATTATTCAGAATGTTTTAGTGTTTATAGAGATAATTTGGACGTTTGATAAACGTAAGTAACAAATCAAGATCTGTTAATATGACGGAGACTAAAAAAAAGAAAACACGTTAGATGAACAAGATCAAAAGATTTGAATCTCAGAGTAGGGATTTTAGAGGTCATTATGAAATGAATGAAGGTAGCTAAGGCTAGGTAAAAGCCTAGGTACCTAGTAATTGTGAAACTATAATTAAAATAATTGTATGGAATTTTTCTATCCAATTTAAAAAGGCAAATTATTGTCTATTGGTTGTTCAACGAATTACGAAATTCGATCACTCTTTAAAAGGTCAGGGTTTAAATAGCACGCCGAACAACGTTCACCACATTTTTCATTGGCAGGAAAGAACTGTTCAAATATTATAATTAATAGCTTGACAACATTCACAACCACGCATTCATCGAACGAAGAATCAATAAACTTTGTCAAAAGAATAACTAGAAACAATAAAGTACCGACAATATATCCGATAGTTGTTTTATAATTAAAATTTAAGGTTTGTATTTCTTATTATCAGTGCGTAGAACCACAGAATAACTAATAGGTAGAACCCGTAGAACGTTGAATGAATAATTTAAATTTCAAACCTACGGAATCGAATATTTAACTAAGTATAATACAAGCACAGTCAAAGTCCAAGGAAACTTATAGGTACTTAATGCCAATTATTTATAATATAGGTTGAATTTACCACTTTCTTAAAAAATACTGTCAAAGCAAACCGTTTCTAAACTGTATCTACATCTGGGAAATTAAAAAAACATCTAGATACGAGCCAAGGTCGGGTCTTACACGATTCACGTAGTAAATAGATGTAACCCATTGCTTTGTATATTTAACACCTACATCCATTCCCGAAACAATAATTTTGTTTAAGGATTTTATGTTGCAGTCTTAATTGAGTTAGACGCGATAGGAGAATGTTAAACTCTTGAGTTAAGTTTACATAAATTGCTGATACAAATATATTGTTGGTCATAACCAATTCAAGATCTGATATTCAAATTATGTATACCATTGTATACATAATTTGAATATCAAATAAAATTAGGACACCGTTGCAACCATAACACACTGATAGAAGCGAAAGTTAAATAACCACTCGTGCGCATCCAGTTTCACTAATCGAAAGGAAATTAATAAAAGTAGTTACGTTTGAGTTTAAAACATAAGTTTGTTTTAGAAAAGAGTGTAAAGTTGTCACTGTTGTGAAAATCGATAGTTGGATCGATCCCGAATGTAAACACCGATCGCGGTCGGTAGCGGTACAGCGGTGCGGACGTGCGTCGTCCTCCACGACCAGCTGTTACACTGTATAGTCTGTATTCTGTATACGCTACCTTTGAGACTAAAATATCTACCAACCGCTTTAAGCGAACGATTACCAAACCTTCATGTCTAACAATAAAGCGACAAAGCGCTATATAATCGACTACTATTTAACGCATGATATCACTTTGATTCTTTACCATCGAATAGGTATTCGCAATTTATAAAATAATATGATCTGTTATTAATCCATTGCGGTAACAGTGACAATACAAAGGTTCGGTATCCGGTTTTAGAACGGGCACGTTCTACTTTTAACTGTCTGTTTTTTTAAATTATGACATCATGGGTTTTGTAGTTTCCGGACAAAGAGAAAATAAAATAAGTAACAAAACTTTGTGGTATGCAAAACAATGACAAAAACGTCTCACAGTATTCGCAAAATGATTGCGAAATGTGTGCATGTGTTTTCTCAAATAAATATATTTGATAATTAGCCATAGAAAGTCAAGAGTAGTGTGCATTGCGTAAGAATAAAAAAAACTTTTTAGAGCAAATTCAAGTAGATGTAGATTTGACGCAAATATTGATGTTGAAATATAACAAACTAATCACTTAAAATAATCTTATCACGTTCAAGATTTAATAAGTTTTATAAACCTTATCTCTAATAACAACACAAAAAATCAGATATATTTTCTAAATACATATTAAACGTAGGAGAAATAGAAGAAAGAATGGTCCCTTACCATAGATAAATAGAAATTCTTTATTTAAACTTTCATGGAATATACAATACATAGTATCAGTTCGGCATGTTATGAACATACATAATATGTAATAATGCACAGACAACTCAATAGTGTAATAATGCACCTTCAGAGAGGTGAAGACCATTACACGACAAGGCCTGGGGGGGCTGGTCCCCCCTAGCCAAGTTGCAAGCGTTTTTCTTTCTGCAATCGTTAACGCCTAAATTCTCGTGTGACATTGGCTAATCTTAGACAAAGTAACCTTAGACAAAGTATTAGCCAATGATACACGAGAATTTACGCGTTAACGATTGCAGAAAGAAGAACGCTTGCATCTTGGCTAGGAGGGCAGTTTCATGTTCCATGTATTCTCACAAGATAAGTACGCGAAAGAATGTTAATAATCCACATAGATTCTAGGGGCAAAAACAGGTTCTTATACCGAGGAGTATGACACAAATGGATAAAGTAGGCGCAAAGATCAGCTCTTAGTACAAAAATTTAAAAGACCCTTAGTATTATATGAATGTTATATAGTGATGAAAAACGATAAAGTAATAAAGGAAACTACTTAGTGGCGCAAATCACAACCCCTTTGCAGGTGAAACAGCCATGTGCGGTTAATTCATACCGATGAAGAATTCGAAGGGAATTTAGTAACGAGTCAATTTAAATTTACATTGGCTATAATAATAGACAGTTGCTTATATTAAGACTAGACATAAATATGTAGTAAAGCGACAAGGGCGCAAACTCTTTACAATATCTATACTAATATTATAAACGCGAAAGTTTGTAAGTATGGATGGATGGATGTTTGTTACTCTTTCACGCAAAAACTTTATACTGCATAGGAACATTCACAGGATAATAATGCATTATGTTATAGCGATGCTTATTAAAATAGCATGTAGCATTGAAGCCTCTAAGCCTACATTACAAAACTGTGTAAATTGTTTGCATTTCACACAAAGAACATTAGATAATACCTACATATACTAATATTATAAACGCGTCAGTTTGTAAGTATGGATGGATGGATGTTTGTTACTCTTTCTCACTCACTCGTTGAACGGATTTGGATGAAACTTTACAGTAATATAGTTTATACATCAGAATAACACATAGGCTACTATTTGCCGCGATAACCGACATATACGCGGGCGGAGCCGCGGGCAACCACTAGTCCTCTATATTCAAAAGTCCGTTCACCATAAAAGAGATCCATTTGTTTATTAAAACCTTAAATGTAGTTGAACAAGGGAGATTTTTTACTAACTGTGGACTGAGTTATAGTCGTCACGTGCAAGTGTATTAAGATTAACAGTTTTATCAGCAGTTTACTACACCTGACCTGAAAACCTTACCAATGCCAAATTGTCGATAAACCTTAGACTTACAAGAGTAACCATTCAATTACTATTGGCCTTATGTAACGTTATATCTATATATTAATACGTACGTGAAGCAAAAATGCTGTACCTACTTCTTTTTACTAAAAATTGCGAGGACGGAGGTGTATGAAATTTGGCATAGTTAAAGTTTATATGGAGGAGGAGTGCTGAAAGCCAAAAAAGTAAATAAAAAAAAAAACACCCGGTGTTTGCACTAGTAATATTTAATTTCTTGAGCAATAAAATGTACCTCTGAAACTGGTGGTATAGACAGAGAAAAGTCCACATAGATTAAGATGTGATACTCTCCGGGTTTATGAATTAATGGAGTACCTATCTTTTTATTTAAGAATAGATTATATAAAGTCATTAATTATACTCTGTCCATTACTTTATTTTCTTTTTGACAGCTCACGCCTATAAATTACCATATTTTTTTTCGGAATTATGTACTACAGTAATGTCGTACTTTATTGACGGTGACGGTACTTTAGTGAAGTGGTCTGTGCATAACAAACAACCACAGACTATAAAACAGTACTTGAAATACGATAAATCGATCATATGCTAAAAATAATTTGATTTGATGTAAGTATTTTTTCTGTAAATTTAATAAAAAAAGGAAATAGAAATTGTGTCTATGACTCCAAGATTGAAGTTTTGCAAGGAATTAAGTCGAAATCTTGGAATTTAGGATCAAACCAAGAGTAAAGAACAATAACTCTGTTCATTCATCTAATTTACTGATTTATTATTTTTATTTTTGTTTATTTCTTACATAATATAAAAAACTAATGAAGGCATAATTAATATTTCAACAAAAAATATTTTATTAAAACGATTGAAAGTTCTTCATAAATAACATCGCTATTCGTTTCAAATCGAATCGGTAATGAGTGAGGGCGTCACTAATTTCAAAATTTCTTGAACTGTCAAAAAGAAAATAAAGTAATGGACAGAGTATAACAGAACATGATCTTGTAGCCTAAGATGGTAGCTCCAGTGATTTAAGTTCTGCGTTGACGAAACAGTCAATAAGCACAAGAAATTTTGTATGTATAGATAGATTTAAGAAAATATCGCTTCATTGTGTGCATTTATAAAAACACTAATTAATATTATAATCGTTAATTTGTGTATCAGTTCAAGTGATTAACATTGCCGTAAGCGTATGAGTTTGTCATAGCAATTACTTGTCCTTTTAAGCTAAATGTCCGTGACTGCATTCTCCATGGTTATCTATCGGTACATACTGAGCATTTTGGGGCGACCCGGTCATTAGACTTGTCGTAATTAGTCGACTAATTACTTTGACTACAAAGTAATTACATTATTTAGTGTTTTTATTGGGTTAAGGAATATTCCTGTTATTCAGAATGCATATCTTGCTGTCTTCACGAAGGAATTTGTACACGAATACGAATAAAATTTAAGAGATAGATAAATAGATGTTCCTAGAACACTATTAAGTATATCAATAACGTATGTTCTATTTCTCATCTGGTGATAAAACTCAATCTGCTAATCAAGCAGGTAAATGCTAGGTCGTGATTTTGGAATGTCAAATTTGTGCTATTATAGTGCACAGTGCTTCTGATACTTTTAATCACCAGTTCATTTTCAAACATTGTCAACATTACATTACAGAATTTTTAATAGTCAGGCCTATGCCTCTCCGTAGAAATATTGTATTACTCCTACATCACGTTGGTCTGTTGGCCAGACAAGTTGGTATAGGGTTCCATTTCGATAAGTTGAAGAAAGTAGCTCAATTTTTTTTTAATGTTTGTCCCGCCAAAATGAATCTTCTGTGCCTGATGGAAAGCATAAGCAGAATCCAAGAGTGGTGGTCACCATACTCATTGCGAATGACATAGACTAATTGGGCCCCCGGTCTCGCACTCACCAACGAAACACGACAGCACGTATTTTGTGTAAGGCAAACATACAGTTAGAACTACCCGAATAAAAAGATACGCGATAGCTGCATTTTTCCTGACTTTATCTATCCACATCCTTTGTCGGTCGTGATTTCCGTTAACACATTCTTTTAATTCTATGAATTCAAAGCAATAACATAAACGCCAAAGCTATGAGTTTCTAGTTATCTCTCGAATATATCGCTTCGTTTACATTAAAGCCCTCGTCTAATACCTGGCCTTGTCTGTCATTAGTAGTGCAAACATTATAATATATCTAGACTAACAATACTTGGTTCCATTGCCAAAGAATGCATTATCGGCCATCTTGAATTACGTAATACGAGTTCAGCTGGCCAACCTTGTGTCGTCACAAAAATTTTATATTTTCTAAACTGACAGTATTTGGAATAGTAACTTTAAAACTTTCGCGTTCCATGATATAATAATACTTATTTTTACGGGAATAAACGCGATCACTTATTAAAAGGTATTACATACCTCTGATTTGCCTGACGTATCGACCAGGTTGCACTGGCCGTGGTCAGCCTGTGACCACGGCCAGTGCAACCTGGTCGTATGTATGTAATACCTTTTAATAAGTGATCGCGTTAATTCCCGTAAAAATAAGTAGTATTTGCAATGTTGCCATTTTAATATTTTTTCTATTTGTTATTTATTTTAAAGCTTTCATTGTGCTGCATGATAGAATTACAAAAGTCAGAACATTGTAGCAAACTACTGTTTAATTGCTCTTTTTTAGGGTTCCGTACCCAAAGGGTAAAACGGGACCCTATTACTAAGACTTCACTGTCCGTCTGTCTGTCACCAGGCTGTAATCTCATGAACCGTGTTAGTTAGACAGATGAAATTTTCAGAGATGATGTATTTCTGTTGCCGCTATAACAACAAATACTAAAAACAAAATAAAATAATTATTTATAGGGACTCCCATACAATAAACGTGATTTTTTTGCCGATAGATAATGGTACGGAACCCTTTTTGCGCAAGTCCGCCTCGCAGTTGGCCGGTTTTTTTAGATTTGTAAACTACACACATCAAAAGTGTCTAGGGATCAACATATATTTTTGCAATAACTTTTCTCCTGATTGATATTAATTAAAATTTTCTTTAAGGATTCATCAAATAAAGTGTTTTCGTTTGTCACAGTAACGATAAACCAAGTCACCTTTGCATTAATAAAGAAATTTGCCATTTTCCTAATAAAGGGATTTTTGACATTTGAACCACTAACATTAAAGTTCGAAAAAAAGACTGAAATCACAGTTTTCTTTAAAATTTTATTAGGTAACTTAAACAATTAATAATCCGTGTTTCTACCGCGAACACTAACAACACAAGAATCGGTTTGGCATACTCAAAATGAGTTCATCCAAATCACGCTGTGGAATGGCCGCCCATGTTCGTTGCAACAACAAAAAAAGGTCTTCTTGCGACTGGATACCCTCCATATTCGGCAGAGCTCTTCTCTGTAGCATATCCCATGCATGCTCAATCGGGTTCAAGTCTGGCGACTGAGCAGGCCAGGGCCAAAGCCACATCTCAATCTCAAGAAATCCGCATAAAAATGCTTGATCCCTAGACACTTTTGATGTGTGTATATCTTCATCTTAGAATATAAAACTTATCATAAAATTATAGGATAACCAGATCATTATCAGAAAAATACATCACATTCTGATGTACATAATTATTTAAGAGCTATAAGCATATAACAAACAAGTATGTTATGTACAGAAAATAAAATTTAATCAAAAGATTTCCATTCCATATCATAAGTTAAACAAAAATGGTTTTCACAGATTAAACAGATGTCTGCATCATTACGTTTCAGTGTTAAACGCTTCAGTCACGGTCTGGAAACTTTAAGATCAGAGATACTGGGACATTTTTAACGGACGATTAAACAGCTGATCTTATATTAAAATTCAAAATGGCTGATTAATTAATTATACAAAATAAAAAGCGTTAAATATCAGCGCTGTTACTCACTGTTGCGATGAGCCGATTGTTTTTTTAATTGCTGAACGAAAACTAGCACTTTGGCAATAACCATAACGTAATGTTTTACTTTTTAATATTCTCAACGACTTAACCGTCTAAACAACCAAAGTATACTGACTACTTAGTAACTTAATAAGTTAGTAATGCATCGTTTCTAGAGTTATTTATTGAACATTTTGACATGTTTCCGAATGATGTCATGTTAACATAATCATATGTTTATTTAGCCATTTAGTACTAGGGCATTAAGAAACGATAAATTTGAAAAATCTATGTTGACAGTTATAATTCATTGTTTGACACCGAGTTAATTTCATGTTATGTACTTATTGCAAATCATATAAGAATATAAACAGCAGTCGTAAATACATACGAGTCATAATCTTTCGTTATAGAGATAAACCCAAGTAATTTTAGTAACAAATAATATTTCTAAGATTCAAATCTCAACTATTTATAAAATTATCTCAAGCAGTTACTGCCTAAGTAAATTAAAATTTGTTTGTACGTGACATGTAAAACTAGTGTTTGCATATCTCAGCTTTACGACATGTTTTATGAAGTACTAGTTGTTGCCCGCGGCTCCGCCCGCGTATATGTCGGTTATCGCGGCAAATAGTAGCCTATGTGTTATTCTGACGTATAAGCTATATTACTGTAAAGTTTCGTCCAAATCCGTACAGTCGTTTTTACGTGAAAGTGTAACAAACATCCATCCATCCATCCATCCATACTTACAAACTTTCGCGTTTATAATATTAGTATAGATGTAGGTATTATCTAGTGTTCTTTGTGTGAAATGCAAACAATTTACACAGTTTTGTAATGTAGGCTCAGAGGCTTCAATGCTACATGCTATTTTAATAAGCATCCCTTTAACATAAGGCATTATTATCCTGTGAATGTTCCTATACAGTATAAAGCGTTTTTTTATTTTTTGAAGCACAGAAAACAAGTCTGGAAGTGTAGGGGTAAGTCGTTCCTGTTATATTTTTAGATAAAATTCTACTTATAAAATATTTACCTTAACAGACGTATCTAAGAATAAACGTTTTAAATGAGGGTTTACATTTTTAAGTGCTTTAAAAAGGATATAAAAAAGTTCATTTAATGGAAGTGTTTTATTTTCGTTCACATTACCTTGGTTTCAAAAGTAGTAGCTACTAGTTCTATAGTTTATGGACGAAATACTGTCAAGAAATAAAAGTAAAGATGTTAAATGACGTCTTGTGCTCTGCGTACAAAAACTGACCGTTCTAATAGGTAGTTAATTTTACAACCAATTCATTTGTTTCATAACTGTCTAAATTATGACCAAAATTTGGCCCTATCGTTGTTATACTATAGGAGTTCAAATAGTATTCTTGCAAAAATTGGTGACTCGGCGCACTTTCTGCTTTCACTTTCCTAACGAACACCTGACAATTACACATTGATTGAAATATACAATCAATTACAGAAACCCGGTATTTCGGGTTATAATAAAAAATCTTGTCAATCCATGTAATCGGAACTATGACGAAACACGTATATTATAGCAATTATATAAAAACGGGTTTAGATTACACAATCCCTCAATTCGTGCATGGTTTACTAATTAGTAAGCGTTATCATCAAAGTGCAAAAAAGTGGAATATGATGGCAACACTTTCGGAGTTGGCGAGACCGTTCCGCTTTCGTTGGCAGAAATAGATGGAGATGAACGAATGGGCGTGTGATCGCGCTGCGTGTCGCCGTTTCCGGGAATCACCTAGGGTTGTCACTCAGGATACCAATTTCTTATATATGAATACTCACATCCTTATTCGGGAGTTTATTGTTACATTTAAGTTGTTAAGTAAAAATATTAATGGGTGTAAGTATTCTACTCCAGAAGTTTAGAAACGCAAATGTATCACTAATATAGTTATAAATAATGGCAAAATTAATGAATAGTACTGGCAGCCCCGGCTATTTAGGCAAAGATAAAGATTCTGTTTTAAAATTAATCGAAATGAAAAATGTAGCATGTTGAAGATTGACTAAGTAGAAATATTTACGGATTTGTGACTCTAGATGAAAAACCGAAAATATTTGTCTTATTTTTTTTAAAGATGTGCTATTCTACGCGCACGTTAATTACACAGGATGTTTTATTTGCAAAGGAGAAGAAGTTGAAAACCTAAAGGAAAGAATCTAGTGAAACCTCTTTAATGTTAAAAAAAAAATGGTATAGTGGACGGGTGATGGAAAGTGACAACCGCCTGTAACTGTCGGCTTTTGAGGAATACGCTTTTTTCTTGTAGGCCTAAAGTACAAATACTAATACTCTCCTTCGATAGACCATAAAGTTATATCTTGAACCATAAAATAGTTTTAACACTTCTTGGTATAAAATGTTAGGTACATAGTGGACCAGTTAAGTGAAACTTACCTGCTTACAAATATGTGTGGAAGCCAAGTTTTAGTACCAGAGAAACCGTATGACTAACTGAGCAAAAGCTGCGTGGTTTAGGTATGCGAGTTTAAATTTAGCAGCATATGGTAATGACCCTTTGACAAGTGGGAAGACAATAAGACATGTCTGAACATGTTCTACCTGATTATTTGAACCTCATGTGGGCGTAGAGGCTACGTAATACTTATTGACTTGAAGGTGAGAGTATTATGTAAATTAGATTTTATTTATTCACACTAGCTATATAAAAGAAATATATGATGTAATTAATCAACATTTGACTTATGTTTAACTGTCTATTGACGCTGACTGTTACGACAGAACAGACAGGTCACAAGAAATCTTGAATATTAAGTTAAACGGTGTCCTTACCTTAAAACTGTAAGTAGGTTGTAAAGTTACGTATTGCAAGGGTTAAAAAAAATCTCGAATAGAATGTTACTATCTTCTACTGTCAAATTGATTTGGATACATTTTGAATTAGCAACACTGAAATGTGTGTCTTATAAAGTTGAGTAAAAGAGTGTGAATGCCAAGATACAAAAAACTTTTCCTTTTAAAAATAGTCGCTTTAATTTTCCCTAAAAACTTCATTTAAGATGACTGCCAGGTCTGACTGACTGAAGGTTTATTCATTGTTATATGAGAAACAAAAAAAGGAAACCACAACAGAAAAAAAACATATATGTTATATCATAATTATACAAGTATGGTGTTGTGTGTGTGCGTGTTTGTGTGTGTATGTGGTAATTCCTTTTATGTATTTATAAGTGGACATGAGGACGCGTATATGAAAATTGGAATACTTCAGGTATTAATAGAAGTGTAGAGATTTTTTTAACTGTATGTAAACCTATGCTATAGAACTAAATTTATAATAAAAATTAATAAAGCTTTATATCTTTTAGATCTGTGACAGATACAAAAGTTTATGTACTATGACGGTTTAAGTTACACTAGTAAACGAAATAACAAAAGAGATTCTAGTCTAACTTTAGCACCTATGTAAAACACTACCGAAGATAGTAGGTAATTAATCTAAGTACGTATAAATAGACGACAAGAAAACGTTGTAAAAAGTTTAATACACAGTACGAATGAGTGTACTTTATGATAACGATCCATTCGTTGCCGGGAAAGTAGAAATAAATAACGTCTCAATTGGTTTTACATAAGGTTGTATAAGTGTTTTACCAGGCTGTATGCTGTAAAACCAGAAATTCGAAAGACGACCCGCTCCTTTAAAGTTTTAATGAAAAAAAAAACAAAAAAAAGCAAAGGCGAACGTCTGAAACTCCAAATACGGCGAATAGCCTTGATCGCGACCGAGATTAAAGAATGACGGCGGGACGTTCGTTCAGAAACCGGTCGAAATATGAGCAATAGCGGTTCACGACCGCCAACGTTCTTTATTTTTGCATGCAACAAGATATTCGTGTTCACGATTGTGTTCATAATGCAATTGCATTATCCTGTTTTATTTTATAAATTTATTTTTCTGTTGCATCTGTCAATCATATCGGACTTTAAGTTGTATATATTTTCTAGTGAATATAAAAAAAGATTTTGTATAGATATAAATCGGTATTTACTTACCTCTGATATCACGCTGCAAGGTTGTCGAAAGCGTCCCACCAGCCAAAGCAGCGTCTAATAAGTTGATATTTTCTCTGCATCGAGTGATTATCTCCGTCTGTGCAACGAAAAACACAACGTTGGCAAACAGAAAAATAGCTGCTATTTAACAAAAATAATCATGTGCTATATAACATATTTTTTACAATAGCTTAAATAACAACTAACTCACTTCAATACTCCAAATCTTCTTTTTTGAACATATTAATTTAGTTATGTTATATTGTGCACGAGTCTTTTTAATTATAAACACATATTCATACAACATGCATGTATTTAGCAGCGTATTTAATGCCCAAGCTTTCAAAAACTAAATGCCAAACACGAATTAGTCAAGCAGAGAAGGTCCACATCAACTATAGAAACAATTTAGAAATTGCAACACAGATAATTTGCTGGCAACTCCGACGACTGACTATAATAGGTAACAGGTCTTTTGAGAGTAGGGTGTTAATTGACTGAAACTCCAAATTTATTTTTTAAATTTAGCATTTATTTTTCAAACCATTTATACAAGGATCACTTTTCTCTTTAACATTTTGTAAAAAAAATAAGATCAATTAACAACCTATCCCTATTCAACATAATATTATTACATTTACATCTTTACTCGTACTGTGTGAGACGTTGGGGAGTTCAGTCAAATCACAAATTACAAGAAATGCTAATATTATGTGAATTGTAAAGTAATACTAATACAAAGATTACAACCAAAGTAGAGACAGTACTAACAGACAGTACGGACGATATCTCTTCGTTATTATATAACGAGATATGCTTGTAATAAATATATTGAGCGATTAAAATGAATGCACCCTCTTTCTGAACAATCTCGAAAACGTCAAATGTGACTTCTATCAATTTGATATTTCAAGTGTTCAGATAAAGTTAAGTTTAAAACTGAACTTCTTCATACCTCAGTACCTAACTTATAGACTAAGTGAATGAATAATTAAAAGTAATGATATTACTTAAAGTTTCGACTTGACCTAGCACCATGTTATCACCACCAAAGAGACAAGGATGATTTAAAAGAAAATAAAACCAGGCAGTTAGTAAATAAACACAAACTACACAAATCACAATCACACGAAAAACAGTTAGTAGAAAGGAACATTTAAACGAAAAAAGAAATGAAGGGTGTGTAATTCCAATTGTGAAAGTTTCACGGGCTTTATTAAAAAGTTAGTTTCAAAAATGTTCGAAATGACAAATGAAATGAGCAATCAAATTTGTTGTAAATTTCTACCTTAAATGCGAAACTGTCACAAGTAATATATTTAATAAATTAATAAGTTAGTATTTTTATTAATTAGTATACTGCGATAGTCAGACTTTTATATATTAGTAGCATTTAATGACAAAACACCTTAAATGCTCACAATTTGTACATACATTTACATTACAACTATTCACACTATAAGTACTCTATACTGGAATGTTAGGAGATCGCTGCGGTTCCTGTATCTACGATCACACGTATCATACATGCATTCTTATAAGGCAACCGGAATAACACAAAATTGACTATCGAACAAACGTAACATTCACTATACCTACTATAAAAAATGTGTTCGTCGGTCAACGGGTATCGTGCTCGAACGCCCTCGCGCGTAATCTGACGATCGCAGCGAACTTAATGCGAATACTCACATACATGAGAATAAATATGACACAAGCGGAGGTCGTGCGTCATTGGAGATGTATGTAAACTATAACTAGGACGGAAAACGCGGCGACGGCCAGACACAAGCGAGCGCGCAAGCACGCGGGCGCCGCGCGGCGCGTCACGCACGACGCCATGTCGTCGTCGCTGGAGTAGCTGCTGCTGTAATCGGTAGAGAAGGTCCTTACGTAGTCGAAGGCGCGCAGCAGGTCGGGCGAGGCGTCGTGGCGCGCCAGCTGCGCCTCGGCCGCGCCCAGCGCCGCGCCCGAGCGCCGCAGCAGCGCGCGCGCCTCCTCCGCCTCCGCCTCCGCCTCCGACTCCGACGAGCCGCTCTCCGCCGAGCGCCGCCGCCGCTCCGACGCCGCCACCTTCTGCAGCTCGCTCTCCCCGCCCCGCTCCGCCCGCCGGCGCCGGCCCAGCGAGTCCAGCAGGTCCGGCCGGTTGTTCACCTCCGCGTACTCCAGCGAGCTGTTGATCTCGTCGCTGGTCAGGTTCGAGCTGTGCCTCCTGCGACTCAGAGCCTGAACGTTGAGCAGGTCGAACTCGGGTGACCGTTTGCTACTTTTGCGCTCGCTATCCGAGGCCTTGCGCCGGCGGCCGCCGTCGTTGCTCTCTATGCTCGTGTTGTTCCTGGATCGCTCTAGGCTGTCGAGAAGGGTCTTCTTGCGTTCGGCGCTAGACATGGACTTTTTGGGTTTGCGGGATGGTGTTTCTACAGGTGAGTTTCTGGTGGGGCGTTTATAGCGCGGTAAACTCCTCTCTCGCGATGCGTCTGAAGGAGGGCGTCTCCTTCTGGTACCGCTAGGACTCTGGTCGTTTTCTGGTTGTGCCGAGAGGCTGGAGCAACAGTCCGACTGCGAGTCCAGGAAAGCGCGGTAGTCGTCGCCGAATTCTAGCAATTGTCTAGCGGCATCCGAATCGGGTGCTTCAGAGTAAGGCTCCGAGTTGTATTTTTCCTGTTTAAAATGAAGTTAATTTAAAATAAAGTGAACAAGAATTTGATAAAGTAAAGGTTAATTCTTTTATTCAATTATAAAACGGGAGCTATTTGTCTAGTGCTAGAAATGCAAAAAAGAATTTTTATTATAAAAATATATTTTGATTTTCAAAATGAATTAGAGTTTTAAAGTTTGCGAATATTATTAAAGAATTTATTTAGGTTCAAAGTCTCACCTGGTAGAAATCCCACGCCTGCTCAGAGAACGAGCTGTGCTCCTCCGTTCCAGCAGTCACACTCTTGTCCACATCAGAATCTTTATCAATCGACAAGTCCCACATGCAATTAGGATCCCCTAAACTTAGAGCTATAAAGTTCTTTTCTCTTTCCAAACTCCTCGCCAGTCTTGGTCTCACTGCGCCTCCATCAGGGCCTAGTTTGAAGCTAGGACCTACGGAGTCTGGTTCGTTCTGTTCAGGAATGGCACTGTCGGGTTCTATGGTCGATATGTGGGTCTTTTCGATACTTTTCCGAAGATTGGCGATGGTGGCCAGTTGTTTGTTTATTAATTCTTCGTCGCTCTCATTGCCTGATGTTGAGGTGGTGTCGAATCTGTAAGAAATATGTCTATTGTACTATAAAGCTCATAATATAGTTACAAAACAACAATCCTTTTAACAAAACTTTAACAATAGTATAGTTGACAACTAAGTCAAATTAGTTAACGTAACATAACTTTGCATGAAAAATGTACTAAATACAAACTTGTGACGTCACTGTTTTAGACTACTCAATTGAGCAATATATTTAATTGTTTATTTGATTAAAATTTGTAATAGCAATGAAAAGCTATAATAATTATATTGTCCGAGACGATTTATAATATTCATTTTAAGAGGAGACATAGGTATTTATTAACGACTAGCTGACCCGGCGAACTTCGTACCGCCATATTTACATATTTGTCTCAGCTTCCCACAGGCAGTGTACAGTCGCGGACAACAAAAAATACTTTTCCCGTTATCTTTTATTTTTTTCTTTCTAGCAAGAAAAGAATGAATGAAATCGGACTATGTGTTATTGAATTACAACTAAGTACATATTTTGACTTTCATCCCCTCTCTCCAGGAACCCGTGCTGAATTTCGGGATAAAAAGTATCATATGTCCTATTCATTTGAATCCATTTAGTAGTTTCGGCGTGATGCGCGGCCAAGATACAGACAGACAAACAGACGGACAGACAGACAGACAAAAATGAAAAAAAATACAGTTTTGGCTTCAGTATCTATAATAGAGAGCCCTCCAAAAAAAAAAAATTCAAATATCTTTCATGTACAGAATTGGACCTGTTACATTTTTATTATAAGTATATAGATTCAGTCAACTACCCTATTCAACTTTCGACATTAAAAGGTTCGACAGCAGTCAGATTACAATAGCAGAGGTTCTGTATGAGATGTGTGTAGTTATTACGTTTATTATCATTAGTGTACCTGCTCTTCCGGCTCGTAGCTGGATCACTAGCTGCACTCCTCTCATGTTTATCTTCGATCTCAGGACTGAGTCTCCCACAGAAGCTGAGCGACTTGACCAGCCGCTCTCGCCGGGCCGCTGTGTTGTTGCGCCTCAGTTTGAGTCGCTTGCGTCTTAACCAACATTGTTTGTCGTTCGCCTCAACACAGGAGGTGCATGCTTCCGTCATAGTGTTAGTGCTGGAGACATGACCCTGGATTTAGAAATAAGATTAGTATTTAATAAGAAATTGGATACAGTCTGGATACAAGGTTGATCATTGTCATTCGAAAGAAAATACATCATACAAGGAATATATCAGAATTCTGTCGATTCCTGCAAACCACAAATCCAACCCGCATTTATGGTTTACAGATAGAAATTTCTGGTTAAAAGACATTTTACTGTCACATTACGTGTATTTCTCATTTTTGTTGTGTGTTGTGTTGTTTGTTGTTGTTGTGTTGTGTTTTTCCAAAAAAAAAAAATGTAGAATTAATTTTATCTATTTTAATTAGTTTTCCTAAAAAGAAACCATTTATGATATTGCAGGTATATTCCTTCACTTTGAATTAAAAGCGCAATATAGGCATTGAATGCTTTCTTATAAAAATATATCATTCGTGTGTTCAAAGCTTAAAGCTGCATTTTTTTTTACAATAATCTTCGAATAAAGCCTGTACAAACCTGTACAGTCGTGGAACTTCCTCGAAGCTTGGAATTGGAATTAGCAGGTGTGACTCTTTGAGGAGATGCAAGAGTGTTGAGAGCAGATTCAGAGATGGACATATTGTGCGACATAGCGGCAACGTCGCCGGCGGTGGGCGTGGCCGCGAGGGACGCGTGCGCGCCGCTCAGCTGCGACAGACACGACACGGACCACGGCCGAGCGCTGTTGCCAGCCCGCTTCTTGCGTAGCGTCACCTGGGTGGGGTTAAAAGCCTTAGCCGTTTTGTTATGTACAATGTTATGCGTGCTCTATGAGATATGCTACCATTATCCATACAGCATGAGTTCTAGGCAACATAAGTATTGTTGTAGCTAGTTTTTACTTACCTAATTTAAGATTTTTTTGTCTATTCTTTCTAATAACGGGAACAAATATTATAAATTAAAAAGAAATTGGTTGTCTGTAAAGTCGGTTTACGGACTATAGTTTAACGTGACAACGTCATAACAAAACATTGATGAAATGATGAGAGATAGAACATACAACGACGTACAATGAGCGTAACTGGACAATGAGTTTTCCTTTTTCGTGCAGCCGGCGTTCATCAATTTATTTTAGACGTTGTCACGTCAATAATAATAAATCGTCCTCATGGCTTTTTCTTGGTTATAAAATGAATACCTAGTTTAGTTATAGTGATTAATGTTTCGTTTTATTTTATGTTTTTACATATTTCCAATTGTCCAGGTCAACGAATATAAATAAATAATGCTGTATGCCTAACGGTATAACTAACATGTATATGACTGACTAACTTTGTTGTAAAACTAACAAATTTACGTATGTTAGTCACATTTCGTTCATTAGTTACAGCGATGCAATAGATGTGTATAGCCATTTCGACAAAGCTAGCAGTTGAAATTTACAATGCTTCAAAAAGTCATAGACTTGTAAGACACAAATGTGTACCTATTATCATTACTGACACATGACATATTTTTTGTAAAGTTTTCATTTTACTTCTTTAAAGCGAAATAATAAGTATTCTGTAGTGCTGTCTGAAGAACCGATAACAGTTGGACCAAACCAGTCTTAGACTAGAAACCGCGAAGCGAAAAATAGAACACAGAGCCCTCCTTAGCTTGAGAGATTGACAGCCTGAAGATGGTAGTTAAGATGGATTGTATGCGAAAGGCGTAAGGCTAAGTGCTATGACGCTCTGTGGGCCTATGTCCAGCATTGGCCTGTGCTAGGCTAGTTCTCTGATTGATAAACATTCAGATTAAAATATTCTGTACTACTATATAATTAAATGTTCAAACTATGAAGGACATCTTTCAAAACTAATCCCATTGACAAGAGTTTAAAGTATTAAGTTTGTCTATGTTTATTCTCAAAAGAAATGGCAGGAAATCGACGTAAGGTTGAAGCTATAATTTTATTATAGAATTAGAAATCAAGTTATTTACAACATAAGTTTAACGTATACCGTATAAAGCTTATAAAAAAAGCAGGAGGTTATGAAGATTTTACCTTGGCGTGGTGTGTAGGAGTGACTGTGCAGGTAGAAGTGCTCATGTCCATCGAAGAGTGCAGGTTCCGTTCTTCTGATGTGAGGGAGGTATCAACTTCGCTCTCTGTTGTGTATTCACCTGAGGCGTCGTAACTTTCAGTACCCTAGAAAATTATTGGGTAGTGGTAGAATTTTAAAAATATATTCAACGAAAATTTTACTTGTTCCTATAAATTTTAAAATTTTAATTGCCAACTGCTATGTATACCACGACAGTAGTCCAATGGCCTAAAGAGTTCGACTTGAAATCAACCTTGCCTAGTACTATCCTCATAAAAATCTTCGACATGAGTATTTAAAATAAGCTGCAGGTATTAAGGGAAACCATCATACTGGTTGTATTGAAAATTTCAGATTAAAAGTAGTGAATGTAGACGTAATAAACGATAAACTGAAAGTCTTTTCATATCATGTTTGCCAGATACATAATGCGTGACTCCTTAATTATTTTTTAACATCACAGAAGATGTGGTGTCTCATTAGTTAAATTTGGCTTTGAGTAACAACTACCACTAAGCTTCAAACGAAAATATTTCAATAAATCGTTACCTGATTTGTATCGTCTTTGCCTTCCGTGTTTTGATTGAGCCATTCTTTGATCCTGGACATTTTATTTCTATTGGCATTCTTATTATCTTCTTCAAACCCGAGCGGCTTAAAATTCCTTGCACTCTTCTTTTTTGCCATAGCCTGTTTGTGTACCAATTCTTCAGCCTGATTCACTAGTCTTTCAATATCCTTATTTCTTGTGCTCTCCACTTTTAACAAATCCGGCGTAGAAGATTCAAGTTTAGGTTTGGGAGACGGTGGTTTCTTTTCTTCATCATTTTTATCATCTATAGGCAATTGGCATTGAATTTCGACAGATGAGGTCATAATATCAGTGGAGTCTTCATTAGCAATTTTAGCGCCTTCAACGTAAGTCCATTCTTCTTCTGAGGATTCTTCTTGGGATTTTTCTGTTTCGATCATCTGTCGATCTGAATCTGTATCATGATGTCTGAAGTAGAATGTGGCCAAATGTTTTGATTTCCTGTCTGTCTGGTTGAATTTCGAGGTGTCCACTGGCTTCTTTCTTTTAACAACTGTAGGAGGTGTTTTCAGTTTCTGCTCAATCGTAATGCTGTGTACTTCGAGGCCTGTAATTATACCGGTGCAAACAATGACATCACAATGTTTGTTTGTATATTAAAGAGCGGCATTGCTAACAATACCAAACATGCTATTGTTATTAAATTCAAATCAGTTGAGAAGCGACTGTTTTTCTTTAAGTGAAAGTGGAAAGTGATTTCTTACCCATTCATAGTGTGTGTCTATGTAATACATTTAATGCATGATTTCAATATGTTTTATTAGCTATAGAAGTAGTTTTACATTAATAAGATAGGTAATTGGACTGTATTAGTTAATTAGTCTGATTTGACATCACCTTAAAAAATACGACTGTCCTACTTAAAATCAAATGCTACTACATATATTTAAAAAAAATATTTATTTGACCTGTGCTATCACGGAGCAATGTGTGTTATGGAATATTTGGTATTTCATTTATTATGAAGTCTCTTACCGTCGATCTGGTCATTATTTTCGGGTACAGTCTGATCAGTGTCCTTTTGTGTGACGTCATCGCCTGCGCCGGGAACGCGTCTTTCGTCCGCCATTTTGTGTTGGCCACGTTCGAACTCCGATTCGCAGTCCGACCCGTAACCACGCCACTGATATGTCAGCACATATTCTTGTTCCTCCTGTAAAGAATTACATTTTATGAGATCATTACACTTTAATTATTTAGAAGTAGTCGTCAATTTGATGAGACATAATGGGGGTGAGATTTGTTTATGGGACGTTTTGGTATTAGGTACTAAAGCATCTTGAAATGACTAAGCTCTAAGTCAAACAACAAAGAATGAACAAGTAAAATTTTAACAAAATAAAAACCGACTTCAAGGTTCGACTCGATTTCTCTTGGATGCCATCATCAGATCTTAGTGTCCTCATCATGGTACCACCGTTGGGATATCTCCTTTCCATTAAAAAAAGAATCATTAAAATTGGTTCATAAACGAGGAAGTTATCCGCGAACACACATTAAAAAAAACATATACGGTCGAATTGAGCACCTCCTTTTTTTAAAGTCTGTTAAATCAAATCTTTTGTAAATGGTTTATTAAATTACTCGCAACCGCACTACAATCAGAAGGAAAACTTGAAACAAACCTAAAAGAAACCCATCTGGCCAGTGTGTCATGGTAGGCAAAACATCTTTTCTAATTAGAGGCATATGTCTAACAGTTGACTATTCAATGCTATTGATGATTTCCTAGCTAACTTACCTCAGACGCAGACTGTCTGCTATCCAGGGAGCTTTCTCTCCTTCGAGCGTTGACCGGAGTTCGTTGTCTTCTCGGAGATCCTTTCCTGCTGAGCCTTGGATGTTTGAGAACTGGTTCGTCGTCACTATCACTTGCCGCTTCAGCTGATATTCCACCCTGAAATTGGGATTTAGGAATATACCATATAAATGTTCGTAGAATATCTTATTATAATTAGATTTAAAATTAAACTCAATATTTGTAACATAAGCCGAAGTATCACAATCACACGCTTCGTATATTCAAATATAATAAAAACCCAATAAAATCGTAGGATATTTACGACTTTCATTCATCCGGCATTTAACAAAATCCATTTAAAAATAAATTTACGACCAATAACAGTCATTTTAAGATCCCTGGTGTATTTATTGCTCGCCACAGAATAGTGTAACCCTTAAATGAATTTTATGAAATATCCTTTAAATAGTTAAATGGGTCACAAGTGTCCCTATGGCCACAAATTATACCTAACTGAAGTAGTAATTGAATTCATTGTAGACGAGTCACGTGACCCAACCCTTCGCTGCAAGTGGTAGTTTTTGTTGTCGCAGGAACAACAAACAAATAAAAGCGTCAGTAAAATGCTGGCACACTGTACTACGATTATTTTAAATTCTAGATTTTCTTATTTATAATTTTTATAGTTAGGAGGTTTCGAGATTGTTTTGGGTTCTGACAATTATTGATTATTCGGTATGTCGATTTAAATTCATATTTTTGAATTAAAAAAAGAGGTAATATCAAAACATAAATGGAATAAATTGAAATAAAGACGTAAGACGTAGAAAATACGTAAGACGTAAAGACGAAGTGAGTTCCAGCTGTTTTATTATATTTTTTGTGAAGCTTCTTTCGTTTACAAGAACATTTTAGTTAGAATACAAAATATAACAGAAGTACTTATATCCATCATATAACTTACTATAATATGTTAAAGTTTATTGATAGTTATTACATACTTTAGTTAATAATATTTTGTGATTTATAAATTGCGATGTAGGAGGTTATAACTTTAAAATGGCAAAGTAATCATGTACATTTATAAATTTAACATTATTCAGTACGAAAATCTTCAAATATCAAGAGGATACAATGTATTCCAGCTTTAAACCAATCAGTTGTATCCCAGGGTAGGGGTGTATTAATTTTCCACACCACTTGGGGGTCTAAAGCCATTTTTGAGTGGAAGAGACAAACATAAAGAGCCACGGGTGACTGATTAACCTATTGTGTTGGTGAGAAATTGTGTAAACCCACGCTGATTTGCCGACTAGCCTTTTTAGAAAGGGGAGCTCTGCCACTTCGAAATGTTTAAGTGTTTACAATAACGTGTGTAAACTTTACACTTTATTTAAGCATGCCAAAAAGTTTTGAGTGATGCGCACTGATTCGGAAGTGGGTAAAGGTTCTACACAAATAATTTAAAGGCAATTTTGTAGCCAGTTTTACAGTTACTGCGGTGAATTTTGCGGAATTACTTTCGTCTAGCAATTATTAATGGTTTGTAAAGTAAACAATATGCACACCTGTTCGGTGCGGTAGTTTTACTTTTGCGACCTACCTTTATTAAGATCTTTATATTCTTTTACATAAAGTAACTGTGTCAAAAATAAAGGAAGGGATAGAGATGCATGTCCAGAACCGCTCAGTCGTGTATAGAATGATTCAGTAGTGCCAAGTAATAAAAATACAGGGTGTACAAAAAAATATGAAAATTATTTATTGACATAAATAACGATCTTATTTAGTTATTTGTACTAGACCCAACACAACTTTGTCTCTGTCATTCAAAAGGAATGAATTTACCCCGTTTTTGCAATAATTCCATACAGTTGGAACCAGTAGTTCGAGAAATTAGCGTGTTCAAGCAAACAAACAACCTCATACATTGCACTGTTAGAAACACATAGAAATGCTTCGTCTTAGCGATTTAGAAAATAAAGTAGAAAAATTAAGAAATTACCTGATTATCGATCCTCGTCAAACACGCTTCCAAGTGACACTGCCACTCGATAGCCCTCAGATACAAGAGTTGCCAACGCCGTTCTAATGCTCGTACTGCATCACCGCCACCGCACAGACGCACCACAGAGCTCACGATCCGACCGTGACATACCACGTCGCGTTGTAATACCTGGACGAAAAAAAATGCACGTTGTAAAAATCATACAGACTAAAAGATGGGTAGAGCTGGTGGAAAGTGACCACCACCGCCCATGAACGTGAGCAAGACAGGGTTCACAAGCGCGTTGCCGACCTTTACGGAAGAAGTACATATTTCTTCTCCAAGTTTTATCGTATCGGTCTGGAAATATCGCAGGCGACAATTGGTTCTACAGATTGGTTGTAGAACAAACACACACAATTATATTTATTTTAAATTCATTTTTATTGATGTGAAATTAGGATAGAGAGATGTGATAATATTCAACGTTCTACTAAATTAAATACACGCATATGAGGGTTAACTCTTGGAAATATGGGTGAAGTACTGATTTAATACTATTATTTATATTTAAAAACTTAAGTCTAAAAAATGTGCCTGATGTGCAGTTTACAATTACTGTTTGGTATAAAAAAAGAAAACTGGCAACATTATACAAATCGGACAAGTTATTCAGCATAGTCAGTTACTTCGTTAAGAGTTAAGAAAACATTAAGATCTCGGCTTAGATAACATTCTAAGGCTTTTATGTACACACAGATGACAAAACATTTTGTACACAAACCACAATGAATGTATTGATACTCATCAAAACGAGAATGCGGATCTCATAACAAATTAGATCTCAGTTCCGATATCAAAATGTTATGCAATGAAGTGTAAAGATACCGCCCTAGAGCGCAGTTCCTAATAAAAACAAAATACAAATACTTTACACAATAGTTGGCGGCGTTCGGTGCTCCGACGAAGACCAACCAATCAAAAACGAACAATAGCCGTTGACACAATAAGTCAAAGCCATTTAGTTGTAAAAAATAAAATTGAAAATCGGACAAAGGGCGGAACGTGCTTGGCCAGTTGCGCACGCGCAACTAACTATGACAGCCGATTACGGTATTTGCTCAACAATGAAAATTTTCTTGAGTGATGGATTTTACAAAAAAAGCGCCAAAAATGTTACTGACTGAATAATAAATTCAATTTTTTGGTTGCAACAATGAATTTTTATTATGAAGTGGCAAAAACTATTTTCCTTCTAATTTTCTGTTCGCTTTCACATGTTAAGAAAAAGTGGTATAAGACCTACTAAGCTTATTGACACATGGCAATAAAACTTTTACAATCTCGTCGACTCTGTTGAAGTGTAACTTTTATTGTAAAATTTGCCACCATTTGCCACCTTTTTATGGCTTTAGTCTGCTTTTTTCTACACAATACAGAGAGTGTTACAACAGTAGATTTACTTTTATATATTACATAGTTTTAAGGAATTACAATAAGATTAATATTATATATTATAAATCAAATGTATTTAAAAGAATGCAACTTCAAATTAATAACTGCACTTTATTCTAATATTTTAAAAATACTAGCTCCTTGATTCCGTGGGGTATTGCTATGTGCTTATTTCTCTGCAATTTTTCTGGTGTTTCTATATTGAGAAGATTAAGTGCCTTCTACCATAAAAAGAAGTATAATGTGGTTATACGCAGTTGTAAGTAGTTATATAATAATAATACATAACTAAATTACATAGTAAATTACCTTAATTTCTTACATCAACTACAGCTAAATTGACTCCAAGAAAACGTAGACGACACCTGACATTATATGTCTTAAGGATGTAATAACAGTTTCTCAAAGAGATGAACTGCCAGAGATATGATCTGTTTAGCAACTAAGTAGCAAAGGGGTACCATATTTGGCGCTATCGCGGGACAATTCTACGTGAGATGAAATTTGATACTGTGCATTAGCGGTGTTAGAACATGTTTGTTACAACGCGTTTTATGCAATTATGAAGGTTTTACGGTGTACGTGTTCTAAGTAAACTTTCTTATGTTGTAATAGAGATCTTAGATTTTGATATTTTTAGCCAAAAGGCTGATAGAAAAGTTTATGCGCTTTGAGATCTTTACGCTTTATTTCTTAGATACAATTACTAAAGTTTTACGAGTTTTATTGATACAGTACGATCCCGCTAAATAATATACGACTGCAGTAGGTATTTACTATAATTTTCTTGAAAAAATGAAGTCGGTTTTCGAAAGTTTTAAGTTCGTAGCTATTAAAGCGTGTATTTTTAGCAAGAGAGCATACATAATGTACCTACTTGGTATACATATTCTGCAATTAGGTTACCTGAACACTTTTGCAAATTAAACTTTTTTTGAGCAGATGAGTTCGGCCTTTCCTAACTGGACTAGCCCTGAGAAGAAAGGACGAAACAAACTCAGGGATCATCATCTCTTTTAAATTTCAAACAACATTCTCGAATGCAGAAACCTTATTTAAAAAAAAAAAAAAACAATTTGAGTTACAATTCTAATAATCAGTAAAGATAATAATTAAAAAAAATAATCAAAACCTACAGTTTAAGCACTATCGTAACATTAAGATACTTAATTTTACAACGACTCACTTACTCCGCGATTATTAAAACTCTAAGACACGTCTAGCAGACACTCGAGGTTCATTTAAATTTTAACTGAATAATTAATTAGTTTTTGCGTTTTTTAACATTGTAAGTCTAGAGCATACCTACTTAAAACATAAGGTTCAAATGTAGAGGAATTATATATTCTAACAGTATTTAATGCAAATAGCGCTACAATTAGACATTACTGTTTGTCATTACGTAGAACAAGGCCACAAAGGCTATTTATTTTTATGATTAAACCAAATATTTTCATTTAAAAATAGAGATGATGTGTTTTTTGTTGAAAAATTTAAGAACAAACAAAATGTACCTTATTGTATACAAATTGGTGGTCTCCATATAACTGATTTGGTATAAATTATTACAAACAGATTACGTACTAAATTACAAGTATCGAGAATGAAGGCCGTTGCTTCAATACCAATTGCATGGGAAAATGAAACGATGGTATGGGAAATAGGTAAGCAGGTAAGCTAACTGTAAAAATAAAGTTGAAACTGATATTAGTCACAAACAAGTCATATTATTTCAAATGCATGCCAGGTAATGCACGAAGTAACGGTTGTTCGTCTTAGTCACAGAACATAAGTATACTTAACCGGCACTTACGGCTCTTACTTAATTTTACGTAAAATGTATAATAATTTTAAGTAAAAATATAACTTCAGTGCTTGTACGGTTAAGCATTTTTGGTAGGTACTTCTAAGTCGACTATTCACGGGCTATGCCCTTCGCGTTTCTCGTTAATGTAATAATCCAGACAGTAACGGATGTGATATTTGAACACTCGCTTATAACCCAGCGACAAACCTATCGAAACTACACACTCGCTGCCCGCTGATCGCCAACTCGTTCATAGTTTCTAGTTCTACTCGTTTCTCGTTCATCGTCGGCGGTGGGACCACTGCCTATGGCAGGTATAATAAGTAGCCGTATGTGATGCTTTCATCACAATTATCTCTAGAGCCTTTAAAGAAAGGTTTTCGCTAACCATATCACGCTAGCCAGACGGGTTTTATATATGGTTTACTTGAAGTTTTCCTTTTCTTTGCAGTGCTGTTGTCTATTTGCTGACTTCATCGACTCTTAAGGCGCGTATCCACCGAATTTGTTGGCAAAATAAGTGTTTCGAACTGTTTGCAACCCTTCAGAAAATCGCCAACTTTTGTTTCCATTGTGTCTACACCGAGTCGCCAACAATTAGAAAAACATTCCAATTAAGCGTCTCCACAGAGCCAATAAATATCTGTAACAAGCGTATTCTTTTGATGTTTACCGCCAAAAACAGAAATACGGTTCTTAACATTTGTTGACAATTTTTTTTGCCAACACAAGGAAATTACAGAAACTTTTGTCACCAACATGTGTTGACAACACAAAAGTTGCCAACTTTTGTTCGGTGGAGACTCGGCTTTACAACTCTCACAGAATGAATAAGGGTGATGCTGAGTGGTGACGGTTCTTAAGACACCACACCACACGGTTCCGTCACCACGTTCCAATATTATAAGTTGACTGATAAAAATGTTAGGAATGTTAACAGCAATTGTCTAGGATTAAAATAAACAAAGTAAAGGTACATCTATCAGTTTGGTTTCAGATTTTAATAGTCTTGATTTGTAAGTAAAAATAATACTAACAGTACTAATATTTGTAATAGAAATGTAATAAAGGTAGGAAGTTACGTAAACATTCCGTTGCGTTAAATCGTGTGGGAACTTTTATCGCTTTATCTTAAGTTTCAATGTAACCTAGAATCACTATATATTTTTATCGACTTTTGATAGAATAGAAATGGTTTATACGAATTTTTCTACCTCGCCCACTTGAGAAAAAAATGTTCGGTTAATAGGGCGTTGACACACTGCACTGGGCCCCTAATGTGTGTGTTCTATCAATTTCATAAATGGTAATTTAAAATTTAACTGTAAATACACAGCAAAAAGAGTTAACTAATTAAGTAAATTAACATTCAAATAAATAGACCATAAAGAAGTTTAACAACACGAGGCTGTTTGTCTGTCGGTCGGTGTCGGTCTGCCTACACTCTGCAATATTTAACCGGTCTTAATACACATACTTAAACCAGCTGAGTTAATATTTCCTGACACTAAAGTTATGTGTTAACGTTAATCGATTTCGTTTCACTCAAATTACTATGAATCGTTTTTAATTGTTAAATACAATCAACTAACTAGTGCGAATGTATGTATGAAGCTAAGAAGAATAATAAAAAAAAAAATATCATATCATATTAGCACCATGTATTTAATTAATATGTTATTCCTAAGCAAAATAGTTACAAAGAAGAAGTAAGAAGAAGTTAAAAGTTATCAACAGGGTGCCTAAAAATAAAAAGATTTGTATTTTACCCTATTTTGTATTTACCTTCTAGCATTTTTTTATACAGATTTAGAAACTTAACAAGGAGTGTAATGAAATGAAACACTATTTACAATTTATGTCTATCGCTCCTCGTGTAACCTAACCTTTATAGTGTACTTCAAGTTTTATAACTATAAAATGTATATTTATATTCACACTCAATTTTAAACTTCTTAAAGCAATTGGATCTTTAAAATTGTCACCATTGTAACTTTTTAAAATATTATTGGAGTTACGATGATTGCATTTTGAATCCTTTGTCATCACAAAAAACGAAATTTCAAGAATATCTTTACTAGTTTTATTTAACCATTAATAAAAATATGTCACAATATGTATGTATACCTATTTACGTGTATATATACACACCTGTATAGAGTTAATTGCAAAAGTTTGACAAAACGCAAATAATATCGATAGCATTTGATCGAAGGATAGCATGCCCAGTATTACGGAGCCAGGCAGTTTACAATCAAACAAATTGTGTGTTCCTTTGCCAAAGTAAGTTAGTTGGACAGAAGAAATTCAAAACTAAAGTCGATTAACATGCAATCAAACAGTTTTTTAATATCGTGTAGGTAACAAATCTAGCTAGAATACCAGTTTCACAAACACATTAAATACCGCAAGGTGTCAGAAGTCAAGGTTCTGGAGTCAGGTAAATCTTATTAGCTCTTCGATTGTTGCCGTGGTATGCCTCGTGTTCAGGCACTCGGCCCATTGAAACGTCAGAATGATAAGTGGTTGTATTTAATACGTGATGTTTAACTTTGATATTTTAATACCTCTGCTTACGATTAGTTTATAATGTTCAATGGTAATAGACTGCATATAGCTTCTTAATTTCGCTGATTATTATCTAGGTATAAGATTAAAGTCAACTTACAGGCGACGGTTACGACGTATTAAATATGACGTCGGTAATCCATTGCCTGGATCCAAGTAAGGCATCGTTTATATTCCAGCCAGTCTTTTAGCCCGAAGTAGTTTCTAAACGAATATTTTGTAGTCTTAGATCTAAATTCTAAAGTGATATGTCATTAGTCGTTAAAATTTTAACCTAGAATAATCGGTATAATATGTATTACCGTCACAGAATGCGTTACTTTTCTAATGACGGTTTTTGACGAGCAGGTATAGTTTATTTCCAGCTTAGGCCAATTTATGTTCCCTGTCCTGGACGAATTCATAAGGCTACGTAACTTCTGCCTCTTTTTTTTTATGTTTGGCCCGCCAAAATGACTACTCTGCCTGATGGCAAGCATAAGCAAAATCCAAGAGTGGTGGTCACCATACTCATTGCGAATGCAGACAATGCAGCATGGCGACCCACACCATGGCGGCCTAGTGATGCTTCTGCATCTTTTAGTCTAGTCAACAAGTATGGAATTTGTTGACTTGACTATTCTTCGCGCAGTTCTTTTAATCCAGATTCTTTCTTGGTCTCGTTTTAAAACAATTATATTTCGAAGGAGGAGAGTCAAGCACACAGCCTGACCATAATAAAGCAAGTCCTTTGCAATAAAATTGGGAGGCCGGGGAAGGCAGGTGACAGTGACGATGGAGCGAGTTATAAAATGCTATATTACAAGTATTTTTCAGATCTCATTATTCAAAACCAAGAATTGGTAACATTAATTTTATTCTCTTATATTAAGTGTAAAATACATAGAATCTAAATTAACTTTTATCTCAATTATTTTTAAAGTGCTATATAAAAGAAAAGTGTATTACTGTGGTTTAGCAACATGCTAGCGTACTGTGATTTTAACTTACTACTACTTTATATTGGGACTAGATTTTGCCCCGGCTCCGGCCGCGTGTATATCGGTTATCGCGGTAGATAGAAGCCTATCTTCTTCCTCAAAAATCAAATGATTTCCATTGTAAATTTAGTCCAAATCGGTTCAGCGCTTTAGCCGTAAAAGAATACAGACAGAGTTACTTTCGGATTTATAATATTAGTATGGATATTGAATGAGCTATGTGATTAAACAATGGAAGGTATTTTACACTATTGCAAGAACAAATTGAAACACTTCATGAATTAATCCTTAAAATTATGGAAACAAAATTTTTAAATCATGGCAAAAGTCACGTCAGAATTTGTGCGAGAATGTTCAAAGATCAAGCAAATTAATGCCTTGACCTATGCGCTATATAATTAAACGTTTTAACAGTTTTGACGTTAGCTAGTTTGGCAGAAAAGCTGGATTATTTCAACCAATCAATATATTAAACAAAAATTTGCCGAAACTGCAAATCCACAACTTTAATATAAGTTCAATAAAATCTGTAATTTGTGTTCCATTTCTCTTTACGATTTATACGGAAGCTAAAGAATGTTCCAGCCACTTTATTTATCTATTATTCATATCTCTAAACACCATAACCGAATTGTATTCAACAGATAAACTATAAAAACCCTACATTTCTATTACACGTATCGCAAAGAAAATAAGGTTCAAAGTTAAACAACATCTGAGTTATTCCGTTAGTAAATTGTTTAGAACGAGCGATAAAAATTGAGATTGGTGTTCATCGACCCATAATGTGATGAAGCCGTGTTAAATCAGTTTTCCATGTCGATAAATGGGACGAACATTCAATGGGATTACGCAAGATTGCCATCGTTCAGCTGCTTAAACGTCACGATTCACTTTTTGTGTTCTTTAAGAATCAATTTTCTTGATGTTTATATCTCTAGTCGTGTCTGGACTAGAAACGAAAATGCACTAGCATAATCATTCAGGCATTTTACCTAATATTGCATTTACAATGTTTTCATCTGTTAACAATACACATTTATTTGTTATGGTTCTCATAACTTACACCATTGTCTCTTTTGTTTGTAGTTTGTAGTTTTCAAGGTAGTAGATTCATGCTGATTTCAGCATGAACGGGCCGGCTCGATCGGAGCGGTTCTACCCTCTTAAAGAAAACCAACCTAAAATGACAGCATTTGTGCTGTAGTGTTTCGTTGGTAAGTGCGAGACCGGAGGCCTGATGATGCAGAAGCATCTCAATTGGCAGTCATAGTGCGGGTAACCATGCTTCATTGTTGGATTGTCTGCATTCGCACTGAGTTTGGTGACCACCACTCTTGGATTCTGCTCATGCCATAGCATTTCCATCAGTCAGAGTCAGAGTTGGCAGGCTCAAACATTAATAAAAGTTATTCAAATAGTAGCACGGTTCCTGAAACTATGAATAGTTTTCACATTTGTTTACAGATTCGAAAGTATATCAACTGATTTGAGATTTAAAAAAGAGCCATATAATATCCCCGTCTATCTTCCAACTACTCTATCATATTATCTACTGCTGTTTTCGGCGGCAACGTACTGAAATAGGCAAAATAAGATACTTTCAAATGTGCTGGCGCCAAGATATCGACTGATAATTTATTCCAAGATGTCACTGCAACAATGGCCACGACACCATAATTACACATCTCACTTGAGATACATATTACGATAACATTTTAATCATTGTCTATACCACAGCAATGATGCTAATTGTCTTCTACGATTGCGATACAAACGCCATATAAAACAATTGTAGTGTTGTAATATCAATTCAAATGACTGACCTAAAATTATACGTGTTTTAGCTATAATTGACGGATGCCGAAGAGCTGTGCTTTGTGTCGGTTTGTTCATTCAGAATGGGGCTTTGTTTATATTCGTACCACCACAATTTAGTTAAATACTAATATGTAGTGTGTGAAATAGACAACAATAGTGTTAATTTTGTCAAAGAACATGGGAATTTATGATTAATTTTTACTACAAAATATGTAGTATTCTTGTTTGTGTGTAGTTTCTCATCCTAACACATTGAATAAGAAACAAAAGAATTACGAAAAATACAACTAATTCTAGCAGCATTCAAAGTTAGTAAATCTAATGACACTGATGCTATAGTCTCGGGACTGAATATTACATTACCAAATCCACTAAAGCCATATAAAATTAAAAAAAGACAAGTAAATGATGATGATTCTCCTAATTGTTATGCTGCAACTGCAACGAACTATTTAATACCTAGGAGATACTTCTTAAAAATCAGCATTATTTTTATATTTAGTTCGCGTGCGATCAAATATTTTGGAGCATTTAAACATAAAAAATTATCGTTTGCGTGTCGGTAATTCTGTTGGATCGTTTCTTAATTTCATCCGAACACTTTTTAAACGTTAGGCAGCTATCTAATGAGTAAAATACACGTTTTTAAAGATTATATTGCGTGTCTATATAAAATACAAGCTACTATTCACTACTAAATGAAACAACACACATTTTGACACAAAATATAATTATTTAATGATTGGCTGTAAGAAGCACGTGTTGAAAGTAAATTTAGACAAGATAATTGTCGGCTTTCTTTTCGTTGTAATACTTATGTTATTTCGAATGTGTACAAGGCCGCAAGTGTTTTGAATTAAAAAGACGGATGTAGAAACAGACAAGGTATGTTTTAAGGCCTATTTCGTAATCGTTATGTTACTATTTACTGCTAAACTGACAAAACAGTACGAATTCTCGCTGTTAAAACGTTTACCGATGAGAAACTTCATTGTTATATTTCGGCTTCTCCAATAAATCAGCTCCTAAATTTTCACTTAATATTACTTTTGCCTTGAACAAATGAGAGGTTTAAATTTTAAAACCTCTTTCCATTAACATTATTTTAAACTATTATTTTTATTTAGTATATTCACTGACACAATATACATTTCGTCAGTGGTATATTGTATCTAATGATACTTACGATTTTTTAGAAATGACCAACGTAACAATTTTTTTTTTTTTATGTTTGGCCCGCCAAAATGACTCTACTCTGCCTGATGGAAAGCATAAGCAGAATCCACGAGTGGTGGCCACCATACTCATTGCGAATACAACAATGCAGCATGGCGACCCACACTATGGCGGCCTAGTGATGCTTGTGCATCTTTTTGGCTAATTGTGACTAATTGGGCCTCCGGTCTCGCACTCACCAACGAAACACGACAGCACAAACGCTGTCATTTAACGTTGATTTTCTGTGCGAGGGTAGTACCGCCCCGGTCGAGCCGGCCCGTTCGTGCTATATTATATATAGCACGAACGGGCCTTATATACTACCTAGTATATATATACTTACTATACTATATAATATGGTACGACAAAACTTTTCGTAAATACCAGATAACTCACACATTGATCTTAGAGACTAAAAACTGAAAACTTTGAGATAGGTTTAAACGTAAATCTGATTTTGAGTTTTGATTTCATTTTGGGTTTGATTAGTCTGAAGTTCTGAACAGAAAATGGGAGTCTTTAGTTCATTTGCCTGTCAACTTTTCCAATTCCTCCTTACCCAGAAACCTGATTGGTAGTGCTATGGTGCTACAGGCCATTATATTTTTAGTTTTATATTATATCAACTGTCATTATTTAATTTGCAAAAAACTTTATATTTACAAGTATTTATTGACCACCTTATAAGTCCAGGGCTATTTATACATACCCCTTCCACTTAGGTTCAAAATCTTGGACTTCGGCAACAAAGACAGATGAACATTTCCTCAGGAAGACAAAGTCATCTTAAACAATGTGAAATTAAAACTCATTTTGGCAATAACAGTTACCTATTGGTATTTTTAATTCAGAAACGCCATTTCCACCTGATAATGAATTACACGGTGAAGTTGTATAATTTTAAATACAGGTGTAAATCATTTCCGATTTTCATATTCTTTGCGGAAATAAATAAATATGAAATGAACACCTGATTTCAGCTTTATACTAATGCGATAAGATTAGAAATTGATTGTTAAAACTGCATACGCGATGTTTACGTCAAGGTCTAAACAGCGCATGCCGGCGGAGTCATCGGCCGCAACCGACGGATTTAGCCGAACCGCAGACGGAAATAGCCGAATGTGAAGAAATATGCGCTTGTCCGCGTTTCTGCAAATGTTTAAGTGAGTTGCGCGTGCGCAGCGCGGTCAATGGCGATTTATATCAGATAGAACTAGCTTCTATTGGCATGAAACGTGTGTTACGGTAACTAGATCGTACTTATGTTATTCACTGATGGAGTAACAGTTTTATGATGATTTTATATTTCTTATGCCTTATATGTATGTAGTAGATAGCGAACCTAGTTGTCCTGAAAACAAGGTGTGAACAGTGATGGTGTTCTATTGAGTGTTGAGTATACAAAAACATATTTAAACGAGTAGAATATAGTAAATCAGACTTAGTCTGATTTAGTATATTCTACTACTGTTGTACAATTGCCTACATATGAAGATAATTTAAAAAAAACAAATACTTTTGTCATTACAGAACTTTATTCTATCAGAAACTCGTTTAAATATGTTTTTGTATACTCAACACTCAATAGAACACCATCACTGTTCACACCTTGTTTTCAGATTCAGATCGGATTCGGATCAGAGAATTCGGATTCAGATGTTCCTTGCAACCTAGGCAGACGCCTAGGTTGCAAGGAACATCTGAATTATATTCGATAAAATTGTGAATTTAGCTTCTTAAAATATAGGCTATTTAGGCAATTAAGGTAAATTTGAATATTTTCTGGCTAATAGTTACTAAGTACTTACACACAAATTAGGAGTGCAACAAGTCATCCCTGTTATAAGCTTTTCAAGCACTTTTAAACAAAATGAATAATTTAACGATTAACCTTTCCCAAGATTTGACCCAAGTTGCTTAAATATTTTTATGTTAATTAATATTTTATCAGTTCGGAGAATACAAATATTTAAATAGCTTATTTCAGCGGATACGGGTTGAGATAAAGTTGAAGGTACTATCTGTTAAGTATTACACAAATATGATAAGCTGATGTTTTTGTTTGATTGAACATACCAATTTCAAAAACTAATTAAGCTTGGCCCTGCCAAAATGACTCTACTCTGCCTGATGGAAAGCATAAGCAGAATCCAAGAGTGGTGGTCACCATAGTGCGAATGTAGACAATGCAACATGGTGACCCACACCATGGTGGGCTAGTGATGCTTCTTCATCATTGGGCCTCCGGTCTCGCACTCGCCAACGAAACACGACAGCACGATCGCTGTCATTTTACGTTGATTTTCTGTGCGAGGGTATAGAGTGTCACTAGCCCTATTTATCCAATGGGTATCGTTAGAGGCTACTAAGAGAGAAAATTATGAAAGATAACATCATTGTCAAGAAAAGGAAAACTTGATCCAAAACCTTTACCAATCCGTCTGCTCAGCGTGGTGTAGTAGGGCAAAACCTCCTTTCTAAGGAGGGGCCTATGACCAGTGGACTATTAAAAGCTGCTAATGTGATGCAGTACCTGGATGGGTGACCGCTGGTGGCATGATACAATGAGCGTCTCCGTGATTCGGAGGTCACGTTAAGCAGTCGGTCCCGGTTGTTATCATAGGATAACAGTCGTGAAGCTTAGTTGGAGGCCTTTGGAACATCCAACGGCAAGATTACGTAACCACAACGTTGTCTTGTCAGTCTCTAACCCGCACTCGGCGAGCGTGGGGACGTATGGCCTTAACCCTCTCCTGAGAGGAGACCCGAGCCCAGCAGTGGGACATTATGGGTTGTTGATGATTAATGTGATGATACATGATACGACCAATAAGATACGAATAGCAATACATAGTTTAATTAAAACGGGGAAAATGTACGGACGCAGACGATATTGTGCTATTCAGATGGTTATTCACATTCACAGATCGAGTTTACAATCGAGTCAACAATTGATTTAAGAACTGTTACAAGTTCATTAGTTGGGACTAAACAATGTTGAGTGATCTTGTGACCTATCACGTTTATTTCAGTATCATCATCATAGCACTTGAAATTATGATGATATTGCAGATGACGTCATTTATTAGGCTAAAGAAATCCTTGAACGCTTAGTAAGCAGATAATGGAAGTGTCTGCTACACAGGCGCAGATGAACACAATTGTACGTTAATACTTTGATAGACAACAACAAGACCTAAATACTTTAGAAAAAGTTATCTATACTAATATTATAAAAAGATAAAGTTTGTCAGGTTCTATGGGGTAATCTTTGGATCTACAAAAATTAAAAAAAAAAACAATTACAAATAGAAAACCATAAGCTAAATGTTAATCGAAAAAATGATTACTGCGATATCCGACATATATAGCGGCGGAACCGCGGGCAAAGGTTAGTTCTAAATAAAATTTTCATGAATTAGGTTTAGTTTTTATTTCTCATTTTAAATTAAACCTATAGTCCTATGTATTTTCTGATGTCTTATGTAATACATCTTTGTACATATAAACTGACTACAGAAATTAGACAAGATTCATTTTGCATTTTTGTTGCTAGCATATTCGTTACTTTTACTAATATTTATGGCCAAGAATTGTGCAAAATGGAAGATAATTTGCAAATGCAGTCCTAATAAGTGTCTCGTTGCCAAACCGGACAAGGTTTATGACGTTTTAAAAACATTCATTTTAATGGCTATCAATTCCGATTTACTTCATAACACTACCTTAAAAGGTGGTCTATTTATATTATTTGACATTTTAGTATCAAAAAGACGACCGTGAGCTTTCTTTATTGCACACTCGACCGTGACTTGTCAGTGTCTATATTAATTTACTTACTATCTATCCGTTCGTGCTTTCCAACCTACAAAACAAAGCTTCATTATGGTGCAGGTCAAGGACTATTTTACAATAGTATTTATATTAATTGAATGTATTTTTTTACTTGTACAATGTCACACATCTAGGTATGTTTATATATTAGGTGAGCAATTCTTGGTTTGAATTTTTATTAAATTTCGATGGAGGATAAGTAACTTATCTGTATATATGTAGGGTTATAAACGGTACGTGCAAAAAATATATTATTGCTGTATCCAACTTCATGCATCCAATAGTATGTTAGGTATAATACAATAATATAATAACTTATGTTATACAAGTTAATGAAATATCATCAACAACCCATAATGTCCCACTGCTGGGCTCGGGTCTCCTCTCAGGAGAGGGTTAAGGCCATACGTCCCCACACTGGCCGAGTGCGGGTTGGGGTCTGGCAAGACAACGTTGTGGCTACGTAATCTTGCCGTTGGATGTTTTAAACCGCTCAAAGGCTTCCAACTAAGCTTCACGACTGTTATCCTATGATAACAAGCGGAACTGACTGCTTCACGAAAGTTAATGAAATATAGAATAAAATAATGATTTACGATGAAATTCGGGTAGAAAGACAATATTCAGCATCTTTTTTTCTGCTGTTTCTCACCTGATAATTAATTTTTTTATCTTCTTGTTTAGCTTCATACGTACTGTCAGTGCAGCTTAAATGTTTAATAAATAAAATACATATTCAGAAACAATTATTTCAGATTTAAACGGATCTTTACAAATGTTAATACTATTGACCTTTGCGGCGCAACGGTCAGGTGTTTCCAGCCGAACATCGATTCTAGAAATCGACTAAGTTTACAGTATTAAAATCTTATTGATCATTAAGTTTATTTACGTTACCTGGGTCTTTATTGAATCTAGGTGTTACGTGCAATAATGCCTACTCACACAATTATCTTGTCACCCATTACTTCTACTTCTAAGAGCCCGCCGACCATTTATATGAATTGGAGAGAAATCATTCGAAGACACCGTTAGAATATAGGTAATGCTCCCATAAGGATGGACGGATGTAGGACCGGATCAGCTATGCAACTTAAAACCACATGACATACGTGCTTGCTTGTTTTGAGTAAACTTTTGAATAGAGTTCTCGTGTGAAAACCTCGAAAATATTTGAATGGATAAAGAATCTACTTCATAACAGACGATGCAGGATTTGCCGTGTTCTCCATGGGATACGGCTGTTGACAAATTGTTGCTATAATTCCAGAAAAGAGTCTGTCATTATGTATTATTACTATTATATTACATTATGTATTATTACTGCCTCGTTGGTCTCGCGGTTGGCGTGTGCGACTGCTGATCATGAGGTCTCGGGTTCGATTCCCGGGTCGGACCAAATGTTTGTATGATCTACAAATTTTTTTTTCGGAGTTTGGGTGTTTTCTATTATAATATGTGTTTTTTTTTTTTTATGTTTGGCCCGCCAAAATGACTCTACTCTGCCTGATGGAAAGCATAAGCAGAATCCAAGAGTGGTGGTCACCATGCTCACTGCGAATGCAGACAATGCAGCATGGCGACCCACACCATGGCGGCCTAGTGATGCTACTGCATCTTTTAGTCTAGTCAACAAGTATGGAACTTGTTGACTAGACTAATTGGGCCTCCGGTCATTTTACGTTGATTTTCTGTGCGAGGGTAGTACCACCCCGGTCGAGCCGGCCCGTTCGTGCTGAAATCAGCGTGGCTCTACTACCTCCAGAAATAATATTTCTTTATTAAAGGTGACCTATCATCATCATCATCAACAACCCATAATGTCCCACTGCTGGGCCCGGGTCTCCTCTCAGGAGAGGGTTAAGGCCATACGTCCCCACGCTGGCCGAGTGCGGGTTGGGGACTGGCAAGACAACGTTGTGGCGAGATGTATTACAAAAAACAAATATTGAAGTTCTGCCGTGTCATAGTAGACGTGAAGCCGATTCCAACCTAATTTGAGAAAGGAAGGAAGGCTCGGAGGAAAGAAAATTTATCACAAAGATATATTATGATGTATTGTAAAGAACTCTGATTCCGTCCTAATATAGGATTTATCTCTTTTATATTACGGCTTGCGACCATTTCGGCATTTTAATAAGAATTTATTAAAGATATCAAGAAGATACTTCATTACCATTTGTGTGTAACGTCAAGACGTCATTAGTGTGATTCTCAAGAGGTGTATGCATTATAAAATTTAAAAGCACATTGTTTGCGATTCGTGGGAAGATATATACATCATATGACTGAACTCTAATATAAAAAAACTAAATTGGTTTACAAGTATATTAAGCACATAATTACTACTACTAATTCTCTGTTTTGTTCAAGAAGTTTTTAAGACTATGTACTCTAGAAATAAAAAGTTTAATTCCGTATTCAGTTTAAGGAGTTTCTTTACGTAGTATAAAATGAGGTCGATTTTGTTCTTGTACGCGGTTTTCACTAATAGAAAGAGTGATTTATGAAGCAGGTTTGTAAAAACCCGGTCTTTTTTATGTTTGGGCCTGCCTGGTCTGCCTGATGGAAAGCATAAGCAGAATCCAAGAGTGGTGATCACCATACTCATTGCGAACGCAAACAATGCAAAAAGGCAGCATGGTGACCCACACTATGGCAGCCTATTGAGATGCTTCTGCATCATTGGGCTTCCGGTCTCGCAATCACCAACGAAACACGACATCACGAACTCAGTCATTTTACGTTGATCTTCTGTGCGAGGGTAGTACCGCCCCGGTCGAGCCGGCCCAACCGTGCTGAAATCAGCGTGGCTCTACTACCTTGAATTTAAAGATTGCCACGGTAACATGTTTACTGGATTAAGATATCACGATATAAAACACTAAAATAACAAGAACACAGAGATAATAAAATTTTGATTATAAAACTCTAAGAACTTAATCGTTTCTCATAATTTGATATTTAGACTTCCTGTTTCCTTTTCTTCTCTTAATATCTAAATGTGTCGTCACTTACAATGAATCGACATAAAGTTAGGTTGCGGCTTCTATCGAAGATATTAAGAGATGATAAAAGTATAATTAGTATACTTTGACTGGTCAGAATAGCCAGTTTGTCTAGTGGTTAATGATCCTAACGGCTAGGCCAGAAGCCATGGGTTCGATTCCCATCCAGGACAATAAATTGTGTGCGACTACGATCATTTCTGGCGTGTCTGGGTGTAGCTGTATCTATGTCTGGCTCGCCCCGGTTTAGCATGGGTAGATATTCCCTAACTTTCTTGGAATATTCTATAGCCTATATTCATCAGGGATAATGTAGGATTCCAATGGGGAAAGATTGGTTCAGCCTATCTCTCTGCAAAATTATAGTCTTCAAAATGTGGGTACACGTAAGTGTACACATAGTAAGTACAATAGCTTTTAGAAAAGAAAAAAAAACCGATGAAATTGAGAACCTCCTCCTTTTGGAAGTCGGTTAAAAACATCCGCCTTGCAAAGTAATAAACCGTTCCCAGATACGAGTATTTTAAATAAAAACAACAAATCTACCTACCTACCAGAACATACCGTCACGAGTGCTAAATAACCAATGGTTCCTACATCCCAGATTTTTTCCAACCGATAATTTTTTTGATTTGGTATAGACCGTAAAATTACATACATTCCGAGAATTGGTCATAAAAACACAAAACACGGAATTTAATTGCATGATGTTGAAGAACAAAGCCGTATCTCAAGGTCAGTGCGGCACTCACTGATGTCTAAGTTCCGTTATGTATTGTACATTGTTCACTACATGTATCAAGTCATCCTAGGTTTCTCAACACCGAGTACACTATCAAGCGAATAGGAATAAGGTGGAAGTTTTATTTGTATCATGTATAAAACGACCATTTAAGCAAGAAAAAGTTTAAAAAACTATATCTCGAGTGTTTAAAAACTGTTTATAAAATTATATAGCCTATGAACTATGGCACGGAGATAGTTTGATTCTTGAGAAAAGACATAGGTTAATCTTTATAGTCCATTCTTTTAGATAGTGTCGGTGCACCCACTCGCACGTAATTGTGGTTATTGTTGTGAAATACGAATATATTAGGTAGATAGATAGATAACTCTTTTGTACAGTAACACAAAGATACAGATACAGTTTATAAAACTAATTATAATAGCAATCAAAACAAAAAAGTTGTACAAATGGCGGCTGTATCACGGTCTGCGATCTCTACCAGGCAGCCGCTGGATGGATTAAGTCATTAAGAGATAAAATATAAGAAATATGGGAGTTGAGAATTACAGTACGGATCATTTATAGTAATTTATGCTATTTACAAACTCATCATAGAAAGAAGTAGAAGCTTTTTTTTGTATATAATAGCCATATTAATCGAAATCAAAATTCGAAGGGCCCGCAGACGGACCCTTCGATTGTGTGACAGTGGCGCGATCAAGGTGACCGTATCTAAGCGAATGGACTATACTGCGATAAAAGACATACAAACGGGCTAAGCGGCTATTATTTATTATACATACAAGATGGTTATAGTGCATAAAAGGTTCTGCAGTAACTTAATAAGTAGATATTATTAGGTCTTAACGACCATTCAAAAATTGTCATAGCGGACGGTATTTCACGTCCACAAGGCGAGGTATTGGTAAAGTTTTCAAATAGCAATGATCGCACCTCGGATAAACCTCAATGGTTACGATATTGCCTCTGCGCAGAGATAACACTGACTGGCTAGTTAAGACTATTTATGCTATCACTGTGAAAAAAAACCATAGTGTGATTTAAATTTGCCACAGTCGCCATCTATCAAGCGTGGAAAGAACTTGTTTTTCTAATATTGTCGTATGGTTGTGTACTAATTTTTACACTCGTAATTCAATAGAATTTTGTTTTACATACTAGTTTCATTAAGTATTTGAATTCTTGTCATACAGTTGTTCACAAACAATTGACTTTCTGCTCTTATCAATTATATCAGATCAAGTCTGTTATTACTAAAGATACACTAAGAGGCACAAATTGCCTAACAAGTTACAAATTAGGTGCAATTTTAAACAACAACATAAAAAGTAAAGATACAATTATAGTTATGGGAAAGCTTCTACAATAGCAACAGAAATTAAAAAATTTAGTGCGGACAATGATGTAACAAAGTAGTAATCATAAACTAGAAATTTATAACAAACTTTTCATTTCAACCATCCTAACCTATTATTCTAAAGTAATGACTTTTGTTTTCTTCACCTATAGTTACATCACAGATCGTAAAACACATTTAATAATTAAGTAAAATATACCAGTGTTCTGATCATTCATTGAAGCAAAAACAACGAGTGCCATTGCCGAATCCCAATTTGATTTTAATGATAGAAATAGTGATATTACGAAACCGGACACCATATCACCTAATGCTTACGTAAAAACTGTGAAAGAAAGTTAAAATCATACGCACAGTGAGAAAGACAGCCGTTGCGAATTGTAAAACCGCCGTTCCTGGGAACAGCGTTGCGAATCGAAATGGAACAGTGTTGGCATCAGCAAATCAGCTGACGTAATGCTATTGATAACAAGTGACTACATTAAGTAAATCAAATGAGCCGTAGCGTGCCGCCGTAAAATTGCCTATCTTAGATTGATGAAATAGTGTCGCTGATAGCTCAAAATAATGTTTGTTATTCTTATGGAATAGGCATCTGTGTGGTAATAGGGATATAAGCCGATTTAGAATTGTAAGCAGTCTGTCTAAAGGAATTCAAGGCAGGATAAACTTAAAAGGTAGTAACTTACGTAACTAAGTAGTAGTTTAATTAAAATTAAAGAATAATAAAAAATATGAAATCAAGTTTTTGGTTTTGAAGCTTTGTGGTTTTGGTTACAGATTAACTCAGTAGTAAGAAAAAACTGCCTTGATAAATTTAGTTCCACCATATAAAATGCGCATGTAAAAATTCTAAAGTCGTTATAAAACAATGTAGGATGGGGGTATGAGGTATGAGGAAAAATACTGTAAATATTTCAAAACATCTTTAAAATTGGTCGACCTGTTCCGGAGGAGTGTGACCACAAAGACTAACAAGAGATATTTATTTTTTAGATTGTAAATAAAGCCCCGACTTATCAATTCTCTAATACACGTAATATGGTTCCAAATTTGGACCATTTTAGACGAAATTGCAAAGAAACCGCAGTCTGATGATGTCTTACGAAATGAAACTCATCAAAAGAATGAAGTTGCGAAATTGTTAACCTCGCTGGGTAAATGAGAATACGTCGAGATTCTTGTTACGATTTTTACAAATACTGGAAGAATGAACCTCTTGGGCTTAAATCTATACTATAAAGCTGATGAGTTTGTTGGGCTAAACGCGACAATTTTAGGAACGACTGATTCAAACTGACAAATTCTTTTAGTGTTGGGTTAGTCTTTTTGTTAAGGATGTAGGTTATTTAATATTACGTTACATTTATAGGAGCCGAACATTAACGAAAGATGTTGGAAAAACGCATAAATTTTCTTCCTTTCTGGAAACGAAGAGGATAGACGAAGTTGCGCGGGTAAGCTAATGTTCATCTTATATATAAAAATCAATTGCTGTTCGTTTGTCTCGCTAAAACTCAGGAACGACTAGGCCGATTTTGCTGATTTTAGTTTTAAAATGTTTGTCGTAGTCTAAGGAAGGTTTAATCGGTGAAAAATTTCAAATAACTTGAAAATCCAAATGTCACGTGTACGAAGTAGCGGGCACAGCTAGCTCCATAAAATATCGATAGAAAATAAAGGTATTTCTGTAAATAACATAGAATAACAAATCCTCAAAAGTCCATACTAATGAAGTTGATTAACCAACAGGAATAGATGAAATAGTTGTTTTCTCAAGCAACACGGTAACGTCGGTGACCAATTACTCGGCCGTAGCCAATTCGTCGGGTAAAAGGACGGGAACGACGCTTAATTGATGGCAAGCTGTTAACTTGTCTCTCACGAACACCATAGTAGACTGTATTCAGCAACTGACTTACTTGTAGAATGATAAATGACTTAGGCACACTTTAAGTTCTTTACTTGGACATCTTGAAGGTCTCCCTAATACATGTCAGAGACATCCGCGACAGTACAAGGATTTGATTAATATATGGCTTCTTTGTCTAATTTTAACATGATCTAAGCAACATTGTTTGAAACAATAGACGTTTAATACATAATATTTTTTTTTAGACAGCAACTAAATTATGGGAGGAAACTACAATTTCAAATTTGCACTATACTTCTTTATTAAAGATATATATTTACTTGGTTTTAAAACTTGTAGTTTTACACTGAATTTAAATGACATAAGGTAGTGGCTATAAAATAAATTATCAGAATTTGTATGATCTTTTAAAATATGATTAACCTAATCTGTTTTATGAAATTAATAGAACCAATTAATTTTTTTTCGATAAAAACACAAAGCTAATATGTTACTGCCTTTGTTTCAATTTGGAACAAAAGCGTTGGTGACTAAAGCTTCTGTTATTAATTACTTACAACATGACATTGGTTGTACGGACTCTCGAAATACACGTGCTTTGAGTCAGGTCAATTCGCTTTGTCAAGTTCTGTTTTCTTCCCACCCTATATCAATTGCTGAAACTATCCTAATAGACGTGCCCGCGCCTCCACCAGCCTCCCACCATTTGTACGACTATACGCGTCTATTCTCGTAAGAGAATTATTGGAATACTACGCAACTTTGCCGTTTAAAGTAAGCTAGTATGAAAATTTACAATTCAAATTGTAGACAGTGAATCATAAGTCATGACTGAATGAATGAATGCATCTTGCGAATCCTTTTGTGGGTGCGTTTGTGAATATGATATAAAATGTAAACGTAAATCTTCAGCTTCTTTGATGTTACATTATACCATTCATTCGGTGGTTTGTTTACTAGTAATGCTTTATTAGTAGATGAACAAAGGATTTAGTCATAATTAAAATTATTGTATAAGTTATTAAGAGTATTTCGGAATGGTCACTAACGGTTAAATAGTGGAATTTTTGGACAAACTGGAATTCGATATAAATGACCGACTATAAAATTATGTGCACCTTTTATCCGGTTGGAGATCATAGGTCATTGACTTTGGTGTGGTTTATAGTTAAAAGTACAACGAGAGCTTTATATATATGTACATACTTTTGTGCTTGCTTACTGACATTTTTCGCAGTAGCAACGACTTTTCTGTCTTAGCGTATATCTAAGTGCGAATAACATGTCTGGTATTAAGCATTTGTAATACCAAGTTCATAGTGCCAGGTATACGGATATGGCAATAAGTGAATTCTAAATCATATGCAAATCAAAATTAAGCGATAGAACGAAACAAGCCATTCAAACAAGTCGCTTAGAAAGAACCACTCAATTGTGGTTGTCGCAATACTAATATTTTTAATTATCTCATGGGGTATAATTATATTTTATCTCGCATTCTTTACAGATAGCGATCATGCCATAATAATATCTTATTATAATCAGCCTGTCTTACATAACGCCATTCTCGTTAGTACTTAAAGTAAACATTAAATCAAATTGCTAATTCTGTTCACGACTGCAAATGTTAAAGGCATAAATATTTGTATTCAAAATACGTTATTAGCTAATTACGATATCGTTACAGCTGTTAGGGGACTAGTGGTTTATCACTTGAGTTGCCCAACGCACAGCTGCGCCTGCGCCGACGCTGTAACGCACGTTTCCTAATACGTCATCGAAATGGGGTCCAAAAGTACTTTATACGCGTGTTGTGGCTACAAAGGTCAGTAAAGTACAAATAAATAAATGTTTATTAAAATACAAACATACTTGGCTTTGATTTATGAGAGCTTTTAAAGGTTTTGAGTTACGAAAGTGCCCGTTCAATCATGGTGTTGTGTGAAATGTTTCAGTTTTAGAGACAGGCAAATAACACGAAAACCGATGCACACAAGCTTGGACATAATTTATCAGGCACGTTTGCATGTCCGCACGCATTCAGTGGTCGTCACAATACTCACAATTATTGCTTTGCTAATCTTATCTCTTCTAGATACAGAATGGAATGACCGTTTAATTTTTATTCGTCGTCGAATTTAATATGAGATCAGCAGTGGTTATTACGTCATCAGTAGCCAAATTAGTTTAAAATAACCCCTTGTCTATGCATTTATTAATACACACTAGATATCGCATCATTTTTTACAATTTTTTTAATGTCTTGTTTGACTTTATTGACTATAACTTGGGCTATTATTGAATAAATTTCTGAACTTTGATGGTTTTATATAGCCAGTTTTGTATAATTTTAGACTTTATGGTATACTCTGTTTAAAAATGTTAGGTTTTGCACTTCTACACTCAACATTATAAACATCAATTATGATATATCTCAATGGGCCATATATGGGTTGGGCTGCACAGATTACTGCGCTGAGTTTTGTAGATTTGGTCCCTATGGGCTGGAAAGGACAACACTTTGTGTGATTTACAAATTGTTGTTCTGAGTCTGAGTGTTCTTTGTGTCCATTACAAGGATGTCTGCAAAGTTATCAGAGACACAGGATACATTCTTAGTGTGGAAGTTAAAAAAAAATACAAAGAGGTACAAAAAATACAAACGAAACAGGTGTAATAATTTCAAAATGGGAAATATATCTAATCTGTTAGTTTAACTAGATTCTCGTTACGTGCATCATTGTAATTTACGTGACTAACTACATAGAAGAGAACAACGGTTGTAAAACAGTAATAGCAACTATAAAATTATTTGAAATCCGTGCAGACAGCATCGCGATTTAGTCGATTACGGAATTGCATCGCGCATATGCGTCGGCGATCATTGCTATGATTTGCGGCTAGATTGGCCGTTGTATCTGTGGTCATCGCATTGTAATCTTATTCTCACTTTACCAAACTTACAGTTTCACTTTGCATATCTTAGGGCCCAGTGTGAGTTTACTTCACATCAACTAGCTCTACGGCGCGAGCGCGTTTCATGCTACGGTTGGTGAATATAACAGTGCGGGCCAATCGCGACGCGGCGACGCGGTCGAAATCGTTTACCGTGACAATCGACTTGAACTGACGTAAAATCACACTAGGCCCCCAGTACTCTCTCATCCACGGAGAAAGGCTGCTCAATTTCGTCATCGCCATCATTATTATGGTTTTATTCGACGACAACAATATCACTTTCTTGATGAAATCTTTCACTATTGAAACGAGAACGTTTAAATAAACTGTAGCTGTTTATTTTGTTAGCAAGAGTAAAAGTTTGAAATCTGTCGTGAGATTATGGTGATAGTAATGCAAATATCCGTACTGTTAAAGTGTTTTTCGTTACTTGCGAGAAATGAAAAAACTTGGGTGAAAGAGAAACCAAAGATTTTGAGAACTTGCATTTCGCAGAAGCAATACGACATTTAAATAAGTACTCCAGAACATAATATTGTTATTATAAGAATCTGTCAGTATAAGATAATAACAGTCATGCTTTTTTTTTTAAATTAAAATACTTACATTTTAATACTATGTTTAACAATTTCACCTTTGATGATCTTACGCAAGGAATATTTTTGTCGGAACTACGTAACTCATAAATATTCATTAATATTATTAAAATTATTTATTTTTGCAAAAACTACCTATTCTTTAACCATATTCATTTATCATTTAATTTTTTTCACTATATTAACACCTTGAACAAGTTTGAGAATAATTAACCCAAAAATATACAATACTAGCTTTTACACGCGGCTTCGCTCACGCAGACTTTCATCAACTGATTTACCCCCTTAGGGGTGGAATTTCAAAAATTCCTTTCTTAGTGCTCACTTACGTTATATAAAGAACCTACATGCCAAATTTCAGGATTCTAGCTTCAGCGGTTTGGGCTGTGCGTTGAACTCTGGGTATGTCAGTCAGTCAGTCACATTACTCTTTTACATATATATAGATAGAAGATTAAAGACTTGCCTGAATCATTAACGCCGAATAAAAATATAGTAGTTTCAGTGTAAAGAGAGACCTAAAGATTAATCTACCTATACCATGTGTCCCAAAATTCAACGATAAGCGGGCGCCAAAAGGTAGACCTGCTCATGAGTACATAAGGAAAAAAAAAAAAAAACCTAGTTTTTTTTTAGTTACAAGAAAAATTTAGAATTTCTTTGAAAATTTACACCCTTCATTTTTTTTTATTTATTTATTACGTAGTGGTGTCCATACTTTTTTTTACAAGACCATGAGTCAAAGTACACTAAGAGTAAAAATATTTCAAAATTGTAGGAAAAAAAATTATTTTGAACGTTTTTTGTGTAAAAACTGCGGGCAATTTGGTGTTTTTAAGAGTTGTGGTGAATAGTAGCAATAATATGAAAGTATAAATTTTCAAAGAAATTCTAAATTTTTCTTGTAAGTAAAAAAAAAACTAGGTATATATTTTTTATTATTTTTCCTTATGTACTCATTAGCAGGTCTACCTTTAGGCGCCCGCTTATCGTTGAATTTTGGGACACCCTGTATAAGCATTATTTCATTCGGTGTATATCAGCGTCTTATTTACCAAAGATTAAGTTGAATGGCCTAGGTAAAGCACTTATGAATACCCATTACTATCAAATCAGATTTCAAAATGGGTAAAAATGTTATGGCAAGAAATTATCTGTTAAAGAAAATATTTACAGAGTGTTCAAAATTAATAAGAGTATATATAAAAACAGTACAAAAATAAAATTAACAAACCCGTCACTCTTTGCTGTTCTTCAAACCTTTTATATCGTCCAATGTATTTACCTGCACCAAAACAATTAATACATTAATAAAATAACATAAGTAAAACACATTTTAACCCTTAGAACTAAGTTCAAGAGCCTCACAATAGTTTTCAAGAACATTTATAATTGAATTATAACCACAGCTCGACCGAGTACTATTTGTGTCGAACATTAACAACTCTTACTGGAAATAAAACAGAAATGTACAGGGAACACAATAAGTTGAGCTGTTTCATAAGAGCTTGGAATTTCAAGTACAAACAATGAACCTTTACACGAATGTTTAGCTCTTAACAGTAACATGTTGTTGAAGAATTTTTTTATTACTCGGGGTATAAGTAAACATAAAACGATGCAATTATATTTCTTACTAGCTGACCCGGCGAACTTCGTACGCCATATTTACATATCTGTCTCAGCTTCCCACAGGCAGTGTACTGTCGCGGACAAAAAAGAAACACTTTTCCCGTTATCATTTATATTTTTCTTTCTAGCAAAAAAAGAATGAATGAAATCGGAGTATGTGTTATTGAATTACAACTAAGTAAATATTTTGACTTTCATCCCCTCTCTCCAGGAGACCGTGCTGAATTTCGGGATAAAAAGTATCCTATGTCCTACCTCGTAGTATGAACTCAAATCATGCCAAGTTTCATTTGAATCCGTTCAGTAGTTTCGGCGTGATGCGCGGCCAAGATACAGACAGACAGACAAAAATGAAAAAAATTACAGTTTTGGCTTCAGTATCGATTATAGATAGCCCTCCAAAAAATTTTTTCAAAATATATTTGATGTACAGAATTGGACCTGTTACATTTTTATTATAAGTATAGATTATGGAAGTACTTATGACGTTCTATGCTTATACTCGTAAGTTCAAGTTATTTATGAAGGTCATTAGCTACTTAGTATGACACTGTGAGTAGAAAACCTCCCCACTGTCCTGGACAACGGGGTAGCCCCTTTATGGGATAATAACTATCTTTGAAGTTAACTTTGCTTCTCAGGTTCCTACAATAGATGTGGTAGATGTTGAAAGTATTATTCAGAAATGAAGTTTTGTCAGTTTTATGAAACGAGTCAAATGAGGTAGTCTACAGGTAGTAGAGCCACACTGATTTCAGCACGGTTGGGCTAACTCGACCGGGGCGGTACTACCCTCGCACAGAAGATCAACGTAAAATGACAGTGTTCGTGCTGTTGTGTTTCGTTGGTGAGGGCGAGAGAGGACTAATGATGCAGAAGCATCACTAGGCCGCCATAGTGTTGGTCACCATGCTTCATTGTTACATTGTCTAAGTGAATGTGAGTGTCGCAATTAGTATGGTGACGGCCACTCTTGGATTCTGCTTATGCTTTCCATCAGGCAGAGTAGAGTCATTTTGGCAGGGCTATGATTAATAATAAAAACAAGAACTATGCCACAATAGTACGATAACAATAATATAACAACTTAAGACATCACACTTGGTTCACATGATCATCTGGTCACAAACTAGACAGTTTTTTCTTCTGTAACCTTCTGACCCCGAATCAGGAAGAGACTATTCTATACTAAGTAGACTGCTGGTGAGCATATCTATGTCACTAGATAATTATTAGTACAAAGAAAACAAATTGACACAACCAATTATGGTATTTATCACACAATTGTCAGTCTTGGGTGGGAACCGATTCCTCGTGCTTTGCAGTCGTATCACTCAACACCAAAGTCACTATGATCATAAATGTTTTAAAAAAAGCCACAATGACAATAAACATGACCTACAATACAATTCGACTTATGTGAATGACTGTAATTTGCATTTTAATTCGAGATTGTTAATTTTTTAGATTTAATTGACTCCAAGGCAACAAAGAACAAATCCTATATTACCGCGTCCTTGCTTTCAATAAATTAATGTAATTACAATGTTGCCGCTTCAAATTATTACGAAATCACCCAGAGTAATATTTCTTTCCGTATTAATAGTGATATGTCCATTTATATTCGTCGAAGTTGCACGTAAAGACATAATCGATAAGCTGTCAAACAACACTTATCATACAGTTGATGAAGAAATGAAAGTATAATTAGACGATGATGGTGACCACGTGGAACACGGTGAAGCGTAAAACATGGTGATCTAACCGTTGTGGTGTTATACAACTGACAATTAAGCGTTGCGGTTGGCAACATCGGAAAATTGCAAGATTGATGGCTAAATTACTCTGAGTGTGTAAGGTCAGGGAATATGGCAAGATAATCATAAAGGTATTATTTTTAAATATAAGCATTTTTTTAAAACCTAGTAAGCCTCAAGACTAGATGTTAATTTTTATATTGCGTAACATATAAAATATTAAACCGTGATAAATAATTAAATTACATAAAGTCTAACCAAAGAATACCTACCTATTCGAATGAATCAGAAAAGAAACTATATTGACAACCTAATTTACATATATTTTGCATATTAAACCAGTATCAAGTTCAACTAAATAAAATGTTACATTGGGCTCAGAAATATGTTCAATCAAGATAATTACTAGGCTGCAAAGGCAGTTTCAAATGATATCAGCACTAAATAGTCATAGGAAGTCCCCAAAATAAAACAGAAACAACTCACCGTTTTGCAACAGTAACCAGGAAGCTCACAGAACACAAATTATATAACATAACACAACCTTCAGATACTTATAACCAAAAGGAAATAGCAATTTGCGTATATTTGAATGATGGACAGATGAACAAAGAAACACTTTTATTGTACGTAACACCAGTATGAGGCAGATAATTGAACATTTGTGGCCGGACTTAGAATTGAGCAACAACTTATTTATTTCGTTATATTTTAGTTTAAAGTTGCAAAATTATTTTTACTAATTATTTTTAATAAAACAGAAGTTGCAATACAGTGTTGCAGCAAAGAACGTGAGCCGTAAAATGAAATACAAAAATAAAACATATAACTAAAAACTAAAACGAACGCAACAACAACCCTCCGCAATTACGAAAGCATGTGCAATTATAGGTATCTAAAGGTGCTCAAACTGCCTCAGTTAGTTTTACTAATTTATTACTTTAATAAACGAAAGTATTGATTAAAGTTTTAAAGTCATAAGAATTGTGTGCAAAATCGAAAACAACTACTATTCGCCTTTAAATTTCTATAATTGTTAAGGGTAGTATTGCATTTATCAGAAGGAGGTTTATCATAAGCCTTTTATTAGCAGAAGTCTTAGAAATTATGTCATGGCTGTTTCAAATACTTCCTACGATCTGGATTTACTAACATTTTATTGGTTATAGGAGCAATTATTCTTTGTCACAATTTAAATCGGACTACACAAAAAAGCCGAGGAGTCAGACAGAGCCGCAGATTTAAATTGTCGTCATACACAATGAACACTTTGACCTAAATAGTCAGGTAGTAACGCCTCCCACAGTTCAATTGACGCAAAATTTTATCACATTTACTGCTAGCAGGTTATTCACCTCTGTTGAAAACAAAATGAGGTTCAGTCATCACCACCCACTCTGTACAAAACCAACGCGTTTACTATTCGTAGTGAACCTACGTCTAATGTGTACATATAAACGTAATTAACAGAACTGCGATCATATTCGGACTTATTCGCTAAAAGACCTTCACAGAAAAAATAATTGTGCATTCATGACGAACAGAAATCAAAAGACATTGAAACTCTAGAATTTCAAAGAAACTACATTACATTGATAGTCTAAATAGTAGGATTCAGAAATAGACTTTTGCAGTTAAGTAAGTAGTTTTAGCTAATCTGTAAAAAATATTATCATTAGCAAAGAGAAGTCTTCCATAAATTCCAAGAGCAAAATTTGATCTAGTTCTGGTTCAATATCACAATTTTTCAAATTCTGATACTATATATTTCGTAAGTATTAAGCTACTAAGTTTACGGAAAAGTGAAGAGACTTAGCATTATATAAGTGGGTAAGACGGAAAGAAAACATGACAATGGAAACAATAGTAATTAAACTCAAGCATTGTGAAGTATTTGCAGAGAAAGATTGGATGACAAAAACAGGAATGAGAAATACATACGCGAGTGATGCGGCTTGAAACAGGTTGTAATGATGATAGTTAAAAAATATTTGTTGACTTGCTATGAAGACGTCTAACGAACAAATAGTGATATCATAAATCTTATGTACAGTTTGAAATGTGAGTGAGTATATTGGTCGAGGTCAACATTGAAATGCACAGACCGATTAAACGGGTAATTTTCTGGAAGAGGCAGAAGTTTCTGACGAACCTAAAATTCCAAAGATACTAGTGAAATTTGTAAAGTTTTTTGTAAACAAAAAATATCGTCGGTAGTGTTTTAAATTAAAACAGAAGTTATGGTTGCAATGAAAGTTGGTTACTAGACCAATAAAGTGGTTACTAGACTATAGTTCATATGAAACCGAATATGAAGTTTTATTTTAATGTGAATACTTTATGAGAACTAAAGTAATAAACAACCTTAATGGGACTTTCGATTTGCCATGAAGTGATAAATATATAAAAATTCTGTAAATTGCAAACGATAGTTATTTGGTGAAGCGAGTTTTATGTGGATTAATTACAACTTCCGACAGTTTCTGATCCTGATTTTGAATTTAAAAATGGAGGTCAAACGGAGAAACAAATATAATGATCGACTTTAACTCAGCAGGAGATAAAAAACGTAATTTATTTAAACATATGCAAACAGTACTGTGAGCACGAAACATATAAGTAAATAAAGAGTAGTTGTGAGGGACACCAACACAAAGGGAGGTGATCCGACCAGGCGAGGTGATCATGCCTGGCGGGTCAACTGCCCAACGGTTGATGTTGGGATGTTGTATACATGATAATCGTGGCGAGAACTACTATTTCACGATTCAGGATTGGTAGTTTCTTAGTTTCCTTCGTTACTCCGTAGTTCGACGTATCTTCAGTAGATGGCGCTGTAGTGTGTTATGTTGTTCTTGTTTCGCTGTATGTGGAAGTCGCCACATAGTCATTAATTAAATTGAAAAGAGTAAAATCAATACAGCCAATAAATTATTTGAAGTAAGTCTCCTTAAAAATTCAATTAATATTGAATACACATCTTACTATCAATTCAGTGCTGCTAATATTAGAATTACTTAAAGTTGTTACTTGATCTGTAGTCTGATTTATCTGTTCTGCCTTAATGACTGCACATTTAAAGCAATAAATATTAATTAAGGATATTAGGTTGTCGGTGGTTTAAAAGGTGTTACAAAAATAAACGAATTTGGTATAGAAAGTGATAACGTGTCACTATGTCAAAATACATTAGTCAAACCGACAAGCGTGAAGACCGGTTCTGCTCATTTTAAAACTACTTATACACAAAAAAAGCGAAAAACTTCTTCCCATCTCGACCATACGGTCTTCTAATAATTAAAATTTGTTTTTAAAACAGTAGTAAGTTTAAGAACAATGATTGATTCGTCAATTTAAAATTGAACGTTTTTGAAAGGAAGTAATTTAAATAAAGACATGGTAACAAATCTTTTTTTGTTAGTTTTAAAACAGAAGAAAGGCTTTAGACATTGTTTCAATTAAAATTCCGTGGATTCCATTCACAATTTAAAAAGGCGTTTGCAAAGTTTAACAAGTTAAGATCCGTTATTAACAGTAAAATGTGGTGATCGGTACGAAAGAGCTACTCGACTTGGCTACGGACCTCGAGGCAATTTTTGATGAGGTCGGACTTTGTAAGATAGTTTCCTATTGTCTAACATCAGGTCTTGCAAAGCACGTAGATCTTGAGGCGATAGCAAATAACATTATTGCTATAGTAACAGTGAATGAACCAAAAATTCATAAAATATTTTTAGTATGTATTGATTTTATGGTAAATATTCTGCATGTTTTATTGTAAAATAAGTCTCAAAATTTGATTATATAAAATTTAAAATACCTGACACAAATAATATGGGTGTCAATGTTGTGCTATAGGTACTTGCAGGCTACTATTGCCATTACATATTTACTTCTCGTTGGAGATTCTGAACAATTGTTTTACGTAAATGATATTTTCGACGACTATTCCGTAAGTTAACAAGTACGTGTAACTTGGCATAGTTATGCGAATTTTACGCTGATTAGTTTTCCTTTGCTAACTGTTTACCACTTCACTGATAAATGACACAATGATTTTAAATATAAAAAAGAAAGTTGATTGTGGTGTAAAAAATTGCAAACACATCATTAAAACATTCCATTCTTTATCATTTTAATAACGTGGACATTCACATGAATTTAATTAGCGTGTCTATCGGAATACGACTTGTTTAGTTTTCAATAAATCTTATAAATGAAATATCTTTTTAAATGTTCCCTAAGCTAACATCTCAACAGGTTAGTTTTAAAAATATCTTAGGAAGAATTTATTTCAGTACCTTATCAAATCAACAAGACATTAAAGGTTATTCATGAATCCAGAAAATGTCGTCGTAATTTGCCAAGTAGCTTCAGTTCATGAGGAAACAACGCTCAGCTATTAGGTTAGTCACAGACTCTAATTCTCATGATCTTCGTGTCTCTATTTCAGAGATTTACTAGTTCCCTACAGTAACGGTGAGTAGGCGTATCCGAGATTCTAAATCATGAAGCTACTTAGACAAGACAAATTGGGCCATTTTGTCTATTTCAAGATCTAGATTAGCCGTCTAGCTTAGTTTGAACTCCTGAGGTCACTCAACATTTTTTGAAGACGTTTAAAAAATAAAAGAAATATGCCCTCACCTGGGCATTTTTTTTTTTCTTTAAAAAGACAACTCCCGCACTAGGAATTAATCCTGTGTCGCGGGGGACTTTACAAACATACATGAAACGGACACAAAGAACATCCAGACTCAGAACAACAATTTGTGGATCACACAAAGTGTTGTCCTACGTGGGATTTGAACCCACGACACTTAGCGAAGTAGGAAACGGCGTGGTGACCGTTAAACCACTAGGCCAAACGTGCAGTCAAATTATTCATTTAACAAGACAAATTGGTAAAGTTGAATAAGAAATCGTTCAGCACAGTGATTGAATTTTGGTCTTTTTCCATTTCAATCACTGATTTAAATTGAACTGTTACTTTGCAGACTTTTAGACAGTTATATAAATATATACTGGACTAAATTCTGTAATATATAAATATTAAGTATTCCCAACATAACATGCTTCCGTGCGACATATTTGTTTCAAATGGGGTACAAAGTATTATCTTTTCGTATTAATATGTACATAGATGATGTAAGGCTAAATCTATGACAGCATAATTTGTTACCGCTGGAGCCACAAGATGTTTGTTCAACGAATCGTGTTCAAATGTAAAAGAGATACTTATGCGTCGGTGTTAAGTTACGGAAGTCTAAAGCCACTTGAGCATATGATTTCAACTGCATCTGAGAGCCTCTCTGTTCAAGAGATAACACATTAGAATGTTACATAGGAAATATCGGTAAAGCTGTTAATGGATTTGAAACACTGACTACAGTACTACTCAAAAAACTTCAATAAAAAATTGTTGATTCATGCTGGTATTGTAACAATCTAAAATCGATGACCTTGTGTTATCTAAATGCTTATTGAGTGTGGTTTTATTCATGCCAACTCTTTGAAGAGTTGAGTAAAATAAAATTAGTAAAGTTTAAAGCGCGTGATCAAATACAATTTTTTTACCCAAAAATTCAAGTTACATACTTGAATTTATTGAGGAACTGTAAATTATGAAAAGACAGACAGACTTCTATTTTGTTTACTTATGTAGATTATGTTGCTTGAATTCGTTTTTCAAAGTGATGAGTTTTTCTAATAGTATAAATTTATAAATATATTTTTATTTACTTATTTATATATATTTTTATAGGTTTAGAAGTTTATAAGCATACAGTTTTATGTATTGATAATATTACAAGCTAAAATTCAAAATTTTAAAAAAACCCCTACTCAAGCACTCACTTTCACCCCCATAACTTTTAAACGACTCAACCGATTTTCATGAAACATGTCTAAGAACACTCGCACGTAACTCACCTTCCATACAAAAAAAACTAAATTGAAATCGCTTCATTCGTTCGCGAGCTACGGTGCCACAGACAGACAGACAGACAGACAGACAGACACGTCAAACTTATAACACCCCTCTTTTTCCGTCGGGGGTTAAAAAATATACTTCACTATAAATATACTGAGTTACTACTTGTATATTGTTGTTACAATGACATTCATACATACGTTTACACATACTAGTATGATGAATCTTGGGATAGATGATAATATGTGATAGAAGGAAGTTTTTTATTACTAGTTAACAACTAGTATAAGAAATGAGATCACCAACCATGTATGAGTCATTTGATCTATTAGTTTAATACCAACATAACTTACTTCTGGTAGTTTAGAATGCCATTGGCCTATATAGACATTAATTTGCGAGACTTTTTGCCTGTTTACATTTTAGTATTATTAATGATACATACATACAGTCTTGTCTGAATCTTCAAAAGGATGGATGGATAAGTTTAAATGCTTTAAAGTAATTATAACTTAACACTTATGTAATAGGAGCAGACCTATCTAGATATCAAAGGTTTAGATAAGATATGGGCTGAAAGGTAGTGTATTGTAAGCTCATCTAAATCAGAGCCAGCTGTCTCAATCTAGAACTTATTGTAGTCAAACAGAACAACTGTATATATTTTAAATTAATGATCCTTGTAAGGACTGATAAATCTGAACACTTTAGACTCGAAGAATATTAATAAAAACCATGTTATGTTTTGGGGCTGCTTGGGTTTTTGAAATAAGACGACCTCTTTATTGACTAAACATGACAGTTTATTGAAACCGGACTCGATGGCGTCTATTCTATCGTCGTCTAAAAAATATGTTTAAAGAATCTACCTATATCAATATTAGTTACTAACTTATATATTATTATATATATTATATTAGTTAATAACTGGAACAAAAAATTGGAGCAGCTCCTCCTGAATGCGAAACAAGTTTAATTAGATATTTATGTCAAGTGCAATTAGCAAGGAACGTTCTAGAAAATAAAATATTAATGCCGTCATCTGCTTACGTCATACTTAGTAAGAATTTTCAGTAAGAAAACATACCTATCATACAACTTTTGCGGAAAGACACCAAATTGTGCCGAGTTTTATCAAGAGCAGTAATTCAGTGCATTTAGCTGTCTTTGTGCTCATATTTATATCAAGCGGTAGAACACGAATCATTTCAACACAATGCAGTTATTTAGTAATTAGAAAACAAATAGCTATATGTGCAAATGATTTAACCTACATCTCGTTCAGTTTATATTGACGAAGTGGAGTGTCTTTGTGATGGTAGTGAATGCACGGTCGAGCTGCCAGACATAACAGGACATACACGTGCTCCCGATACTGGTAATATTGCATCCGCAAACTATATTGTTCGTCAACCGGTTGTGTTAGCTTTAATTAGCTTTCTGCAAACTGAACTACTTCATTCTGAAGCGAGTTTTGTGGATTAGTGATGAAATTTGATTAAGATATCGTATGCAGATAGCAAAGTAGCGCTTTTTTCATGTTTAGTGGATAGATGCTGTAACAGTACTGTAAGCTAATTCATAGAGCAATTTGATAGTTTTGATAACTCCAATTTGTGTCGCTCACACAATGGAGTTGTGGCTGATCTGAGTACCACATTGTAATTTGTAGGCCACATTGCTACAGCAATCAAAACAATTGCGTGACTGAAACTGTATATGATTTGAGGCTGAGATCGTGCTGATAAATTACTAACATTAATAACAGCTAATGAGAGTTATGGATACTCTACCTTTGAAAGGAGGTAATTTAATAATAAAAAAAAGCAATCACTATTCGAAACTACTTTAAATTAATTTAGGACATGATATAACTCTCAAGGATATTACTTTCATTGATTGATTACAGAGACTTAAGATTGAGGCAGACACCGAGCGAGATGGAATCATGCAAGATGATGCTGTATAAAATTCCAACTAATTATTATGTATGTGAATGTAAGTTTGTTTGTTACGCTCTCACGCGAAAACTACTTAACCGATCATCATGAAACTTGTACACCTATTCTTGGAGGTACTAGAAGTAACATAGGATATTTTTTATTAATAATAATAATAAATCTCTTTATTGTACATCAGCTTATGTAATTACAAGGTTAACTTAAAACTATTATAGAGTATGTACAAGTGGCGGCCTTATCGCTCCAAGGCAATATCTTACAGGCATTATTATCTACTAAATGCAAGCGAAGCCGCGGGTAAAAGCTAGTCATCTATAAATTTTAATATATTACACACCCTGTCACTGACCCGCTTTGACAACTGTCTATGTTGACTTTAAATTAGCTTTAAAACTAAGCAATCTTTGCGATTATGAGAACTCGGGATGTACAGCCAATCATTATAAGTATCGGAAATAAACAAAACATAACTAAAACCAAGAAAGGGAATACAAAATACATAAAGTTTGAATATTATGGAGGAGCCGACAGTGCAGTCCATTATCCTTTCTGAAAGCTGGCGATAACCAAGCTCGAAAATAGCGCGGTATAGCTGCGAGATACTGATCGTCGATTCAATAAAGCTTCGTTATGAAGAAGTGAGACCTACCGTGGCGTTCAATGTAGAACGTGCCAAATTAAGGGCAAGACTGTTATAGTCCATCGACTATAACACAATATAACCAGTTTGAATTGTAATTATTGTTGTTTATGTCTTTGACTTTGTTTTGCGTATTGTTGGTTTAGGTACTTCTTGTCAAAGATTGAATTAATGTCGGAGTAGTTTTTAGACTATAACGTCCACCAAAGAATTATTCTTATATCTAAAATTCTTGTGTCACAATGTTAGTGATGTTTAAAAATTTGGTGTGCATATCGGGTAGGTCTGAGAATCGACCAACATCTATTTTTTACACAGCAATTTCTTTTTTATGGCCAAAAAACGTTTGCCGGATCAGCTAGTAGGATCTAAAACAATTTGAGTATTGATGTTGAACTATCTAAAATTATCTGTATTAGTACTATTTTATTGTAACATTATAGACAGACAACCAATTGTATTAGCAGTTTGCCAAGTTTGTATGGGTATCTGCAGGTCATGTCCTGAGTGGAAAGACTGTAGTCCTGTATGGATTGAGGTTCTGACTGTTCACTTACTGACGAAGAATTAAAGCAATCAGTGATAGATCTATTTTTGTTTTAAAGAACCTACATGCAAAATTTCAGGATTCTAGGTTCAGCGGTTTGGGCTGTGCGTTGATCTCTCTCTATGTCAGTCACCTTCCTCTTTTATAATATACAAGCTTTTACACGCGGTATCGCTCACGCAGACTTTCATCCCCTGATTTAGCCTTAGGGGTGGAATTTCAAATATTCCTTTCTTAGTGCTCCCTTACGTTATATAAACAATCTACATGCAAAATTTCAGGATTCTAGCTTCAGCGGTTTGGGCTGTGCGTTGATCTCTGGGTATGTCAGTCCGTCAGTCAGGTCACCTTACTCTTTTAAATATATATATAGATATAAGGCCTGTATAATGTATTTTTTTGTCTCTAGAATTTGAAGTCACGTTCATTCCCCACCTGATTTTGATAAAACCCTTGTGACTTCTGTGAATCTACATTGACAAGCTAATCTTACAATCAGATATAGTGTGATGGTGACGTACTTTGTTATGTTAATCACTAAGTGCATTCGATATATATCTGATCATGTCATTTTATTTTGGTAGTTATTTATAACAGCAAATTAATTAAGCTTTGTCATAGAGTTTTCGATTGGTGCAAGTTTTTATCCAAATCCCTAATTATTTTCTGTGCCTTTAAAACATTCTACAATCAATTCTATATTTCGGTAGTATGGATGTACAACGACCGATACTTTTATTCAAATCAATCATTAGATTAGAAATTGGAGAGCCTTGTGATTCCTTATTTGAAAACCAAGATAGGTGAGAAGGAAATATATTGTCGGGAAGGGTATATTATTTACTAGCTGTTGCCCGCGGCTTTGCTCGCGTGGAAGTTGATTATATGTATTTATTTAAAACTGTGTAAGTATCTATGAATACTGTGTTCACGTTTTTAAACGTATTTATTTATAATCAATAGTCCATTAAAATTGACTTTCACACACACTTTCGACCCTTATTTTAACCCCTTTAGGAATAGAATTCCCATAAATGCTGATATAAGTATTCATTTATTTGTAATCAAAAGCCTGAAGATAACGTTTCAGGCTACTAAATTAAAAAATGACGGACTTCCAGTCTAGCCTAGGGATAGAATATCCAGAAACGCTTAAATACGTATCTCATTATCATCAACGCAGTCCACTGCTGGACATAGGCATCTCCAATTGCACGCCACTTGGTTCGATCCTCAGCTTCTCTCATCCAGCTTCTGCCAGCCGTCCGATCATTATTCCACCTGGCCTGTGGACGTTCTACGCTACGTTTGCCGAGACGCGGTCACCACTATCGAAACCCTTTTATCCCAACGGTTATCAGTTCTACGGCTAATATGGCCAGCCCACTGTCACTTCAGTTTGCTTATCCCGTGGGCTATGTCAATGACCTTGGTTCTCTACCGGATCACCTCATTCTTGATGCGATCCCTTAGAAAAACGTTGAGCTTTTGTGATGAGAAAAATTAATCATTATTATTATTATAGCCCTCTCCATAGCAACTTTGAACTTGTGGACCAGCCGTGTCGTGTCCACGTTTCGGCACAGTATGTCATGACAGGTAGGACGTATTGATTGAAGAGTTTCGTATTTAGGCACTGTGGGATTGACGATGAAAAGACCCGACAAAGTTTCCCAAACGCTGCCCAACCCGGCTGAATTCTCCTGTTCATCTCGTCCTCGAAGTTGTTTCTACTTAACTGCAAAGTCTGCCCGAGGTACCACACATATTTTTGAACAACTTTAAGAACGGCACCGTGAACCACAACCGGTTTCGGTAGAACATGTTCGTACATGCGTATCTACTCATTTTTAATCAGTAGCCATAAATAAAGTTGCATGTTTCTAACTTCAAGAATGACGGACTTCCAGAATAACCTATATACGAAACAACAACCCCTATTTAACCTCTTAGGGGTAGATTATCCAGAAACGCTTAAACACGTATCTACTATTTTTTAATCAGTAGTCCAAAAGTAAAGAACGACGAACTTCCTTACAAACTTTCAACCCCGATTTCACCCCCTTAGGGGTAGAATATTAAGAAACGTTTAAATACGTATCTATTCATTTTAAATCAGTAGCCCAAAAGTAAAGAATGACGAACATCCTTACAAACTTTCAACCCCGATTTCACCCCCTTAGGGGTAGATTATCCAGAAACGCTTAAACACGTATCTACTATTTTTTAATCAGTAGCCCAAAAGTAAAGAATGACGAACTCCCTTACAAACTTTCAACCCCGATTTCACCCCCTTAGGGGTAGATTATCCAGAAACGCTTAAACACGTATCTACTATTTTTTAATCAGTAGCCCAAAAGTAAAGAATGACGAACTCCCTTACAAACTTTCAACCCCGATTTCACCCCCTTAGGGGTAGAATATTAAGAAACGTTTAAATACGTATCTATTCATTTTAAATCAGTACCCCAAAAATTAAGTTCCACGTTTCTTACTTAAAAAATGACGAACTTCCATACAAACTTTCAACCCCTATTTCACCACCTTAGGGGTAGAATATTCAGAAACGTTGAAACACGTATCAATTCATTTTTAATCAGCAGCCAAAAAATAAAGTTTCATGTTTCTGACTTCAAAAATTACGAACTTCCAGACTGACCTATATACGAAATGACAACCTCTATTTCACCCCTTAAGGGTAGAATATCCAGAAACGCTTCAATACGTATCTACCCATTTTTAATCAGTAGCCCAAAACTACATTTTCATGTTTCTCACTTAAAAAATGACGGACTTCCTTACAAACTTTCAACCCTTATTTCGCCCCTTTACCGGCATAATATCCAGAAACTCCTAAATACGTATCTAATCATTTATATTAAGTAGCCCAAAAATAAAGTATCATATTTCTTATTTAAAAAAATTACGGACTTCCATACAAACTTTCAACCCCTATTTCACCCCCTTAAGGGTAGAATATCCAGAAACGCTTACACGTATCTACTTACTCTTTTTTAATCAGTAGCCCAAAAGTAAAGTTTCATGTTTCTTACTTAAAAATTGACGAACTTCCTTACAAACTTTCAACCCCTATTTAACCTCCTTAGGGGTAGAATATTAAGAAACGTTTTAATACGTATCTATTTATTTCAAATCAGTACCCCAAAAATAAAGTTTCATGTTTCTTACTTAAAAAATGACGAACTTCCATACAAACTTTCAACCCCTATTTCACCCACTTAGGGGTAGAATATTCAGAAACGCTGAAACACCTATCAATTCATTTTTAATCAGCAGCCTAAAAATAAAGTTTCATGTTTCTGACTTCAAAAATGACGGACTTCCAGACTGACCTATATAGGAAATAACAATCCCTATTTAACCCCTTAGGGGTAGAATATCCAGAAACGCTTAAATACGTATCTGCTCATTTTTAATCAGTACCTTAAAAATAAAGTTTGTTGTTTCTTACTTAAAAAATGACGAACTTCCATACAATCTTTCAACCCCTATTTCACCCCCTTAGGGGTAGAATATTCAGAAACGCTGAAACACGTATCAATTCATTTTTAATCAGCAGCCTAAAAATAAAGTTTCATGTTTCTAACTTAAAAGATGACGGACTTCCAGACTGACCTATGTACGAAATAACAACCCCTATTTAACCCCTTAGGGGTAGAATATCCAGAAACGCTTAAATACGTATCTACTCTTTTTTAATCAGTAGCCCAAAAGTAAAGTTTCATGTTTCTTACTTCAAAAATGACGAACTTCCATACAAACTTTCAACCCCTATTTAACCCCCTTAGGGGTGGAATTTCAAAAAATCCTTTCTTAGTGCTCACTTACGTCATATGAAGAACCTACATGCAAACTTTCAGGATTGTAGCTTCAGCGGTTTGGGCTGTGCGTTGATCTCTGGGTATGTCAGTCAGTCAGTCAGTCACCTTACTCTTTTATATATATAGATTACAAGAACTAGAGAGTTTAAGTAATAGCTAGAAAAGATCTTGTAACTCGTACTGGCTGTTGCCAGATAGTAAAAGCCCTTGAATTTAATAATTATTAATATTAATAATCGTGGGAGAGCCAGCTTCGGCATGAATGGGACGGCTCGACCGGAGTGATACCACGGCCTCTCAGAAAACCGGTGTTTAATAGCGCTTGCGCTGTGTTTCACCGAGTGGGTGAGGATACCGGAGGCCCATACCTCAACCCCTACCCACATCCCTTTCCCCGTCCCCTTTAGGCCGGCAACGCACTTGTGACGCCTCTGGTGTTGCGGGTGTCCATGAGCCGCGGTAATCGCTTACCATCAGGTGATACGCCTGCTCGTTTGCCACCTATACCATAAAAAAAATACACTAAACATTACCTAGTTGGAATGTTAGAAACATGTTATTGCTATAAGGATTTCAGTTACGGTCGACAGCTACCCTATAAGGTAATACACATATGACTTCTAACAATTTAATATTCTAAGAAACGTTTCGTTTTCCGTTACAAGCTGACTTGCATCACTGCCTTTGGAATTACAGTTTCACTCTACCATGACATTCATCTTACCGATCGATGCCGTTGCACCATCTTCGATTAAATCTAAATCGATTCTTCCTACAATAGTTGCTACTTAATAATGTAAATCTTTTAATAGCATACGTCATTCCCTCTGTATAAGAATACCTGTATTAGTCTCATCGTCCGACACTTTCACATTATCAATCGATAGTTTAGTTTTAAATCCTTTTTAGAAACTTACGCCTATGGTACTGTTTAAGATAGGGCTTTCATTAATATAAATTTATTCAATTTGAACATTAATTTCTAGAGTTGGTATTACATTAAGTTGATTATGATCGAAGAAAGGAATTGTTATGAACATATAATTACTAAAAACCTTTTAGTCTACTGATGATAATAAACCAATGTTTCGTAAGTCAAGGCTGTCTGGTATATTAAAAGAAGTCTCATTCAAACGTGACGTCACAAAACTCTCGTGATTAAGAATTATCAGAAAATATTTTAACCAATCTTAGATTACTTGAAGGTTGTGGTTACGAAAAGTTATTCAAAGGCCAATAGAAACCTAAGGTGCAAAAAATCTAGACCAGACGTACAAGGTTTATAATCTTAATATTAAAACTAACAGATTAAGGCCAACCGTTGAGGGTTTGCTCAGAATAAACATATTCAATATCGCTTTTTCTAGAACATAAGATGTTCTGATAATTTCTGCAAATGAAAGTATCGATTTATCATTCAACGAAGTTGCAGATACAGATTTGTCATTAGGTAGAAAGAGAAAATTGTAGTCCAACATATTTAAAGTAGGTACGATGTAATTGATTAACGGCAATGAATTAAAACACGATAAATGATATAACAGGAACATATTACTTAGACTTAGTACTTTAATTTAATGGAGCATAGGTAGCAATTTTAAATAACAGCATCAGTAATTGCTGTTCAATTTATGCCAAATATGACATTAAAATACCTGTGGCTAGTCCCGGAAATTTTGGCTACGACAATTAAATTCTATAGCAAATTGAGTGCACAATTAATCTGAAAAATCACAACTGAGGAACAAAAAATTAGGCATAGTTTGTGAGAGGTGGAAAAGTAAATAGGACGCTCGTAATTCAGAAGACGCGGAAAAAATTATGAAGATGCACCATTAGCACTGGAAATTTTATGGTATAGTTTTATTATCTAATAGGGGGCAAACGAGCAGACATATCGCCTGATGGTAAGCGATTACCACCGCCCATGGACACCTGCAACCAGAGGCGTCACAAGTGCGTTGCCGGCCTATGGAAGATGGGGGGAAGAGTAGGAGTATGGGCCTCCGGTATCCTCACTCACTCGGTGAAACACAGCGTAAGCGCTGTTTCACAACAGTTTTCTGTGAGGCCGTGGTATCACTCGGGTCGAGCCGGCCCATTCATGCCGAAGCATGGCTCTCCCACAGTTAGTTACTAACTAAGTAATAGTAGCAGTTTAAGACTAAGCTAACTTGGACTTATTATCAATCTGTACATATGTATTTGCTTGATGGAGAATACCACCACGGTATACACTACAAATAAATATTAAATGAGATAAGATATTGAATTGATAGACTTATGTATTCTTATCAATTCTCATGTTATATAATACTTATTGGAGTCTAGTCTCTATCTAAAAGAAACCTTTTTAATAAATACATCTATTGATTATAGTAAATTAAATATTCAATACAAGTCATGACCATGATTCTGTTTGAAAATAACTAATAAAATTATGATGAAAATAAGATCTTAGATAGCTGACCCGGTGAACTTCGTACCGCCATATTTACACATCTGTCTCAGCTTCCCACAGGCAGTGTACAGTTGCGGACAAATAAAATGATTTTTCCCTTTATCTTTTAATTTTTCTTGTAGACAAACCTTGTCCTAACAATAAGGAACACATAAAAAAAAGAATTATTTAATTTGATGCAGCCGATCGGAAGTTATGCGCTTACATACATTTCGGTTGGTCTAGTGGTTAGCGCAAGCGACTGCAGATCAAGAGGTCTCGGGTTCGATGCCCGGGTCGGACTGCTGTTGGGTTTTTCTTACAAGAAATTCTTAATAGCAGCCCTTAGTATGGAAGATGGCGGTGTTTCCCGCCCGTGCCTCGGAGAGCACGTAAAGCCGTCGGTACCGGTTGTCCTGAACATCTATGGTAATCGTGGTTGGGAAGTCAGTGACCTCAAATATACTGACAACTAGTTCAATCATAGAATTCAGTTCGCACTCAGGGTTGCGGAGCTCCGATGCCAGTCGCTCCGTGTAAAAACTGATATTCAGGTAAAACCGGTTGAACTAGTAGCCGACCCCAAATCTTGGGAATAATAAAGGTTAGGAAGACGACATATAGATAAATAAAAAACGGACATAAATTAAATCAATCGTAAAAAGAGTGAACGTAAATTTTATTAGATGCTAATTATAATGACAGAAAGCTGAAGGGTGATTAAGTCAAAGACTCGACAGACATAAATGTGAAGGGCTTATAATAATCCACGATATAATTACCTATCGATACGTAATAAAGAATAATACACAAACGGAGAAAGTGTCTCCAACAGATAAAAGTAATTTGTGAGTAGTTACATAAATCTTGTGTAATTAAAATAATTATACACAAAAGAAAGCTAACAGTCAAGGATGCAATGGACGGCCATGTTAGAAAATATATAGTAGGTTATTGAGCATCATGACACATGTCACGGGTCAAAAAAGCGTTCTTGATTATATGTTCCTTTGCAACGAGTTAATTACTTCATTGATATAATCAGGTACCATTATCCTAAGTGGCACCACACCACTAACATTCTGAAAGTATTCACCATTAATTTAAAAAATCAATAGCTCATCAATCATCATCAATACCAATAGCTTTACAAAATCCCAGAATTTTTGTTACACAAATATTATTTTTAGTATTATTGAACTATGTACCTACTTTTGAAACCTCTTCACTACATAGGTATACCCGTCAAAACTTTGGAAGACCAAAATTCGCAAAAATAGATCGCACTGTAGTTAGTAGCGTCAGACTGTTAATAATCATACATTCATACATTACGTATTAACTTCAGTTAATTAATACCTTCGTCATCATTTACTATTAATCGTAAAAGTTGAAATCACACTGTGGAAAATAGCAATTCTTGTAGTGTGTGTAGTGACTTTTCAATTACGTTACATCGTGGTCTATTGCTCAGACAAATTCTACGTTAAGCTGAACATTTACTTGATTGACAGTAAAACTCACAGTATCAATTACCGTAACGGTTTACTCGTGTACAAGTTTGCAAAAGAGAAAGTTAAATTTACGACAGAAGTGCAAAATTTTACTATAGGTACCCACAGTTATTGAAAAATATGGCTACTTCGTTTTAGATATACTAAATAAAAAGATTTGTTAGATAATTTCCAATCGCCACAATAAAGGTTATGGATTAATATGAAGTGTAACAGTTTGAAAGTTAAAAGGAACCTTTAAAAGGGTTGTTGATCGATGAACCGTTTGAGTAATTAGAAAATCCTAAAATTCGGGATCTAGGACATTAATGTAAAAGAGAAAGTTACTCCATATAAACCTAAGCGTAATAACATCTTTTTTTTTCTGTGCTCGAGGGATCATTTACCAGTATATAGTATCTGGTTAAATAAAATAAATAACTACTAACAAAAACGGTATTCTTAAGAGGCAAGTAGGTAAATTGGTCAAGTTCCACATCGTTACGGCAATATAAATGCCAAAGAATAAAAAATAAATTCAAGAATAAACATTACAAAAAACTTTTTTTTTTTTAACCTAGCAACATAAAATTTAAAGAAACTGGGTTATAAAGCGGACATTGTATTAGACTTGCCAACAATAATTTAAAACGTATTAAATATGACATTGCGCAAAATAAAGGAGACAAAGAGTCATTTGTGTGCGCCTGCGCCGCAGACAACAAACAAAACTTGAGAGATACAACACCGATGCAGAACGAAGTTGTTGTATTATATATTGCGTAGGAATTACTTTGTTTTATACGATATATTGTAGATAAATCGAATATACTGCTAAACTTTTTTATTTGCCGATAAAACCTTTATAATCCTTACAATCTATGTAATCTAACCTAAACAGTCCTAACAATGTACTTTGTGAAAATCTTACATTGTATGCCAAGCATTGTGTGCCAACCAAAAAATACAGTACAGATCGACATTTTCTCTGCCCAAAATATTTACTATACAAAAAAAGGAATCTCTGAAAGATAGGAATGCTCTAATTGTTGCGAAATATACCCTTACCTGTCACTGGAATACTATTAGTACCGCATCGTTTATGGAAAATTATTAACATATAGTTTCCTTTAAAGCCTTTGAGCTACCTAACAACACAACGTGTGAGCGCTTATATATGTAGCTTACTAGAGCACACTGTATGCTGTCTAAGCAAATACTTTAAAGACATTTCTTTTAAGTCTTTGCTTTGTGAATGTGCCTTAGGAGTTCTATTCGATTCCACAATTCAACAATCGTTTCGACTCCACAATCGATTTATGCGTTACGTTGTCCGGAAACATTTACATTTATAACAGGACTCGTCGCAGTGAAATTGTCATGAGCGTTATTAGACATTGGCAAATTGTACACTAGGTTCAATACGTTAATGGTTTAGCTTTCCTTCCGTCATGGGTAAGAAGATACTAGAAGAGAAATCGGTACTGAGGTAATTATGTTAAACGCTATTGATGAAGTCGATTGAAGATTTACTCATTCACATAAATCATACATCTAAAATATCAAAGAAGTCGTAACGACTTTGCTCATGTCTTTAGGATTAATCGTTTTAAGGTTAAGTTAACTTCTACTCCCTAATGGTAATAATATTCTTGCTTATTTGTTGAAGGAGTTGAAAAATACCCCACTCATGTGGTGATTTTAATAAAAACCACCCCAATACCTGGCCACTTGTCATTTCAGGTCCTGCCTGTCTCGAGAAGACCCTATTCCGAGGAAAGAGACTTCCGCCCTCAGTGATTACTACATTTAAGCTCTTAAAAAATTCTCACCAGTATACTCTTCCTAAAAAAAGATCTAGTCGGATGCCAACACATCGTAAAACAAACGCTCAACTGAGGAAACGGGATAAAAAGTTGCTTATCCTGACACAAACAGGTAACAGGTATGTACGACAAAATAAAACCGCCGATTTATGGCTGACTTCCTTTCAAACATGGGTTTAGTTACAACCCTTGTGTTTGGTGGCTTAATCATCTTGTTAATAGCAAATTATTACATTTTAATAATCGAAGATATAACGATAGGTGGTAGCTGCGGCTATCGGCGTCAAATCAAGTGTTACGGTGGGCACTGAAAATCAGTACTGGGATGGGTTACTTACACCCATCGCAGTGAATGCTGAGAGTCCACCATTTTGCTAGACACGGTTTACAGCCCTCGTTAACATAGTCCATTAATTAGTGTTCTGTCTTAGAGGCTTATTATGATGTTGCGTATTTATTCACGTTATATGGCTTAAATTGTTTGTTGTTTGAGAATTTAATTTCATTTTTAATGGTACAAATGTCAAATAAAACGTGTGCAAGCATGTACACATCATCAATGCCACGTCATTTAACTTTGACGTTGATATTTTTTTATTTGTTTTACGGCTCTGGGTTCTAGCCCTTTTGTTGCAAGCCTCTTAAATTAATGTTCGTTTTATTTTTTACTTTATGTATGGAAAATTTAGAATATGTTTTTTTTGTTTGTATGCTGTGTGTATCAAATAAAGTTTATTAATAATCAGTTAAATGTGATAATTAGTAGAAGCAATCAATTTAATCTAAACTATAAGCAGTAAAACGAATGTCATTTACAATTTGCAAGTAAAAATATTTATTGAAAATGTGTAGTAATTTTTTATAGGCTGTATTAAAAGTTTAAAATTTATATGTCTGTATTAAAAAAACTGAAGATCTCAAACTTAACAAATTTTAACAAAAAAAACCCGACTTCAATCTGGACCAAATCTAAATGGGAGCACACGGGAAGCACCAGCTTTCAAATAAAAAAGAATCATCAAAATCGGTTCTCCCGGTCGAAAGTTATGAGGTAACAAACATAAAAAAAATACAGTCGAATTGAGAACCTACGGAACTACGGAAAAATACGGAACCCTTAATGGGCGAGTCCGACTTTGATGATTCCTTTTTATTTGAAAGCTGGTGCTTCCCATGTGGTCCCATTTTAATTTGGTCCAGTTCTGACATGTCATCCATGAGAAAATCATATAAATCTTCAATTTGCATTATGTATGTGCGCGACAAATGCAATTTGGTCGTTCTTGAAGTCGGTTATTTTATGTTAAATTTTTGTAATATTATTTGAAGTCAGTTAAAAAGATTTAGGGCCTAGACCTAGGCGCTTCCGTTCACTTTTCCTTGTACTTATCAATTAGAATTCATTGCCGAAGACTTGTTAAAATCTACATTGATATTATCCTGACGCAATAATAACAATAATTTGAGGGATTTTTTAACATAAACATGGTGAACCATATTCCAAAGACTAAACCATATTCCGACTACTTAAAAAGCTTTATCAAATGCCTTTACTTTTATGTAAAGTACTTTTACTTTAGTAAAGTAAATAATATGTATTAAACATTATACGTTATCAAGATATTATATAAGAAAATTGTTGTTATTTTTGCATAAACGCATTCTACCGTTATCCAACAAATTAGGTTTACTACTGAACAGATCATGATAAGGTTTCTAAATTGAAATTGGTTTCATTTGCGACTAGACCGACTGGATTCTGGGTCGTCAATTTGACATTTACATAAATAAAACTGTCTCTTTCATTTAGATAAAAGTGCTGGGAGATTTACAAGTTTGATAGTGTAACGGATGTTGCAAGCTTTGATTATATTATCCTTATCGCTAGTTAAATAGGTTTGTCGTCTAATTAATATTCTTTTGAATACTCTTTGACATTTCCTAAGCGATAAAGACGCTTCAGAATTGTTACGTTCTGAATTCTTTGGCAATATTTGAGGTGAAGCTTAGCACATAGTTCGTTGGTTGAGAAAGTAGTATCGATGGATGATTTAATTGAAATGAGTTACGTATATTGAGAATTTTGTTTCTTTGTTATAAGTATCATGTATTGCGCCCCGTGGGAGAGCCACGCTTCGGCATGAATGGGCCGGCTCGACCGGAGTGATACCACGGCCTCACAGAAAACCAGTGTGAAATGGCGCTTGCGCTGTGTTTCACCGAGTGAGTGAGGATACCAAAGGCCCATACCCCAACCCCTCCCCACATCTCTTTCCCCATCCTCCAAAGTACAGCAGTACAGCAACGCACTTGTGACGCCTCTGGTGTTGCAGGTTACCATGGGTGGCGGTAATCGCTTACCATCAGGTGATACGTCTGCTCGTTTGCCATCTACAGCATAAAAAAATGAAGTTGTAGCAATCAGAATGAGATTATGTAACTAAGCGAATAATGTTCTACAACATTAAAAAAACTAATTTAAGGCAAACAAAGCAAAACCAGTAGATAAATAATTGGTGATTGAAGAAAATTAGTAATTGGTATCCCACGGTTCCGTAAACAGAATAGAATCCAGCACAACAAACCATGACTCGTGCACATAATCCTCGTCGCAATGATTTACAAGTTACGCCTAAAATGCGCGTGCGCAGCCAAGTTGGGTACTCGGCAACAATCGCGCGGCGTCGGCGTCTGACTGTCTCGTCAGTCACGAATTCGTTAGAGCATTGCGATAGAAGCGGAAGCTAGGAACAACCTTGAATTTGCAATCGTGTTAACAAAAATATTTTGCTTGTAAATGCTGCAATCAGTGTTAAATACAGAGTGTGAAAAGTTACATAGGTGTTAGTTTCAAATCTTTGAATTTACTCATTACCGAATGCGTAACAATTTTAGTACATTATGCGGTTGATTGTTTTTTTCTCTATGATCACGTATGGGATCATGCAACTAAACATCGATGACAATGCATAAATAACTACAATTAGTTAAATTAGATTACATACTCAACAACAACATCAACAACCCATAATGTCCCACTGCTGGGCTCAGGTCTCCTCTCAGGAGAGGGTTAAGGCCATAAGTCCCCACGCTGGTCAAGTGCGGGTTGGGGACTGGTAAGACAACGTTGTGGCTACGTGATCTTGCCGTTGGATGTTTTTAAGCAGCCCAAAGGCTTCCAATTAAACTTCACGACTGTTATCATATGATAACAACCGGGACCGACTGCTTAACGTGACCTCCAAATCACGGAGACGCTCATGGTAACATGCCACTAGCGGTCACCCATCCAGCTACTGACCGCGCCATCGTTGCTTACCCTCGGTGATTGTTTCTAATCACCGAGTGCAACTGGGCTATGAGCGCCTGATTCAGTCAGATTACATATTATAATCTGGATATATGAATAAAGCTATGATTTAACTTAAAAGGCCTATGTCGAGCAGTGGACTGCAATCGGTTGATGATGACGATAGTTTACTTGCGATGTTACAACATTATTACCTTCCAAATATAGAGGTTATTTGCTGATCATGTTTTTAATAAATTAGAATTGCTAATTAGATAAATATGTTTCTATCATTACTACTTACATCAACAGAACTGAAGTAGTTTTGCGAAACAACAAGACGTAAATATCAGCAGCAAAGCATTATTTAGCAACATTTAGAAATATTGAAATTGGGAATGGCACCCCGGGAGGTAAATTTTAATTACTTTCCGGTTTAACATAATAAACTTAAAGTCTAGATTTCGTAATGTCGTTTTTAAGGCGTTTGTAACCACCCAAAGTAAAGCAGACCACCGGGAACGAATAAGTTTGTTTAGTTAACTCGGAAACTGGCCATAAGCATAATGAACGTTACAAAAGACATTGCGAAATTCTGTAACGTGTTGACGTACTTAGTATTTAGTCTAAAGACAAACAGACAAATGATCTTATGAACATTAATTATGCTTACAAGGTTTCTAATATTGAATTACACACACTATGATATATATTTTAAGCGTGGGAATATAAAGCTGCATATACACAATAGAGCCTTTGTTCAAAAACTGAAAAATAAACATATTTTGTATCATAATGATCATTTTTTATAAGTTAATGGTTTAAAAGGCAATTATTATAATCAACGGTTAGATTACGCAAGGTCGTGTCAGTTATTAAGGATTTATTCTAGAAAAACTGGTTGTTGATGGTGGTTTGGTTCTGCAAGATGTACACATGTGTTATATACCGAAACATTTTTAAATGTATTTTCAACCGACATGTATTTCAGTCGAATTGAGAACCTACGGAACTACGGAAAAATACGGAACCCTTCATGGGCGACTCGCACTTGGCCGATTTTTAACCGACTTCAAAAAAAGAAGGAGGTTCTCAATTCGACTGTTTTTTTTAATGTTTGTTACCTCATAACTTTGGACTGGGTGAACCGATTTTAATGGTTCTTTTTTTATTTGAAAGCTGGTGCTTCCCGAATGGTCCCATTTAAATTTGGTCTAGATTGAAGTCGGTTTTTTTTGTTAAAACTTGTAATTTAATAAAAATATTTAAATTAGTTTAAATTTAAATTAATATTAAGCACAGGAACTAAGTTCCAAATGAATAAGGTTCTAAGTACATGTAGACCTTTTCATTATGGTATACCGTGTATTAGAGTAATAGCTAATAAGTAAATTGTATCAGTACTGTTTTTACTTTACAGTACAGTACAGTACTTTAATGGTATCAGAGAGTACTGTTTAAAGAAAGCGTCGTATAGAGAGAGTACCATATAGGATAACTTAAAGAAGTAATCTAAGCTGTGTGGTTAAGTTCACTTTTTTGAGACAAAAATAAAAACAAATATCAAGTATCTCAGAAGTTTCTGGAAAATATAACTTGTTTATATATCATACAAGTTTTACAAGACCAAGTTTTTCTACAGACATAATGACAATGTTAAACACAAGTTTAGAATTGTGTTTAATAATGTTATCAAAACTTCAAATAGCCTTCTCAAATCTGAATCATTTCATGAATAACACAAAACCTTCTGTATCTTGAAGGCGTATTGGAACATGACGTCATAGAGTCGAAAATGACGCTTCTAACCTTTATGCTCATCGCAAAAAATCTTCAGGAAGAATATTTTTTTTAGAAGTTTTCAAGGATCTGATAAAGCTATATTTATTTTTGTGCGGACCACGAGCTAACAAGTTCGCGTAACATCTGTTCCCTTTAAACTCATTGGTTATTGAATGACTGGCATGTCGTGGTTCCGGCAATTTCCTTCCTAGGATTCACCTGTATTCCGGGCTACTTGTACATACAAGAGACGGCAAGTGGTTTTTAGTCGGTTTGAGTCCGAAATGATCACGGGTGGGTAGGTTCCGAGAAGATTTACGCACCAACAAAAATAAAGGTTTTTGAATGACTGTTGTTTCCTCGAATATGAAGAGAAATACTATGTATTTATGACATGACAGCTGTATATACGCGAACATAATCACAGGAATGATGACGTCACATGAATTGTGTTGCACAAAGAAATATACATCAACTATATATCACTATAGCAACTTTAACATATAAAATTGATAAAATTTTCTTAACTATAATATATGTCATGTGTTGCTAAGGTAATTATGCTAATACCTAAATTATTCAATTACTCAATTCAATTTGTTTTTCGCAATAGTAACATAGATATTAATTTAAGCTAAAAGTATGGTATTGCTCTTAGAAATCTAAGGTATTGCTAGTATTTCTAGTTTCCATCAACTCCTTTTATTGTCCAAAAAATATCTAAAACTTTCCGATTTTTTTTCTGAATTTGTTAGTAATATTTAATTTACATCACTTTATATATGCACATTATATTATAACGCAATAAAATTGACATGTGACAATATTTTAAATTGGTTGCTAGAATTGGTATCGAAAACTATTTACTTAAAAGAAATACAATCGAATTGAGAACCTCCTTTTTTGAAGTCGGTTGAAAATATTACAAAATAGAAGATTTTTAAAATTTCAGCTCCAGAGGACCCATGACACTGGCAGCCTTAGTTTTAAAATTAAAATGTTTCACTAAATTAAAAAAAAAACTGGGTCCGCAATGAGGTCAGTGGACTACCAACGTCTTTAAAACTACCTACATAGCACTAACATTTAGTACTATAAATATTGCATTGCAGCGTGCCATATAAATATAAGTGCCTTGACAAGTCGTTGTAAGGAGTTAATTAAGTTGAACAAGACATAAGTAGATAGCTTACATTATCAATATGTAAATAAATAAACATATTAACATATTTTTTATTAATAGTGAATTAATTAAAAGTGGTTTGCTTCAGATACGAATTAGTGCTATGCTTGATTGTATTTAGATAAATTCTGTTTTTAGAGTTTATTTTTATTAGTTTTTATTTTTAGCTTCGTACCTTGATTTTACTAATTTTAGTAAAACCAATGCTATAAAGATGTTTGAAAAACGTTGAGCTTTGGTTATATTAACAGTCAGTATCACAACATACCAAAAACATCTCATACCCCTGAAACCAGAACCGAACAATAAAAAAACATAAAGTGTACAAAAAAGCGGTAATTATGAACGTTAACCCTGCAATAGGAGGGCCCGGGCCATTCCGGCCACCCTCCTTAAATAATTGTTTACACAACATGCACCATGCAAGCTGGGGTGGGCCCAGCATCTGACGGGGCGGAAACATGATATTTTTGATACGGAACACAGAGTATTGGGAAGAACAGAGATTTTTAAAAAATAAAATTTTGTATACAAGGGTTTGACATTATCTGCACTTATTTAGCTTAAAGATCAGGTATTTAAGAATGCCATAGATAACAATTACAGTAGTTAGTTGCTTAGTTTGCAGCTTGATGGCGTTGAGTGTCAGATGTTCGATGTATTTATTTATTTATTTTGTTGTAAAAATAGGTTTTCTTGTTTATACTTTTTCTCGCTATTTATATTATACTGAATGTGATAACTTCATTTTTGCCGTATCTATTACGTGTTTCCGACTTTTATTATTTGGTAGTATAGCTACTCCACAAAAACTATATTAAAGCAGATTGCAATTATCTATATAGTATTACACGATCACCTGATGAATTCAGCTTCTAACTTACACTATGAAATTGACCTTATTTTTGTCCATAATAAATAATTTTTGCTGTTGTAATTTACAATCATGAGTAATAAATGACTCATAGCACTTATTGATTGTTATGTGTCAAGTAACTGTCATTACTGTCAAACTAATTTTTGACATATCAAATCATTCTCTGTTATTGAAGCTACTCTGTTTAAAAATTCAATCATCGCTAGATAATGTGCCGATGAGACGACCCCATGTCTAATCAACATCCGAGTGTTGAGTGGTACAGCCTTATGTTGGAACACACACATTATTACTCTGTGTCTTTTTTATTCATCATCCAACAGTATAAAATCTTTTATTTTGTGGTAATAGTAATTATAATGAGTTTAGATAACTGACGATTTTTTCGGTTGATTCGGTAGTTATAAACAAAAATATGAATAAGTAGTTCAAAAGATTTTATTTAATGTATGAGAGAATGATGATTATTCAGAACGACATGACCTTCCCTATATGTTTTTAAAGATAACTTCTACTGCAAAAATACCTGAATACCTCCTGCATTGCGGAGGACTTAACAAATATACATGAAACAGACACAAAGAACACCCAGATTAAAAATAACAATTTGTAGATTACAAAAAGTGTGGTCCCACACTTTGTGTAGTCGCCCCCCACAAAATTCAGCGCAATAGGAAGTGGCGAGATGACCGCTTTAAACACTACGCCATCCATGCAATATTATCCTAACCTTAATTAATTAAATACTATCAACACATTAATAAGTTCTATTTGCAATTTACTGAGTCTTAGTCTTTTTTCTTTTATCTTTCTTTTATAGACAACTCCCGCAGTACTAATATAACCTGCATCGCAGGGGACTTTACAAACAAATATGAAGAGACACAAAGAACACCCAGACTCAGAACTACAATTTGTGGATAACATAAAGTGTTGTCCCATGTGGGATTTGAACTCACAACACTTGGCAAAGTGAAAAGCGGTGTCTCGACCGCTTAAACCACTACGCCATTTAAGATTTTCTGCGGTTATTTAGAATTACTGTAACTAAATATATAAACTCTGGCATTATCGTGACATCATTAACGCACATAGTCATAGCTCAAATTCTCCTCATAAAAATAACATTGTCGCCAAGTGACATTAGAAGTCGTTGCCAAGCAGTTTAAATATAAATCACGCAACATACTTATAGGAAAGCTTCGATAGAAAACGTGTTGGTACATAAGTAACGATTTATGAATAAACATGACGAAACCACATGAATGAATGCGTAAAACGAAGTGCAAAAACTGGCAAACTGTCAAGTAGTCAATCTTAAAGACCTAATTTACGTAAATACTTGATTATAGGCGCGTTTGACCTATAAAATACTATTACGTTAATCTGATTTTCTTAAAAAAACGTTTGAGATAAACAGAATGGCTTTGATCACACACAATTGTAAATAAACAGAAAGTAAGTATAATGATCACGCAATTGGATGTTTTTGGCTTTTATTATATGCGACCTTTGCCTTATTATAAAAAAAACTAACGTTATTGGTGTACTATACCACTTTTTGTTATTAGGTTAAGCGCGAATAAGTACTTAAGTTATGGATGATTTTAATCAGAGTTCTAAACACAAAATGATTACGCCTACAATCTCACCAAACAACAGTAAAAGTTATCAATCTAAAAGGATCAATATTACCCAATAACGTAATGTTGCCGGATGCTGATCATTGGTTACATAACAATTGAGAAATCAACTACTGAGTAATTAAAAAGAAATTATATTATGACTTAAGTAAAAAGAGTTTAACTGTTATATTTCAATAAATGACGTTATTACGACTGATGAACATTGTCAAACAACGTTTAACAAAGCCAAAAGAAACTTAGCAACAACGCAAACTACTGTATTCTACAAACTTAAGTTGCATGATCATAGATATCGCTTGTAGAATGCGGTCATATTTAAGGAGTTATGTGATACGTGTGTAATACATATATGTATGTCTATGCTGATCAGTAATAGGCTTTATGTATATAATATAATAATACGACATACAGTGGTGCTTTCAGCTAATAAGATAGTATGCGACCGATTCATTAGAAATAGTCTGGATGAGGTTTTAGTAAAAAATTAACTTTATGCTTTCTACATATGACTGTTTTTACAAAGGAGAGAATATAATACATTTGACATTACAAAAATATGACTTGTTATTTAATATAAGTAACTTATACGCCCACACCTTAGTCGTGAGGCCTGAGGCTTAAATGTATTCAATATTATTAAAAAAATATACCAAACATATGTGCAAATTATTTGCAACACGAATTACATGTAACCGGAATATCAGATAACAAAACATAACCTTCAATTTAAAGGTTGAATTACATACTGCAGCATTATTGCTTGGTTTGGACATCTGTCAGATGATGTGAATACGGTGAATATTCTATATGATATTTTCGGGGCCAGTGTTATACGGAGAGCGGAAAAAAGAAACTTTTTCTCAAACAGTGATATCGTTTCTAATATTGGAATACTAATTTGTTTCTTCTGCTTTCACGCATAAACTACTGATTATCATTGAATTGCGCCTGCCCATATAGGAAAAATATATAATAATTTAAGGAGAGACCTATATATAGCAGTGGACTGTTAAACGTCAGAAGAATAATGACTTCATACATTAAATTTCACATACAGCCACCTGATCCCAAAACTAGGCATGGTTTTTATTATGGACCCGACTGCGAAAAACTTATCTATCTATATATATAAAAGAGTAAGGTGACTGACTGACTGACATATCCAGAGATCAACGCACAGCCCAAACCGCTGAAGCTAGAATCCTGAAATTTTGCGTGTAGGTTCTTTATATAACGTAAGTGAACACTAAGAAAGGAATTTTCGAAATCCCACCCCTAAGGGGGTAAATCAGGGGATGAAAGTCTGCGGGAGCGAAGCCGCTTGTAAAAGCTAGTTATATATATTATAGATGAACTACACTCAGACACAGAACAAATAATCATGCTTATCATGCAATTATTTGTACTGGATGGGAATCGAATCCATCTCCCACGCCTCTAGGTTCTTGTATTGTTGGCACATATTTTGTATTGACCACATGCCTTTGTGTTCTCATAACATCATTCACAAACATTTGTTAGTTTTATAATGCTTACGTTTGTAGAATGGCAACTTGGCTAGCTGGTGTGTCAAATATATATAACAGAAAAATTATACTAATAATAATAATAATAAAACTAGCAACACTTAAAGCCGTCAGTCAGATTTCTCACAAATATTTTTGGAATAAATTATTTATACAGTTTAGAACAGCAAGAAATAACAATTTGCATAGAGATAAAACGACATATTGTTATACAATAAATAAAAAGCAAAGGCAAAATGAATAAACCAAAAAAGAAACATAGAAATATATCTCTGTAAGACATGACGTTTAAACGTTAACGTCATGTCAAAACAATAATGTGAGAAATTCAGAGAACGATGCTAACAAGAGCTAGACGGAGAGCACTTCTAACATCCCCGGACTCGTTGCTCCGCTCCGCCTTGCCGTCTCCGGAAGAAATAATAGAAGTTCCGGCTGGTGCAGAGGCGTCGAGCTCGTCTTCAAGTGACGAGTTTTTCTCTCCGCCGACGTCGCCAACACCTGTACGTCGGCAGGAGAGAGGCCGGCCACCGACCAGCTTGGGATCCCGAGGACCACAGACCTCGAACAGGGTCCCCGCTACCGGTGGTGATGTGCGCCGCATGAAATGGACACATTCAATTAATGAGAATGTCATGCGGGCATATTTTCGGGCCACAGAGTTGGGAACAAACCTTACTGCGTACCGTGTTCGACTAGTCTCTCTGTTTCAGGAGCTTGAGCCAGCCGTCAACGTATCTGCACAGCGGTTGTCGGATCAAGTACGAGCTATACAGCGCTGTCACCTGCTGGATGATGCGGTACTTGAGAGGATACGCTCTGACGTACGGAGTACTTTGACTGTCCCTTCTTCGTCACATTCTGTGGATTTGGTAGCTACTACACCACAATTACCACACAGCGAGTATGTTGATGAACAAGTGGAGAGTGAAGTTATGACCGTGAGTACCCAATGTAATGATAGGATAAGGAGCGCTTTGGAGCATGCGATTCAGGAGTACCGGCATGTTAATTATAATAACAGACCTCGGTTACCCCGTTTGCCCATTCATAAACGCAATCTAGCACTGGTGAGTGCCCTGAATTCGCTATTACCAGATTATTTTGGTGATAGCCGAGATCTTAGTGATACACATTCTATTTTGTACTGTGCGGCTATTGCAGTTTGTCGAGTAGCTGGTATTAAATTTGTTGAACAAAACACTACTACTCGACCCAAAAATAAAGTACCAGCTTGGCAGTACAGAATAGAACGTCGTATTGCTGAGACCAGGACACTCATTGGCAAATTAATTTCGTTTCAATCAGGTAATACGCGGCCGAAAGTCATGCGCTTTGTGAAACAGGCATTCTTGGGGACTACTGTTAGTCCTCAACAGTACATGTCGAATGTCACAGAGCGCATAGACTTCTTCAAGCAAAAAGTTTATGCATGGGCAAATAGGATAAGACGGTATAGAAAACGAGTAGATCGGTTTATCCAGAATCGAATGTTCCAAAGAAATGAGAAGTGGGTGTACCGGAAATGGGAGGAACCGAGTCCGTGTGTGAGTGATGGGCGCTTTCCAGATGAAAATGCCACAAATACATTTTGGCGTAACATCTGGTCAGTGCCTGTCACTCATACAGAAGGTCATTGGTGTCGGGATGTCGAGCGCTCATGTGAGTCCATAACATCTATGGAACCCATAACTATTAGTAAAGATGATGTAAGTTGTGCAGTTCGTCCATTACCAAACTGGAAATCACCTGGTCCAGACGGACTGCACAACTTCTGGCTTAAGTGGTTCCGAAGCTCACATGCGTGTTTGGCATCTCAATTCCAAGCTGCAGTAGATTCGGGTTATTTACCCCGGTTTTTAACCACTGGTATAACTCACTTACTCCATAAATCTGGTAGTGCCATGGATCCCAAAAATTTTAGGCCCATTACATGTTTACCAACCATGTATAAACTTCTGACATCTATTCTGAGACTCAAAATTTCTAAACATATTAATAATAATTTGATAATTTCCGTTTCTCAGAATGGATGTAGAAGTGGTTCCCGTGGCACTAAAGAGCTCCTTATCATAGACATGACCATTAGCCAACAAGTACGTCGTAACCGTAAGAGTCTGGCGACATGTTGGATAGATTACAAGAAGGCTTATGACTCGGTTCCACATACATGGCTTTTGAGAGTGCTGGAGTTGTATAAAATTGATACAACTCTGTGCACTTTCTTAAAGTCGTGTATGGGACAATGGAGAACAGTACTTCGCTATCCTGGATGTCGGCAGACTGCGGTAAGCGACGTACTTATAAATATAGAGCGGGGCATCTTTCAAGGTGACAGTCTGAGTCCCTTGTGGTTTTGTCTGGCCTTGAACCCTCTAAGCACTCTGTTGGAGGGTTCAGGGTTAGGCTATAGGTTGCGGAAGGACGATCGAGTTATATCTCACCTTCTTTATATGGATGATTTGAAACTACTTGCCCCCACTAAATTACAATTGACAGCGTTACTAAAGGTCACTGAAAACTTTAGTAATTCTATCAAGATGGAATTTGGTGTAGACAAGTGTGCAGTCATGTATGTAAAGAAAGGTGTGATTGTGGAATCTGAAGGAATAGAACTTTCAGATTCTACAAGACTCAGATCTCTATCTGCAACCGAAACCTACAAGTACCTAGGTTTTTCACAGTCCTTAGGAATACCAGAATCTGATATGAAACAGTCGTTGCGGGAATGCTTCTTTGGCCGCCTGAAAAAAGTACTTAAAAGTCTTTTATCAGGCGGTAACAAGGTGCGAGCCTACAATGGTTGGGTCATGCCGGTTCTGGTGTATTCCTTTGGTATACTTAGATGGACTCAGGCCGAATTAGATGCCCTAGACCGGAGAGTCCGTACATTGCTGACTGCATTCCGAATGCATCACCCACGGTCATCGGTTATGAGGTTGTATATCCCGCGAAAGTTTGGGGGTCGTGGACTATTAAATATCAAGACCCTACACAATCGCGAGATATACAATCTTAGAGAATATTTTCTTCACACTGATGTGGGAGTGCATCGTAATGTAGTTGCAGTGGATACCGGACTCCGCTCGCTTTGGCTAAAGAGAATTGGCGCAAACCTGTAGTACTTGGTACTGATGATCGCAGGGAGGTATGGAAGGGCAAAGAACTTCATGGTCGGTTTTATCGGGCTCTTAATGGGCCTGATATAGACTTCCAGGCCTCAACTTCCTGGCTACGGTATGGTGATCTCTTCGGAGAAACCGAAGGTTTTGTTTGTGCGATTATGGACGAAGTTATCATGACGAATAACTATCGGAGGTATATCCTGAAAGATGGTACGGTCGACATCTGTCGGGCATGTCACCGTCCTGGAGAATCTATCAGGCATATTATTTCTGGTTGTTCTCGTCTTGCTAACGGCGAATATTTGCACAGGCACAACCAAGTAGCCAGGATCGTACATCAACAGCTTGCCCTTAAATACAGACTTGTGAATTCAGAGGTGCCATACTACAGGTATGTGCCCGACCCAGTTCTCGAGAATGGTCGTGCTACGCTATATTGGGATCGATCTATTATCACGGACAGGACTATTGTTGCCAATAAGCCTGATATTGTGGTGATAGATCGATTAGAGCGCCGCGCAATGATTGTCGATATCGCCGTTCCTCATGACGAGAATCTCGTGAAAGTTGAAAAAGAAAAACAAATAAAATATTTGGATTTATCTCACGAGATTGTCGATATGTGGAATGTGGATTCGGTAATCATTGTTCCGATAGTCGTATCTGCTCACGGATTGATAGCCAAGAGCCTCGACCAACATCTTAAGAGGCTCACGTTAGAGGGCTGGATCAAGGGTCTGATGCAGAAGGCAGTCCTCCTTGACACGGCTCGTATTGTGAGGAGGTTCCTGTCTCTGGAGCCCTAACCGCCGGTTTCTTGGTCCCTGTACCCGAGGTCGGTGGTCTACTATTTTTTATATTTTTAAATGTATTTGTTTTTATATTTATATTTAAAAATGTAATTAATATGTATATATAAATGAAATAAAGAGAATAATAATAAATATTTCGGACATCTAACACACAACGCCGTCTAGTCCCAAGCTAAGCAGAGCTTGTGTTATGGGTACTAGACAACTGATACAAATACATATATACTTTTTTTTTTTTTTTTGTAAATACATACATATTATACATAGAAAACACCCAAACTCCGAAACAAATATTTGTAGATCATACAAACATTTGGTCCGACCCGGGAATCGAACCCGAGACCTCATGATCAGCAGTCGCACACGCCAACCGCGAGACCAACGAGGCAGTCAAATAATATATACTAGTATAATAATACAGATTATTACGACTCTATGCGTAACTTTGTCGTATGGCACAACAGATGCATCCAAAGCAATAGGGGTCGAAATGACCCATTATGGAACGGAAGCATTTTGAACTACAAAATTAATGTATTGATCGATTTAACTGATCGTTATGGATGGGAGATTAAGTAATTGAGGGTTAAGTGTATTTGTTAGTTTTAGTCATTTTGTATACTGGTTCACTAGCTACTAGCTACAATTATTCACTCAAAATATTAAATTGATGGATTAAATTTATGAAACTCTCCGAAACTTACTATTCATCAAAGAAATTACAGAAATTTATAAGTAACTATAAAAAGCCGTACCCTGGCAACGTTTAGGTGCGGCACATTGAAATATCATTGATGAGAAATAAAATACTACATTTGTTCGAAAAAATGGATAAAAATCATTCGTTTTTTTTATTTTACTTTAATTAACTTTATATATTTTTAAATCAAAATAGATAGCGTAAATCTATATATATATAAAAGAGGAAGGTGACTGACTGACTGACTGACATACCCAGAGATCAACGCACAGCCCAAACCGCTGAAACTAGAATCCTGAAATTTTGCATGTAGGTTCCTTATATAACGTAAGTGAGCACTAAGAAAGGAATTTTTGAAATTCCACCCCTAAGGGGGTAAATCAGGGGATGAAAGTCTGCGTGAGCGAAGCCGCGTGTAAAAGCTAGTACTTACATATATATACTATTTTAAAAGTAGAGGAACTTGTTCATTTTAGGCTAGACAATACACGAAAACGTAAATATATTATGAGCTGTAACGAGGTTACCACCAAAACAAGTCACCAACGACAGTATCGTGAATAAACAATAAAAAATCAGTGAAAGCGAAACTTGAATCAATTCGCCATTAACATTAAAAGTTAAAGAATGAAGAGGTAGTTGACAAGGTATAGCTTGTATTGACTGTCAGGTCGAATAATCGGAGCGTATCGTCATTTCCAGACCAGTATTGTAAATGAACAAAATTCTACTAACGTTGTAAACTTTAAGCGGATCTTATTCATTAATAAAGTAGAAAGTTAACTACGGAAGCAGTGGCATTAGTGTAACAATTGTTAAATAAATAAATGAATCAATAACAAGTTCATATTTGTATCTTTAAATTAAAATGTTCCTGTATAATCGTTTAGATTTATAGGATATTAGTTACTCCACAGTTTTACTTCTAATTAAGTACCAAATTAAACACATGTAATACACTTTACTATGTATTAACTGATAACGTGATATAATACCTTACTTTACTATAATACGTTACTTTGATATTTTTTCCAAGAACTAAAATTACAACAATTAAAATAACTATCTCTTTAATATTCAATTAAAGACACTTGGATACAGAAATGTTTCTCTGACCACATTACAAAGCTTATGAGTGAACAGAAAAATATGCTTAACAAACTATTCAATATCTAATAATAAAAAACCGTATCAATTTACGTACTGTCGTCATTACAAAGTATTAATTTCAATTAGTGCTGGCATGCTAAACAATACAGTAGAGAGTTATGCGCTTGCGCAGCTGAACAAACGCACCAAGGTTGGACAGTTCGTGACAGGATTGTAGTAAACAATTCACTCGATATCAATTTCTGAAATCGTTTTATTTACGTTGTTCTTTAGGCGCAAGCAGGCGCAGTTTACTGATCTCAGAATGTAATAATTCAGCTTAGTTACAGCTAGTTATCAGTACAGTCGTGAATATATTGACGGTAGTGTTTGGGGTTACTAGATATCAATATTTATTGCGCATTATACCCATTGCTACACCTATTTGCTTACTTTATTAGGTGACGTTTACTGTTCTACTTCCATTTAAACCGAATATGATGCAAAATGTATTCCAAATTAGATTGACAGATGTTTTAAATCTCAGATATTTGTCAGGAATAAAATCGGTATCGCAGGATTAAGTTAGACGATTCCCTTTAAATCGGTTAATAAAAATATCTCACCCTGTATTTCAAAAGATGAATATGTGCTCCGTTTGAAGTTGTTTGGAATCCATATTAATATTATAAATTCGATAATAACTCTGTCTGCTAAATCGCTCTAATCGCGCACCGATTTGAATGAAATTTGGCATTTAGATACTTTGATTGTTGAGGATGGACAAAACCTACCGTTTTACAGCAGTAACCAACGTGCGGGTGGAGTAATAATAGTACATATTAGAGAAATACGAGGATAGGATAATATAGGGCTCAGCGCCACAGTTTCTGTAATAATGCGGCAGTAAGACGTCTTGTTTTATTTTTACAGCACTCCCCCATTGTAAAATAAACTCTGCGAGAGATCAATCAGCTTAAATTTTATAAAGAAGTCATCCACGATTGTTATTTGTTCACGCTTTCAACTATTTATAACCTTCATTTATGTACACCTATAAGTATCATAAACGGAACTATAATACCATAGATAGTTTATAAGAATGACAGCTTAAGACCATCTTAATATGTACAACAATATCATCTTGAAAGTAATAGGGTAATCCCTTATTGTAGGAGTGAGACACCGGGGTAATCCCCTGTTACGTGCACGTACCCAATCCCTTTGTGTGCTAGTTTGTAACAGATGAGTTGGCGTTTTGTAATCCTTCACTTTCTTCATTCACTTTCACAAGAATGTGATAATAAGGCTCATGACTAATTAATTATGTACTCTTTTACACTTAAATTCGAGATTTAAAACCTGCTAAGACGGCTTCAAACATTATAGAAAAAGTATTTGCGTTTTCAAAAAGGGTTTGTAGCCAGAATATCGTGTGACTTTTTATGATTTTTTCTGGATTTAGAATAATTAACTTCAAAAATTCGTGAAAGTTGTACAGTGATATGGTAAAGCCAGAAAGCAAGAACTTAATTTAATCTTATAGTTCTTCTTAATGACTAAATAATTAACTTAAATTCATTACCAGTATAGGTAAAGAAATTCAGTTTATTTTTGCATTTTTAACCTTGAGAAAGACAAAAAAGGATTGTTACTCGTAGGTTAGAGTGTAATTCTTTTAATTAGATTGCTCAATTATATATGTACACACATCAAAAGTGTCTAGGGATCAAGCATTTTTATGCGGATTTCTTGAGATTGAGATGTGGCTTTGGCCCTGGCCTGCTCAGTCGCCAGACTTGAACCCGATTGAGCATGCATGGGATATGCTACAGAGAAGAGCTCTGCCGAATATGGAGGGTATCCAGTCGCAAGAAGACCTTTTTTTGTTGTTGCAACGAACATGGGCGGCCATTCCACATCGCGTTTGGATGAACTCATTTTGAGTATGCCAAACCGATGTTCTTGTGTTGTTAGTGTTTGCGGTAGAAACACGGATTATTAATTGTTTAAGTTACCTAATAAAATTTTAAAGAAAACTGTTATTTCAGTCTTTTTTTCGAACTTTAATGTTAGTGGTTCAAATGTCAAAAATCCCTTTATTAGGAAAATAGCAAATTTCTTTATTAATGCAAAGGTGACTTGGTTTATCGTTACTGTGACAAACGAAAACACTTTATTTGATGAATCCTTAAAGAAAATTTTAATTAATATCAATCAGGAGAAAAGTTATTGCAAAAATATATGTTGATCCCTAGACACATATGTTGATCCCTAGACACTTTTGATGTGTGTATATGCAAAGTTTAAATGTTATTTAACGATTTGCAGCGAGAAACATAAATACGGAACAAACTGCGATGGATTGATAATAAAATGATAACTATGGAAGATAGCCCCAACGAAATGCAGTAATATGAAATAAAATTACTAGTCACAACATGACTATTTATCAAATTTTACGATTATAGTTTAAAATATAAGGGGATCTATTCAAGTAATTAATCATTAAACCCACGTGCGCCATATTGTGTGATAATGATTTGCAACCTCTCTCTTTATAGTTTCCACCATACAAATCGATTTATATAAATATCAATTGTTGGGGTTATTGAGCGCTTTACAAAACAAAATTAATGATATTACTAGATAGTTTTAAAATGTACTCCTAGTTTAGATTTAGACAGAGTAAATTATAGTAGTATATTGTTCATCGAAGATAGAACTTAAGAAATTAGAAAATACTTTATATTCTTTACTAGCGGCCCGGCTTTGAAGTCTTTGAAATTCTCGGATTTTCTTTACTATAATATGCATGTATTTTACATATAAACTTTCCTCTTAAATTGCTATATCTATCGCTGGAAATTGAATTAAAATTCGTTGAATAAATTAAAAGATCTAAGCGAACAGACAGCGATACCGACTTATTTATACTACGTAAAGATTCAGTTAAGTCGAACAATTATTAATTGTATATTTATTTTAGCTTTGTTAATGCGATTTAGCCTTATCACTTTTCCGTTCTAAACTCTTAAGACGAAAAATACAAGAAAATAAAACCTAAATGGTTAAGGTTGCGTCATGCAATTCTTTTTACCTTCTGTTTTTCTCATTCTAACAGAATTCGATGAAATTACCTGCAACAAAAATTGAACAACATTAGTTTACTACAACAACAACATTAGTTTACTACTGCAACATTCACAGCTAAAAAACATAAAAAATCTAAATGATAGTTATCTAACAGATTTTATAATAAACCTTATTAGTAGGATATACACTTCATACCACCATAAAACAACCGTAATAATAGAAATAAAGGTTCTTTATTTTTTTCTCCTGCACTCTATTCTTCGTTTTATTCAAAGAAAAATGTATCATACTTTGTTTAAAATAAGAACCAATTTTAACTAAACAGAATATGTAAAAAAAACATTGCCATAAGAAAAAACTAAATGATGTAGTCAAATTTGAATTTGCGAATTGTCTGAAGCTAGTTACAAATTACAAACGGGGCGGCGGCATCATTGTTCTAAGAACTACAACAAAAAATGAGGAATAATAAGCGTGTTCGGTGGCTATACAACTTATCTTCCCGATCTATTTATTAATTTGTATGGAGGTACATATTATTAAAAGTTATGGTAGATGTTAGAAAAAATCAATAATAATACAGCAGGAGTTCTCACTGTTTGCTGATAAAGCAGATTTCTTCTTGCTTGCCTGACTACGGTACCGTTTTATCATTATACTTCCTTGGAATAGAAAATAAATATTTATCTCATTGTTTATTAATCTGAGGAAGATTCATGAATTAATCTCGATTTTTTTGTATTTCCTTTTTGGCGTTGTTATAAACATTTTCTTAAAATATGATTCCTCACATTTATTTATTTTGTCAAGATCAAGTGTAGGAAACAAGTATAATAAATAGGCGATGGCGTTAACAGAAATAAAGTCTAATATGAAATAAATCACTAAATGCTTGTTTAAATTGACAACCTTCTACTTCTACCAATAAAATTGGCCCTGACGACTGCTGAAGCAACAAAAGATTTTTTACTATTATGAGTGACCAAAATTAATAGCAGCAAGAAACTCCGAAAGACGAAATCTATTTATACGGCAGATTGATTACAGATAATAAGTAGAACATTAAAAAAAAGCACACCTGTGCCTATTGTTAGACAATATTATTCTTATATTTTAATAAATGTTGACTTTTTATGTCTGGTAACACCGGTCGTTGACGTGGCCTTGACGTGTGTTGCAAGGAAAAAAAATTAAGTGGACACGATAAATCGATTACGTCACCTTGCTTAGGTCAAGTTATTGTGGTCATGGGTTTTGTGGGTTTAACTTTTTGCAAGGGTATAAAGTATTTGTGTACGAAGCTACGATTTGCGTGAAGTGAGTTGCGTTTACAGTGTAATCAAAACAGCTACTTACTGAAGGTGATTAAAGTCTAGTAGTACATTTGGCATATAAATATACAGCTAAGTAATCCTTAAAAGAAGGTACTGATAGCATTGGAGTTATACATTGCTTGCTATCAAGGCCTTTCCTTTAAAAATTTTGAGTTCACAGGCCCTGTGGTACAATTTGTAACCTAGTAAGATTACATTTAAGTTTAAATAGTTACAACTTTATTTCTAGCATTAGTCTCTTTGAATTAAAAGTTAGTGCACAACGTGTTTGCATTGAAACACAGGATGAAATCTAGTGTTTTAGCATAAAGTTTTTAAAGTTTGCTTGGATAAATTATAATGTAGCACATAAAACTTAACTATTCTAGTTCTGCTTCGGTTACTTTAAAGAAACCATAAAGCAGAAACACCAAAAGCAGACCTTAATGTTTATAAAAAGTTTGACAAAAACAACGTATGAAATCACACCTACTTACCAAAAAAAAAAGTTTCAAAAAGACATCGTATTTTGTTACATGGTAACACCGCTGCGAATTTTATTTTTTAATTAAAGGGCGGTAGTTGGTATTCACTTACTGTTAAAAAATGGAACGAATAAACCCGTTCGACATTCAGTGCTCGCATGCTTTCACGATATAATTCGATTTTATATGTAACAAAAAATGAGAAGTATTTATAAGAGTATTGAGAGTAATATCATGGGACTGGTTTCAGGTATTCCCTACACTATACCTTTTTTATACAATAGACAAGTGGACATTAATACGCACAGCTAGTTTTCAAGCTTCGTCGGCTCGAGTTGGGCAGAATGAATGGCGGAATGTGGGAATACGAACAAATTACTCATTTACTTGCTCTCACTAACTTGACATATGAGCGGTCATAAAAGTCATAAAGGAGATATAAACATATCCTAGATTCAAAGCAGGCATATAATAAAACAGTTTCACAGAATTCGTTACAAAAACAGGTTGCCATGTTGTTCGCATTTAAGATGTAACACCTTCCCGAGAACGCGTATTCGTGACTTTCTCCGCAAACGCATTTACAATTGATTGGGCAGGGATCTATAAAGAACGTTTTATTGATCATTGATGTTTATCGCTTATGAGAGCATGAGATATAAAAAACATTCGTCGAGAAATTAATAATCGTTTGTAAAACAATGTCAATTGAAAAATCACATTTGACCTTTAAAAGATTATGAGAACAAGGTCAATTTCCCTCTGTAAATTGTTTGCTTTTGGATCAATTTGATTTGACCTTTCGATTCGGTGGTCGAGTTTGTGATTGGTTGAATTTTGGTTGATTGATTGATAATTGGCGAAACAATGTAAATCTTATACAGCAGTATCTTCGATCAATAATTGATCGAAGAGCAGTATACAACTTCTCAGTAACTATTTCTGTATTTTAGAGCGCATAGTCTTATTTTAGACTAGCTTTTACACGCGGCTTCGCTCACGCAGACTTTCATCCCCTGATTTACTGCCTTAGGGGTGGAATTTCAAAAATTCCTTTCTTAGTGCTCACTTACGTTATATAAAAAAGCCTACATGCAAAATTTCAGGATTCTAGCTTCAGCGGTTTGGGCTGTACGTTGATCTCTGGGCATGTCAGTCAGTCAGTCACCTTACTCTTTAACCGACTTCCAAAAGGAGGAGGTTCTCAATTTCATCGGTATCTTTTTTTTTTTTTATGTATGTACATTGATTACTCCGTCAATTGTGGACCGATTTTGAAAATTATTTTTGTTTTCGAAAGGGTATGCTCCCCATGTGGTCCCATGGCCACCATATCAGGATCTGATGATGGAATCCCAAGGAAACTGAAGGAAACCCTCAAATTTACGTGAGCGCCTGCAATAAAGTTAAGGCAATTGTCTGCATGCTTTCATATTCTGTAAACATCATGTCCGAAATATTTATTTATTATTCTATACAGTATGTTGTATGTTACCTTTAGTCGTATTCTTTCAAGTTATTTAGGTGAAATGATGATCAGAGACTTGAGAAAGACTAAAAAGCGAAAAAAAAAAAACTTCGTTTAAAAAAACCGACTTCAAAAACTGAAAAGTATAAAATAACTTAATTTGTATGTGCTACCTATTCATAGGTTTGAAGTCGGTGCCGAGCCGAAATGTAATAGTAGGTACCGCACTCGCCGCGTGCCTTGAGGCGTGCCGGACCTTGAGCGAGATAACTGGTCTTCGCGTAGGATAAAACAACCGAAGCGTCGGTGAGGTCGTTGACATTCGTCTCGAAATATAGCGAGTGTGGTACCTACTATTACATTTTGGTTCGGCACCGACTTCAAACTTATGAATAGGTAGCACATACAAATTAAGTTATTTTATACTTTTCAGTTTTTGAAGTCGGTTTTTTTAAACGAAGTTTTTTTTTTATATATGTTACCGGAAATGTATGAAATCAAGGAATTGTATACAAATCCTAGGAAATGTGTACAATTCCGATACTATTTAGGAAATGTATAAAATATTGTTTGAAAAACTATTTAATACATACTTATCCTAGGAAATGTATAAATTTTCTCGGAATTGTATGGAATTCCAATATCGTTTTAGGAAATGTATAAAGTAAATGCTTTCTGTAATAAAACACGTTGTTAATAATAGTTTTTTATAGCACTTATTGAGACAATCGGGTAACAGTCATACTGTAAAATAATAATAATATGTTCGTATGTTCTAACCTAACCGAACCTAAACATAATTACCCACCAATATCTTAAATGTTTTACATTTCCGATTGCTATTTAGGAAATGTATAGATTTCCTAGGAAATGTGTAATGTGTAAGTATAATATAATTTATTTCACACATTTCCGTGCGATTTTAGGAATTCCATATATTTCCTAGGAATTGTATACAATGACGGATTACATACATTTTCGTTAACATATATATAGATAGATAGATTAAATTTTTTCGTCGTTGAACTTTTGTTGACTGTGTCAGCTGACTATATCAGGTCAAAAATATGGAAACGTATAGTTTTATGTAACCGTTTTAAAGTAATTTTCAAATAGCACATACACACACAGCTCCATAATTTTTTTAGAAAAAAAATAAATGAACAATTGCAATCGGCAATAAATTCAATACCTTTCCCCCAAAACGCAATGATTATACTTAGTACTTATTTTTTGATTGACGTTAAATATCCTTCCGTACAATACTTGTGAGTGATGTGCTAAATAGATAAGTATACCTTATTTCTTTTCGCTTTTGTAACAGTCACGGAACTTAAATATGCTTTTCTCTATTTCTACAATTAGACAATCAGACGTCACTATCGTACGATACGCCCGCAAATTATATATTGTGTAACGAAATAAAAGGTAACGACACTGTAAATTACCGAACGCTAATAACTTGAAAAGTGTTATGTAACGCTTTTGATGTACTTCGTTGTATTCCTGATTGTCAGTTACTGTGTTTTACTTAGATAGAGTGATGATAAGATGAATCTCAAACATTTACGTTAATGTATTTGAAAGCTAATTTTGACAATTGCATTCTTTTCAGTTGTATGAAAGCCAGGTAAGAGATATCGCATGAAATATTGAAAGGATTCGTATGCGGTTTTTATTATCATATAGTTAAAAAAATTCTAATATACAAGTGCTTTGAGAAGTTTGCAAATAGGTTTAGTATTAATATTTGCATAATAATAATAATGACAGACAATATAGACAGATAATGACAATAAAATCATTTTAAAACTCATGTTATTTCGTCAAAATTTGTTGACATACCGATGCAAGTGACAATATGGAATATTTCGATCCTCTGTTTCTCACCAACTTCGATATCCTACAAAATCAAACAACGTCATTTAAATTAATGATTAGGACATTTGTTTGATTAAATAAACCTAAACTTAATTTAAAATCATCTGTACTAAATAGTGGTAACTCGATTCAAAATGTACAAATCGACAGACTTCGAAATCCAATATCTGTCAACGACGACAGTTCCGAACAAAAGATCAGTGTTAATTAACCCCGGATCCAATTACTGCAGCTCAAATGACTAACTAAATTGTAGTTCACACTTTACGTCCATTTACGTCGTTTGTGAAAACGTCAGGCTTGCATCGTACGACGTCAAGTGACGCGGAAAGCTAGCTTGACAGTGTCACACCGAATGATTGCTCACTACTTAAGCTGCGAGTATTAAGATTGAATTATTTTAAGACTAAAATGTTTCATGACAACGAAAGGAAAGTCAGAGACTAGTGTGAAACCATTTGTGACAGAAGGGAAAGGAATCGTTAAGTATTTTTGATTGTGAATTGTATTTGCGTCGATCAAATTGTACACGTAATCCTTTGCAATTATTTGGAGGGTTAAGTTTTATGTATTTGTTAATATTTTCAATGATTAATTTTTAATTAAATTTATCGATTTTTTATGACTGCGTATTTATAAATGAAATGACACTAAACGTAACATACATTTTTATGTGAAGTTTGTCATTTGTTGAATTAAAATTAGTGTTTTAATTTTATCACTTTGAACTTGTTCCAGTCTTTGCCTTGTAATGGAATATACAAAATAATAATAAATCAATTACATAATTACATTGGAACAACTTACTTGTAGCAGATGACGTTTCCGAGGGCATTTAGTCATAATGCGAAAAAGATGAGATTCTTAGATCAAGACTACTATGGTTAAGCTATTTTAATCATGAATAAATGATTATGATTTTGAAATATATTTTATTAAAATACTTTGTAAGTCAATAACATTAAAGACTACTTAAGGAAATACACTTGATTGTAATCTTCCATTAAAGGTTGGATGCAAATCATTCAAATCAATTTGTTATTTTTTTCACGAGGAAGCGCCAACCGAAACAAATACGACCTTATTTTTTGTTTATCATTTACTTGTAGCCTTCTTGTTATTTGAACAAAGAATTATTATTAGCGTTCAATACTCACGTTTGGTGGGATGTTTAAGGTTAAGGTTAGAATTATTTATTTCTCAAAGATTACAAATCACTTAAAATAAGAAATAAACATAAAAAAAAGAAGAAGGTACATAGTTTATAGTTCAGAGCTCAGTTACAATAATAAAATCCATTGTAGGTAGGCGACAAAATTGAGGCACAAAGCGTGCAACTCCAGTTAGGGACTATTCACACTCATTGGATTTATACATTTATTTAGAACATTATATAGTTTAGAATATTTTTACTTTTTACAGGCTTTAGAGATGTGACATTTTAAATATTTTTTAAATAAACTTAAGGATTCTGTGTCCTTAATTTTCTTAGGCAGTGAATTATAAATTTGTGCTCCCTCGTATTTAATATCTTTTTTTCCGTAGTTTGTTCTGGGCTTGGGTAGAACAAGATGATGGGGTCGTCTTGTAGTACGATTTTGTGTTTCCGATTTTTTTGTGAATGTTAACTGTGTGTGTACGTCGCCAGATAGAATTTTACGAATTAAAACACACATCTTAAATTGGTAAATTTGTGTAATATTAAATAATTTTGTTTCCTGGTAAATTTTTTGTGTCGGTGTTAAATAATTAAAATGGAAAAGAACTTTAACAATTTTGTTTTGCGCAATTTGTAGTTTATTGAGGTTTGTTTTGGCTGCAGATCCCCACACTTCTATGAGATACTCAAGGTGGGGTTTTACAAGCGAATTGTATATTGTATGACGTACTTTTAAAGGCAAACATCTAACTATTCTTCGTAATGCTCCTGTTAGACTCGAAATTTTTGTACAAACTTTTTTAATATGCGCCTCCCAGGTCAGCCGGCCATCCAATATCAGTCCTAGGTATTTTTCATTACTTACTTGCCTTAGAGTATCGCCATTGATTGTAAGAGGCTTGTGGTTGGGTATGTTTTTATTTTTAGCACTAAAAATTATGTAGTTTGTCTTAGATGTATTGATGGTAAGAAGATTACGTTTGAAATATTTTTCCAAAAGTGCAAGGTCTTCTTGTGCTTCTTGTATTATTGTTTCTATGGTATGTCCAAAATAAAAAAGACAAGTGTCATCGGCATACAAAGTGATATGTCCCTTCAGTCCCAGGTCATGAATGTTATTAATATAAATAAGGAATAATAATGGGCCACAGATCGAACCTTGGGGCACCCCATAAGTAACTATATTCGGTGTACTTATAGTGTCGCCGATTTTTGTGACTTGATATCTGTTTTCTAGGTATGATTGAAACATTTTGAATGCATTACCATCGACACCAATCGATAACAACTTTTTCAATAGCAAGTTATGACTAACGGTGTCGAAAGCTTTTTTTAAGTCTATAAAAATCCCTAGGACAATGTGTTTTTGATCAATATATGTCTTAATCTTAGTAATCAAGTCGGTACATGCTGAAAGTGTATTTGATTTTGTCCTGAATCCGTATTGTCTTTCATATAAAAAAATTATAGAATCAAGATGTTCACTAAGTCTGGTGTGTAATATTTTTTCAAAAACCTTGGAAAAAAACAGGCAATACGGATATAGGCCTATAATTTCCCGGATCTTGTTTATCTCCTACCTTATAGATTGGTGTTACCTTAGCACGTTTTAGCGTATTTGGAAAGTACCCGTCGCTTAAACTTTTGTTAATGCATTTAGTTAGTGTAGGCTGTATGACACCCCCTATGCATTTTAGAATTTTTGCACTAATGCCATCTGTCCCTGTGCTAGTGTTAATCTTTAAATTAAGTATAATTTTATCTACTTCAGCCTCTGTAGCCGGAGATAGATGTGACAAGGTTTTGTAGTTCGATGTTTTGTTGAAAGAAACTGTGTCAATGTTAATATATTTTGTTTGAGTATTTGATTTGCTAAAACAGAACCTATACTGGAAAAATAATCATTAAAATATTCACTTATATCTTTTTCATTAGTTAAAATACCTTTTGGAGTGTTTAATTTATAAGGAGCACAAGTTTTTGAAAATTTATTGTTCGATAGGTTATTAATCAATTGCCACATCTTCAAAGGCTTACCTTCGCAATCTCCAAACGATTTCTGATAGTAATCTGCTTTTGCGGCTTGAATTAGTTCGAAAACTCGGTTTCTTTCGTACTTAAATGCTTGTTGTAGACCTATGTCCTCTGGATTTTTCTTGTAGTCTTTATATAGCTTATCTCTTTTATATATATGGTTGATAACATCTTTATTTATCCAGTCAGATTTCGGTAGGTTAAGTATCTTAGTTTTAATTTCTTTGTTTTTGTTAACTGCTGACGTGATTGCTTCTTCTAGTTTTGTATAATCTTCATCAATATTAGTGTAATTGACCTCTTCCATAGTTTTGTAGAGCTGAGTATATGATATAGCTTGGTACTTGACCTTTTTTAATGGTTCAGGCTTGTGTTGCTTTAGCTCAAGAAGTATCTGGTTATGATCTGACATGGCTGATTCTACGATAGTTAAATTGTATTTAAACTCTTTCAGGCTGGTGATAACATGATCTAATATTGTAGATGTTGTTGATGTTTTTCGAGTACAGTACTTGGCATCTATTTTGTTTAATATTGTATAGCCTTGTTCAGAGAGTGTCTCTGTATACTCTATTGTACTTTGTTTTGCATTTAAAAGGTTGTAGTTAAAGTCTCCAAATACAATTGCTCTTTTACGATTTTTGAGTTCTATAGAAAATGTTTCAAGGAATTTATTATTATTTGTTCTCTCAGGTTTATATATGGCACCAATATCTAGGCAAAATTTATCTAAGTGGACCCACAGAAAATGATTGTCATCCTCGTATTTATCGCTGACAAATTCATGTTTTATATTTTTGTGTACAAATATTGACACCCCACCTCCTCTGGTTTTAGATCGAAAATTAAAGTAATGTTCATAGCCAGGTAATTGTAAGAATCCCGCTTCTTCTTCGCTTTTAATCCAGGTCTCGGCCAGTATGACTACGTGTACATTTTTCATTAGCTCCAATATGCACTTTGCAGACACCAACATAATAAATTAAAATCGATTTCGCAAATTGCAAGAAAATAGTAAGATAGGTTCTGGAGTGTTTCGACAAAGTTTATTTAAAGTGAAAGGTATGGAAATTACATCGTAACCTATAAAATTTTTACATCAATGAGATCGTTTTATACAATACAATATATTTATTTGCATTAATATGGTACAAAATTTTGAAGAAAAAGTGTAGTATAATTTTTGAACATGTTTTTAGAAACTTTTACGATTTATTTTTAAGACAACCATAATTTCCTAGCAATGGAGCCGAAAATGGAATTTGTCCTTTTTGAGTTTATATGGGTTTGAAGCAATAAGTGTGTGAGAAAAAAAATATTTTAGACAAATATATTTTAGGATGTATGTATAATATGTATAGAGAATTAGCTTTTTAAGTTATTTTTCTACACCTAATGCAGAAATAGTGGAATTTTCCTAGTTTTCTGTCATTCGAAAAAATCCACTATTTCTTCATAATTCAGAAAATACTTTTTCTGAACCACTACCAATGTTTATAAAATTTCATATTGGGCATTTAAGTAGTCACATTTAAAAAGCGTAACAAACAAATCAAAATCCAGGTCACTTTTATATTCATTATGTTAGTAGCTTATTTATTTATATAGTGTACCAACAGCACACATACGAAACACTTTTAAAAATATTATACAAAAATATTATCTAGTATGTATGCCCATTACAGGTACTCACAACATTCACCATATGAGAAGCGTATAACTGTTTCGCACGTGTTTTGTCTTTTCCTGTACCCGTGACCACTGTATTTATTTATTAACCGACTTCAAAAAAAGGAGGAGGTTCTCAATTCGACTGCATTTTTTTAATGTTTATTACCTCATAACTTTCGACTGGGTGAACCGATTTTGATGATTGTTTCTTTGTTTGAAAGCTGGTGCTTCCCGAATGGTCCCATTTAAAAATTGGTCCAGATTGAAGTCGGTTTTTGTGTTAAAATTTGTAATTATATGACGTATCTAGTTAATATGACGTAAAAGAAGCTCTCTATAACATGTATAAATTATATTAGATAGCGAGGATTACCGGTACTATATTCTTTCTTCATTTTTAATTTCTCAGAAGCACTTCCTTCAACAAAAGCTCCATATATCTAAAATTGTATGACATTTCCATTGATCGCTAATTACTCGCTTCAAATCATTCACTTTCTATTTCAAAATTAGCCTTCTCTTACTAAGTACTAGTATAAAGTATAGCAATTTCATGCATGGTATATAATTTATGTACAAATTGGCTGGATTGTGCAACCGTGGACATGTAGCGGATCGAATGGTCGATACACTCGTTATTTTGATTGATGGGTGCCAATGAAAGTGGTGTACTATTGTCTATACATAGGTAGTCATACATAAGCATTATTCAGTGAGGTATTAAAATAAGTCTTTAACTACATACTATTTAGGCACCCATGGGCATTTAGGCAGGGATATTTTACGTGAATTCAATTTTACCTAATAGAACACAAACAATAATTTTTTTTTGGCAAATATTCACGGGACAAATCTACTTCTTGAAAGTCTTCCTAGATTACGGTACGGTAAATCAATTCAGTTTTCTTAAAAGCCTAACTAGTTTGTATTTACGATGATACAATATTTCTTCAATGAATAGATTTTGAGATGGCGTCCATCTCAAAAGCAACATTTGTCGATCAATATCAGATTCGAATCTGTAATTTAAATCAAATATCTTCAATATATTTACCTCTTATACATCGATTACGACATTACCTACTATCCGATTTGTACAGGAACAGAGTGCAATACAAGCTTTTTGCAAATCTAAAAAAAAAATTAAACTCTCCTTAAAAGATGAAACTGCTCTTTTGATTCAACAGGTAGCCTCGAGCGAAATGATTATCAAAAGTAGACCTTATAACAACACCAATTAGAGTTTTTATGGTATATTTTTAAATTTGTAACATGATTGCGTATCCGTTTGAGCAGGTGTGGTCACACCTTGCGCAACTCGGGACGAAAGGAACAAAAACCACTGGAGAGGCAGCTGTTACTTTGGTATACAGATTTTCAATAAGAACATGGCTTTTATCCCGTTGTTCATGTTTTTACAAAATGATTTAAAATGTAAGCCAAGTATAAGAAATTTTTGCACGATGACATGCCAAAGTTTTAAGTAGTAAAATACTGGCGTATCCGTTGAGTAATCTGTGTGTTATAGTGATGTTTTCTAGATAAATGAAAAGCTTGGGGTGTTAATTTAAACAATACATTATTTATTACAGACGATAGTTGATAAAAAAGAAATAAGTAGTTTCTTCACTAGTAAGATTATTGATGCGATTTTAAATGAAACAATTTTTATGTTAACTGTGCTTCAAACTATAGCAAAATCCTTATTTTTTGGTGTATAATCTATAGAAGGGAGTGCCAGTATTAGGTAATCGTACTGATTTCCAAATACAATTCCCATGCCGGAATACTTATGAATTCGCGCAAAATACACAAAACAAAGGGATTGTGGCGACTTAAGCCGTACGTACTAAGCGTGTGGTCGTCTTATTATTACCCGAAATTCAAGTCCTGATCCTCTGAGCTACACTAAACCCCCACAGGATTTAGAACCTATTCCAATTTCAGTGAAAAATATTCACTTGTCGACGACGCGACCCGCGTGTATGTCTATATTCTTATCAATTCTGTTCAATCTCTCTCTATATCGAAATTCATCCAAATCAGTTTAGCGGTTTAGCCATGAAAACGTAACAGACAGACAGAGTTACTTTTGCCTTTATAATATTAGTATGGATAGATACCGTCAATTTGTACGTCCCGAATAGAAATGCTTCCAAGTATGAAAACTGCCTTTTAAACGAAGAGCCCTGTTCTAAACCAAGAAGCAAGGTACAATAAGCAAGAAGGAAATACTAAAACAGTACTCAAGTTATTATTGTGACAAGTTATATAAGATAGTGTTAAAACAAAATTGCTACGTAATAAAGCTTAATTCGATTTATTAAGATAAAGAGGCTGGGCCGATATTGATCGAGTTGTACTAATTGCAATTACCAGCGGAGTGGGTGATGTAAGTTGTAAACAAAAGTTAAACAGATTCTGTATGTAATCGTTAAGATTTGAAAGTATAAGAAAAAAACAGTTGAGAGGTGTCAAGGGACACCCGGATGGAACGAAGTTATATATATATACTATTCAGCACTATGACGTCAACTCAATGTTAACAGTGTCGTTACAACGAAAAGTGTCGTTACAACTTTTGGTGCTTATCCGTCTAGCCCCCTTTCGCAACGCGCCATAAGGAACTTCGTTCCAATAAGTTTTACGATAAACATAAGGTCTAAATTTCTATTAAAAATTCGTTCAAAACTCGGTTCTGTTGTTGTCGGAACTTAATTTGTATGTAGGTAATTTTTAATGGCATTTGTGACATCGAGAGTCGTCTCAATCTCAGAAATGTCATAATATATATTTTCGTAGTAGTATTAAACATCTAACATGGACTGCAATGTGATTATAGCGTATTGTAATCGAAAGTCGGTAATCTGGTAGTATTATTAATAATTCGTGCTGTCGTGTTTCGTTGGTGAGTGCTAGACCGGGGCCCAAGGCCGCCATAGTGTGATGCCACTATGATGAAATGTCTGAATTCGTAATGAGTATGGTGACAATACTCTTGGATTTTAAATCCTCTTGCTCATGGTTTTCATCAGCCAGAGTCAAGTTACTTTGACAGGCAAATATAATGTGATTACGTTAATTGACTCACTTCTTTAAAAAAAACGTTCTAAATTACATACAAAACTTTAATAAAATAAATTGACAATAATCGTCAAATCAGAAGGGCACCTATTCAAAGAGAAATGTAGTGAATCAACTGAATACGATTTTGAGAGAAAACCGTAATAAATAAATTCGACACTTAAACAAACATCATTTTCAAATAATGTATTCAAAGTTTCACACTAATCTTGAATTCATAAGCAAATACACATTATTATGCATAATAATACTATCACAACATTATAATAATGATATTTATGACTGCAGTCGATGCTTGCGTGGGATACAAAAGGCACGTTCGCAAGGGCTGGATGACACCTTAGTCAAATTAGCTCCTTTTTATCAAATTATCAAAACGATAACTTTGTATTAAAAATGTACTAAATACAAACTTGTGACGTCACCATTTTACACTAATCAATTGAACAGTATTTCAATGTTTGTATTATTAAATTAACATTTGTAATAGAAATGAAAAGCTGTAATAATTATGTTTTCCGAAATGTTTTGTCTTTTTTACTCGAATGCTACGCCTATTAAACTTTTCTATTGATATTTTAATCGAAAAGTTAAAAAATACTGTTTTAAAATTTTCCAGATTTTTTGTTTTCCAACTGATTATAAACGATAACACATACTTTTATAACACAGCTTTCCTTTGGCTTCACTTGACTCTTTTTGGATACAAAGTTTATTCAAAAGCTACCCAATGCAAAGTGTTTAACCGCACAGGGTTACAATACTATAATTAAAGCCTCATATATGTGATAGTCCAGCAGAATACGTCTTTCGGCTGAGATGATGATGATATGTGATAGTGTGTGTGTAAATACATTTACACACCTTGTAAATCGACTAATAGAAATCAAAGTCCATCAAGATCAAAACAATTTAAAAGCTTTCCACAATCGCTACATCAAAACGACCGTGTGAACGTGTCTTAGCAAGATGGACATTAAATCACGGGTGACAATCTCATTGTGAAAGTAGCGAAAATGCATCTTGATTATATTATTGTTCTTTATATTTATTTTAAGAAGAAATTTTGACACTTTCTAACCTTTTGTTGATATCAAACGCCCGTTTCTGTTGTGAATTGAGAGACTTGAGATTCCTTGTTGCAGTGTCAAGTGATTATTCTAAATTCCAGTTGATATATCGAGAGCACTCTTTTTTATTAATATTGAGATAATATTAGATATCCGTGCTGTACATGGCGCGATTTCGACAGAAAACCCCTAGTCAAAAACAGCAATCTGTATTGTGGGGTACAACCGTACTGTAGAAACGTTAGATTACAAAATAACATACGGGTACATAGTATATATGTAGACTATAGTCTGCACTATGCATAGACTATTTTTAAAACTATTAAAAAAATCTTTTGTTTTCTTTTTTTTAAAAAGACCACTCCCGCTTTAGGAATAAACAACATCCTGTGTCGCGGGGACTTTACAAACATACCTGAAATGAACACAAAGAACACCCAGACTCAGAACAACAATTTGTGAATCACACAAAGTGTTGTGAGATTTGAACCCACAACACTTGGCGCAGTAGAAAGCGGCGTGGCAACCGCTTAAACCACCAGGCCAACCGTGCAGTCAAATCAAATTAACACAAATCAGCATTAACATAAATATTAAAATCTTTTCAAACTCATACTTTACTTATTTTAACACTTTTTACTAAGCGAAAGCCAGTGCAAAATTGCGCAGCAGTTTCCTTTTTAACCGACTTCCAAAAAGGAGGAGGTTCTTTAGATTTTACAGGTTACTACTCACTAGGATATTTCTATATAACTTAAAAACACAGATCTCATGTCATCTTGCGTTTTTTTAAACAGGTTTCGTGTCGGATTAAGTATCTTAGAAAACTAGAAACATTATCTTATAATCACTTACTAGATAAATATTTTTAAAGGTGTCCTTTGGAGCATTATTTATCAAACTTACCTGAAACGAAACAAATAAAATTTTGTTAATTATACTGATTAAATACACACAATCTGCGTAAAAAAATAGAGAGTGTAGATATTAATATACAGCTGAAAATATTCCGATGAATAACCTCCTCCTATTTTTGAAGTCGGTTAAAAAAGTCTGAAATAGCTTAACATCTATAAAACTGGTACATCATCACGCATACGACTTATGTATAATTTCATTACTGGAAGTTTCAGCCTAGTAGGATGATTATGTTAGCTGACAGGTCAAGGGCGAAATAATTTTCATTCACTCAACACCAAAAGCGCTATCTACCCGTCAATGCTAACTATATGTACCTGCCAATAATGATCTAGCCATCCAAGATATTCCGTTTAAGAAGCACATTTCTGGAGACTAGAATCTTTTGCAAGATTCGGCTTGCATCACATGACATCGAAATATTGTTATTTTAATGAAAGGATATATTTGTGTAAGTCACTTATCTAATTTGAAAATTAAACAACTGAATTATTTTCTATAGATGCAGCAGTAGGTATAAAGTTGAGAAAAAGTTAATTCGCTAATACAAGAACTATATTAAACTAGAACTTTGTTTATGGTCACAAAACAAACTGACTGGTTTGAGTAAGAAACGTTAGTAATGCGTGACTGTTTGAACAAAGATTTCTTTGCAACAGAACAAAAAGGTGGTCTGTTTTTTTGCATAATAATTTTTAAGGTCATTGTAATATGACTGACCTCATATTTCTTTCAAGATATATACAATTATGTATGTGTATATAGTAAAAATAATTGTCATTATCTGATGACAAAAAAAGGAACCAGGCGTAATAAAAATAACGAAAGTCCACAAAAACTAATAACAATTTTAGTACGACTAGCGGACCCACGCAACCTCGTTTGCGACTCCTATCACCCGTAGCGTGATAATTTCCCCCCGTTTTTAAAACATTCTTCATTGGTGCTCCGCTCCTATTAGTCTTAGCGTGGTGATATATAGCCTATAGCCTTCTTCGATAAATGGGCTATCTAACACTGAAATAATTTTTCAAATAGGACCAGAGGTTCCTGAGATTAGCGCGTTCAAACAAACAAACTCTTCAGCTGTATAATATTAGTATAGATTAATTCAGAGAGTAAGAGAAATGATTTATTAACAGATATTAATACAAGTTCATAATAATTACCAATTTTTACATTATATTACCAAGAAATTACTTCGAAACAAGTATATTTATGATAAAAACACGGACATTACGTAAATATCAGTAAAACTTTGTTGCTTTAATATTACTATAACAATCATAAGTATGTAACCTTTTTATGAGACCACTCTCAAGTTTATTACATTTTAAAGAAAAAAAAAACCGGCCAAGTGTGAGTCAGACCCGGGCACCGAGGGTTCCGTACAAACCTGTGGATATATTATATGATGTTACTAAAAATTTATGGTTTTTGCAATTTTTCTTTTATCTGTGCTATAAGACGTTGCTTCGTATCAAATTTCTAGACTCTGATTTCATCGAAAGTAACCTGTAGGTTTTGATTCCCTTGCGAGTGTCAAAAATTTGCAGCATAAAAGGCTGTATCTTTTGATTACGTTGGCTTAGAAGTTTGATTTTTTCACACCTCTAAGTGAAAGTAGACTTGAGTATTTGATATAAATTTCAGCTTGATGCAAATTTGAGCTCCACGCGTTCATGAGAAAAAGGGTCTTGACAGACAGATGGACAATAAAGTGATCCTATAAAGTTTCTGTTTTTTTCCTTTTGAGATAAGGAACGCTAAAATGGTTGTTAGTGTGGCGACTTCCACATACAGCGCAACAGAAATATACTACAGCGCCATCTACCGAAGTTACACTGGACTACGGAGTAACGAAGGAAACTAAGAAACTACCAATCCTGAATCACGCAGTGAAAGTTCGCGCGCCAATTAAGATACATACAACATCCCAACATCAACCGTTGGGCAGTTGGCCCGCCAGGCATGATCACCTCGCCTGGTCGGAGGATCCTCCCTTTGTGTTGGAGGGACATGACACCCGTTCCCCCACAGTGGTGACCCCGACGTGATTGGAAGCAGCCTTCGAAGCACCATCAGCACGCCACCATCTTGTTCACTCCCACAGCAAGTCTCACAGCCAGCCAGCAACCTCGGCCTCAACAGGGATACACCACACGCAGGACGCGACCGCTCCAGCCTGGTTAACCCTACGGCCTCATCAGCGTCTAGGCACAGCACACTGCAGCTACGGTCCACGTAAGCAGAGCTTATCTCTCCCGTCTATGCAGCAGCGAGCCACTACGCAGCAACCGCCCCGACTCACTGGGGACCTCACCGCAGCACCGCGCACCGCACGCCATCCCGACTCACTGGGATCAGCGGACTTCAGCCCCGACTCACTGGGACTAGCGGCACTCAGTTCCCACTCACTGGAACTACTCACTCCTGGCACTGGCAAGCTCCACAACAGAGCACAGACAGCTGACTCAACATATATCAACCTCCGGTCTTGGAGGGGAGTGATGTGGCGACTTCCACATACAGCGCAACAGAAATATACTACAGCGCCATCTACCGAAGTTACACTGGACTACGGAGTAACGAAGGAAACTAAGAAACTACCAATCCTGAATCACGCAGTGAAAGTTCGCGCGCCAATTAAGATACATACAACATCCCAACATCAACCGTTGGGCAGTTGGCCCGCCAGGCATGATCACCTCGCCTGGTCGGAGGATCCTCCCTTTGTGTTGGTGGGACATGACACACCTGTCCCCCACATTAGTTACAACATGAGTTAGAGTAAACCTTAAGGCATAAAGATTTTTATGAACCTGCTTTCAAAAGGAAGTAGTAAGATATTTTGAAGGTTTCTGGATGATTTTAAAACAGAGTTTTAAGTGTGTCCATGTGAGAAGAAGGGCTAGGGTGTATAGTCATTAGAGTATAAAATTATATAAGACAATTACTAGAATAAGCCCCGTGCTTTGAGGAAGTCCACAAAAGTTGCAAACAGCGAACAAACAATATGAGATATGCTACAACTATTTGTAGGTTACACAAGGTTTTCGTTCGTACGGCAGTCGAATTTCCAAGCCTCAGTCACACTCAAGTTAGTGGAGGACGCTATAAACCATTGCTTTTACTAGACTTATGCAGGCAATTTCTGAGGATTTGAAGTCTGAATATGTAGAATTCTTTTTCTTTTTAAAAAGACAACTCCCGCACTAGGAATAAATCCTGTGTCGCGGGAACTTTACAAACATACATGAAACGGACACAAAGAACATCCAGGCTCAGAACAACAATTTGTGGATCACACAAAGTGTTGTCCTACGTGGGATTTGAACCCACGACACTTGGCGAAGTGACCGTTAAACCATTAGGCCAAACGTGCAGTCTAAAGTTCATACATATAGTACAGTATTCATACTACACACATCAAAAGTGTCTAGGGATCAACATATGTGTCTAGGGATCAACATATATTTTTGCAATAACTTTTCTCCTGATTGATATTAATTAAAATTTTCTTTAAGGATTCATCAAATAAAGTGTTTTCGTTTGTCACAGTAACGATAAACCAAGTCACCTTTGCATTAATAAAGAAATTTGCCATTTTCCTAATAAAGGGAATTTTGACATTTGAACCACTAACATTAAAGTTCGAAAAAAAGACTGAAATAACAGTTTTCTTTAAAATTTTATTAGGTAACTTAAACAATTAATAATCCGTGTTCCTACCGCGAACACTAACAACACAAGAATCGGTTTGGCATACTCAAAATGAGTTCATCCAAATCACGCTGTGGAATGGCCGCCCATGTTCGTTGCAACAACAAAAAAAGGTCTTCTTGCGACTGGATACCCTCCATATTCGGCAGAGCTCTTCTCTGTAGCATATCCCATGCATGCTCAATCGGGTTCAAGTCTGGCAACTGAGCAGGCCAGGGCCAAAGCCACATCTCAATCTCAAGAAATCCGCATAAAAATGCTTGATCCCTAGACACTTTTGATGTGTGTACATATACTCGAAATTAACTCAGTCACTATGTTATGCTCTCACTGCCAAACCGATGCAACGATTCCAATAAAATTTGTCATGGAGATACTATGATTCTTGAGGAAAGTTAAAGACTACTCACGATAAACACGGGCGGAGCCGCGGGAATAAGGTTGTAGATTATATTTTAAGATTGTATTGATAGTAATGTTTAAAGGATTTATTTTAATTTTATAGTCGCTCTAACGAAGGTTTTATGAAGGATGTGGGTAATTACTTTAGGATTTCCAGTTTACAATTTAATAATCAGTATAAGACTATTATTTATTAGGTATAAAGTTAATAGAAGCTTTACCATTTGCTTTGCACTAGTAATTAACTAACAAGAAAAAGCTATATTATAAAAACTAAAACCCGACTACGTAAAAACTTTGATAAAATTTATAACCTATGTCACCGGGGCAAATATTACGAAACTATTGACACCTTATTTATTAAAATCGGTTCAGGTGTTTGGACACTGGTGGTACGTGCCAACATACTTAAGGCTACTAAAAATATCGCCCTTTTAGCTTCACTTCACTTAATAGTTTGGTAAAAAAGGTTTTATAAAACATACGTGTTACCGTTCAGGCCATAGTTTTTTTTTTGTTATGGAGTTTATACCTTTATTGCGAGGCCACTATATACATGATTCATGACATAACTATACAATAACTAAATAGCAATATAAATAACCAGAACGAAACCTATTTATTGCTGAAAACTGCATTAAAATCCGTTGAGCAGTTTCAGACATCTAATCGAACAAACAGCGGAAGTGACTTCATTGTATTATGTAAAGATAATAATTAATAGTAACACAATATCCTCACATAACTTACTCACCACTCTCTGAACAAAACCACACCAAACTGCTGATAAACATACTTATATATATATATATATATATTTATCGACTTGCCTGTTCGCATAGCTGTTAGTGATCTTGACTACTAATCAAGACGTCACAGGTTCGATTCCCAAATATAAACTGCGTCAATCATTTATATTAGGAGTACGATCAGTTGTTCTGTGTCTGGTTATAATGTTATTTACCAATGATATGTATATAGTTAGAACAACTGATCGTACTCCTAATATAAATGATTGACGCAGTTTATATTTGGGAATCGAACCTGTGACGTCTTGATTAGTAGTCAAGATCACTAACAGCTATGCGAACAGGCAAGTCGATAAATATATATATATATATATGTACATAGTTCTAACTATATACATATCATTGGTAAATAACATTATAACCAGACACAGAACAACTGATCGTACTCCTAATATAAATGATTGACGCAGTTTATATTTGGGAATCGAACCTGTGACGTCTTGATTAGTAGTCAAGATCACTAACAGCTATGCGAACAGGCAAGTCGATAAACCATAAGAATATATAATAAACCTTTCTATAATCCCACATTATGTATGAATAATTTATTTCTCGATTTCATTCAACACTATACACATATCATCGTAATAAATAATCTCAACTTTCGATTTCATAATTTTCCCAACAGTAAATTACAACTACTTAATCTGACATTTATGGACCGAACCTCTTTGCTTGATTAATTTCTTGTACAAATATTTAAATCTCTATTTATTATTTACAAGCTATTAGATTAGCCCCGCGGTGTTACCCGCGGTATAACTTCACCCGAAGGTAACGCCGCGGGTCAAATCAATTAGCTACACAAAGGCTTTTTAAGTTTTTTTTACCGAATTGTGAATCTACACCATTCTCGAATCTTCAGGAATAGATTAAAAAAATCGTAAATATCGGTTCAGCCGTTTAGGAGGAGTTTAGTCACATACACACGCACAGAAGATTTATACATATACAGAGCATAAGTGCTTGTTCACGTTGACTTGCGGGCGCGTGTAAACTGCCTAGTTTGTATAGTGGTTACTTAATGCGATTGCCGATCAGGAGGTGTCGGGTTCGATTCCCAAGTCCGGTGAAAAAATGTTATTGATTATACAAATGATTAATAGCACCTTCGAGTTGGTATCATAATCCTCGTGTCTCGGAGAGCACGTAATACTGTCGGTCCTGCGCCTGGACTTGATCTCAGACCCGGATAGCGACAGATGACTTTCCACGTCATCTATAATCTTTTCTTCCACAGTTTTGATGGTTTTATTTTTATGTATGGCCCGTCAAAATGACTACTCTGCCTGATGGAAAGCATAAGCAGAATCCAAGAGTGGTGGCCAGCATACTCACTGCGAATGCAGACAATGCAGCATGGCGACCCACACCATGGCGGCCTAGTGATGCTTCTGCGTCTTTTGTTGCGAACTTGTTGACTAGACTATTTGGGCCTCCGGTCTCGCACTCACCAACGAAACACGACATTTTTCATTTTTCGTTGATTTTCTGTGCGAAGGTAGTACCGCCCCGGTCGAGCCGGCCCATTCGTGCTGAAATCAGCGTGGCTCTACTACCTTTAGTTTAGTTTAAGAACTCAAATGTCAACCAACATTTCAGGTATGATTTTAATCTCGACATATTCAATTACTGGGTACGAACAAAGACAAAGTGACGAAGAAAGTGTTATTAAACGTGTTTTTACCACACAGTGAGAGCGTACCAGTTCCATAATGCAAATGACATACGATATAAACATCGAGACAGTGAATTATGGAAAGTTATAACACTTTATAAGACATTTCTATAAAATTTTTCGTCATATCTATTAAATATGATTAAAATATGATGATTTTACAACTTTATTAAGATATTAAATATAATTGTGTGTTAAATGACGGAAATTTATTGTAAATAGTGGTAAAGAAATTATAGAAAGAATTATAATTGTCTGCAGAGTGATTACGATTGTAAGGTTCTTTATAGTTTGGTTATCACACAGCATTTGACAGCATTAGAAGCATTTTATTATTAGATGAATCTTGCTAAAACTAAAACGATGATATGGTGTCTTATAATATTCATAAATTTTAACAAAAAAAACCGACTTCAAGAACTGTACCAAATTGAAATGGTACCACACGGGAAGCACCAGTTTCCAAATAAAAAAAAAGAATAATCGAAATCGGTTCACCCAGTCGAAAGTTCTGAGGTAACAAACATAAAAAAAAACCAGTAGAATTGATAATCTTTTTTTAAATCGGTTAAAAATCAAAGGTCCGTACTCTGAGCTTCAATTCATGCAAAACTGTTATTTGATTATATTTTTTGACATCAAGCCACTACTGACGATGTCTTAACATTCATCAAACAATTATTTAAAAACTTTGAATCGTAAGACAATGATTAATGATTTAGCACATCTAATGATAGATATGTGAAAGAGTCACACAGTCTGCGTATATAATAAAATAATGATTAATAATTTGATTGACAAGCAGTAGTGATCAGTAGTAATTACTTTCTTATTACGTGTAAAGTAGGGTACAATTGAAAATTTAATTATTAATAACGAACGTTACACACAATGCTTTCATGAACAAAGCAGTAATAAGGTAATAATAGCCTGTGAGCGCTCCAGCAGGCTTCTTCGCTAATGGAAAGAGGAAGGTTGCTTCACCTAGCCAATATTACCACGACGCATGAAGGACTGTTCTTGAGTCTAAATACGAATACTGGAGCCACCAAAACAAAAGGTAGCAATAGTCTCTCATATTGGAAAAACTAATTTATTATTTGTTTATACGACCATGCCCATCTTTGAAATTCTCGGCTTTTATATACCATACTAAGCATGTATTTTAAGTATAAACCTTCATCTTGAATCACTCTCTCTATTGCATGGAAGTAGCATTAAAATGCGTTGAGCAGTTTTTTTTTTGTTTTTAAAAAAGACAACTCCCGCATTAGGAATAAACATCCTGTGTCGCGGGGGACTTTACAGACATACATGAAACGGACACAATTACAAAGTGTTGTCCCGTGTAGGATTTGAACCCACAACGCTTGGCGAATTGGCAAGCGGCGTGGCGACCGCCTAAACCACTTTCTTTTTTTAACGTGTGGAAATCCCCTCGGACCGTCACCCCACCGGGGCTTGCGGCGGGGCGGTGTGTCGGACCGAACCGACTAAAACCACACGGTGTGCCACTCTGCGCCTGTGAAGGGAGGAATCCGGGAACTGCAGTTATTAACACGTCTGGACCCCTCCCAGCGCTTGCCCGCACTGAAGCGGGCACCATCTGCTGTTAAAACTCTCAAATTAGGCGACGTACGGCACACGCGTACGTCACCTCCTCGCGGGTATAGCCACTAGACATATGGAGGGGAAAACCCGTCCCGACCATCCGCGGCCACCCTCAGGGCGGCATGAGGCGCTGATAGGCGCGCCTCCGCCGCCCGGTTCGCCGGCGGTGGATTGGGTCCGAGTGGATATCATCCTCTCGGGCCTTCTCCGCCACCTCCTTCTGCGAGATTACATCTTCGCAGAAGGTTGTGACCGCGGTAAAACTGCTATCGCTACCGGCCATGGAGCGTATGACGGCCGGTAGAGAGCTCCTCCGATGACTGCAGTGAGGGCCCGACGCTGCGACGCCCATGGACCGCCTAAACCACTAGGCCAACCGTGCAGTCGTTTGAAAGTTATAAGTGTACAAGAAGAAAACTTCATTTTATACTATCCAAAGATTAAAGATACGTTCTGTAATCATTGTCTATTTCTTTTCAATTCAAAACGTCCGACCAGAAAGAGTAAAATCTAAATTGGGTAACTAAACCGAATATTCCTCTATCCGATGCTATCACTTCCAATACCGCTATCCCTTGGGATACAGCAAATCTTGGATTGGTTAATTAGACTAAGATCTCAGTAGCTCAAAGTTCAAACACGCTAGAAGATGTCCTGTGTTTTATTAAGTCACTAGGATAGAGAAGTCAACAGTCATCATAATCATAATATGCCTATACTACATTATTTTATTGTATAATACGTTACATACTTTTATGCTATTGACCCAAGACCCCGATTTAATAAGCTTTCAAAAGATTTACAATCTCAAATAGCTGATATATGGACGATAAGAACATAGGTGTCGAAGATCAGAATAACACGAGTTATTTTAAGCATTGACAAAAAGTGAACAATCTAATATTAACAATCAATCATAGATAGCAAATAGTGTGTAAGGAGAAAGTGAAATTAATTTGAACACCATGTCAAAATGTTCACTGTAATGAGGAAGCTTACGATATTTTAATACGGCTATTAGGATTGAGGCGAGAGTTGATGTTTCAAATTGATAGCGATGTAAAGGTCAAAGGATAACTTATAATGTTTACTAATAAGCTTTAACTGGCAATCATTTTGAAAGTGAATTTTTTGTAACCCGATGCGGTGTGTTTTAGTCGGTTCGTGTCCGACGTTGCCACCAGTTGGTGGTATCCGAGAGAATTTCCGCAAAAAAAAAAAAGAAAAAAAAAGTGTCTTTTTATGTACAGCATTTATCACTTTTTTAAATCTGTGTCTCTTCCTTATGCTACAAATAATCTACTCGTGTGGTGAAGGATTAAGAATAGCACTAAGCATCCCTTGGGTGTTGTAATATTAAAGGAGCACACTACGTAGGACAACAGGACTACCGTTATTATTACATTTTTCAGCAATCTCGTTTATACTGCCGTACCTGTGATATTTTAGGCCCCAACCTCCTATCTAAGGAAAGGCTTATATCCAGCAGAGGACTATTAAATGCTGAATGATTATGGTTGATATGTACCAAAAGAGGAAATAGGTACATCAGTAACCCAAAGATTTATTTTCCGTGGGAGAGCCACGCTTCGGCATGCATGGGCTGGCTCGACCGGAGTGATACCACGGCCTCACAGAAAACCGGTGTTATATAGTGCTTGCGCTGTGTTTCACCGAGTGAGGATACCGGAGGCCCATACCCCAACCCCTCCCCACATCCCTTTTCCCATCTCCCAAAGGCCGGCAACGCACTCGTGACGCCTCTGGTGTTGCGGCTGTCCATGGGCGGCGGTAATCGCTTACCATCGGGCGATACGTCTGCTCGTTTGCCCCCAATACCATAAAAAAAAAACACAATTGCTTTTGGTTGAAACCCCTTGGGAATATAATTTCTGTCATTACCGTGATAATTTTAGGTCTAGGTTTTGTCGTCAGGGCAGCCCCCATTTCAATAATGTACTTTCCTACGATTAAAACTTTAGTTTAAAAAAAAATGATTAGTTAAAACGTTTAGTTTGTTCACATTTTTAGTCATAAAACAAAAGAAAAAAATCCATCCATCCTTATTGATGGTGAGATTGACTTCAAAAGTTGTTGTTACACATAGATTTCACAGACACAATTTTCCTTTTTTTTAACTGACTTAAAAAATTTCTACCATGTTGATTATTATTTTTATTTTTTTCTCTCGTCATTCAAAAATGGATTCCTCCATTTAGATTTTGTCTATGATTGTACATATGTATTTAGAAACAATTCAGTGCTGCACCAAACCAAGGAGGATGTACGCCACAATGCTTATTGAGGTTACAATATTAATTAACTTTATTCAGAGTGAACAACACACGTAATATTTATCAGTATCGATTTTTTTATCATATATCTAATCGTGGAAAGCCAGACCGAATTATTAGACCGTCTAGTAAAGCACTCTTGCCATAGATAACGATAGTTATGCATGATGTGATAACAGATATACTGTGTCAGTGACATGAATATGAAATCGAGATCAGACTTTTTTGCGTTGTGGAACACGAATTTAAGAAATGTGAATAAAATGCCCTCCTATCATCTTTACTTATCCGGATGGGGATGAAAAGTGATTGTTTAAGTATATTATGTACTATGAGTAAATTTAAAAACTGTAGTCATCTGTGCCAAAACAAGACTCCTAATTATAACGTCGTCAAATGATTGGTAATCTCTTTATTGGGAAAAACTGGTTTTTATCCCAAGTTCTATTCTTTTTCTTATCGCAAAAGACTAATGTCTACCTATCAAATGACCGAAATAGACATTTAATTCCAATAATGTGTGATGACATGGGTATATAATTTAGGAAAGAATTAGATCGATGGAAACATTACTAAAATTTCTCAGTTTTGTTTTGGTAACTGTAAATTTATATGGAGATTGAAGTATGGCTGGCTTTTTAATATTATCGGTTAAAGGGCTCAGATTTTCTGGATTTAGGTATGTGATTCAAATAATCAGATCTCCTCTATCAACCTAAATAAGCAACATAGTATTTATACATATACACCTAATTTTCCGTTCTAATTAAGCAACAGCAGTTAAGAGCAATAGGCTTGTCCTCTATTATGTATTCCACCTAAAAATAAAAAATAAAACAAAATATAAATAAATATTAATTTGATCAGTTTTTTACCTATAGCAGACTAGGTGGTATATACATCAAATGACTCAATCGACATATTGCTTTTCATGTAACATATTAAAAGTTAGTGTTGACTGTGATCGATCGGTACATGACATGCGCTTGCGCCGACGCTAACATGGCACCATGAAGTTGTCGAACTGTGATTACATAAGTTAGATAAGATAGATTCATCATCGATCATCATCACAATTGCGTTTTTAAACTCGATGGTGTTTAGGTCAACTTTTTTGTTGTGGAGAAATTATTACCGGTAAAAGCATTTAATGTGAAAACATATTTAAGAAAAACACCTAAGAAATGTACTGTATAAATGAAAACAACATCGTATTGGTTTGATTAGATCATAGATTGTGATAAACAATGAATAAAAGGAATGTTCTACCACCGGCAATACATTTGATTGGAAAGTCAGATCCTAGATATCGGGTTAGATATTTGCATAACTGCAGGTTTTAAAAGAGATATACTAATATCTGTTTATACTAATATTTATCTTTTTTCTAGGTGGATTTTTGTTTAGATAGGGCTTTGTACCGTATTCAAGAGTATTATAAGGAGATACAAAAAAAAGATTCAGTTATTTATATCTCATTAAGTGAATTTTACCACATCACTAAAATCGACGTATTCAACACAACGGCACAAGACAAAAGCCATGTTACCTAAATCTAAACATAATAGGGCCATCAAAATCGAATAACACTACGCATTTGTGCACTGGGGGCAAAATTACCACACTTTCACCCACGCACTGACGGAAGTACACGGTGCGCTTTCCAAACTGACGGACTTAGGATGTTCAGTAACAATTTATCCCAATGACTTACTCCGGGCAAAACTGGCAATATTGTTTGAAGGAAATGCAGTCTGACTAGGAATTCCGTGTTAGTTTAAAGAGTAAACACAAGTTTCCTTTGTTGTGGTTGTGTAAATGAACTTGACCAGTATTGGTTGGTTATTATGTTTATTAATAGTTTAAAAATATTTATAACATATTAACTATACCACAAACCAACACTACTGATGCTAGAGTTTCGCCTAATTTATTTTTTTTCAAATTATTCTAAACAATTATAAATTTTACATGTGAACAAGTAGACAAGACCGATTCGGTAGAAAATTTAGAATAAAAAAGATTATGATCTTTATTTATTTTGAGTGAAAAAACGTTATACCTATTGTCTAAAATGAATCATTCTCAGTTTCAAACTCGCCAGGACCAGTCTGTCCTGGAATATAACCTGACACAGTAGGTCGTTTCTCAAAATAGAGAGAGAAATCATCTACCAAAACTCACTCTCAAGCTCGTTGTCGGTAAAATATTCTTCAACAATTCCAACATTACCAGTCGCCACACTTATCCACTTGTCTAAAGCGACCATAAATAAATTAAAGCCCTTCATCTCGGACCGAGTACCACACATCGTAATATGAATTTAAAAAAAGAATCTGGACCGTTTCCAGCGACCTTGGGCCCCTTTATTATGCGCGGGCTTTAAATTATAGAATGTCCTACTTTAACAAAAGAGAAAATTACTGATTGTGTCTATGGTAGACGCCATCTTGCAACAAGTTATATTATTGAAACGATTATGACATATAGTTGCCCGTAGCTTGGAAATGTATAATTTCTATAAAGCGTGTACGGTAATTATTGTGCCAAGAAGGCATTGACTTGTGTCATTTTAGCTTTTATTGAATTATCGTAACGTTTAATTAAAATTATGACAAAAAGTGTTATTTAAAGAAAGCTAGTTAATTCTCAATGTGCGGTTTTCGTATGGGCTGTAAATTATAATCACTACATATTTCTGTTTAGTGTAATGTTTTGTGGGCATTGACCTAAATTTTCTGCTATGACGTCAGAGAGTGAAAATAAAACTTATTTATCAGAGTGTTTATCTAAATCATTTGAAAATTATTACACCTCATAACATAAAAATAAAGTATGATCGTAACGTTTTTACATTTATTTGTAGATAATATCAGACTGTTGAAAGTAAAACTTAAGTACTTATAGGACAAGTAATTATTATTCATACATCTTATTCAGCATGAAATATAGTGCAATGAAATCCACACGAATTTATTTATGAAATTACTTACATTACAGTTACTTACATTGGTCGGCTAATCTTAAGAACTCTGCTCCAGTGACAATTTATACTATAAATTATGGTAAGCGTGCGATAAATATCTAAAACTCTACAGGTCTACTAGCTTTAACTATCTCATCGATTTATTGATTAATTATTGTTGTAATAATATACACATCAATCAATTTGGAAAGCTTAAACAAGCTACAAATTAAACAAGTTGTAATAAATTAAACGTATTAGATCTAAGATACATGTTTTTGATCGTATTAGAAGCAGATGTTTGAAATCTGCACAAACTAGGTCGCGAAATCGTGTGAGATCAATCACCAAAAATAGTTGTAACGTTTTGACCAATTACGTTTATTGAAACTAGTGGTTTTGGGTGTGTCAACTTTTTAAATGTTCTCGTTACATTACGATCGAAAATCTCTGCTGACGTCGATGTAATGTAATTGTAAGTAATTAATTTGAATACCCAAATATTAAAGTAGATGGTTATTTGTTATCGTCCGTTTATTTCGTAGTTATTTATTCATTTCATTATATCCTTATAGCATTTATGCTCATATAACCCAAATTATATCACACATTCATTGAATATAAAATAATTAATTCGTGGCTTGTGTAATGTGTAACTTGTGGTAATGATCCTTATATTGATGATGTTCTGGGGGTGGTGAATCCGATGGTTTGTGAGACCTGAGATGGTGGTTCGATGGACCTGAAGTAAGACAAGTTTACTAAGTAATCAGTACTAGTTTGACTAGAAAGCTAGCTTACATTTCATTAAAGTCTAAAAAAATGTTAATAATTTTATTTTCGCTACTTGAATTTCTGATTTATAAATAGCACAAATATAAATAGTGCTATGCCTAATTGTGAAGCTGGGAATTAAAGTCAGTGCCTCTTAAAAGAGACCAAGGGTAATGAAATTAGACCATCTCCGAACATTTAGTAATTTCCTATTGACCTAATAACATGCGTACGTTTGAACAGCAGTAACAAGACTCTGTAATAAAATAATCACAAATTTTAAGGAGCGGAGCAAAAACGGGGGAAAATATTACGTTACGGGCAATAGGAGACGTAAGCAAGGTTGCGTGGGTCAGCCAGTAAATATTAAAAAGCTGCTATGTAATTAATTTTGTTGCCAAAATATCAGAAATTTTAAATTAATTAGCCACACAGCAGAAGCTTTCAGAAGCTAAAAGTTATTAATTTTTTGACGAGAGAATTTATCTTTTATACAACGTAATTATCAACTATTAAGATATTAATATTATCAAACACAGGAAACCATCGAGAAAGTATTGATGAGCGTTTAATTTATTTTTTGGATATAAACAATTTTTTATTTTTTTTTATGGAATAAGCGGGCAAACGTGCAGACGTATCGCCTGATGGTAAGCGATTAGTAAGTAAGATGGTTACTTACTTACCTAAGTTAGTTACAACTAAAAAAAAGAAGGTAACATGGATAAGATGGTAAGTAATTCGGTCAGTTCTAGCAGCTGGTGGTTAAAAATTTAAAAATGTTTCAACCAACGCGAACAACTCGAATACTTTCGCATCTATGCATTATCAAAAGTCGTTTCAAAATGAAGTGAGGAAGTTTTAACCTTATTCTTCCTAATATTATAAATTCCAAAGTACTGACCGTTAGAGCGTTTTTACATTATCCGATCCGATAGCGTTGTCGGCGCCGATACGATATCGGAAGTAGTAAAGTGTATGTATATGTCGGCTCCTATATCCGATATCGGACCTGACAATATGAAAGACAGATACATCCTACTAATAATATAAACGCGAAAGATTGTAAGTATGGATGGATGGATGAATGTTTGTTACTCTTTCACGCAAAATCTACTGAACGGATTTGGATGAAACTTTACAGTAATACAGCTTATACATCAGAATATCACATAGGCTACTATTTGCCGCGATAACCGACATACACGCGGGCGGAGCCGCGAGCAAAAACTAGTACACACATCATCAAGCTACAGCAGAAACTTGTCATCAGACAGGCTTCTTTTCCTTCCATCTTGTGTATAAATCTTTTATGAAATGACGTAATATTTAATACAATTAGTATAGTTACGAAGGTCCATTTGTCTTATGTATTTAATGCAATGGGGGCCTAAAAAAACAAACTTCTGTGATCCATGAAATGTATAACAGGGAGATCGTTTTCTCTCAATTGTTTTTTCTTGTCAATACCGTCAATTGAAATAATAGTATACCACTCAAACTCCTTAAGCCAGAAACAGTAGGACGGTTATAATTCAAGATTAATTACCGATAAGAATATTAATTCCCGGACCACCGACAGTCGAAATTTGTTCTCCGCCTACATTTCGACCACCTGGCTTACGTGAACATCATGTACAATTAATCATTAGAAATATCAGAAGAAGTTCCCACCGGCGCCAGAGCTCAGTCACTTTAAAGAGATTGATAGGTTCGAATAGCACAATTCATCACTACAACCTACATCGTAAGGCCGAGGTCCAACTGCTAGCGTTTTATTTTCTACAGGTATCGTTGGCAAAAAAATATTCATTTCGTGTTTTTAAGTGATATTTTAAATGGTACAGGCAATTGTTGTGCTGTCTTACACTATTATACCATATTAGTATTACATACTATGTTAGCATTAGCTAACAATGAAATAGGTAGAAGGGAGTAAACGTATGATGGGTGATGTAAATGTAGGATTAAAGTAAATAAGTTACGAGTTTATGCCTTTTAGTTTCTGTACTGAACACAGATTGCACACGATAACGATACTAGTAAGTAATACTACTAAATAGAAATATGGAATCGACCACAAAATACATAAAGGTACAACCGCCACGCTATTCGCTTTCGATAGGACGTAGGTCTAGTTTAAATGCGTAATAGTCAACGTTTTATTTAGTAGATATCAATTGTGTAGGCCTAATATCTTAAGTGGATCAAGTAAGATCTATTTATAAAAGATCGGAAACTATATTTAGTGAAACTATCTAAGTACTTTCTTGTTGATATTGTTTATTTGGTCATGGAATGTGATAGCTTTTTCTGTTGGTAGTTTTTGTGCGCTTATGCTTGCGCATGCGTGTCAACATAGCGTCGCGACGCTATGTTGACACGAAGGAAAAATACATACTCGTATTAGCGCCAATCATTGACGAAGTGTTGCCAGGTAAATGTAGGGAAACGTGTCCATAGAGAAGCGAAGTCGCAACAATTAAACAATACCATTTACCCAAAGGATTATATTTTAGTTGAAAAATGTTTGCTCATAAAACGAACAGACTGTCAGCATTTGTCATTTGTTATTATTTTTTACTTTGAAACAGTCGCGTAACAAATTCACAGGGATATCGGATTGAGCATGTTAGTGTTTTTATGCAAGGTAAGCTAGATATAAAGATACATGATTGCATATAACATCGCAATATATGATACAAACGTAACACTCCTATTACGCATTTATTGTGGTCAATCAAAATGATTAACATCTTGATATGCGATTGTATAATTTCCGTTATATACAACGCATGGTACATGCCCTTACATTTGAAAGGTATTGTAAAACGTTTAGTTATTACTGCTAAGAAATAATTACCAAATCTTACCGTCACAATCAGCCTCAAAACTCAGGATGAGTTTCAATAAAATCTATACAACTTTTAATTTGCGACATTCCTCATATCACTGTACTTATTAGTGAAACCCGCATGGAAGTCAGTTCAATATTTTTGGAGTCTATCGCGTTCATACAAATATAGATTTCTAACTTTGTTATGTTATGAGTTTTAAATTCCTCACTTTTACTCAGACTTTTATTACTGCCTCGGTGGCGCAGTGGTAGCGTATGCGACTGCTGTGCTTGAGGTCTCGGGTTCGATTCCCGGGTCGGATCAAATGTTTGTATGATCTGCAAATATTTGTTTCGGAGTTTCGGTTTTTCTATGTATACTATGTAAGTATTTACAAAAAAAAAGTTTATATGTATTTATATCAGTTGTCTAGTATCCATAACACAAGCTCTGCTTAGCTTGGGACTAGATGGCTTTGTGTGTTAGATGTCCGAAAATATTTATTTATTTATATTTATTACTCAAAGGCCGGCAACGCACTTGTGACGCCTCTGGTGTTGCGGATGTCCATGGTCGACGGTAATCGCCATCATCAGGCGATACGTCTGCTCGTATGCCTCTATTCCTTAAAAAAAACTATATTAACGGACTTAACACAATAAATTGGTATCCGCATGACCTAGTAAGTTCAGATGACCCCTTATGATACAGCGGATTTCATCCGTTCTCTTTAGATGATATGCTTATTATGCACTACAATCTCATGACTGTAACAATGATGTAAAGTAGAATGCTGCTGTCAATTAATTTATAATTAATATATATAGTGTTAATTTAATTAACTGGATTGAGATATCCAACTTTATACTTAGTGTAGTTTAAAATCACGGTTTCGAGAGAAAACTTTGAGTGTGAGGTAATTATGTGGTTAGTATTAAAAATATTTAGATAACAGATAATCGTTATGACGATTTTAAGACTTTTGATACAGAAAATTTAATTAAGGTTCACTAGAACTTCAAAGTAACCTATTAGCTATTCTATAAACAAGTAGATATATCTGAGTAACTAAGTACTACCTTTTTACCGTGGGAGAGCCACGCTTCGGCATGCATGAGCCGGCTCAACCGGAGTGATACCACGGCCTCACAGAAAACCGGTGTGAAACAGCGCCTGCGCTGTGTTTCACCGAGTTAGTGAGGATATCAGGGGCCCATACCCCATAACCCTCCCCCTTCCCTCTCCCCATTTCCCAAAGGCCGGCAACGCACCTGTGACGCCTCTGGTGTTGCTGGTGTACATTGGCGGCAGTAATCGCTTACCATCAGGCGATACCCCTGCTCGTTTGCTCCCTATTACATAAACAAAAACTAAAGGGTTTCATTGGTAAAGTATGCTATTAATTCTTCATTCCACCATGGTTTCAAATACATCGCGTGTCGCACAATCAATTGGGCCTGTCTATCAAAATATTCATAACAATTTTTATAAGACTCTCTACATGTATATGAACCAGAATAACAGCTTGTCACAGATCAACTTAATAAGTAATACTTTCTCTTGTATTTTTCAATTATGGCAATTACTTTAATAACATAATTGTGAATCGTTAGAATAAGAGCAGTGTACACTAATTATGATATGACAATAAAATTGAGATGGCATTTAGTTGAACCATTTGTAATTAAATTGAAGTGCTTTTAATTTTGTTGAGTTAATCGTCTTAGTAAGATGTTATTAAAACTAGACTGTAATGGTTATTATAGCGTTATATAATATTTATTATTTTTAATTAAATTAATTAAATTGAAGTATCTCGTTGACTTATAATGTTTTATAAACAACTAGTGGTTGCCCGCGGCTCCGCCCGCGTATATGTTGGTTATCGCGGCAAATAGTAGCCTATGCGTTATTCTGATGTATAAGCTAAATTACTGTAAAGTTTCATCCAAATCCGTTCAGAAGTTTTTGCGTGAAAGAGTAACAAACATCCATTCGTCCATCCATACTTACAAACTTTCGCGTTTATAATACTAGTATCGATATTTTGCCTGCAGCTTGATATGGATCAGAATTGCCATAAGGAAATTTAGTAGGCATCTACTTCGATATCGAAAATCAATTCTTTACTACTAAGACTTTACACAGCTTTCTCTTTTCTTGACTTATGAATTTATCATGTATTAAAGAATTTCTGCACTATATTAATGTATCTTATTTATTTATTTTATTTATTAACTTAAGGCAAAAAATGTATGATAGCGGATTTACTGCCAAAGATATTCTCCTCCAGTCTACCGTTGGTTGGTGCGGAAAACAGTGAGAAGATGCACTACACTTTCGTTAGAACCTCAAGAGTGATCCAGAAATGTCTTCAATTTCATTACAAGTATATGGAGGGTACACATCTTTTAAGTATTTCTTCTTGTACCACAATATTGGCCGTATAGATAAGATTGTTTAAATATCATATTATATTACAACTGATCGCTATGTTAAGAATATATTTTAACAATTTGATTAATCAAGACAGATGTCACAACAGTTTAATTACAGCATCCGTTTCCGCTCATCAAGCTACTCAATAATGAATTCAAATAGGCATTATCTAATGTCTCTAAATGAATGAGCAGATCCACTTGAAGACAATTATTGAAAAGCAAAGCGTGAATGTTATTTAGACTATTAATGACAAACACGTCTGTGTTTATGTTGTGTACTAGCTGAATCCCGCTGTGTTACCCGTGGTTATTGTCGTACCGTGGGTAACGCCGCAGGGCGAAGCTTAGTCTAAAAAAAGTAAAAACAAGTAACCCAAGTTACTCCTTATATAGAAAATGGGTCCAGCCGTTCCAGAGATTAGCCGGAACAAACAGACAGACAGACTTTGGAGTGTCACCACCCTTATTCATTCCGTGGTTGTCATAAGAGATGATGAAGGAAGCTTACAATGCAGGACAACAGCCCTGCAAAGCGAAAGAACGATTGACATAAACCATATACCAGCCTTTCTGGTCAGCGTGGTAATACTTTACCAAAATTAGATTTTAGCCTACTGGCATAAATCCTGTGTCGCGGGGGACTTTACAAACATATATTAAACGGACACAAAGAACACCCAGACTCAGAACAACAATTTGTGGATCACACAAAGTGTTGTCCTACGTGGGATTTGAACCCACGACACTTGGCGTAGTAGAAAACGGCGTAGTGAAAAATAAGATTTTGTTGTTAAGGTAATCGTTACATGACTTGCACAAATTTAAATAAACTTAAGAAAGAAAACGAAAAATATTAATTTGTATATGCTTTAAATCTTGTAATGGAAAGTCACATGACTGAAAATTACAGTACCTACTTAGTTTCTCTAAAACTTGTTGAGGTAATGAATACTTAAGGATACTCTTGAAATCCTACAGAGAAAATTTATTTAAAATATATTGATATTTTTGCGGATCAAAACTCTTCACGCTGTACACCAATAGCATTCAAAGATTTCACTCTCATGCTAAAAAGCACCTTAAAATTTAACTAAAAAAACTATTATGGATTGAATTTGTTTTTTCAGTGCTTTTAAACCTAAATCACATAAAACGAAGAATGCGATCTTAATCTTTTTCTATTTCATACAGTACACATATTTCCTTAAAATAGTCTAACTGGAATACGATCTCATAAACTTATCTTAAACGCATAACCGTCGCCCGGTGTTAGTAGAGAGAATTTATTATATGCGTGGGTGTCACACCGTATTGTACCAAACGCCCTCGAGAAGATTTATATACTTTCTGTGTTAATTGACTGACATGTCGTTATAGAAGTCGGTGACTGAGATTAAACGATTAATGATAAGATCGACTGTCAATGACAGTGGTATATTCAATTATGAAAGTGATAAGTGTGTTTTCATACACTACAGTATTACATCTTTTTGAGATATATCAAAAACAACAACTTTACTGTGATAAAAGCAGTAAAAATACAGTAAGATATGAGATTAATACTACACAAATAATGACTATATATTACTATGTATTGGCAGACTGTGCAAATAAGCGCATTAGGTACATAATGTCGTTGTAAAGATAAGTACAGCACTGTCATATGGCTGTTAATAATTTCGTGTAACAGTTCACTTATTTATTTTTAAAGGTACGAAGAAAGGATCAAAATACTTGTAAAGTATTACAGTTTTTTAAATAACTACTTGCTAACAAAATATAAAATCGCTGAAAATATGTCGTGTTACACGCGAACAGTGAACGTAATTAAATAACAGTGCGGTGTGACTGTGGGTCTCCAACATTACTGTCTACAACTCAGCGAACGATTCATTATTATTGTAATTGGACACGAGACACTAGGATAGATAGCTCAGCTTCTGGTTAACATCGCACCTAGAACAGCGGTAATTCGAAAATAAACCCAAATCAACCGGAAATACGATTTATTTTTAATAAAATTAGGAGACAATTTATCTTTAGATTGTTTCAACAGTTTTATGAGATAAATGACTTTGAAACTTGATTAAGATTTATTTGGTTTTTGACAATATTTATAATTCTTCTTTTTTTAGACATTGTTACTTAAAATACTAACCTGTATTGACGAAAAATATCTCATTTATGCATCACGACCACGGGAAGTAAAATAACACTTACCTGAAACAAAAACAAGCAACAATTAATAGCTATAAAATGTAAGGTGAAAGTGTTTTTCTAAATAAAATATGAATATAAATTTCTCTATAGCAATCATGTAAGTATGTAATTTTACTGATCTTAAGAATATCGAAGGAGAGACTTGAACGTAATTGAATAAATTGCCAACGGCAATTGTCATCACCTTTCACGTCACCTAAGGCAGGAGATTCAAGTTTTTGGCATCTTATTGAAGATGATTAATTACACAAATAAAATATAAGTACTCTCATAAGAAAACCGACAAAAGTAATTCACTGCCTCTTGAAGACTATGACGTTGCATGCAAACACAAAAATATTTTCTACACAATAAAACTTAATAAGATTATTACTCTACAACAGAAACTTATTTCTAAAGTTGCATATGAGCACAAAGGTAAAATCTCTACGCACATACATATACATATATAAACCTAAAACCACAACAAAGGACTATGGTAATAATATTTTGTAGTAACTAAATCAGAATATCCCGTTACTAGGAGTGTATAGAGTAATAATAGTGAAATGGACCAGATGTGTGACCTCCCACGGCTCATTGTGACTTCGTCGACGCTCATGTAGATCGTTACGATACGTCACCACACGTATTTAATTTTTAAACGAGTAACGGTCTATTCTATCAGTTGCCATTATTATTAATTTAATTTTATTAATCTCCTGAGCGGGGTATTTTGTTTCTGATTTCACGGGCCGTAGCCAAGTATAATCAGGTTTAAGTGATAGTGTATGAACTTGATGTGGTGAGGAATTTTCAAGTAAGTCTACAGGTGTTTAATCAAAGTGCTTTTTGAAGCAAGTGTAATGAAGGTTGTGGCATTTCTAAAATGTCTTAACTACGTTGAAGGCTTTTAGGTATTATTCCGGTTGAAGACAACTATTGGAACTATAGGAATACTAGCTGTCGCCCGCGGCTCCGCCCGCGTGTATGTCGGTTACCGCTGCAAATAGTAGCCTATGTGTTATTCTGATGTATAAACTATATTACTGTAAAGTTTCATCCAAACCAGTTTAGTAGTTTTTGCGTGAAAAAGTAACAAACATCCATCCATACTTACAAACTTTCGCGTTTATAATATTTTAGTAGGATTTACTGCTTGCTACTGCCGTTTCAATTATATTGCCAGATAATAATACTTAGTAAGTTTTTCAGCTATTGTAGATTGGATATTATGGGTGTTCGAGACTTATTATCAATAGAATTTTATAATAATATTTACAAAATATTCTACGTTATTATTGGGAAATTTATGCATAAACATGACAATATGTTAGTGACTTTATCGAGGTCGAGTACTGATATGGAACAAGCAGATAACAGTAGATTATGCGATGGGTTTTGATGTACAGCGATATTAGAAATATTGATTGTTGTGTAAAATGGGAACACAGAATATAATATTCTATGCCTCACATGATATTTTATTAAATACTAGCGACCCGCCCCGGCTTTGCACGGGTGGATTTCAGATGCCCCCGCCGACGACACGATTCGTGCATTTTAAATCTGTAATATCTTCGAATATATTCATTTAAATTAGATACTGTTAAGGGCCATTTTGATCTACATTGAATGCACAATGCATTTAATTTACTTAATTGTATAAGGATTCATTTTGTACTGCTTAAAATCACTTCGTAAATAAGCCATTATTTCTCGTAAAAAGAAAGGAATAAAAAATGGTTGTTGTGGGTTATCCCTAAGAGATAGACATATACCGTCGCGGACTTTTTTGTAGTACTTTTTAAGGTGTACAATACTGTAGTACATTATTTTGATCTATCTCGTAGGGTGCAACCAGCGTTTGCAATGTAAGCGCAAAAAAATGTTTTTATTTGCTACATCACATTAGAAACCTCGAAAATTAACAGTGTTTCCATACTATATTATGCATTTATTATACATAAAAACCTTCCTCTTGAATCACTCTATCTATCAAAGAAACCCGCATCAAAATCCGTTGTGTGGTTTTAAAGATTTAAGCACACAAAGGGACATAGGGACAGAAAAGGCGACTTTGTTTTATACTATGTAGTGATTGTAAGATACATATATCTTTGGACTTACTTTGGCTTAGTGTAAATAACCTGGTTTACAAGTGAAAAAAACTGATATGTCTAGAATAAACACATCATAGACAATCACGGTAACTGGAAAAATTATTCCTAATGTATGCAGAAGCTAATTTTTTAACCGACTTCAAAAAGGAGGAGGTTCTCAATTCGACCGTATATATGTTTTTTTTTCTGAGTGTTCGCGGATAACTTCGTAGTTTATGAACCGATTTTGATGATAATTTTTTAATGGAAAGGAGATGTCCCAACGTTGGTACCATAATAAGGACATTAAGATCTGATAATAGCATCCAAGAGAAATCGAATCGAACCTTGAAGTCGGTTTTTGTTTTTTAAGGTATCATGTCCTAAAAGATGAAAAGGGTACAGAAAAATGTAAAGGGTACGTCAAACAAGTATGGCTACCGAAAGATGAGTCACAAGAAGCCAAGAAATTGCATGTGAAACCTGTAATATTTTTTACCACTGTTTCTATACAACCTAGTATTTTAGTTGTGTAAACCTCATATTACGGCATAATATTTTAATAAATGACTTTTATAATTCCGAGAACGCGTCAGACTTTCAATATATTTCACTTTCTTTTAATAAAAGTGTTAAGTCATTAGAGATTCCAGTAGATGAGAGTTAACGGTTCATGAAGTCCTTCCATTTTATTTATGTATCAAAGTTACGACTATAATTATACACCAACTACGCCCGGAGGTAATTTTTATATTAGAACGCAAACAATTTAATTGAGTGCTCAGCTCTTGCTTGGGGCTCTCAAATTCTGCAAATAACGTTGAGTAATTAAACATTCCATAACTTTTCTTTACATAATCTCATAATTAAGTAAATTAAGTATCAAAAATGTTTACTTATTTACCTTGAGGCCGTTCAATGTCAGTGTAATAACATCGCTTTTTAATTTTAATATTAATTTATAGTTGATACGAAAGCTGATATTTTTTTGTAAAAGTGCTACCAATTACTGACGGCTTCGAACGCGTTATTACATCTCATTTTGTTTATCTACTTTCAACCATTTATCCCCAAAAACCCTTTCTAACTGCGCGATTATACCAAAATTTTAAGGACTAAAGGCTATACATACGTTGTCGCATCTGTCAGCCAGTCAGGTCAAGTAATTTTATATGATGTATAGATATTTCCTACTAAAAGAAATGGACTTCACCCATTGGCAAAATTAAATGATGAAAATTAGGTAGACTAAAACAAAAATAATATTAACCTAAAATCTGTGTTTAGCTAGCCATACACGTACAGATCTGCCCGTCGGATCTGCCCGGCTGGCAAATCCGTAATTCACCACACACGCACAGATCTGCCCGGCAGGCACTACGGGCAACTCACGGGCAGTAGTTCAAATCGTAACTCCGCATATACGCTCATATACGGTTGTCTGTAAAAATGTCTATTTCAAAGCCTAAATTACTTTGTATCTGCAGCGGGATTGATTTTGTTGCATTTTCGACCAATTTTTCGTATGCTTGTGCCTTTAATTCTATAATAAGGTACAATTGCTCATCTTTGACTCTTCAAAAACAAGGCAAAGACTTAAAGGCTCTATAAAACTTGTCCAAAATGCTTTATTTTCGCTTAACACCACTTTTGTGATCAAACGCATTTAAACTAATTAGAGTGTTAGTGCGCAACTGACATCAAATCTGGCGGGCACATCCGTCGCTAGGCAGCTCGGATCTGCCCGCCCCGTGCCCGATCCGCTCGATTTGACCACGGGCAGCGGGCAGGCACCCGGCGGGCAAATCCGTGCCCGTTCTCACCATACACGCACGGACCTGTACGCCAGGCACGTCTGCCGGGCAGATCCGACGGGCAGATCTGTACGTGTATGGCTATCTTAGAATTTAAAAAAAAGAATACAGTATCAAAATTGACATCGCATGAAAAGCAGGCGTATAATCGAGGTTAACTTTTAAAATTAACGTTAAATATTACTTTGAAGAGTTTTGATAGTTTCAGGTGTAGATTGATGTGGTTCAGAAAATTTGCCAAGGTAGAAAAGAAATGCAGAATAATATTCTAATATGTATGTATGCCTACGCCATTGTGACGTAACGCTGAAGTATTACACGTGCATGTACTAAGTCACGTAAGCCGATATTTGGTAGTTATTTGTAGTATCAATTTTAGCAATAACTCACAAGGTTTAGATCACAATTCGTTTATATATATGTATACTCACAAAATGACTGTAAATCTTAAAATCATACTACATACATTTTCATATATTATTGCCGAAAAAAGGCTAACCGAAACTTACAAAAAAGTGGCCAAGTGCGAGTCGGACTCGAAGGGTTCCATACTATTATCTAATTAGCTAACAGAAACCAGCAAAAAAATCACGTTTATTGTATGGGAGCCCTATTAAATATTCCTTTCATTCTGTTTTTTAGTATCTGTTGTTTTAGCAGCAACAGAAATACATCATCTCTGAAAATTTCAACTGTCTAACTATCACGGTTCATGAGATACAGTCTGGTGATAGACGGACGGATAGCGAAGTCTTAGTAATAGGGTCCCGTTTTACGCTTTGGGTAGGAACCCTAAAAACCATCCATTTGTGTTCAATTCGACAGTTTTGTCTGTTTGTATTACGCTATTGCCCTTTTTAGACCAATTTCAATAATCTATTTTTAAGGAATTAATTGCGGTTAAAATTGAAGAAGTTTTCTTACTACAATTTACCAGGTGATGTTTTGTATCGGCGACGTTTTGTGAAAGTTAATTAGGTATTACAACAAGAAGTATGCATGCAAGCTTAGGACTGAGGCATTTAGTGCCAGCGTGTGGCGTCTACTAAACAATGACAAAGAAGCACTTAAAATAGACATTGCACGGTAGCAACATCTCGCACTAAACCGAGAAAACAGGTCAGGTTATTATTAACAACAGTACAATTAAGAGTTACCACTTTAAATAACATGCATCACAAGTGCTTATCAGAAGTACAAGTTAGTTTGACTTTTTTTTAAACATTATTTCCGTAACAGGGTAAAACATTCTAACTGCTAGGTAAATGCTATTTTTTTTCTTTTGATTTAACACTTTATAGGTAACAAATTTAAGCTTTATTAAAGTAATTCGACATTATTAACTTCGCGGCGAACTTCTTACCGCCATATTTACTTATCTATCTCAGCTTCCCGGCCGGACAAAAAAAATACTTTTCCCGTTATCTTTGAATTTTTCTAGTACACAAACCTTGTACTTACAATAACGAATACATAAAAAAAAGAATTATATAATTTGGTGCAGCCGATCGCAAGTTATGCGCGTATATACATTTCGGAGATTCATTTTTATATATGTATATAGATAAATATGACGGGCATCTGACACACAACGCCATTTAGCTTCAAACTAAGCAGAGCTTGTACTATAAAAACTAGATTAACTGATAGAATACTTTTCAACTTTTTTTGTAAATACATAAATATTATACATAGAAAACACCTATATTCCGAAATAAATATTTGAAGATCAGCTTGCATCAGACATTGTGACTATTGTGAGGCAGACAGACGGGTTAATTATTGCACTTCTGTATATTATTTGTACGGTACTTGGCCACTTCACAAACAATAGCACATGCATACCACATTGCTGCGTATTGTACATGTTACATGTGGGGACTTTTATCGTTATTAGAAAACGTACGATAACCTCTTTCCCGAGAACGAACTCATACAAACAGTGGGTTTATTATTTTCATATGTTTTGTAAAACTGGATATTGAAGTAAGCTATCACAGCTTATTAGGAGTCTGGGTTTTTTATATAACCAGAACGCTTTTTGTGAAAAAAGCGAGAGCAGCTAAGATTTAATTAAGTCAAATAAGTTTCTTTAACTACAACAACGTTTGTGTTAGTTGGAAGATATACAAACATAGTTTAAATTTCATTCATCAAACGGAGCTAAACAAACAACAATAAATATTGTCTAGTCTACTAGTTTAATAAAAACCCTAAATAAAAATGGTCGTTAGCTCAGCAATGTACATCAGTTAATATGGAAATATCCAAATTATGAAGGTGATTCTATTTCGTCGTCTTTATAGGCCACCGAAATAACCCAATTAAGCAATATAAAGGGGAACTGAAGCTACTTCTTGTTTGTAATCAATAATAAAATACACTATTACGTTCCTCGTCACATCACAGAGTTTTAGGCTAAATTTATATTTCCGCATAATGAAATTTGAGTGATGTGTGTTGACTATTCCCAAAAGGAAACGCTAATGGAAGGACAGTTTCCTTTCTGAGAACTACTGTGTTACGGTCTACGGTGCGAGTATTTTGAGAATTTACTAACGGCGTTTTGAACTGTTATTTGTGTGCTAATGGTATTGTAATGATGCTTGTGATATTTCACTGACATACATCTTTTGCGAATTAGCCATTATTCTATTGCCAAACGTCAAGAATGAAAAAAATACGGACTTTAAAAAATCACGCGACTAAATAACCATGGCAAAACCATCAGTATACTTTCAGATGGTTCATTAAAGCAAGTTCTAACGTTTTTATGTAAATAAAGCTCTAAATGCGCACTGGAAAAAAAAGAGCAAATAATAATGCTCACACTGCAGTCTCGGAACTAGCGCATAGGAACCTGTATTATGTCCTAAGGAGCTTAGGAGACTTTACACAAAACGAAACATAAGAAACATTATGTTAGTAGCGGTGTTTAATCGCAATTTTCTGTGACCTTAAGATATATTTAGGGTCCAGCTTTTGCAGAAATCAAGGTTCCATTTTTGTAGCGTTTTAAAAGTAATAAATGAATTAACTGTCTAATAGTTAGGAAATGTTCAGATTGACATAATTGATCACATGATGCGATTGGTATTACACTCTAAAGGTAACCCTAATATTTTTAGCGCCCTAGCCGTAATAAAAAATTGCAAATCCCTTTATTGGCAATATGGTAGCGACAATTCTGTCATTGACCCTATAAACTTGAAGACATATTTATAAGCACTTATCATCTTCTTAATCCATTGCAGCTGTTAGTCACTTACAATTTTTGTAATCAACGCATTTTATCGAACACAGAAATGAGGTTCGTTTGTTTCGTTATCAGTCATTTCTGTTTATATTGTACAATAGTTCACCACAAGTAATGCGTGATTATTGATTCTGTCAGCGTTTATTGTATTTAATGTAAATGTGTCTTCATTTTTGCCTTTATATTATAAAGTTAACATATTAAAATTGTCGCTACACACTTTCTGGAATATACCTAAATATAAAAAATTATTAAAAATAAAAAACCCGACTGCGTCAATATTTAACAATAAAAACATATAAGTTTTATATATATATTCGTAATCACCGTAAAAAATCTTTATTTTGATACCACACTCGATGCATTTTGAAAAAAAAAAATTTTTTTAACACTTTGGCGCCAAAAATCCTTAATATTTTTTATTTTTTATTTTGATGTACCCAGTGTCACTCTCACGACTAAGACGAATCTATTGACACCACTCGCATAAAAACACGACAAGCCGTTTAGGCTCTAGGGCGTGCCAAATAAATATACATACATACATACGTACATACACTCGAAAAACCTCCTTTCGCAGTTGGGTAAAAAGTAGCCAATGTAGTATTATCTACTAATTTCCTACTATTATCCCTAATCTGTCCACTTGTTTTGGCATAATAGTGCAATAAAATTTTATTTAGACTTTACGGCATTAGATCGGTGGCAAAATGTAAGATAAACCTGCATACAATACCTCATTTCTTTTGTCTATGATGTTTATTCTGAAAAAAAATGGTGAAAAAAGTAATATTGTTTACAGCAAAGATGGATTTAAATAAATGCAGTTGCTCACCAAATATCATTTATTTCACGAAGGGCATAACTACTCAACCAATTCACACATGCATCATTTATCATACCAATGCCCTTTTCGTTTCGTCATCACCTTCATTTAACACATCCCTTATGTCTATAAACTTAAGAGTTATTTTCGTTTCCATTTGAAATGTGAGACTGATTAAAAAACGACATAAATCTAAATTAGTGGCTGTTTCAAGCAATTAGAAAGCTGTAGAGTTTCTTTGTTTTAATAGATACGAACTCAGGTGACCATTCGTCATGCTGAGATCATTATCTTGACAAATTTATTTAGTTGAGCCAGTGAGATAGATATTCAAAACTAGAAAATGGATAAGAGTTAGTATTTGAAAGTATAATTCATACAAGTACACATACGTTCAGACAGATCTTTAATCTGAATTTAGAAGTCATTATAGACAGGTTCGGATGACCACCGCGGGGTTTAATGGGTAGACCGGTCTTCCGGGAGTCCCACACACGCCTTTCGTGTCCCCACGGAGGGTATGGTGCAAAAAGCATTCCACGAATAAAAAAAAAGGTTTGGAAGACCACGGTCAACTCGTAAGGCGTAGTACTGTTTATTTAGCAATGGGTTTTCTCCCTTAATGTTTTTTGGGTTATAGATGTAGTAGACAGCTAGCTACTACAAAATGGTCAACATTTTGATTGATTCACAAATTGTAGTTCTGAGTCTAGATGTTCTTTGTGTCTGTTTTATATATGTTTGTAAAGTCTCCGCGACACAGGATATGTTCCTAGTAAAATGTCGGCAGCAGACGTCTTGTTAAAAACAGAAAAAAACAGCTACGGACTAGATAATTAAAATAAACCTCAAGGAGACTACTGTAAGCTGCAAGTTCAATAGCAAACTGTAAGTTGACATCAGACACGTTAGAGTTAAGCACCAGCTAGGAAACTATCCTTCAGCGATTATATCATTACTGGTTCATTAACGATAGTTTCTCGGAACAGTTGAAGTCACAAGGTTAATAAAGTCAGAACGAATGAACCGAGTTTTTTACTTGCTTTCTCTGTAGCTATCACACTCGAGTTAATTTACTTTAGTGCAACCTGACTTAAGTTTAGCGTAAGTCGGATTCGGTTAAGTTCGTGTAAGCTTCTTTAAACTAGTCAACTTTATCAAGTGGTTTTTACTATTTGATTGCTTTTTATATCAGTAATAATCAAAGCATAAAACGCATGATATAGATATAGACACGAGGGATACAGTAGAAAAAACAAATGAATGACTGTTTTCGAAACTCAAATATACCAGCTAAATGGATTTATAACTTTGAATTTCGAATTCTTAACCAAAGAGGATATATTTCAGATCAAAGCGGCCAGTGCGACGAAACACCAATTTGATATATAAGGACTTAATATTATTCATAGTATTAATGAATAATACATGCTATAATTATAAATGAGTTCTTAAAGTTTATCAATATGGTGTAAAACTTCACTTATCACTAAATTCATTAATATCTTATCTTATACCTTTAAACGAGCAATTCTTGTAAAAATATAATCTGAATCTCGGAAACGGCTCCAACGATTTTCATGAAATTTTGTATGCAGAGGTTTTCGGGGGCGATAAATCGATATATCTAGGATTCATTTTTAGAAAATGTCGTTTTATTCGTGTTTTCAACAATCAAATATAATCAATGTACATCTAACGCCATCTATCGCAACTCGAGCGTACTACATTAAACTATACTGGAATTAGGTGCAGAATAAACAGTATCAGGGCGTACCAAGAGAGGGCACCACTAAACAACTTAATAAAAAAAAATACCGAGCGACACTCGGTCATCCAGGTACTTAACTCGAGGAACTACGTTAGCGCATATTAGATCATACCTCAACTTACGTCAATACTCTGCAGCATATTAAGTAATTACGGCTGCAAGTCTAGTACTCACCACGTCTAGCTCTAATTAGCTAGACCACTAATTATTGCTATTAGTCAGTTATTTTTGAATAAAAACTCAACGGTCGGTTTAACCTTTAAAGCTGATTTTTTAATTTTCTTACAGTCATTATATGTTTTAAACGCAGATAAAAAAACATAGTTGTCTACTAGTATGTAATTTGTTTGTTGCGGGCTCCATGTAATTGTTTAAGGAGCTAATGATGGATTAAAGTTTAAAATGGGGATTAAAGGATAAAATTGTAATTGAGCAGTGTTAAATTAGTGATCTGAAGTGTAGTTCCTTAAATTACTTATTATGGCATCCCTTAAATAATAGTACATTATGGTATAAGTGCGGTAAGTTGAAAATTACAACCGAGGCGATGGGCTATAAGAAAGCTGAGGCTGTAATTTATCAAAGCGCATGTATGTCATACGACGTTTTATAACGTATTTGCGAGGAAATAAATAAAACTCGGACTTTCTTGATCGAATAAATCTTTAATTACTTGTTAAAGCAGTTATAAAAATTTGAACAATTTGTAAAATTATTACGTTGCCAGTTGGCATTTTTATGCTTGTCAAGTTATTATTATTAATTAAAATTTCACCAGTCTCTCTCAATCTCTTGAGTGATAGTAGGGGAAACGAGACCACAGAGTTCAGCAGCAGAAATAAGAGACCCTTTACGAGCAAATATGTTATAAATAATGTTATAAATAATTTATAACGTATTTGCTCGTAAAGGGTCTCTTATTTCACCAATTTCAATATCGTAATGCATCTCATTACGTACTTGTGCGTTATTGTAATGTAAAACGCACGTTTTTTTTTTAATAAAGTAAAACTCACGGTTAATCAAGATGCTCGAACAATACTCTTTTAAATATTAGCAAAGAGTTTTTATGTTAGAAAAGTGGTCAACATTTTATGAATAAAATTAACTTTGAGAGATAAATATAATAAATAAACATTTAATTCTTTAATTTAATTAATTTTGACAATAAATTATGACCATTTATCTGTGACAAAAACACAAAAATATTAATATACTTTATTAGTAATAATCCTTTGCCTAAAAAAAAGCGCCGATGCGCGCGCATTGCTAATTTGATTTGTGAACAATTAAAAATTATTTCGCGAGGTTTTTCTTTTCGCTGTATTGTTTTTATTTGAAAATGTTGTCAAGTAGTAATGAATTTATTAATTCGACACCACCAGAAGTCTCAGAAGCAGCGAAAAAGGCTACTCTAAGCCTCTTGCCCGAAAAATCGACCGATAGATACTTACAGGCGTATCAAAATTTCATAATATGGAAAGGTAGTAGAGCCACGCTGATTTCAGCACGAATGGGCCGGCTCGACCGGGGCGGTACTACCCTCGCACAGAAAATCAACGTAAAATGACAGCGTTCGTGCTGTCGTGTTTCGTTGGTGAGTGCGAGACCGGAGGCCCAATTAGTCTAGTCAATAAGTACCATACTTGTTGACTAGACTAAAAGATGCAGCAGCATCACTAGGCCGCCATAGTGTGGGTCTCCATACTGCATTGTCTGCATTCGCAATGAGTATGGTGACCACCACTCTTGGATTCTGCTTATGCTTTCCATCAGGCAGAGTAGAGTCATTTTGGCGGGCCAAACATAAAAAAAAAAAAAAAAAAAAAAAACAAGCAAATATGCAAATTCATTTTCAGAAAGTGTGTTTTTAGCCTATTTAATGGAACTTTCTCAAAAATATAAGTCAAGCTCATTGTGGTGCTACTATTCAATGCTAAAAAGCACTGTGAAAACAAAACATGGTCATACTCCAACTTGCCATGTGAGTAAGAAGTCGAAAGTATTTTCGGCTGACAATGTCAAGAAGTTCCTAAAAGAAGCTCCGGATTGCCGATATTTGGCAACCAAGGTCAGTTGATGATGATAAAGTGAGAATAACTATTGAGTTAAAATAATTGTAGGTATTGATTATATGGTTAGGAAGGCTTTTCATTAGCCAATATTTATTAAAATAATTCCTGTCTATCCGAAAGTTGGATTGAGGTGATTGTTTTAAACGATATAGCCACTGGCGTACATAATAATTTATAAACAAATAAATAATAGTAAATGCATGGAGTAAGTGTATGTATTACGTTACTGACAAGAAAAAGACTGAGATTTAAGTAAATATAGTACACGTTGGGTTCACAGTGCCAATGCACGATAAACTAATTACTGAACTGATATCGTCACTTGATTACATTTTTTGATAAGAACCTTGTTAATTCGAACGGGCTAGGTGATTATGGTGTGAGGGTGTTTTGTTTATTGTTACAGGCTTTCATATAAGGGATTGGATTGGTTTGCGCATGGAAGAAATTAAATTAATGAATATCCTTATGTCCTTTTTAGGTTCAGTCACTGGCGCCGCTGATGGAATCCTGCAACCTACGAGTAACAAGTGCTTAAAGCTTAAGAATATAAGCTAGGTCTTGATTTCAAGTGACTAACTGTTCCCCGCAGTTTGACCCTTATTAATGATGACTGCTCCTCTACTAATGTGTAGCGTGATGTTTTAGATCTTATAATCTTCATGCCTAATTGGAAGGAAATGGTTCTTTCACTATGTCTTGTATTGACTGCCTCGATGGCGCAGTGGTTCTATGATGTTTGTATGATCTGCAAATATGTGTCTCGGAGTTTGGGTGTTTTCTGTGTATACTGTGTATGTTTTTACAAACATAATTATTGACATTATTATTCTATCAGTCAATTTAGCTGTTTTATTCACGTGTGTATTAGTATTGTAGGTTTGTAGATATAATAACCGTTTAATTTGTAAAAATAAATTTACATTCAAATAGAAATCTACGGGATTGCTACCATGTACCTTTTTGTTTGTGAGTATCCGATATTTCGGCGCTGTTGCAAGCGCCGGAATATCGAAACAGTGGTACCGGGGGCGATCGTAGTAAAAGACTGCGAAAGAGGGTAGACCATCGAGATATTACGTACTACGTACTAGAGGAGCCACTCAAAACCAATTATATGTTCCGTTTATATTTGAATTAAAACTAAAAAGCGCTGCAGCGCAGCCAAACAATAATTAGTAGTCTAATCCAACAGTATTAACAAGCAGCGCTCTATCGCATTCGAGCTGTAGTTTCCTCGCGAGCGAAATGTCATAAGCGCCGTGATTTTCATGGCGCTTACGCGTTTTGGACAACGAACTGTTGCAAAGATTCGCTTTTATAGAGTAAGCGCCAAACAAGAAAGCAGAACGGATAAATAGCTTTATACCTACGAAGCTTTATTAGGAAATTCACTTTGAGTAAATAGTACTTCAATAGCTTTAACAGTTTCAGTTTTTTTTTGTAGAATTCATCGAAGTATAAAATATAAAAGCCGAATATTCAATTTTTAAATTATACTTTAATGATAATTTAAATATAATTATTGCAAAAAAAATGTTATGGGTTATTTACGAAGCTATTTTTAACAACATATTATTTTTCCTTATCCAATTAAATACGTTAAATACGTTGTGCATTTAACGTCAGTTAATTCTACCTAAATATCACTTCTGTATGTTTTACTCTAAGTACTCTATGTCGAATGAGGCAACAATGGCGTCTTAAAATATTTTGTTCGTATTTAATTTTAAAACAATTATAATAAAATAAATCTAGTTAATTACTGGTGAAAAGTTATTCCTTTGTTTTTCTCCGTATTCCTTGTATTATTAGTGCAATATCTCAAGACACAAAATGGCATAATTCACGAGTTTTAGAACGTTTTTAAATGTAAACAATCACACGCTTAAGCCACCGCTTCATCAGAGTGTAGCTAGCAAGCGACTGAAGGAAGTGCGGCGCATGCGCCGCAATTGCATGGAACACCGCACTAATGAATGGCGTCTTCTCTATACATTATATCTCGATGGGGTAGACCGATCTGTCTGCCAATAACATCCCACCCGCAAGATCTTCAGTTACTCCGTGATCATGGCGCTTGCAACAGCGCCGAAATATCAGATACTCACAAACAAAAAGGTACATGGTAGCAATCCCGTAGATTTCTATTTTAATGTTAATGACCATGAAAGTTTAAAACAATAAATTTACAGTACTGTTGGAGTAAAAAATAAATATACTTATCGCAAACCAGGCATAAGTGTAAGTATGTCGTAATGGGTATTAACAGGCTGGGTACGTGACAGCTTTGCATGTTAAGTGCGAAGGTACGAATAAATACCTATATTTAAAGTTATGTTGATGGTAACGACCATAGGGTCAATAAACTTGCTTACACCACAATGAATGCTTTGTTTTTCCTTTTACAATATTGTGATGTTGGAAAATAATGATAATAGGCTCCAGTGTTTTCCAAGTTAGACAATTTTTAGTTTGATTTTGTATTGCGAATAAGGTTTCTTTTCCCATTTTTTTGATTTTAAAAACAAATCCTATGTTCTTTTATGTGTTCCTGGCAACTTGTATGGTACATGTAAAAATAAAGTTTCACGATGAATGATATGGCTGTACACACGAACAGGAAAAGACAATAAGAATTCTAGAACTGTCTATTTAAATTTTCGGTTAAATTTTTAAAATCCAAATTGAGCTTTATCATCATCACTAACAGTTTTTAATAGTCCAGCTAAATATTTTGTTTCTATTAAGGTTAACGAAAATTTCTATAGATCCTGTAATCTCGTTAAGTAATCCTGCAATATATCATGCTCAAACATACTTACATATGTGAACCGTTTATGGTTTGTACTTTACATATAAGGGTCGCGTGACGATCATAGTAAGGGTGGCACACGCCCCGTGTCGCCACAACTCCCGTACGCATGAATATTGTAATAAAAACGTTAATGTACTTGTTGCTAGGGTAACTGACACAAGTTATAGCATGTTATCTTATAAAATTTCTGCATAATTTCCAGCTATAAACAAATAGTAATCTATATAGCTTTTGCCTGCGGCTTCGCCCGCGTAAAAGTCGGTTATCGCGATGATTCTTAAAACTGATATAACTTTTTTATTTGTCAACCGATTGTAATAAAACAAATCTAAATATTGAGTGAAATTGACCACAATTTATAAGAGAAAACCGCATCCAAATCGGTTAAGCCACTCCTAAGGTTAACGCGCACAAACATTTGTTTGTTTTGAGTTCTGTTGCCGTAATGAAAACCTACTATTTATTTATTTATATGATATACCAAGAACAGCACACATACGACACGCTTTTAAAAATATTATCTAGTATGCATGCCCATTACAGGTACACATAACATTCATCATTTGAGATAAGATACCTAATAACACAGTGTGTGTGTATGTACATTGTACATACTCCTAGTATGTACAATGTACATACACACACACAATAAACTGCATAAATAAAATTATTTTTATCCGATTGGCCGAATGGCACATTAGAAGGTAGCACACAAACTGCCACACCTAGTATTTATTAGAACGCAAATCTAAAAACAGATAAAAATTAAATTTTATGATTAATATTTCAATGTATTTATGCAATGTGTCAATTTACATTGACATGATGTATTGAATTGAATGTAATGTCAAAACATTTGTTTCAAAATCGTCCGGGTGAATGGCAAATTTAATGAAAATGTGGATGTGTAGCAAATATATTAAAATTGTAACACATTTTCGTAACAGTCGCGGTGTGTGCTCTATCAAGTAAACCAAACATAACTTGAAGCACATTTTATATTGACATAATAAATTACGTGCTGAAATTATAATATTATAGTCAGTTTGTAGAAAACGATATTCTGAAAATAATGATGCTAAGAATAACCTATTTTGAATTCTGACACAATAGGAACAGACGAATCTATTTTTTATGGTATAGGGGCTAACGAACAGACGTATTGCCTGATAGTAAGCGATTACCGCCGCCCATGGACACCAACCCATGTTGCCCATGGGCAACATCAGAGGCGTCACAAGTGCGTTGCCGGCCTTTGAGGGATGACTACTGAGAAGAGATAATGATTTCGGTTCCCACCCATGGCAAATATTTGTGATGAACAACGTTCATTTGTCCCATCTAGATATAATTTATCGATATGTATTGAGAGATACATAGGTATGTTTTTCAGTAATAGTTACCATAGGACTTATAAGTTCTGCCAAGTTTAGGATTAAATATGTGTGTGATAAAGAATTAGTTATTATTTATGTAATTAGGAATCTGTTTAGTCTAAACAGCGGTACACAGTTTATAATAGAAATCTTAACAGTACCGTAGTCTTGTAGTTGCCATATTAAAAGTTTCGAACACCTTTCTTGGCTAAATTGATAGAATAAAAGCGGTTTTATATTGTTGTGTAACCACGCCCTGTTCCTGGGAAAATTGAAAACGGAACATAACTACTTTTACTTTAAATATATACGAATCTTTTATCCTATTGAAACAACCGCGTCCGAGACATTGGACTTCCTTTTATTCATAAAAGTTTAATTAAAGTTACTGGCTGAATTGACAAAATCACAATCATTTAAAAACACAACTTGAATTTCGAATTAGGTACAAGGGAATCTCTGTTAGAACAACTTTTAATGTCAAATTTGACAGTTACACTCGAAATTTAAATTGGCTCGTGTGTGTCACACTTGACATTACTAAATAAATGACTTTCTACTGTCAAGTAGGGCTATATTAGAAGAGAACATATCAATAGTCAAAGGTGGTTAAATGAAATCTTAAAAGCCCGATGTTTGCTTAACTTTTAGGATCTTCAACACAAGAAGTTAATGTATGATTCTGCGAATAAAGAGAAGGCAAAGAAAGCAAAATTTACTTTCATTTTTTTTTAAACAAATAAATAGACTTATATGTTAAACTAGCTTTTGCTTTCGGCTTCGCCCGAGGGTATGTCGGATATCTAAAGTCGGTATATAACGTAGCCTATGTCCTTCCTCAAGAATTAAAGTATCTCCATGGCAAATTTCATTCGAATCGGTGCAGACAGACAGGGTTATTTCCTAATTCATAATATTAGTATGGAAGTATAGATTGGTTTGTGTATACTTCAAAAACTAACTCGAAAGGCTTTTACAATCCACCAAAATTTGTTTTTAATGTTTTTATCTACTTTCGCGTTCAATTTTGTTCGTAAATGGTTGCATTTATAACATTACATTTACATTGTACAATAGTGAAGCTTGACAGAGTACAACAGATGCTTATAAAAATACATATTCCTTGTATGTAAATAAGGCTCAAAGTCCTATGGGAACCTACTTGACATTGAGCCTTTGCGTAATTTATACCTCAGGAAACGGATACGTTGTCACCTTCTTACATTTTTTGTGCACATGTGACAACACGATTATTAAAAGCATCCGCTTGAACGTCTTTTGCCCAGTTTAACACTCGTAAGTTTTTTTTAAATGCTGCTGAGTAGTGTTAAAACACATCATATGAAATAATGGGACAGGTTTGGGTAAAAAATATAGAGAACGGATGGCAGGAGATAAGAGATAGATAAGTAGTCAGAGTAAGATAAAGTGAGGTGATAGATGGATAAAAGATTAGATTAGTTACATTAAGTGGATCTCCTAGTTTTTGTATAGTAACATCAAAGTGAATAGGATAACTGTGAAAGTAGGGTTTGTTTTGCGGTTGATATTTTGGTTGCCTATATTCATGTTAATCATAAATTTCTCAAATACAATATAAGACAGTACCTACTACATATTTTAATTTACATCATAATAATTCAATCAAAAGTTCCTAATAGTATTGGTCATCAAGGTTTTTAAAAAAAACATGTGAGTGGTAATGGCAAATTTTATAATGCTTCTTTATTGGGTACATTTCTTTCAAGGTTGCATGAAAATTATTAAAAAATTGCTATCAAAATAGTAATATTATCATTAAAAATCTATCTATATTATAAAAGAGGAAGGTGACTGACTGACTGACTGACATACCCAGAGATCAACGCACAGCCTAAACCGCTAAAGCTAGAATCCTGAAATTGTGCATGAAGGTTCTTTATATAACGTAAATGAGCATTAAGAAAGGAATTTTTAAAATTCCACCCCTAAAGGGGTAAATCAGGGGATGAAAGTCTGCGTGAGCGAAGCCGCGTGTAAAAGCAAGTTATACAATATAGGAGCTGAGAGTATAGCAAAATCTTTGAGTGCAAAAAAATCAAGTAGCAGACCATGACCGAACCAATATTAGAATAGAACTTTATATAACAGCGGTGCGTGTGCGCAACGAATGCAAGAACGTCGAGATATTAAAAATAATGATTCATAATTTCACGCTGTATAAGAACAACAGTATTTGATAATAACAAAGCGCGTCTACGGGTTTGATTTCACTGTTTTTAAGTTAAATATAAATGATTATGGCTCTACCCTATTATGCTTCAGTATAGTAGTATTATTACCTATATTTCTTAGTATTACAAAGTAGTAAACAGAGTGGTTGTAAACTGTAAAATGGTGGCCACACATTACAAATTTTTGTCTCAACGGTGTGGTTCGTATTGATTTAGTATGGATAAGGTTCCGCAATTTGATAGCAAAATCAATAAGATAGCGAAGACACTTTCGATAATCACGGCGAAAACACACTGTTGACGTTTATTAAAATATAGAATTCATTGGAACGAGAATGTTATTTAATTTACATATATACCATGGATCAATCATGGTTAACAAAACCAGAAAGGTACTATTATATATTTTTAAAGGAAATTGTTTTCGTACGCTCTTAAATTCGGGAAATATTCGCTCCCTTACTTTTATGCTTGCCAGTAAAATTAAAAAAAAAATGTCGGGGATGACTTGAACATTTTTTAAGAGGCAGCGACGTGCTAATGGAACGCACCTCCGTGAACTTCAGTACTACGACCCCTCACACTAAAATGTAAATGTAAACGAAACACAAATAATAATAGGTAAGGAAACAAAACAAATAATACTGCATACAAAAAAAAATTGCTCCCCTTTTCTTCGATATTCGAAAGCAATATAAAAGAGCAATTATCACGCCTTGATTTGAGGGGTAGGTAGGTCCTTATATAGGACAGGGCGTACCGTTCATTGAACCCTACTTGACTAATGGGACGTCTAATTATATGACCCATTTCTCGAACTCGGAACTCGTAAATACTTTGCGAGTTTTATTGCTGAAGGTGAATGAATTGTTACTTTGTAGTTACTTGTGTTTTGGTATGTTCGTGCACTTTTATAATACAAGTTTTTATGGTAGAGGGCAAATTAGTTCTAGGAGGTATCTTTCTAGGGGTACCTACACCGGTTTTACCGTCTACTAGTACCCGAGACGTCGTTGGTCGGTTTAAGATCGACAGAACCAATCAGTAGGTGGTATAAGGGGGATTTCCGCACAGACAAAAAAATGGGGTAAATATTGGACGGGTAACTGATTAAAAGCCGGGTTGCTTGCCGCCCTTTGAGTCCTCAGGGGAAGGGAAGCGGTAGGAGTTGCTCCCGGCAACTTCACTCGCTTAAAAGCAATGAAAGAATTATATTATGTAGTTCTTTTGCTAGTTTTCAAGCATAGTTTTATCGCAGGATTTGACTCAATTGCTTTATTCCGGCTTCAGTATTATTTTTAAGTTCAATAAAAATAATTAAAAAACAGAACAGGAAACGCAAAGTACCAACTAATACGATACATTACAGAAATTACTAGACGTTTAATGAACTAAGAACTAAGATATAGAAAGTAGTTCTGACAATGAAAGTGCCAATTAAACTAAGATATTATTTAATTTATTATTTCTAACTTCGCTCATTGTAAAGGCATTAATACTACGAACTGACATAAAACAAAATCCATGGCATATTTATCTATGTAGAATGCCGACCGCCGCCGGCAGCCGCCAAGATAATCTGATTACTGCATGGCTTTGAATTATATAGAAATAATGCACGTTTCAGACTTACCGTATTAAAATAGCTTTGGGCGAGTAGAAATGCTATAATGGTTCTATATTCTTCCGCTGAACTACATTCAAAAATATTATATATGTGTATTATATTAGAAAAAATGTAGAAAGTTAAGATTTTGGACAAGCCAGTTGGTGTGGGGTTAGTAATCCTATTTAGCCAAAGGTCGTGGTTTCGATTCCTAACCAGTAAAATAATTGATAAAAAATAATTGATTGATTGAAAATGATTGACGAATTTGTGATATAAAATTGTGTCAAAACAGCTACAAACCGGATCCAGGATATATCTTGATCGGTATAAAATTCTACACACTGTCCATACAAATTATACTTACTATAAATTATATAAAATGAGATACAGTCATCGGTTCTGTCATCGATTTTATGTATGACCCTGCCAAAGTGATCCTACTATACCTGATAGAAAGCATGAGCAGAATTTAAGAGTGGTAGTCACTAAACTCATTGCGAATGCAGACAATGCAGTGATCCACTTTTGGCGGCAATAGGCCGCCAAAAGTGGATCACTGCATTGTCTGATGCTTCTTCATCATTGGGCAGAAGCATCATTAGAATAGGCAATTACACAATTATTACTTAGGAAAATGTTTCATCAACAGCCTTTAACAATTCTACTAAAAATGGTTCATTCAAAGAACTTGCAAAAACGCTGAAAATATTATTGAAAAAAAAACAGACCGGTGTTAAGTTCAGTCTAAACCGTAGCAACTAAGTCTACTAATAGTACCAGCTAACACTACTAACTATAATGAATTGGCAACCATACGCGAACTAAACTTAATTAGTCCAAGTGCACCACACCTTGAACTCACACTTGCGTAAGTAGGTTAGTATGAATAACCGCGCTTACATGTCCGCATATCTCATTGTAAATCTATCTAATAATTTATTCTTTTAGTTGATTTTACAAAGAGAAATTGTACTATTAAAATAAACGTAGTCCTGTAGGGACAATCAATACTTTATTTCACAACCTACATATAGCAATATGTCCGAGAAAGCTAAACTAATATGTGCCTGTATCTCGCTCTGAAAGTAATTCATTGAAAACTTTGCAACATGACCTGTAAGGTCGCGGTCCGTCAGGTGTAATCACTTGGCCACTTATTTCAGGTAATGGAAAATATTCCTTGTGTGCAAATCAATTAAACCCAGTTAGAGCGAAAAAGGTGCCAATGATGTAAAAAACTTATCTTGTAAGAACTGAAAACAAAATCTAAGAAATATTTACTACATGAACGTATTTCAAAGGAGGTGTCTTTGCTTGGCTTCTGTAAACCTACTGCCTACTGAAAATTGTGTAATTGCCTTTTTTCTCTACCTCTTTAATAATAAACTCTACCACAGTAACAAGATAATTTAGTACAACGGCAACACCATTACAGACTTACGAAAACATGAGATATGTGCATGAGAAGTTAATACATTGTCAGAACAACAGAAGAACTTCACACAATTTTCATCTGTAAATTTAAGTATGATAAGAAGTATATTAGCTTGGGACAACCAACCACAATGCAATACGTGACACAATCGCAATTTGTCGTCACCGCACTACCACAAGGCCATAGGATTCAAATCGCTTCATAAATCGTACTATTCGTCTCCCGCGGTCGTGATTGGCAAGGGTCACCGACCTCACTACCTATACAAAATGGCTAAATAGTAAATACAAATCACGATTTCTGAAAATGAATTTTATTGTCAATAGCTGAGGTTTCGTTTCTGAACTAACAATATAATCTACTTTTTTTACCAATAAATTTTACTGGTGTACTGTGTAATTGACAACGTGATACGAATTGAAGGACGACCTTCATTTAGGCTTTAACTATGACGAATCCGTCTGTGACTAAAGCATTTGAGTGGCTTGGAGTAAGTCATAACTAAATGGGGATTTACAACCATTTAAAATGAATATGTATGAGGAAAGGTGTCATTTCATAGTTAAGTTATAAATATTACTTTAAATAAAATTTTAATGGCTATTTGATTCATTTCAGTTTTTACTATTTTCGAAGAAAACCTATCTCTAGTTAAAACTGGAAATATATTATTGAATAAAAAAACCGACTTCAAAAACTAAAAAGTATAAAATAACTTAATTTGTATGTGCTACCTATTCATAGGTTTGAAGTCAGTGCCAAGCCAATGGAATAGTAGGTACCGCACTCGTTATATTTCGAGACGAACGTCACCGACGCTTCGATAGTTTTGTTCAACGCGAATAGCAGCTATCCCGCTCAAGGTCACGCGCGGCGAGTGCGCTACCTACTATTACATTTTGGCTTGTCACCGACTTCAAACCTATGAATAGGTAGCACATACAAATTAAGTTATTTTATACTTTTTAAAGTCGGTTTTTTAAACGAAGTTTTTTTTTATTTTTCGCTTTTTAGTCTTTCTCAAGTCTCTCATCATCATTTCATTTAAAATTTAATGATGTCTACAGAATATGAAGACACGCAGACAATTGCTCGTAACTTCATTGCAGGCGCTCACGTAAATTTGAGGGTTTCTTTCGATTTCCTTAGGATCCCATCATCAGATCCTGATATGGTGGCCATGGGACCACATGGAAAAGAATTTTCATAATCGGTCCACAATTGACGGAGTAATCGATGTACATACATAAAAAAAAAAGTAAAAAAAAAAAAACGATGAAATTGTGAACCTCCTCCTTTTGGAAGTCGGTTAAAAACGATAATTAATCAGTCACGAATGAATTATTGCAACATTTCCTATATCAAAAAGAGCGAATATCAAAATCTTATAAATATCTGCAGTGGAAAATTATAACAAATCAATGTTTTCTTTATCAGAACCAGAACTTGGTCTAGTGGCATGTAATACCCAGTATAACAATAATTTAATTCTGAAATGTCATATAACTTATAATCTACCCTTTACGACACAACCAGTTACCATAAAGCAAAGAAAATAGGTCAAATCAACAATAATCAAATCGTAATGAAAAACGCGGTCTAAACACGCGAGTTACCTCCATTCGTGATTTTCAACAATAATATTAATGGCGTCTCCTCGCTAAACTATTGATTATTATAAAAATGTTCAGTAGATTAAATATGAAGTCTATTCATTCATTGGGTTGATGCAATGCAGCTGTCCCAACAAAAGTGATATACATACGTATAAATATAATATATAGATATACTTTTATAGTAATGTGCATATAGAATGCTACTGTACGTCTTTATGTTATTCGTGGCAATCGCTGGACTGATTTCGATGATTTTTTTTTTGCAGTTTAAAAAGAGGAAATTCTAGATTTATATTTTGATCCCATTGAGAGTTTATTCCTATAACAGGAGTAGTCTCGTTAAAAAAGAAAAAAAAGTATCTAAATCATCATCTGGGTTCTGGAACACGATTAAACACAGTGCAATACATTGTTTGTATATAAATATTACATTATATACAAAACAATCTAAGTCAATTCACATTGACAATAATACCTGCGTCCGACAACGAAGCGACGTTACCCTATCGACTGATCTTATGCCACTAAAGTGGTAAAGCCACTTATATTATACCACTATCCCCCACACCACTATCTCTATATAAGTGATTGTAAATATATATGTTGCAAAATATTTCTCATTCTGTGTTACCACTTAAGAACACCTATAAAAATGCATTATTTCTAATACGTCTTATCAACGAATGGGTCTTATTATCAGTTTGTTAGTCACGGTTTACAAACACTGAATATTTTATTTCATTCTATAATTTTGTTAAATACATACTATATTATAAATTCGAAAGTAACTATCTGTGTGTTACGTTCTCACGGCTAAACTGCTACACCGATTTCAATGAAATTTGGAATTGAGATACTTTGATTCTTGAAAAAGGACATACTCTTTATCATGAGAGCACAAAGCTAGTTACTAATAAAAAGTAACATGGCATTCGTATCATATATCTATATATATAAAAGAATAAATTGACTGACTGACATACCCAGAGATCAACGCACAGCCCAAACCGCTGAAGCTAGAATCCTGAAATTTTGCATGTAGGTTCTTTATATAACGTAAGTGAGCACTAAGAAAGGAATTTTGGAAATTACCCCTAACGGGGTAAATCAGGGGATGAAAGTCTGCGTGAGTGAAGCCGCGTGCAAAAGCTAGTAATATATATAACTCCAAGTATACAACTGTATGACAGATAGACAATTCGTTTTACCGGATATCATACCCTACAAAATAAGTCTTATTTAATGTATGAAATTAAAATAATATATTTCAATCGTCCATGTAATAACTAAACAACAGTTTTACACAACAGAGTTATTAACGGATTGAAATTACACCTGAAATTTTGACTTTGCATTTTCATTTAATCTTAACAAAATAATACCTTGATAAAGGATTCTGAAAATCGATATTCAGATTGGCATAGGGTTAGTTTGTCTAGGGTTTTTTTATATTAATCTATATGTATAAAAATGAATCGCCGAAATGTAAGTATAACTTCTGATCGGCTGCACCAAATTAAATAATTCTTTTTTTTTATGTGTTCGTTATTGTTAGGAGAAGGTTTTTAAACAAGATAAATTAGAAGGTAACGGGAAAAGTCATTATTTTTCCACGACTGTAAGTACACTGCCTGTGGGAAGCTGTGACAGATTTGTAAATATGGCGGTATGAAGTTCCTGGGTCAGCTAGTTAATATTATATATATGACCCCAAGCATACAAAGGCAGAAAATTTACATAAGAGTTTTCATACAAATAATCGTTTTTTCATCTTTATTATTTACCAAGATTAAGCAAGTCGTACTTAGTAGATGATAGATTTTGAATTTAGAAAAAAAAAATGTATTATGTATGTATTAATATTATTACTATGTGTTTAAACTATATTTATACTAATTAAGTACAAAGTTTAGATAGTTATATAATTACAGTTGAATATCATATTACGTACATTACATTTTAAATGTTTGTTAATTTAATAGAGGAAATTGTCTATTAAGTATATCCGTATTTAATCTTGTCCTATGAGAAATAACATATATTCGGTTGCCAAACTGCGTTTGACCTGCATGTTAATCAATATTGAAAATAATTTAATAGCCGTTCAAATTATTACATTTAACACTTACATTTAAAAAGTCAACTTTCTTTAATTCTGCGGTGATATAATGTGGTAAATACAGCGAGACGAGACGACAGGCAGTTTTGTAATTTATAATCCAGATGTTATGGAGTTCGTTCCCACATCTCGAGAAGGTACCGAAGTGATTGAACTTATAACATTTTAAATGAAATATTATGTACTGACCAAAGTTTTAGTATTTTAGTTTTCTTTATATTAAGATGCCACAATGCGATTTCATTGTGGCATCTTAATATTTTAATCATATTGGGTTAGTTCTTTCTTATATACATTTCTAAACATACTTTTTTTGAAATTTTATGGTTTTATCAAGTGCTTGGTGCTTAAGGATAAATACCGACGAATAGATTATATTTCCGCTTAAGAATAGTGAAGTAAAATTAAGGTATAATATTAAGAATAATTATTCATTGGGCACATATAATAAACTACAAGAATCTTAAAGCATGATGCTATGTCCCAGCCAACTACCTTATTTAGCCGTTCAATCAATAGCTGGGCCTCTTTACTAAACAGCGTCGTTTAACTACCCGTGTTACAAATGGAGGGACTAGGAAAGATTACGTTAGGTTTTTTTTGTTTTAAAAGTAAAAAAAACCTAACCAGATAATAAATTAATATTTGAAAAAGTATATCAAGACTTCAAAGCAGTCTCAAAAGAGTACTCAAAGGCATTGAAAACTGAAACTTAAGCAATTATATGACGACTTACAGCGAATTAATTTCTTCGTACGGGTAATTAAACATACGAAAATATAATTAAATCATAACGTTATGATATAATTAAGAAGTATATGCTCTTGTTTGTGGAATATTTTATAACAGTTATGTAACTGTTTTCTACATATTGACGATTTATAGACCCATCTTGAATTTCAGATTTTGTTACAAAGAATCTCGGTAAATAGTAATAATGACTCATTTATTATTTCTCATCACAAATGACATGAATTTGTGAGAGACTGGTTAGTAGTAGACTGTGTTTGTCGTAATAATACCTATTCCCAGATCTCTCCTATCTCGGGCGCAGAGATGCACACCTTGTGGTTTTAGTTGGTACACTTCCGAAACATTACTGCTCCGCAAACCCCGTGGAGTGACGGCCCGAGGGGGTTTCCACACTTAAAAAAAGGTATAGGCACAGTTTACCTCCTCCAGGGGATTTTTTATGGTATAGGGGGCAAACGAGCAAACGAATCGCCTGATGGTAAGCGATTACCGCCGCCCGCTCACAAGTGCGTTGCCGGCCTTTATGGGTAAGATGTGGTTACAAGTCACCGGTTCAAAAATAAATCTCGCAACACTAACTTCAGTATATACCGACTCACAAACACACTCTATAAAACAACAAAACTGAGACGGAAAACAACCCAAGCATTGCTTAAACTATCGAAGCATAAACATGCGACGGAAGTGTCGGAACACGTGTTCTATTCCGACTCAACCCCCTTCCTTTGCTCCTCATTAACGAACATCAAATAAATACGGAATGTATTTACATCAATACAGTGTCCTATATAGAGAACACACTCATACATAAACTATAAAACAATGGGACATACGACACGCTGACATAGAAAATAAACAACAAATAGACAATTGTTTTAAACCTGTTTTAAGAATATGTTACGGTTGATTTATTTATTTGAAGATAACTTTACATAGACAAATACATATTACATAGATAGACGATCTGTATTGAGAAGGAAATAAGATAGAAAGAAATGTGACTGTAATATTTCATTTGTTAAAGTAATATATATATAAATTAATCGCCGATATGTATGTACGCGCATAACTTCCGATCAGCTGCACCAAATTAAATAATTCTTTTTTTATGTGTTCGTTATTGTTAGGACGAGCTTTGTGTACAAGAAAAATTAAAAGGTAACGGGAAGAGTCATTTTTTTTGTCCGCGACGTAAAGCTGAAACAGATATGTAAATATGGCGGTACGAAGTTCGCCGGGTCAGTTTATAAAAATTTAAGAACTCTACAGTACAGTTGTCAATTCTTACAGAATCTCGAAGGTGCGTCAGCTTTGCATTCTGTCATGACAGTTGTATTGTACTACACGAAAAGTTGGGTCAAATAAAAGGAGAAAAAATCACAAGCCTAAAAAATACAAAGGACATTGATATTTCACATAGTTGGTCTTAAGAAACCCTTGAAAACAACATTGAAACTACTTGACTAAGTAAGATTAGTCGCAAATGTCGCAATACTTTATTTTACTCTTTCAGCAATTTTCTCCACAGATGTTAACCATCTTAATTGACTAACGATTCAATTTAACTTGAAACGTGACCAATAATTGTTTACAATAAAAATAAAAAAAATTCTTAACGTCTTTGTATCGACACTTGAACTCAGTACAAATACTTTAATACGACTTTTTAATTACATGACAAGGCGTTCTATCGACAAACAATCGTCAGGAGATCTCGTTTCATGAGCATCTGGTTCCCACGCCTCGTGGGATCGGCGGGGTATGTATAGGGCTACCCTACATAACCTAAAATATAGACTAACAATACAGACGCTTTTAAGCAGGGCCGTCTTAACCTAAGCGGGGGCCCCTGGGCACATAAGAATTAGAGGCCCTTTTGGAAAGTAAATAAAGTGTGTTATGCTAACATTTTTCTACTATGAACATTTATTATGAGTAATCGTGTATGCTGTTAGTTTTTTGGTTACAATTACCTTAATGGTTTGTGTAAGCAAAACCTTCTATTTATTATCACGTGTTCGGATTCGACGAATTTGAGAATTAAGCCTTTTGACGTGTAAAAGAGACTTTATTAGAAACGCTCTTAAAACCACAGTACAACTTTGAATAATAGTCCTTAATGACCGCCTAGGTCGCTCTGTTAATCACTTATATCACTCAGATATTTGTCGCACTGTAGCTCAAAGTAAACTGCCTTTTTATACTAGATGCCGCTATTACTAGATTATTTGGGAAAGTTCAAAAGCCTCTCGAAACGCCCGGTTCCGAAAAAGTGCTGTCGAATATAAACCAGCCAACCGCGCGACAATCAGTCTATATTTCCTTAAGTTTTATTATTCTGTGCCTCAAGAATTCGACTAGAACTTTCTCGGCTAACATTGCTGCTATATTTAGCCACTTGTATATTCAGCCAGGTGGTGTCTATGCACTACTTTGAACTCGATTGTCGCTGAATCCTGTGGGTCATGTCGTTAATCCTGTTAACTTTATACGGAACCTCCCACTTGGTCTATAGTTTTGGGGCTTTTCTATGCATACGCGTCGAGTTATTCAGCCAAACCAGTGCACCTTTATCAAAATCGTTTGAGCGCCAGCCGTATCGAGTTTTCTCGTTCCCGCTCGCGATGTCAACTGAAATTAGTTTCCAGTCCATTATAAAGTTGCTGGTATCTTGGTTTCGCATGTGTGGGCCTTTTTACAACAGTATACAAGTAGTACATTTACGGCACCACTACGACACAAACCCTGTACATCTTGCCGACATTTCTTGACACTAGAATGGCCTCCTGAAGCTCATCGTGAACTTCACGGAGAACTTCCGGAACCGTAGATGCTTACCATGTAAGTTTATTTAGGTCTACGTCATCCCCCTGTGCTAACTTCATTGTTTCATCTTTACAGGGTCCCAAAAGTACAGTCAACTCGGAGTACATTTTCTCATCGGAACATATTCTTTGGATTGACTCATGAAGTCACCTTTTATATGTTGTTTATCAGGTTTTCCTAGATCGGTGCCTTGGAACGTGCATCTTAGATCAACAAACTTTTTTCTCATCGTTTCCTCAACAGCTCCTCCAGCCAGTCCCATATTTTTTTTCAACCTGGACACCACACCATGATCCTAGAACCCTTTTTAAAAGAATACTTGATCTCTTTTATTTCCTCTGAGACTTCGCTTGTGGGTCGGCCGGATATCCTGTCGAACCACTTGGACCTCCAGGGCGTGTGCCAGTGCTTCACTTATTGAAGCGTTGTGGCCACCACCGCAGGCTGCAGTTCTTACTTCCCAGTACTTGATGCTGTTAATGGAAATCTGCATGTTGTTTGCTTTTTAACCGACTTCCAAAAGGAAGAGGTTCTCAATTTCATCGTTTTTTTTATGTATGTACATTGATGACTCCGTCAATTGTGGACCGATTTTGAAAATCATTTTTGTATTCGAAAGGGTATGCTTCCCATGTGGTCCCATGGCCACCATATCAGGATCTGATAATGGGATCCCAAGGAAATCGAAGGAAACCCTCAAATTTACGTGAGCGCCTGCTATGAAGTTAAGAGCAATTGTCTGCATGCCTTCATATTCTGTAGACATCATTTAATTTCATCATATATAGTCCATTTGAGATTTTATTACAAAAAATTACCTGAAGTCCTTTCGATTCTATATAGTATGTATGTTACCTTTAGTCGTATTCTTTCAAGTTATTTAGGTGAAATGATGATGAGAGACTTGAGAAAGACTAAAAAGCGAAAAAAAAACTTCGTTTAAAAAACCGATTCCTAAAACTAAAAAGTATAAAATAACTTAATTTGTAAATGTAATATATATGTATATTTAAATGTAATAGTAGATACCGCACTCGCCGCGTGTGACCTTGAGCGGGATAGCTGCTCTTCGCATAGAACAAAACAACCGAAGCGTCGGTGACGTCGTTGACGTTCGTCTCGAAATATAGCGAGTGTGGTACTTACTATTACATTTGACTTGGCACCGAATTCAAACCTATGAAAAGGTAGCACATACAAATTAAGTTATTTTATACTTTTTAGTTTTTGAAGTCGGTTTTTTTTATCATCTACGCTTTCCGTACGAGGTTCTCAATTTCCAACGTACATTGCTGCAGGCCTTCTCTTGGGCACTGGGCTGTATCGCATATCTGGGAGCGGAAAACGTGTTTCAGATGGCGTTCTCGACTCGAGCGCTTCTAACAACTTTTTATATCCGCTACTGAACCAGGTAGTGCTTCTAAGAGTGACAACGCTTACCCCCTAAGGGAAACAGTTACGACAGTCAGGCACTGTTCCTTACTCCACCCGCATTTTTCAATGTGGCCGACATCTCACGACGTCCCGTGATCTTCACCAGGTCTTCGAACTACCCTATACCTACTAACGCTGCAATAACATGTTTACAGTCATCTCTTAAGATGTGGCCCCATCGGCCTTCGAAAATTTGTATGAAAATCCTTGTTAATGGGCTCTTGAATAAACATCACTACATAGTATAGAACAAAGTCGCTTCCCCGTCTGTCTGTCTCTATAAATGCTTAGATCTTTAAAACTACTCAACGGATTTTGAAGCGGTTTTCTGTAATAGATAGAGTAATTCAAGAGGAAGGTTTACATGTATAATATACGAGTAGTAGAGAAACACTGGTAATTTTAAAGATTTCCAATGTGATGTCGTAAATAAGCACATTTTTTGCGCTTATATTGCAAACACTGGCTGAAACATGCGAGTTAGATGAAAATAATGTACTACAGTATTGGACAACATATAGAGGGCTAAAATAAAGTCCGCGATGGTATATGTCTATCTCTCAGGGATAACCCACAATAATCATTTTTATTATTTTCTTTAACAAGAAAAAATGGCTTAGTTACGAAGCGATTTTAAGCAATGCAGCATTTATCCTTAAAATCAAAATCAAAATCATTTATTCATCTAAGACACCAAGTGACACTTATGAACGTCAAATTGAAGCTATAGTTAAAAATCATAGATCGACACAAACAGAGGCCACAGCATGTGCTGTATTGTCGAGGTAAGTTAGGCGAAAACACCAAAATCTACTGCCTGCCTGTGTCGATCCATAACTTCCAGTTTCCAAAATGCATAGAGCTCATGAGAAGAATACTGGCAAAGAAACTCATGGCTATTCTTTTTCAAAATCTGATTTTCAGGTACAATAGTGTTAGTATTACATGTAAGGTAAACAGTATGCAAGCTGTTGCCACCTGAAATTCCTTTTATTAAAAAGCTCCAAAATCTAACGCGCAAACAAAAAAAAACACTCAGTGATAACGTTGAAGGTTTGAGTCTATTAAACATAGAACAAAATAGAAACAAGGTGCACATCCACTTACAATCAGTTGCAAAATCTACTGTTGAAAATAATTCGTGACTGGATTAAGAGGCTAGGGTTGCAGTTGAACGAACCAGAATAATAGTATTGTCTAAAGAATCGCTGACTAGGCCGACCAGTCACCCCAAGCAGCACCCGTTCACGAGTATGACGCATGGACCAGCCATCATCTCCTTCGCCATATCAGAGGGAAGGAAACGACCCGCCCCACGACGACACCGCAAGCAATGACATTTTAGTGAGCATGACAAACCATAGTCTAGATACTGATAAAAATCACTACTAATTAAATTACCATGATAATCGCCACGCATTACTTTCAACTAACAATGGTTTGTTAATATTTAGCTTTATTAGAAGACAAAGAAGTTTGTGTGTATCTATTTAAATTCTAATGACACCTTAAGCCCATGACTGTTTGTCGTTTAGATAATCGTTGATCGTATAGTAGGCTTTCCTAATAATGTGATTTTTTACAGTTAGCTTGAATTTATTTACAGGAAGGTCGATTACATGTATAGGAATTTTATTATAAAAACGTACACCAAGACCTTCGAACGAGTTGTGTACCTTATGTAATCGATGATAGGTACCAATGAGTTTAGATTTGTTTCTAGTATTAATATTGTGTACATCACTGTTTTTCTTATAGTCATTAATGTTGTGTCTAACAAACATAATATTAGCAAATATATACTGTGATGCAACAGTTAAAATACCTATATCTTTAAACAACTCTCGAAGAGAGACTCTAGCACCTAAATTGTACATTGAGCGGATGGCTCGTTTTTGTAGAATAAAAATCGTTTCAATATCAGCCGCCTTGCCCCAAAGTAGTATACCATACGACATGACGCTATGAAAGTAGCTAAAATAAACTAACCTAGCTGTGTCCGTATCAGTGAGCTGACGTACCTTCCACACTGCATAAGCTGCCGAACTAAGTCTACCCGCAAGGCTATCTATCTGGGCTCCCCATTGAAGTTTACTATCTAATGTAATTCCTAAGAATACTGTTGAGTCTACAATACTTATGATTTCATTATTTATAGTTAGATTAGTGCCTAGTTGTTTTACATTTGGCATAGTAAATCTCACACACTTTGTTTTATTTGAATTCAGTAGGAGATTATTCGTTGTAAACCAATTCAATACATCATTTAGTGCCCTATTCACATCGTCAAAAACTGTTTTCTTACGATCGACTTTAAAAATAAGTGACGTATCATCAGCAAATAGAACTATATCACAGAGATCTTTTATACAATATGGTAAGTCATTTATATATATGAGAAAAAGTAATGGACCCAGTATAGAGCCCTGCGGAACGCCCATAGTAACAGGTAATCCAGATGACCTCGCACCATTGAGTTATTCAATTAAGTACCTTAAATATATTGTGCATTTAATATAGACCAATGTGACCCTTTACAGTATGTAATTTAAATGAATATATTTGAAGATATTACAGATTTTAACTGCACGAATTGTGTCATCAGTTGGTGCATCTAAAATCCACACGTGCGAAGCTGGGGCAGGTCGCTAGTTAATAAATAAAACGTTTAAAAACATGAATAAATTTTTCATACGTACTTACAATTTTTAATTAAATACATACCGCGGGCAACACTTAGTGTACCATTTTTTTTTTGTGAAAAAAGTGTAATGTGTACGCAAATTATAACGAGAACATATGTCTGACACAAAATTGTTGGTTCCTCGGGGCCCCCCTGATGATGGGGGCCCTGGGCACTGGCCCCGTGTGCCCTTATGGTAAAGACGGCACTGCTTTTAAGAACTAGTGACTTTTAAAATTAAGTTACTAAAAACGATAGACAGGAACTTTTGCTTAATGGCAAATAGAGGAAGTAGGGTTGTCATATTTTGATAAACACTAGCACAGAAATTTCCTAACCTCTTTATCCTAACTTGTGTTTGCAGACTTGACGCCCTATTTCTCGGAATCCAGTGTTCCATCTTCAATCCATTATTTTCAGACAAGACTCTTTCGTTCCGTTATAAATAACTAGTTGTTGCCCGCGGCTCCGCCCGCGTGTATGTCGGTTATCGCGGCAAAAAGTAGCCTGTGTTATTCTGATGTATAAGCTATATTACTGTACAGTTTCATCCGAATCCGTTCAGTAGTTTTTGCGTGAAAGAGTAACAAACATCTATCCATCCATCCATACTTACAAACTTTCGCTTTTATAATATTAGTAGGATATCTCGGTCTCATTATTAAAAATACCGGATAATAGTTGAAAGTTGGCTGTATTTTTTCGACTTCAGTATCTTTTTTTGGCGGTAATCAAACTTTGCTATTTGCTAACCCTATTTCTTCTTAATACAGCTGAGGTGATTGTACGCATCAAGAAAACTCAACACTCTAAAAAAAATATGTTTTGTCGCAGTTCTCTAAATTACAAACGTGATAACCCTATTACTGGTAAATAACTGTTACAAATATTGATAGAAGTCGTGCTTCTTTAGGACGAGTGTGTTTATGTTGTCTTTAAATGGATCGTCCATAACCAGCTCTGTAAATAGAGAAGGAACCTTTCCTTTTATTTATTGATTATCGTAAACATTTGAAACTGTTGCCTGCGTTGATTTGAGCCTAAGAAGAATATGACAACTAAGTAGATCTAAAGGCTAGAAAACAGAAACAACTTGTTTTTTGATGAAAAATACCCATCTCCTTTTAATCTCCGGCAACTTCTTTGCCAAATATCATGATAATAATGGAACAAATGCACGTGGGCTAACAAAGGCTCAATACTATCATAGCGGTGTCACTTCGGCGTTGCAAACCAATTCTAACTAATCATGGACATTCAGCAACCCTATTAAAGTAGTTAGTAGTAGTAGGAGTTAGTAAACGCTAGCAGGTTAATGCATTCGATATTTTCAAAATTCGAACCAAAATAACATCTATTTTTAAAAGATATTGTCAACGTCAAAGTATTTGTTACAGTTGACAACACACGTAAATTGTCCCATTGTGGAAAACTTCACACCTGCCAATTACATTAAATGGAACATGTTCCAAAGTTTACAAGCTATTGCGTTTTATTCCCAATAGCATAATGTACTTATACAAAGGGAGCGGTGATCGCGGCCACCGATTATGACTAATGTGGAAACGCATTTTGTAGACCGTAAACATTTCTTTTTGTTTATGACAAATGGTTAGAACTGAAAGGGATTTTAGGGCATATTAGGTGTGTTAAAACTATTTAGTAAGCACTTTAATGCATTATGGTTCAGTAATCATCACTGAATTATCTCGTGACATTAATTGTGATACCTATTATTAGTACTTGTGATTTCGTATCGTGTACCTTTGAAATCGAGTGTAAAGTCTATGAGTAGGTACTGATAAAATATGCTGTACTTAAGATGATTAATGTTGGATTTAATTTATAGGGTAACCACACATGGTTATACTCGTATATAATAGAATCTGTATATTCTACATAATACGGTTTACATTTCATAAAAACCCGTAACTACGGGTGTATATAAATTTTATGACTTTGAAGCATTCTCAATGACACAGTTCATATATTTTTATTTTATTGTTTATATATATTAGTTTTTATTTTATTGATACGGATACAACGAATGTAGCTAAGAAGTAAGGTAAACCCAGTAAATAGCATTGTTCCCGAAAAAAGGCTTATTAAGCACAATACAAATATTGTTTTCACAAATCTCGCTTATTATCTACATGAGATCACCAACAACCTACCGTACCAGTTATTATGTATTTATGTCTCGAATACTTACTAAACCCCGTATAAATCTGTCGACTGATCTTACCTGAAATGAAATAAACAAACAATTTAGACACAATTATTCAACACATCACAAAAGATATTCACACCTCACTATAATGACCAGACAGATGATCATCAATAACCTTTATCTACAGCCTACACCCATGCTATAAATCCTCTATAAAAGTTTCTGAAACAGCAAGCTTATCGGCAACATTAAAACAGCCTGTGTCATAGTAACCATATTATCATCCAAATGAGTGTTATAAAGTCGTACTCATAATGCAACTCCTTTTTCAAAAAAAGAACATTGTCAGGCACGCGTTTTTCACTACCACAGCGCCGTATTTAAAAAAAGAACTATTATTCGAATTCACGTCATATCCCGCCATTTTTGTTTGCCATTTATCTAGCTGTTTCAGAACTTTTTATAGAGGACTAGATGTTGCCCGCGGCTCCGCCCGCACGTATGTCGGTTATCGCTGCAAATAGCCAATGTGTTATTCTGATGTATAAACTTTATTACTGTAAAGTTTCATCCAAATCCGTTCAGTAGTTTTTGCGTGAAAGAGTAATAAACATCCATCCATCCATACTTACAAACTTTCGCGTTTATAATATTAGTAGGATAGTAGGATTCATATCATGGGTGCAGATAAAGTCTTGTATGCAACTGTACGTAATTAGGTATTAAAACACTCATGTGATACTATTAACACACGGCTTCTCCTCGTGTGATAAACCCACATTCGTGTTTTAAAACCCCTTATTATATAACAGTTGCATAAATAAATAATAATAATAAATAAATAAATATTTTCGGACATCTAACACACAACGCCATCTAGTCCCAAGCTAAGCAGAGCTTGTGTTATGGGTACTAGACAACTGATACAAATACATATATACTTTTTTTTGTAAATACATACTTATTATACATAGAAAACACCCAAACTCCGAAACAAATATTTGTAGATCATACAAACATTTGGTCCGACCCGGGAATCGAACCCGAGACCTCATGATCACCAGTCGCACACGCCAACCGCGAGACCAACGAGGCAGTCTAATAACTATTAACAGTCTACTGCTGGACATGCCTCTCCTTAGAAGGAAGGCTTTGGCCTACTGTACAATGCTGACCAGACGGGCTGGTATAGGGTTTGTTGCAAGTTTCCCTTCTCATTGCGTTGACTTTTTTCTGTGTATTTTTGTCCCTTAGTCGCTTCTTACGGCACCCAATAAATAGAGATGGTAACAATCTGTATTTTTAATCCGTCAATACAAGAACAGACTGCTAATAAACAGACATATATCTATACTTAATATTATAAAGCTGAAGAGTATGTTTGTTTGAACGCGCTAATCTTAGGAAACGCTGGTCCGATTTGAAAAATTCTTTCAGTGTTGGATATTACATTTATCGAGGAAGGCTATAGGCATAGGCTATATATCATCACGCTAAGAACAACAGGAGCGGAGCACCAATGAAAAATGTTACAAAAACGGGGGAAAGTTATTACGCTACGGGTAATAGAAGACGTAAACGAGGTTGCGTGGGTCAGGTAGTTCTATAATATAGTCTATTCGCTTAGATACGGTCACCTTGATCGCGCCGCCGTCGCACGTGCGGCAAGCTGCCACAAAATCAAAGGGACTGCCTATAGCGTAAACCCACAAGCAATTATAATTTGTCAGTTTACGCCGTTGTATGAATTAATGTATTCGTATTTCACAACAATAATCACAATTGCGTGCGGGTGCACCGACATTATCTAAACGAATGAACTATACACACACTTTATATTAATAAATATTCCCAGCTGAGTATGATGAGATCGTTGTCATTACACAATAATTTTTCCTGTCCTGTTTGAATCACTTACCACTACACAAGCCAACAGTCACAATAAATACGGTTATATAAAAAAGTTTTTTTTTTTTCATGAAAATTAAAAGTTAAAACCATTTCGAAAAAATAAACAATCAAAGTTATCCAGATTAGAAGTCATTGAAGTCGATACGTAGCAGACGTTTACATATTAGTTATTTATTTATAGTTTCACGTATTTTCCGCCCATTATGAATATCATCAACACTGTCTGTCGTGTTGATGTTTTCCTCATATCGCTGTACAATGTTATTAAATATAACATAACCATACTCGAAGTTCGAGGTAAACACATGTAATTGCAGATCCCATTGTTATTAATACTAGACTGCAACATTTAAAAACTTTTAACTTCGTTTCACCAAAACGCCACGGTCCATTTTTATAAAACTTTACACACCTATATAGCCCTTACAGTATGTTGTAAAAGAGACATATCCAAATTTTGTAAATTGGTAGCTTTAGAGTGGTTCCGTATTTATTTTAATAGCTTCCTTACAAAAACTGAATGAGCAAAACAAACAAAGCTATTCTTAGTGGTAACCTTTGGTCTGTTAATTATCACAACGTCTTAAGGTCGAATTACAAAAGAACTATTTGACTGACGTTTAAATTAGAGAATAAAAGAATTGTGTTACATTTAGCTTTGAGCTGTAAATCTTAAGCGCAAGCGGTTTTTCAATTCAATGGTATATTTTAGAGCAAAGAACTATTAGAGGTAGGTAACAAAGTAAGTGTTAAATTAGCAACGCTTCGGTATTTTTAAACCAATGTTATATTGATGATCATCATCAAAATTACTAAATGTACTTAACTACACACACCTATTATAGGCGATAACTAAGGCATCTTTTTAGATTTGTCTCAGGCATTCCGAAGGATAAAAAACAAGAATTATTTTATATATAAATAAATCACCTAACACTACATCCAATTTTCAGTAACATAACGCGCACTGTAATCGTGTTATCGAGATAGATTATATGGATACTAAGTTAATTTAGTACAACATCGAAATTTATAGAAATTATATCTTGAACATAACATATTACTCAGTGAAATTCTAAATCGAAATTAACAGCTCCCCTCTTTTAACGTGTACTACTCCACTTTTGACAAAATGACACTGGCCATCTTCGCTGAAGCATAGCAAATGTGTTCCAACCATAGCAAAGTACACATCTTGAGAAACAGGTCATTGACCTGTCATATCGGTTGCATCATTGACACTTCGCCAGCCGGTATTGGGGCCTTGGGACCTATTGTTTCATTTACATTAAGTGAAGTTGAGAACCCTTTGTGGGTAACTGTCACACTTGAAATTTAACATTCAAGTATTTTAACCCCTGAATGCTGAAGACATCTTTTATTTTCAGCTTCTCGGTATAAGTGTTTACTTACACACATTTTAACACTACATACATCGTTAAACTGGAAACGGAATAGGCTAACCTTTACTGCATAAAAATCTGTGTATTTTTCTGATATACAGGTAAATGAGTAGATGCGTTCCGTAATGGACACCTGAAGCTCAGGAGTCTCATTTGTTTTCCTAATCTGTGAAATGAGAGTACGATCATTTCTCGAAAAGAAAATTTTGAGGTAGAGGTACAATCGGAAACACAGCAGTCGAACTTGGTACATATATAGAATGTTCAAAGCTAATATACCAGTAGCCAGTAACTTAACGAATAAACTGCAAATAATATGCCGTCTGCTTGTTTATGAAGAAATAAAATAACCACATGATTTGAATTTCGAAATACAAAATGGTGAAAAAAAATTGCCTTTTTTGGTAAGGCGCCATATTTAAATTTCGAACCGAGGTTAAATGTCATCAAGAATAATGAACAAGATACCATTATATGCCACAGATTAAACGTTTCTTTAATATGATAGTGAGCCATAGACAACGATGATGAATAATAACAAGAATTTAACAATTGCCTTCATAAGATGAAGTGTTTATTTTAGATTAACAATGATAAACACTGATTCATCTGTAGAAATGAATTGTTCTCATAAGCATTAGATTAAATAAGTTTAAAAAAAAATTCAGATATTTATAAAGTTTAATAAACACTTAAAGATCAAATACATCATAAACAATAGTTTTTGCTTTACTTCTTAGTTTCATATTTCCGTATTATAATTATACGGGTATGGATATACGTTTTCATTGTAGTATTTTGGAGACGACTGACTGCTTGAATGAAATGTCTTATATAATCACAACGAAACGCTTCACTCGTTAAAAAGTTATCCTAAACTCCCTAAGTAGTAGTAATACACTATAAACACTATTAAAGTTTCCATTTATAATATTATTCGATTTAGTAAAATACTAATAACTATATTATATATAATAATATATTAGAGGAAGGAATTCAAACAAAGCGAAAATAAATATAATCAGGGTCACAAAAGTCGTCGCTTGAAAGCCACCTTACTTCGCTTTCCAACGTTTCCGCGATTAATTACCCCTTCAGTCTTTGTGTACATATAAGTTATAGAAATTAGACCAACATTAAACATTAATGAATATAATAGGTAGTTAGGTAATTAAGTAACAGTGAAAGCACAGGAAACTACGTGATTTACAATAATACGAATACATCCTAAAGGTAATGAAGCAGTTCCTCAGTAAACATGTCCTTATGTCATGGCTATTTATCTCGTGGGGGTCGTAGGAGACGACTAAAGGAGCAAACTACAAACTACGCAAGACAACAGCTCTGCAAAAAAATTGGAAAATTAAAAGAAAAACCTATGACAACCTTAGAGTATACATAAGCTTGCTTATGTATACTCTAAGATGACAACCCTTTTGGCTAGCGTGATATAAAGGAAGTTTTGGCACTACTACAGTGCCAAAGTTCCTTTCTAAGGAAAGGCTTATTTCCAGCAGTGAACTGGTAAAGTCTGTTGATGTGATATCATGATAATTTGTTTATGAACAAAAAGTAGTGATACAAACATGAATGGAGACCTGTATTTCGGAAACTTTGTTCACTGATATATTATCGCACCTGAATTAAATGTGTATTGCATCTCTAGTTGCATCCGTCGGTATTTTAATTTTTAGATACCACTACATAACCATACAGTAAGTTTCTTCTAACATGTCTGGATATGTCTTCAAAATACACCAATCAAAATTATGAAACTAGGATAGTATAAGTAGTATAAGTATATAGTAGGATAAGATTGAAAAATAATTAGTGGTTTGTAGAATATGGATATAGAACGTTTTATTTAGGTTGAAAGCTTTCCTAGCATGAACCTGTCATGTTAGTAAGCCGTAATTTGTAATCAACAGAATGGATACACCGTATTAATCGCTGCTAAGTGCACCACTTATTACACTACTATCTTTTAGGAGGATGTATTATAATTGGAAAAGTTAATGACTAAACAACATAAAATGACTCTTAAAACCTTTGTTATTTTTGAAATTTTAGGTGGGTCATGATTCAAATTTGCCGATAGTACATAATTGCACTGTATGTATGGCCCTGCCAAAATGACTCTAGTCTGCCTAATGGAAAGCATAAGCAGAATCCAAGAGTGTATTGGTCACCATACTCATTGTGTCCACTTTCGTACAGACATTCAAATACAATGAGGTCGATATTCGCGTAAATATAAATTTCCATGGTAACGACCTAGTTATCTGTCATTTAATTACACAGAGAATGGATTCAAAATATAATTATTACGGTTTTATCTAATAAATTATTTACTGCAGTGATGATAAAGGTAGAAATCGCATAGATCTCCGACCAGTATTGACGTAGCTTGCTAAATATTTAGAACGTCCTAAGTGCAGCATACACTGTAAAGTAGGGATTTTTTTGTTGTTTTGACGATTTTAAATTATTTATCAGCAAAGTCGGTCATGATTCAAGTTTGTCGATAGTACTTAGATCGATATTTTGTTCTAGATTGTTAAAGGACTGCATTAATATTTTCAAGCATATTAAAAGTACATAAATAAACTTCTAATTGTTCTTTAACCTCACCCATCCTCACTGAAATCTTAGACCCGAAATCTCTCATGGAAATTATTTGCACAAAGCGAGTGCATCGAACCTCCCACGCTTAAATACATTATAACGATGCATTGAAGCCTTCTAATTAGATATTAGTCTTGAATAGCCGGTATGAGAGCCATTCAAACGTTATCCGATAACACTATAATGAGACTGGTATAGAAATCTCTGTGAAGTGAACATGTCAAGAGATTAATTAAAAGGAACAGCATCTATAGTTCATGTGAGCTCTAAAGGCTTACGACACTAGTTTCTCCAATATGCCTACATTTTTGGTTCCTTTTCGTGCTTCAAATTCTTCAATAAACCTACTTAAATGACTGCACGTTTGGCCTAGTGGTTTAACGGTCACCACGCCGTTTCCTACTTCGCCAAGTGTCGTGGGTTCAAATCCCACGTAGGAAAATACTTTGTGTGATGCACAAATTGTTGTTCTGAGTCTGGGTGTTATTTGTGTCCGTTTCATGTATTTAATTATTTATTTTTGAAGAAGTCTTACAGACTAATAAACACAATTATGGTTAATACAAAAATGTGATCAAGTTGCTAACAACAAGCCTCCATATATAGGTGAGAACTTATTACACTGGTCTAAGTGCCAGGTCATGGACTTACATATTACATGATATGTATTTAGGTACATATTTTACACATTATTTTATGAATACATTTATACATTATGAATACATTAATTTTTTTTAAGTATAAACAAACAAAACTTATCACATTTTATTTTAAATAACAGTTTGAGCACCGCATCCAACGCCTACATTAAAAAATTACCTCGATAAAAGCTGCCTCACTGTGCTAGGGTTAGTACAGAACAAGTCAAACCGCAAAGAGCCATGAAGTTCATTGAAGCTACGTTCACCTCGCAGGAGGAAGGAATTGCACCTGTAGTTAGTGGTCACAAAAGGCACATGTAGCAAAGGTCGTTGCCTTAGTCCGAGTTGGTTGGTACGCAAACCCAACTTAGACAAGAGCTCAGGGGAGTCGATCGTGCCATTTGCGATGCTGGTCAAATAGCAAATATCACTTATAAGGCGCCTATATTCCAGTCGAAGGAAATGGTATCGTCTGCAACGATGAGTGTAATCATGTGACCATTGCTGCGCTTTAACTCCAAATATCGCAAAAAAATCTTTTGGATCCCCTCATTACGAGACTTATAAACTTCGTATTGTGGGTTCCAGACTTGCGATGCATACTCTAGGAGGCTGCGCACAAATGAACAGTACAAAAACTTTATGGGTTTAATAGTACGGAAGCAGGTCGTGGTTCTCATAATGAAGCCCAAAGCTTTTGACGCCTTATTGACCATGCTATCAATGTGTTTGTCGTATATTAGCCTGCTGTCTTGCATAACTCCCGGATCTCGAACAGTATCAACTCTGTGGATCTGCTGCTGGTTCAATGTGTAGCCAGTAACAATTGTAGATGTTTTTCGGGAGAACGTTATTTGATAACACTTGGTAACATTAAGATGAAGTTTATTAGCCTCACAGTACATTTCAAATCTGTTAAGATCATCTTGAAAGTCTTGAGTGTCAGACAGTTTTTTCACTTTTTTGTGAATTTTCATGTCATCAGCATAAAGAAGGATGTAAGAGTGTTCGAAGCATCTCTTGATGTCAGCCACGAACAAAACGAACAACAAAGGTCCCAAAATCGATCCCTATGGAACCCCGGAAGGGATAGTTTGCCAGTCAGACGTGTAACCCCTAAGCACTACAGCCTGCGTTCGACTTTCTATATAAGAAGTAAACCATCTATATAAATCGTAAATAAATCGTATATTAGTAAAGTCCCCCGCAACACAGGATTTATTTCTAGCGCGGGAGTTTTCTTTAAAAAAAAATGTGTTGTGTGAAAATACACAGTGAAAATCGTTTTGCTTTATATCTCGATCAGTAAAAAAAAATAGACAACACAAGTTTCTTAAACTAATAAACTTATTTGCTTAGCTCTTAGTAAGATATAAACATGTGTGTGCTTTTTGCTTTGTATGTAGTGTCATTTAACATATAAAAGGACAAAGAATCGGCAAGAGTTTTTTCTTCTCTATCACGGGCTGCATCTAATTATAAATTATTATTTTTATTATTCACCGAACTCAATATTATCGCCTAACTCATAGAAGGTAATCGCCTAACTCATTGTGCAATTCCTACATCAACTAGCAACCTTTAAATTTAATTTCAATGCTTTATTACAAAACAATGTTACATAAATCAATATGACAGTTACATTACAAAACAAAATAAAACTTCATTTATTATTTGCTCAATAATGTTCAATCGATACGATACGGAAAAACATTATCAACGTAATCGAATCCCACATGAGCTGCTTTTAAAAGCATTAACCTACATAGATCAAACCGCACAATCAAATTGTGGTCAAATGCATTGTCATTTCCATCAAATAGAACGACTGCACGATTTTTTTTTACTGTCGAATACGAACTCACGAAAGATAATAAAATGAGGATTTCCAATTAGTACGCTTATTTATAAAAGACTAGCTGATTCGTGCAACTTTGACTGTGCCTCTCAAAAAGAATAAAATGTCCCCGTTTTTGTAAAAAAATATTGATGCATGGTGGGTAGCTTTCGTATAGTAGTAGTTGGCGGCATTTGATTTGAAATATTTTACTGATCTGTTTACGACAGGACAAAGCCTAACTCCGTTAATGCACATAACTTTCACAACTTTACAATCACAATTCATATTAAAACCTACACAAGTATTATTAAGTTTCAAAATATTAAAGTAATGATTAACAGACCGTATTAGGTGGAATAGTCTATAAATCAATAAATCCCGAAGATACCCATCAATGGAGACAATACTAGGCAGATAGATTACCTGAAGGTGATAATTATATTGGTGATGAAATATATTACAAATATCTAAGCATATAATGATGAAATGGTTTCCAAGTGTAGGCTTAAACTGCTGGTTGCAGATGCAGAACATGACCTTTCGAAAATATCAAGAGATAATTATTACATAATAGTTGACAGTATCACTACCATTATTGATTTTACAAATGCAACATTCAGCTTATTTCACGTTTTAACTACTCTTGTAATTATCGCGAAATGGGAGCCCGAGGAAAAAAATAATTGATTGATCAACTGCGTGAACAGAAGTTACTTATAAATATTTCTTAAATCCATATGCATCCACTTTCCGTAGTTATAAAGTTGAACAACATTATCGTTAGGACTGCCAAGATAAACAGAGATAAGATAGGAATAGATGAATAAGTGTCATAAATTTTTGGTATACTTATATACTCGTACGTACCTATAGGAAATAAACAACAACTGTTGTTGTACACAGAATAGAAAATATTAATTTTGGAGTTCCTTACTGTTCACCTCAGCCCCTAAATTTCATCGAGAAGTTCGAGAACGACACAAGAATCTCATGATATCAATTATCAACGTATGACAACTTACACACAAGCCGTCTCCCTGACTATATTTCGACGAAACACTTGCACACCTGCATATTTACTAACCATTTATAATTTATATGATAATAATTGAATTCCAATATTTTTAAAACAACAATTTGATGACATTATTATTACTGTGTCCTAGTGATATTGGCTGGCCAGTCGTTGTGTTTTCGTTCCAATTGTTTCAACAAAACGAATGAATAATTTGTATCTACTTAATATAGTTATATGCTGTTTATTTTTGTTTAGCAATTTTTTGTTGTTGTTATATTTTGTTTCTGATTACTTCACCTTTTTATGTTGTACCTACCTGTGTATTTATGTTTTGTAATATGAATAGTATAGGCATGCTTCGTCACAAGCTGACACTAAATGTAACTTAAAGACATTGTTTTCTCAAGTAAGTGAACTAAATTGTTCTTATGAGAATAAAGATTCTATAAACCTAATACTGATGAATAATAAATATGTGTAGTGATGAAGAATAATGAAAGCGCTACAGTGGTATACACCTTCATAATGACGATAAACGATCACAGGCAAGTAATTCTAAGACGCAAACATAAACAACAATAGACGTAGTCATAATCTAAACATTACTGACTAAAGTTCTGTACTCAGTCATACAGACATATCAGAAAATTAAATCGCAATTACTGTCAGATTCAGTGCATTGACTAAGAAAATACAAGTTATTGACCAGAGGGCTCATGTAAACGATGAAAATTGATAAGTGCAGTAAGTGCGTGCAACGTAACGATCTATCTACCGGCTCATAAATCTATAACTGGCAATTTCATCGGAAATTTCCAAGTGTTTTCACTGAAACCGCTAACAAAATAATGAGTGGGCAAACGCCGTTTCCTAACACTTTATCGTAGAGAGAACTTTAGCTACATTTTATTTAATTTCAAGTTATTGTAGAGCGCTCCCGGCGACTTAAGATAATCCCATTTGATATGGACAAGTAGATTGCAGGGAGATGGCGACAAAGAACGACAAAGGACTTTGGAGGAACCCCTCAATTTAGAACACAATATTGATTTAAGATACCAGTACAAATATTGATAAATTTCTCCTAAACTTCTTTTACGGGTAATGGAATGGTATCTCAAAATGCAGTTATATTATTTAGACACCATGAGTTTGTTTTATGGAAATATTACATAGGTATAGGGAGGAAAATGAATAGATATGCCAGTTGATGGTACGCAACTTCAATTCATGAATTGCCGGTGTCCATGGACAGCTTTTTACCATGAACTTGAAGCTCAAGAATTACAAGTGCGTTGCCACCCAAGATCGATAGTACATAATATCATACTTATTAACTTCTTGGATTCCAGTATTACAAGTAGGCATGTACGCTTTAAGTTTAGCTATTACTATTTTATGGGCTGTTAATAAAGTTGATTCATACCTAACAAATGGCTATGAATAGAACTATACTTAAAGAAAATCATTGATAAGCATTATCGAATATTGAAACATCGATCATTCCTATCCTAGTTCAGATGTTTAAATATTATCTAGATGATTATTCATTGTTCCTAAATGTTTTAGATATATCTTGAAACAATAACATTATGTCAGACACTCTATAGTTTGACTGTTCTGGAATGCTTTATTTCTCCAGACATATTTCTAGAAAATTGAAAAGTTGACTTAAAAGGATTTGTTAGATTAGTGTGTATAACCCTCGTGTTCAGTGTAAATTTCTATCAGGGTAACTTGAAAGACGAACCAAGTAAAAAAACAACAGTTTCATAGGAAAATGTCGGGCTATCAAAAGAATGATAAAACAAAATGCTTGGACAGTCAGGAAGCGATCAGGGTAGTTTAATAACAGAGGAAACTATTAAGTTGTCGCTGCTGCAACTATTAGGTACGACGCCGATAGGAAGATTTATGTTTACGGGCGACAGTGCAGTAAAAATAGATTTACGGAACCAAATCGGATGGTCTGTATTAACAAAATATTGAGACGAATAGAGAGGTAGTTGAATTTGCTTTTGACTGATTTGACTGCACGGATGGTGTATTATTGGTTTAAGCTAAGGCTAAGGAAATTCTCCCGCGAAGCAAGACGTTGTCTAGACTTAACCGATAGATTTGTGTATTGGATAAAGTTTACATTAAGAAGGGTATAAGTACTAACAATGGTATGAAATCGTTTAGGAATGGTGCAGTGATCATAATTGGGAAAGAGGTAGTTCTTTTAGTAAATCGATTTATTTAAACCTATTAAGAACTATCAAAGACAAGAAGTTATGTCACTTGATTTCAAACAATATACAAGTAATATTAATTTTATTATATTGACCAAGAATAAGACCCATAAAATAAATTGTAACCGAAAATAAGTCGGTTGCTTCATAGATAATAGAATAGGTTCAACATTAAATAAAGTACTCCTACGCAATGTTGCCACATTATTGTGTTACCTTCAAACCTCAACAGAACAATACATTCATTTAACATTGATGCGTACTTTCATTCTGAATTGTATCTGAACTGCACAATGTTCCTGATTACATTTTTTATTATAGACATACTTGATTGAGATGTTTGTATATGGTTTTTTGAGTCCGTATTTATTTACTCTTAATTTATGCACTCACATAGGAGGATAACCAGTAATGTGTGATGCAGAAGCATTTTAATTAAAATTAGTCCAACGAATATTTTACCAAATCATTTTGAAGATAATTTATGAAATATACATACATATACATAAATATCGACAGCAAAACATGATGATGTAATGGAAGAAAGGTAAGTATGTTATCAAATATAGGAAGATCACTGGCTATATACATTTTATCGATATTACTTTGTACGATAATAACATTACAAATATCACAATCTTTGTTAATCTGATAGCGTAATTCGGAGTAATCGTTTATGACTTAATCTTATATATAAAATTCTCGTGTCACAATGTTAGTTACCATACTCCTCTGAAACGGCTGGACCGATTTTTATGAAATTTGGTGTGCATATCGGGTAGGTCTGAGAATCAACCAACATCTATTTTTTATAGCCCATTTTTTTTATGGCAAAACAACGTTTGCCGGATTAGCTAGTATAATATAAATTTACTGAACAATGTTCTTTTAACCACGCACTTCTCAAAGGGGCTTATGGATGATGGATAGATGGAGTTGATTAATTTTCACGATCATAGGCAAATAGTCGTACTAGGAGACGGAGCGTTATTAAACTCCCTAGAAAGAAGTCCAATGACTTGATCAAGGTCGTTGGAAGTCGTCGGATGCGAGCAGCACAGCATCAATTGTTACTGAGATCCTTGGCTGACGTATATAATATACTAGCTGGCCCACGCAACCACGTTTGCATCTCCTATTGCCCGTAGTGTGACAATAACATTATTGAGGCTTATAGGCTTATAGCCTTCCTCGATAAATGGGCTATCTAACACTAAAATAATTTTTCAAATCGGACCAGTAGTTCCTGAGATTAGCGCGTTCAAACAAACAAACAAACTCTTCAGCTTTATATATTAGTAAGTATAGATGTTCAGAAGTAGACGTCTTTCGTTCTTGACTTAATCGCTCCTAGGATTGAAAAACATCCAATAAGACCTTCCATCTCGTCCTCATATAAATTTACATGAAATTGGTCGATTGACTTCAGCATCCACACAGATTCAAGAACAGACAGCCCTATTGCCGGCCGGAATGATGTGATGGGAATTTTACGGATTTCTACATGTTTACTCATTAAATAAGTATGTTTACAATCTTTACCGTTAACAATACATATGCATGCACCGGAAACACATGCATCAATGGTGCTCAATTCTGTGCGCTGTTTAATTATTTGTTTTCTTTCTAGCATAGAAATGTTAATTGCAAATTTTCATTTTAATATTTGCTATAGGTATACATTCTTGTAACTAATCATTGAATGAACAGTATAGGGCCAAATATTGGTGATAGTTGCCTGCACTTTCTCATTTGATTCTACACTACCGTACGCACGATGGACTGACAGAGAATGCCTATGGCATGAAGTGCACCATTGTAAATCTTTTCCATAAAGTAATGAAATCAATAAAATGCATATAATACTAATAACTCGACATATCTTACGCAAGGACATGTAATTCAAGACTGGAAAGTCTGTTCCACGGTGACGAGACTGCTTATAAATGCACTTCTTTATTTCTAAGTATTGCATATTGATTATTACACCAAAACCGAAAATTTCTTATCACAAATCTATTCAGTGCGGGAATCAAACTGACAATCTCTAGCTCAACAAGATCACTAACAACTGACCTAACAAGCCAGTCACCTGTTCTTCTTCCACCATAACAGTTACCATTTAATTATTATATTTAATTGCGTCTTGTAGTCAATTAATCTGATGCTGGTATTCAGACAAGCAACTTATCAAGTTCACAAATAGTTTGCTCTTTGTAATTCACGATTATTCGTGCATTCTCTAAGTAAATCTTCGTAAGTAGTCTCGTTGTTCCAAAAGCCTTAATTAACGTTAGCCGACTTAATAGTCACGCAATCTTGAGCCAAGGTAAAAATAGAAGGTTGTTTGAACTCTGTTATTTGTTCTTCTATTATACTGGTAGAACCGTTACTGAATAGATAGCACCTTTTTACCCGAATACGGCAAAAAGGAACAGTAATCTTTTTGGGAGTCTATGTATATTGTATGTTCCACCGTGTAAATTAACAACAGAACAGATTTTAAAGAATGAGGTGCCAATAGATTCGTAATTATGGCCCGGGTGACATTGGCTATTTAAATTTTATCAAAAGTTTGTACGTAGTCGTGTTTTAGTTTTTTTTTACTTTTTCTTGTTTTCAGATTAAGTTACTAGTTGTAGCCTGCAACTGCCATTGTGGTTGTATTTGTAAGAAACAAAAGTGACGGGAAAAATAGTTCAAAGCCATCTTTGAAGCGTGTTATACATCGCGTCAAAATTTGAGCTAAATCGTGACAAAATTTGAATTCAATCGTTTCAAAATTTGAGATTAATCATGTCAAAATTTGAACTCAATCATTCCAAAATTGGAATTTTGAAGCGTACAAAACCCATAAATATATTAAAACTTATTTATATAGATTATAACTTGTCGTACTACATTACACCTTGAAAATTGCAATCGTTTGAACAATGTCAATTACCTACTACCTACTCAATATTGTTAACGTAACTGTTTACGTAACGTAACGTAACGTTTTAATATAAAATGTTTTCGGTATTAATGTTACACTTTCCTGAGATAAGATTAACATTCTTGATAAATCTATACTAATATTATAAACGCGAAAGTTTGTAAGTATGGATGGATGTTTGTTACTCTTTCACGCAAAAACTACTGAACGGATTTGGATGACACTTTACAGTAATATAGCTTATACATCAGAATAACACATAGGCTACTGTTTGCCGCGATAACCGAAATATACGCGGGCGGACCCGCGGGCATCAACTAATTAAACGATAATTATAAACGTCAAGACGTACGGCTAATTCAGTAAACACAATATTTTTTAAATAATATATAGAAAACTACGATTAATAAAGAGCTTAATTAAATGTGCAAAAATATAAACTTCTTGTAATACATGAACTATGTTTTATTTCATATGATATTATTTACATAAACCCTTAAATCGGATCGGATGGCTCGATACAATTTCCTTAAACACAAAATGCACAAACTGTATTTACGAAACCCTATCGAAGTTACTTCGAATAGTGAAGAAGGGTTGAGGCATTTCAAGGATTCCTTTTACATTTAGAGTTCTTGTAAAAGTTGGCATGTTAGTGTGTTTAGTAGTCTTCTTTGAGTTTATTTAACATGATAAAGTCTAAACCAGTATAATATGAGTACTATATGATTTATAGAAAGAAACAATCAACGCCTTTTTAATATAATACAGTTAGAGACATTAATACGTGTGATGATTCTGAATTCTTTAAAGTATTCTTTTTTTTATGGAATAGGCGGGCAAACGAGCAGAAGTATCGCCTGATGGTAAGCGATTACCGCCGCCCATGGACACCAGCAACACCAGAGGCGTCACTTGTGCGTTGTAGGCCTTTGGGGGGTGGAGGGGTATGGGGGAGATAAGGGAAAGGGTTGGGGTATGGGCCTCCGGTATCCTCACTCACTCGATGAAACACAGCGCAAGCACTATTTTACACCGGTTTTCTGTGAGGCCGTGGTATCATTCCGGTCGAGCCGGCCCATTCATGCCGAAGCGTGGCTCTCCCACGGTATTCAAGTTAAAATCAAAATATGTGTATTGTTAGAGTCTAAAATCTTTGTGGACAAGACTGCATTAGTGTTAAATGTTTAAACTACTACAACTTATGCTTGTATGTCGGTTATCGCGAAAAAAAGTAGATTACATCCTTCTTTAAGGTCTAATCTATCTCTATACCGAAATTCATTCTAACCAATTAAGCGGGTTAGCCGTGACAGTGTAACAAACATACAGAGTAACTTTCATATTTATAATATTAGTATGGACTCCGTATGCCTCATTCTCGAACAGAAACACGAGTCTCTCTCTGCAGTGGCCATAGCACTTCATTCTGATTCATAGTTAGTCAGATGGAATAAATAGACTATGTGTAACATAAAATGTTACTGCACTGTTACAGTTCTGTTTGCAGTTGTGTTGAAACGGGTGATATTATGAGAATATGAATAAAACTGAACAGAGTATTTGACAGCAAAGCTATTGAAATTTGAAACCTAGGTACATAATGAAAAGACGATTCGTTGATTACTCTATTTAGTTACGAGATATTTGTCAAACAATATTTACTTCTGCACCTAATTATGTAGTTTATTTTCAGTGCGTTGACCCCATAATGGTAATACGTATAAACAAAGTATCTAATGGACTTGTTAAACCTGCCTGTCGGTCATATTTCGAGAACATGGCGTGTTTATACATGATAAGGGACTCTGTCAAGTTGGTTCAGCCACTTAAACAAATCAAACAGATTGTTTGTATATCACTATTACAACAAATATAGGAAAAAAGTAAACGGTGTGAAGAAACAGTGTGTGAAAAGTCGTATCAACAGCAAACAGTAAAGTAGGATTATGGTACACTTGATCTATGCAAATATTATATCAACTAGGCGGGATTTTCCGTAGCAACTAAATCAATAGTACAAACGAATTCAGGAAAGAAAGCACGCTCAGCTAACAGTGCAAGAACAAGTGAAATATAAATATGAGGAGATGGTTCTCGAAGTAATATAACAATCGAAGTAGCGGAACTTTAATGTTGGTGGATATTATTATTTGAAGCAAATATCACAACAGAGTCAGAGATCGTACGACATAATTACAATGACAGCTATAAAATAAAGTATGTATGTTGTACTGAATAATAACAGGAGTACTTCATACGAACAAAACGATGATATATGTTCACTAGATGTAATGACAAAACACAAATCATTGCAGCATTTCTTTACGTGAAGAACAAGATCAGACGATTCGCTTCAAGAAACTATATTAAAGTAATTCAGGCTCTCGCTAGCTTTGTCCAACGGTATCTTGGTGCGTGAAATTCAGAAACATTTCACTGCAGGTTAATAAACTCAGCCTACGTTGGCTTAGTAATCAAGAAACGGTAGCAAACACCAAAATTATTACAGTGGGTACGAACTTTAATGCACTAAGAGAATTAGAATCGTAAGACAGTCTAATTTACTATTAATTATTCATTTATGCTTTTCCATCAGTGGTAAAATTGTCCGAGAATTTACTTGCAAATTTAATGCCTGAAAGAAAATGGCGCTTGTTTGTGTAAATCTAAACTTATATAATCTAGATTACATAACCTCATTTTTAGTTATGTAAATAGTTTTACCTAATTTTGTGCAAAATACAAATCAGTTGGTTGTTGACTTGTAAATGTACATTATAACAACTAAATGAACAATGCAAGGAAAATTTTGCAGGAAAAGTATTCAAATGTACCTACGTGATATATCACTTTAAATGAAATATTTATGTTTATACTATTTTCATTCCATTCGGTTATATTTCAAATTGTATTAAATGAGTTTCAAATTGAAAGAAACAAAACAAAAATAATAAAATATTGACTTGGAATTATGTCAACTCGACGCAGGGGGCCGAGATCGTTTAGGAACGAATTTAGAATCAATACATAAAAAGTCTAGAAACTATTTAAAACCAAGTGAAACTAAAAAAAAATCGGATCTGTGACAAATTTAGTTTGGTTTTCCATTAGAATGTTTATTGGAGTTTCATTCCGGAGCTTGTGACACCAGATGGACATTAGTAACAGCCGGGCCGAGTGGCACATTGTGCACAAAAAATGACCTGATCCGGATAACAAGTGACTGCAACATAGCGGTACATTCAGATTATGTTTAGACTCGATGCTTTTGGGAAGGTATTGTTGGCTGGTTTTAATTCGTATGTGACTCAGTCGGTTCAACGAATCGGTTAGTTCTGAAACTCGTGTATTTTTCTGGTGATTTTTACAGAATTTCTATTATTTTCCTTTCCAAAATGATTTTAGTAAGTTGTCGTTGTAAACTTTATACTATCACGTAATACTGTTTTATACTTTTACTAGCTTTTACAGGCGGCTTCGCTCACGCAGACTTTAATCCCCTGATTTAGCCCCTTAGGGGTGGAATTTCAAAAATTCCTTTGTTAGTGCTTACGTTATATAAAGAACCTATATGCAAAAATTCAGGATTCTAGCTTCAGCGGTTTGGGCTGTGCGTTGATCTCTGGGTATGTCAGTCATTCACCTTACTCTTTTATATATATAGATAGATTACTTGCAGACGCAAGTTAGTTCATAACTTCATTATAAGTCATTATCATTAAATGTAGTATTAATAATATGTAGGTACTAAGTTTGACATCCGCTTTCTAAGTGCTACGTCTGATTTCGAGTTTTAAATGATCAATGTATGCATTATTGTAATGTCCCTCGGAAAAATTGCAAGAGCGAAACTTACTGATCGCTTGACTTCTCAAACAAACAAAAAATCGCATTCGTATTTATAATGTTACTAGTTATCGAGGCCTCCCTAAATGCACGTGTAAAACTAGTGTACGAATAAAAAGAGCCTTGATGGTAGAAAATCGGAAGGGCGGTTTATTCACGCTTTGCCGACCTTTCAATTGATAGTGAAGAAGCTTGGTAGTTAATAAGGTCCCGTAGCTTCTCTATGGTTAAGTCTAGTAAACATGATCGACGATATATATATTTTAGTATATTATATAAACATAACACAATAAACGGACATCAACAAATAAATCAATAAGAGTATCGCAATCAAAATGATCGAAACTGTTACATCACAAATGCATTAAGTTCGAAAGTTCCTTATTAGTTACTACATACACGTCCTAATGATTCATAACCAACCACTTAACTGTGATGTGATCGATTGGAAATTAAAAAGAAATATAAAATGCTTTATATCAAGCGAAAATAGATGACGACGAACGAAACTCGCGCCAAGAATTGGGGCGTGAAGAGAACGTTACGATGGCCGGATACGGACGAAAACGTGCGCATACGCATACTCTTATACGTAACTGCATTATTTCCAACATATTGGTACGAAGAGGAATATGTGTGGCTCTCGGAAAATTAAGATAAGTAGAGATAACAACAAGATATTGCTTCATTTGCAGCTGCTCTGCTAAGGAAGTAATTTTAGTTACGATTTTTAAAACATGAATAGTTAAACGGTCACACCACAGTTGAGGATGCTAAATATGTTATTATTATTTTTTTTTTTTTATTTTTTTTTTATGTATGGCTCGCCAAAATGACTCTACTCTGCCTGATGGAAAGCATAAGCTAAGCATAAGCATTGTTAAGTTTACCGTTGTATTATTTCGAATAAAAAAAGCAGCCAAGTGCGAGTCGGACTCGCCCATGAAGGGTTCCGCAGCAGCAAGTAACATAATATAATTTAACTTTATTTTTATATTTGTGTTGATTGAATGAAAGGTAAATTGCAGTTTACGATTTATGACGTATTAAAAAAAAACTACTTACTAGATTTCGTTCAAACCAATTTTGCGTTGGAAGTTTACATGGTAATGTACATCATATATTTTTTTAGTTTTATCATTCTCTTATTTTAGAAGTTACAGGGGGGTACACACATTTTAGCACTTTGGAAGTGTCTCTCGCGCAAACTATTCAGTTTAGAAAAAAATTACCTTAGAAACCTCAATATCATTTTTGAAGACCTATCCATAGATACCCACGTATGGGTTAGAAGAAAAAAAAATTTTTGAGTTTCAGTTCTTTGTATGGGGACCCCCAAAATTAATTGTATTTTTTCTATTTTTGTATGAAAATCTTAATGCGGTTCACAGAATACATCTACTCACCAAGTTTCAACATTATAGTTCTTATACTTTCGAAAAAAAGTGGCTGTGACATACGGACGGACAGACAGACGGACAGACAGACAGACAGACAGACAGACATGACGAATCTATAAGGGTTCCGTTTTTTGCCTTTGGCACGGAACCCTAAAAATTGGATTTACCTGATACCCATGGTTTAGATACAGATAAGGAAGAACTCCTTAAGTACAAGTAAAACCTAGCCTTTATTTCTTTATTATAAACATTGTGATATTTTAGTCACATGGTTTTACTAAAGATTTTACCAAAAAATGTTTATCACAAATTTGCTGTTCAGTTTGATCTGTAAATACAGGTAAATAATTGCAGGTAGCAAGTTTAAGAAAAATCAAATGTATTTAACATAATTGAAAGTATACGTACATTATAAGTATTAAACTGCGTCGTTGGTCTTGCGGTTGGCGTGTGCGACTGCTGATCATGAGGTCTCGGGTTCGATTCCCGGGTCGGACCAAATGTTTGTATGATCTACAAATATTTGTATCGGAGTTTCGGTGTTTTCTATGTATAATATGTATTTATTTACAATAAAAAGTATATGTATTTGTATCAGTTGTCTAGTACCCATAACACAAGCTCTGCTTAGCTTGGGACTAGATGGCTTTGTGTGTTAGATGTCCGAAACATTATTAAAAAAAAATATAAAAAAAAATACTATAGACACGAAGTGCACCTATCTTTATAAAAGTACCTAGATGACCGGTATTTTTGGAACGAAGTTCCATAAGAGGCGTTGCGGAGGGGCACCCTAGCCGGCAAAAAACGTCCATAACGTAAGATTGACGCCTCGGTGTCAAAATGGTAGCGTATGAGAAAGATGTGAGGTCTCGGGTTCGAATCCCGTGTAGGATCAAATATTTTTTTGATCTGCAAATATTTGTTTTTTGGGAGTTTGGATGTTTTGTATGTATAATATGTTTGTATTTACAAAACAAATGACCGAAAAAATTATTTACATATTTATTTCGTGAACGAAAAATTTATATAATCTGTAAGTTGCATGTAACAAGTACGGAGTACCTCTAGACAGAACTCGTTTCAGTAGAGATTACTAGGTGGCAGCACAAGTTTAGTTATATTTTTTATTTTTATCGTTAAAAATCATAATAAAAAATGTATACCCGAATAGTTACTTTCTTTATACCTTGAACAGAACTTGAAATAAATATTTTTATGATAAGGAACTTCGTTCCTATCTGGTGTTCCACGACACCACACGACTTTTTTTTGGTAAATTCTAGCTAAGTCGATTTAATCCTAGCTTCCCCCAGGATAGTCTCTATAGACGCGGCGTCATTCCTGGGGGGGGACCTGAAATAATATGGTCCGGGTCCTCCCCAGAGCAGGGCGCCTGTGACCTGCCGCCGGGATGGTTTTGAGTGGAATCACCACATACCTGGGTCCTCAGTCCCCGAGGAGCCGGAGATCCGAAGGGATTTCCCACTCCGTCAAAAAAAAAAGGTCAATTTATCGCAACGAAAAATTTCATGAAAATCGTTGGAGCCGTTGCCGAGATTCAGATTATATATATACATACAATAATTGCTTGTTTAAAGGTACTAGATACCAAATGCGTCAACATAAAATATTGATAGTCGTTACTATCAACAAATCGATTACAGGACTTATTACTGGTTCAAAATCATATAATAATTAATACCTTGTAAAGTTATTAATATTGTGGTTGAGTCAGCTTCCGATTTGACCAGTAGGTGTGGTCGGGTCGGGCTCGTAATATAAAGTACAGCCCCTTTAAGCCATTTGCGGTGAAACTAATTTAAGTACGGGTTCTATATAGCTTAGCGAACAGCAGTATTTAGGTACAGTGTTTTCTATTCTACAGAATCTAGGGTTTTTTTTTATGGAATAGGCCGGCAAACGAGCAGACGTATCGCCTGATGGTAAGCAATCACCGCCGCCCATGGACACCTGCAACTCCAGAAGCGTCACAAGTGCGTTGCCAGCCTTTTGGGAATGGGTGGGGAGGTAGGGGGATTAGGGTATGGGCCTCCGGTATCCTCACTCACTCGGTAAAACACAGCTCAAGCACTATTTCACACCGGTTTCCTGTGAGGCCGTGGTATCACTCCGGTCGAGCCGGCCCATTCATGCCGAAGCGTGGCTCTCCCACGGTAAAAAAGAACATGTAGTATGTAAAGATTCGATGCCATAACGATGTTCAAAGTCAGTTCTGTCAGATGTTGCAGCATTATTCTTGTTAAAATCCTGTAGTGATTATTTTTCAGTTCCTCACCAGCGCAAGAGATCCATAAATTTAACATTACTCTTCTCAAAAAATTACAATCTGTCAAATAGAGGCTGTAAAAAAATATGTACCAACGATCGAAATTTATTGCCCTCTTTGAGCAGTCAGGTAAAATTAAGATCGGTTTGCATTTAAATAATATCTAGATAAATGTATTTGTATGGTCAGTATAAATCACAATAGTTCAATTAGTGTCGATAAATCAAAATGAGCAAGGTTAATAGGTCAGTGAGCCAACTATCTAAATCGAATACGAATCAAATAGCGAACCGTTCGAATCACCATCGAGTTTATATATAGTGATTATCGACTCAAAGGGCGATTCTGTAAATCGTAAAGATTTACTGCATTCTAGGTTTTTAGTTTTAAATTGTTTTAATGGTAGCATTGCCCTTAATGACTATTTATGGGTTCATACGGTTTTTTACAATCACTTTTATAGGTGAATTTAGACTGCAATTGGCATTCAACTACCGACTTGTTATAGTTTTAAATTATGTTGATGGCATGTAAGCTCTAAAAATAATGTTCAAGTATATCTTTATTGGTATCAACAACATTATTCAAAGGTATGGGATTCAATTAAAAGTTTAAATAAAGCCATTCGTGCCAATTTTCGGAGTCGTATTTTCCGTTTTTTGGAACTATTTATATGAATCTCATTAATGAGTTCCCTTAAATAAAACTTGAAACAAACCCTATTACTCTGGCCAGGCAGGGTGGTATACGGTTTGTTAGGGCTAAACCTCTTTAAGGAGATTCCTATGTCCAGCAGTAGACTATTGAAGGCTGTTGACGTTGTTGTTGATGATGTCTTTTTTTCAATTATAAAATTAAGTACCTTTACAATCTGCTGCATCAATAAAAGTTAAATTGTACGATGGCCAAAGGCAATTAAAGACTTCCTAAGCCAAAGTTATTTTAATAAATATTAACCTCTTAAAATGTTCAATCGTAATTAAAGTAACGATTTCAACGACGAAAAATATTTGTTTTTTTTTTGGTAGTTTTTTTTCTCACTTTACTAAAAAAAATTTTAGATAATTGTAAGAGTCACTTTATATACATTTTAATATTATTCAAAAACACCATTTAAATGCAAATTGAAATGAAAACTTTGCAAATAAACAAAAATTATTAAGCCGGATTGAGACCCCATTTCTCATTGAAGACCATGTTTCAAAAGAAGTTTTAATTGTATCATACCTATACATCAAAAGTGTATTATAAAAACCATATCATAAATCATTTCCAATCAATATACAGCATGCTCCAAAAATTTTACGCTCTTAAATGACCTTGAAAAATTTCTTTGGAAAGTTATTCCAAAAGATTCACGTCAGCTGTCAATCATTACACGAGCTATCACTAACAGATGGGCACTCCATTTTAGGGCAATCGCTACAGAAGGCGTGTCAAAGAAAGTACCATAAAAGATTGCACATGTATAATAAATTACACGCATTCGATAGTCATAACACTTTCAAAATTTGACTGCACGAATAGAGTAGTAATTTAACTGATCACTTTGTTGGAGGGTTGTGAGTTCAATCCCACATGGGACAACACTTGATGCGAAACACAAATCGTTGTTCGTAGTCGGAGTGTTCATTATTGTGTCTGTTTCATGAATGTTCGTAAAATCTCCCGACACAGTATATAGGTATTACTAGCACGGAAGATGTCTTTTTAGAAACAAGAAAATACAGATTATTTGTTCATAAGTAGCAGGCATACTTGAATTGCATGTTGTACATTAAGTAATCTATGGATGGATTTATTCAAGTAAGCGAAGGTTAATCATTGATTAATTATTTTACTTCTTATAGATGCTTCTAGTATAATATATGTTATACAGGGTGACCTCAATGCCGTTTGTCCTTAAACGGTCAAATTTTCATTGACGTTCAGTTATCTTTAGATTTAGCGGCCGCAGTTTAATATTAATCTTCACACAAGTTAAATAAGTCTTTTGTGAGACATTTTTTAGTAAATGTATGTCTCTCTCTTCTCATTATTTCACTCAAAACCACTATTCTTAATTATACCTCATTTATTGAAGTAAGAATAGTAGTAGTAATACTTCATTTATTATTACTTCAATAAATAAAAATTCACACCACAGTATTTTTTGCATGCAACAACCTGTTGCTAGGAGGTTTATTAAATTTTAAATGTATACTTCTCCAAGTTTCAAGTATAGTAGACTTAAATAGATACGAGAATAGACTTACTTTAAATTAATATATTCCCAGCTATTTCTTAGAAGAGTTTCAATATTATAAAAACATGTTTCGAAAACTTACCTATTAATATGTATCATCGCACTATACGTGAAATGTTGTATCCATAATCGTGTTCCAAAAGGCGAAGGCAAGAATCCAGTGTAAATTCATTAGTATTAAAAATGTAATTCGAAAATATTTTGTACTTTTTTGTTTAAGAGCACTTATTACAGGTCACTAGGTGTTCGATTGTTCGTCTAAAATAGAAATTAATGTCCTTTTGGTATAAAAAAACTAGGTACTAACATGCAATACAGTCGTTAAATGAATGCTTAAGAAAAGAAACGAAACATTCCAAAGCCATAAAACATTTTTATCGAAACTACATTACGGGGGTTCGATCTTAGTTCTGTACAAAAAAAAAACAAAAAACAAACATGCGGGCGTCTCCATGTAGTTTACTTTAAATTAGACTTTATTTACTTAACTATAAGGTACAACATGCAAGGACCAGAGACAGCCCTCTCTTTAACACCAGTATGCTTATTTTATGGACAAAGTTTTAATTGTGTTAATTTATTAACAATAGATCATAAAGACGCATAACGAGGCAAACGGCATGAACAAAACAAAAAGAGAAATTATTTTGAAGCTAGACGAGACCATGTAGAAACTAAGCAGAAACGTAATCAAATTGTGATTATAAAGGAAAACAACCGCAAATTGATAATAAAAGTAGACGATAATAGGACGACCTACATATTTTAAGATTCAATTTCATAAGAAAAGTAACTAAGAGTGGATTGTTGTAAACATATATTTTTATATGGCCAGTTAAAGTTTTTAAGCGAATAATTGATAAGTGTCATAACAATCAAATGTTACGATTGGGAAACAACAGAAATCGAGCCATATGAAACTGTGGCTTTCAATTTAAGATGAATCATCAGCGCCACCTGTCCGCTTAACAACAAATTATTCAATTTCACTCATAGCTAGCTAGCGATAGACTGCTTCAGACGCTTCTAATTATAATAACAAACTTATAACAGTCAGTAAGGCTTTTATGAGCAGGCATCCTTTAGACAAACTGTGAGGTGACTGATCTTCGATTTCTTTCATGAAAGTAATAAATTTTTAGGTGACAACTTGGAGACTTGCCATTTTTCGGTTATGCAACTGATGGTACTCGACGAATCATAGCTTCAGTACATACACCATGACTCACAGGAAATATCAGATTAGAACCGCTTGAATTGTAATCGAAAATAGACAAAAACTGCTGAAGTTGCAAGTGTAATGGAAAATCAGAAATTAGATCGGGAGTTAGATAAGAGAATTTGCTGTCAACGTGCAAAAACTGCCAATGAAGTCACGTCTACAAGTGAAGTCAAGCGTGGAACCGGCAAGAAAATAAAGTAAAGACTGTTCGCCACAGACTCAGTAAAAGTTAACAGAAACCGAGATTTATAAAAGACAGGGTGTTGAAATAGTGACAATATTGAAACTTACGATACAATTAGTACTGTTTCGTAATAAATTATCGGCGCTTGTTAAGCTGCCCACACTGTGACAAGATGTTTACATTTATTACGTGCAGTTAACCACGATTAAGTAGTGCTTCTAAAATGAAGATATATTCACTATTAGCTTTGGTCTTGATGCAAATGATGTAAATCAGACAAATAAAGCGTTAAGTCCTGACTTCAAAAATGATAAACAGTTTCTAAACCAAGACTACCAAACGACTCGTGTTTTTCAGCATGTTCTGAAATGTTAATAAGTCACTCACTAGATATATGTTAAGTAATGCACTGCGTAAAGCTTTACAAGGCGCGTTCAGGATCCAAGTAACCTCGAAACAGAAAGTCAGTATCATGCCAAACGGTCAAGGTGAATTGGTTTAATGATTCGTTAGATTAGTGCAAGATGCAAGATATGATATCAACATTTATTAGCGATAAACGAAGGCACCTTGATTAAAAGAAATATCAAAACAAAAATGATGATTCAAGTAAATGAAATAAAGTCACATCCTTGTCGAGAATACCTACAGACGCGCCGAAATTCGTCCATAAGAAGACGCCCGCATGTAAGAAGTCAGGATAACCCCAGCCGAACCGCACTCACAAACAGGTTTCGGTGCACTATTATTATTAAAGGCTCGTGCCAATATACGGGCAGAAACATGCTCGAACACAATACAGTTAACAAAGAAATACATTCAACTTAAATTCATAGTGTAATTACAGTAAATTATTATACCAAAAGGACATAACACTTGAGATGTCTTAGAAAATCCACACGCTGTTACTTTTCATTTGTTATTAGTTCTTCAAATGCATATTCATTCACTATCACATCCATTAATAATAAGGCACTTTTTTATTAAACGTTAGATTAAAAAACAGTCAAAAAGGTATGTTAAAATAAATTCTCCGAGTTGAGCGCAACGAACTGCCTGCGTCAGTCGGCCGTGCGCAGAGCCGGCGACTCGCAAACTGTTCCGTACCGTTTCAAACTACACATCAACGGCCACGCGGAGTGCGCCCTACCTCGCCGTCTCCCTCACCAACCGCAAATCCATCACGCCAGAACGAGACAGGCTCTAGTCGAACGTCGCTCAATTCTTATCGCAGGATAAAGTTTACAGCGACGTGAATAGTTTCTGAGCATTAGCCAGAGAGGAATGGGGCGATTACTTTTTTTGTGTATTTGGCAGGACTTTTTTCTTGTCGAATGTTGGATCGGTTTGAACTTCTATTTTTGTTATCGGGACGCGTTTGAGCGGAACAAGCGGCACGAGACATAGACTTTGCTCTGAATGGAAACCAAGCAACGAGTAATCAAGGATTCTCAGAAGTTAGAGTCAAGTAGCAAGTAGCATCAACACGATGATAGACTGAATTATTTACATTTACAGGCTAAAGGCCGTCGTCATAAATAGGAATTGAAAGCTCACCAAAAGATAACTAACTTTACTGTAATCAATTTGTTAAGTTTCAACCATTTACAATCTTTAAGATGGTAGATAGATGACCTCAATTCTCAGCTGGTATCTTAAGAGATCTTTTTTTATCGATGATACGACACGACATAAGAAAGACAACCTGGAAAAAACATAAGCTAAAAATAGCAAAATTGGCTTTGTTGATGAAAATAATAAAATTATCAATACAATCTCAATAAGTAGCGAAAGGAAAATTTACGTCAAAATAAACCAGAGAATTGTTATAAAACACCTGTATTGGCAGATAATAGATTTTAACGTAGAAAAAATGCTATAGGTGTAGGAAGGATTGTTCGTGAAACTTCATTACCTCAGACCAGAAGTGATGAATATTTATCTAACATTAATTTGAATAGCTTTTGAGACGATGAACGTAACCCAAATAACGAAAGAAATAAACTGTATTGTTAACTTTTCCTTTTACAATCAAAGCATGTACCTATGTTTAAGAGTATGTGCAAAATATTTATGAAAATACAAATGGAAAATCAAAATACAAAATATCATAGAATTGAAATACCTATTTACATTTTAATCATAACTAAAACAAATCAAACAGTAAAACAATAATTGTAAACTGATTTTATAATTTGTGCAGGTCAACAAGTTTTATCACACCGTTTTCCTTTTAGCAAAAAGGACTACTTAACTATAACAGGATACAGGATAGAACCTATATATGTCCATAAATGACCATTATATGTAAGTGCAACCATTATTGAATTAATTACTGTTACCTATTTTACACCAAAACCCAACAAAAAAGGTAGAAGATACTTATTGTCATCATCTTCATTTACCTGTCCCTTTCCTAAAAGGAATTACGGTGACATGTGTCCCATTGTAAAGGCCACTTGCCTGACGCCAAATTTCCTTAGCAATATAATCGGTTTCAGACAGGACAAGGAAGTATGGCACTTAATTGTAATAAAGAAAACATATAGGATGAAGTATCATAGGAATCTAAAGTCTCGGATAGAAAAGCGGTAGGTTTATTCGAAATATCATTTTTCAAACGTAGGCAATGAATGACATGATCTCCACGTTAAGTCACGTGGTAGAAGCGAAATAATACAAGAGAATAGAACCATTAGCAATAGTAGAAAGAGATTCGACGCAAAACACTGGTATCTTGACTAGACCAGTAGTACTGACAGTAGCTTCAAGTAGCTTGAAGGCTTAGGTCGCATTCTTCGTAGATATCCTGTAAAGTCGCCATTAAGAAAGGGTAAATTTAAAAGCTCCATATAAGATTCTAATCTCGTAAGAATTATTATGGCAATTGTCTAGGAAATGTCGCATGGAGAATTCGTCCGAGAGAAAATGGTAATTGGCTTGATGGGCACTTTCTACCAAGCGTTACACATCGTGCAAGACACCGGAAACATCATCCTCATGATGACTATCAAAAACCTCAGTCATCATTCAAACAACCTTTTCAGTATAATAATGATTAGTTATTGTCAGTTGCAAACATAATGAAATAGCGTATATGTTTTGTACAAAAGTTCAATCTGTAATATCATTTTATATTTCTATTCAATGAGACATCTTCAATTATTATTTACCATCACCCATTTGACAGGCATTCGATTGAAGTACCTACTTATGCAAAACATAAGCCCACTTTAACCACCTTTTTATTAACTTAACATATTTTACAACTTTTTTCTATTGCTGTGGTATTAGTGAGCTTGGTTCTAGAACCCACTTATTCTTTTTTTCCCCACAACTTTTAACATAAGTGGCAACACCTTGCCACTTACTAAACAGTTAGTCAAAAGGCATACATTTTTATATATTTTAATGACTAGAAAGTCTTGTTAATATCCTAGATAGTTACATAATAATAAGCATAATCTGCAATTAATAGGTTTTACCGTACATTAAATAAATGCTTTACTATTAAAATTGTGTAAGTTAATTAAAATAAAGAAGAACGAGCTAAAAGATTGATGAGGATGGAACAGTACCATTTAACAAAGAATAAAATCTTTGGTGCGCCAAGATTGATGCTTTAACATAAATCTGGATCGAGATACAATGATTCCGATTGCCAAAAGAACTATCAAACTTTCTCTTGGCCCTTCAGAGTTGAGTACTTCAAAAGTTTTTATATCATCTGTTCTGTATTCCCTTCAAGTGTTACGGATGTGGCGTCTTTCTAACACAATAGATAGCAGATAAACAAGTCAATATATTGTTCGTTTTTCTTTGCCTCAAAACTTTTCAACCATGGTTGATTAGAACTTATTATTTGTATATAGTTCACATTTAAAGTACTGAATGAAAAAACGCCGTAGTAAATAAAACGAAAATTGCTTAATGCTGATATCATGTTTAAAGTACTTGCCAAGTTCGGAAGACCATAAAAAAGAATACCAAAGAATGTTCAACGCAAAACAGTTAAAAATAGCGCTTTCCAATGCAAACTGACAAAGACAATTAGCTAACGTTAAGTTCAGACGAACGGTTGTAGCACTTTACACTTCTCTAAATTTGGATTCTGTGATCTCAAAGTCTCTCACAGTAACTTTTACCTCTTAGAATCATCTTAAGGAATAAACAATATTAAAATATTGTTTATGTGCGTGTCTTAACAAAAGGAGTTTCTACACACAACAATGGACAATAATTCAAAAGACTATTCTTTATAAAACGTGAGCATGCGTTTTGAGACGAGTAATTTATTTTTAATGGAACTGATCCAGCCCTTACGCAACGTCATATGTACCCGAAGGTTCAAGTGAAATTTATGTTGTAAGTGAAAGATTAATAAATGATTAACCCCTGTTACCTCTTATTTACTACTCAACGATATGTAATAGGTTAAATTCAAGTTCTTACTTCCTTGATTAACGAGGAAGTTTCGAAGATTGTTATGATACGAGTAAGTACAAGTGCACTTTGAAGTTAGTTAATTGTGAATATTTAATTGTCTTCCTCACAGTTATGTTAGAATTGATTAGGAATACTATAATTGTAATTAGAATTTTAAGGTGTGTTAGTCCAATGTGAGTACAACTTGTGCAGTATTCTTAATAATACATAAGCTTGTTCCATAAATAGATATCTTTATTACATAAAATAGAAACCTATATACATAACCATAATTAAAAAAACAATAACAATTTCAACATACAAGCGTCAAAAAACTCCACATCTTCGCCTACTGGTAACGTTCCCAAAAGACTGGCAGCATTACCACGTTGAATGGCAATGTTGATTCTCTGTGCTAGAATAAGACCGGCCTTCTGATCGCGAGAAGCGTCAATCAGTTGCTTAGCTAGTTGTTTAAACATAGCGCGAGCACTAAAGCACGATAGGTTCATGGGGTCCGAGTGTTCCTTAAATAGTTTCAAGAGTTCTTAGTAGCCCAAACGATACCTTGGAACTGATGTGAGTATACAATCCAATCAAGTCAAACTAGATCCTACAACTCCATACCAGATAATATTTAAAAAAATCATACAAACATTTGGTCCGACCCGGGAATCGAACCCGAGACCTCAAGCATAGCAGTCGCATACGCTTCCACTACGCCACCGAGGCAGTTAAAATGTACCAATCAAAACAGCTTCACATCAAATTACTGTATGTTCTTGTATGACAGTTCTTCAATAGTTAAAACGAAGAAATGGCCCGTTCAGAACTGACTAACATAAAATTAAGACTATTAAGATCACGCAACTATTACAATCAACCTTTTTAAAGAGTTCATTCAAAGCTCATTATAGCATAGCATATTTCCTATTATCATGCAACACCTGTGCATTGTAGCTATTTATCAAAGCTCAGTCCAGCTTCCTTAAACAGTGGTAATGGACGTTATCTCTTCATTTATATCGAGTTACAATTATAAGCGCTTGCTTCCTTGAGTGTTGTAAGTTTCCGCGCTCCGAGATGTGCCAACGGGATGGATGTATGTAGAATAGTAACTTTCTAAACAATTTTATGCAAATTGTTGATTGTTGGGTGAAAATTTACGGCCTGCGGTCTGTTGTTTGGTGATGAAACAAATATTGTGGCATACGATAAGTGCAGGACTTGTGGTGTGATTGAAATTCATAACAATGCGTAATATACTTGATAGATGATGTGTCGTACATTTAAGTTTCTCCTTTTAACTCATATGAGCCCAGTGGTTTATTTATATGAATCCATTGGTAAAAGATTACTTGAGAGATTCAAAATAGGTAATAAATAACAGCAGCAGAGAGTAGTTTTATTAACCGACTTCAAAAAAGGAGGAGGTTATCAATTCGACTGTTTTTTTATGTTTGTGACCACATAACTTTCGATTAGGTGAACCGATTTTGATAATTCTTTTTTTATTTAAAAGCTGGCCGTGTAGCCTTTCCGTGTAGTCCTATTTTAATTTGGTCCAGATCTAGAAGTCGGTTTTTTTTGTTAAAATTCGTGATTATTTAATCTATACATGTAAAATTATTTATCCTGTCATATTTATTCATCAACGACACACACTGATGTCAAACTTCTAATTTTGGCAGCTGATGTTTTTATGTTTTAATTATTTATTTATACATTTTCAGGGCACATCACTACAGTATAAAATTTGTACAGACATTCATATATGGCGATCAACATTAGACAATACAAGAGGCGCTCACGGCGATCTCTTCAAGACAACCTTTTTACTGATATCGCAAAATCTGATTTCAGGTAGTCGATGGTGTACTTTGAGAACAATCTGACTTATTTTTAAGTTACCACAAAGAAATATTTCTTGTAAAGTTCACCCTTAAGGAGTTAAAATAAAAAAATGATTGATTTTATGAAAGCCTGTCGTTTTCAAAGTGACAAACACTAAGTAATTACGTGAGCGAAGGCGCTGGTGTTGGATATTTTTCCACAATCGTCAAACCTTATTCCGTTTATTTTAATAAAAAAAAAAACAAAAGCTAACGATAGTATTGATTTAGTATGCCAAATTGATACAAAACGAGTTTTTTTTTGATAACTAAATGTAAAAACATAATTTTAATATGTAATGTCACTGCAATTGTGATATTTCAGTAAATTGTCTAATATTAATAAACTTCTTGTATTAATTCAGGTACCTCTCGTTACTAAATTAAGCTTATTTCCGAAAGACATCTGCAACACTGTTGCAAATTACTCCCACGGATGCCTACGCGCATCTAATGATGAACCAATTTTGAAAGGTTACCGAGGTTGCTTATACACAATTATATTAGATACTTTGATTAAAGTTCTCAAATATAATTACTAATTTGTTAATTTTAATTTCAAAGCGACTTGCATAATAAATTAATTTGAGTAAAATTTTATTTAAACTGCATTCATAAACCAGATATACAAATGTAGAAATTGCGGGATCGAATCGTTTTGACTCTTAAAACAAGTACAAATTATCTATACTTATAATAAAAATGTAACAGGTCCAATTCTGTACATTAAAGATATTTTGTTTTTTTTTTTGCAGGGCTCTCTATAATCGATACTGAAGCCAAAACTGTATTTTTTTTCATTTTTGTCTGTCTGTCCGTCTGTCTGTCTGTCTGTCTGTCTGTCTGTCTGTATCTTGGCCGCGCATCACGCTGAAACTACTGAATGGATTCAAATGAAACTTGGCATGATTTGAGTTCATACCACGAGGTAGGACATAGGATAGTTTTTATCCCGATATTCAGCACGGTTTCCTGGTGGGAGGGGATGAAAGTCAAAATATGTACATAGTTGTAATTCAATAACACATGGTCCGATTTCATTCATTCTTTTTTTGCTAGAAAGAAAAGAAATAAAAGATAACGGGAAAAGTCTTTTTTTTTGTCCGCGACTGTACACTGCCTGTGGGAAGCTGAGACAGATATGTAAATATGGCGGTACGAAGTTCGCCGGGTCAGCTAGTTAAAAATAAAAACCCGACTGCGTCAATAGTTAACAATAAAAATATATAAGTTTTATATACATTCGTAATCTAATCACCGATACCACACTCGATGTATTTTGAAAACATTTTATTTCATATTACTTTTTGGCGCCAAAAGCCTTATTTTTTTAAATTTTGATGTACCCAGTGTCACTCTCATGACTAAGACGAATCTATTGACATCACTCACATAAAAATACGACAAGCCGGCTCTAAGGCGTGCCAAAGAAATATACCATACACACACTCGAAAAACATAACCCTCCTTTCGCAGTTGGGTAATAAGTCGGTTTAAGATACTATCTGTGCATTAGCTGCATTTAGTTAGCTATATGAGCGCATAATGTTTACAAAATGAGAGTTCGTTTTCTGATTCTCATTTTACACTAATACTACTGTTTAAAATATGTAAGCCAAATTAATTACTAAAGTGACTTTTAACAAATCTATACTAATATTATAAAGCTGAAGAGTTTGTTTGTTTGAACGCGCTAATCTCAGGAACCGCTGGTCCGATTTGAAAAATTCTTTCAGTTTTGGATAGCACATTTATCGAGGAAGGCTTTAGGCTATATATGATCACGTTGCGACCAATAGGAGCGGAGCACCAATGAAAAATGTTTCAAAAACGTTGGAAAATTATCTCGCTACGGGCAATAGGAGACGCAAACGATGTTGCGTGGGTCAGCTAGTTCTACAGATAATGTTTATACGTTATCCGTCATCAGTCTATTGCAGTTGGTCATAACTCATAAGCTTCTCCTATCGATATACGCTAAATATTTTCGAGTTTCATACCTTAGTTATATCTACAAAATTATATAATACATGAAACAACTCTCTCATCACGTGAAAATGTTTCCATGGCACCTACATGTTGTATTAAAATCTATTTCCTATATTCCAATAGATTCCTTTCTCGTCGATATTGTTGCCTAACATTGCCTGAAGACGTTTTCGTTCGGCATAACTTCTACCATCGGATTCAAATCTATGTAACGTATTATTTATCAGATAAGTAACCGTTAAGTTTTATAAGCAGTTGATCCCGAAGTTTTGATGTGGTCCAAATTCCCTGGGCCCTTTAGGTTTAAGTAAATGAAAACAAAAATAATCTAAGTACTGGTTATAACAAGAAAAATATTTTAAAAAACCTGTAGCCAGATTGCGTAAAAACTTTTGATAAAATTATATAGCCTATGTCACTCAGCCAATATAACGAATCTATTGATAACCCATTCATTAAAATCAAATCAGTAATTTAGGCACTACGTTGGAACAAACATAGGTAGACTGTCAAAATTATTACTCTTCCTTTTGGCTTCGCGGTAAAAATGCTCAATACAACCAATTTGAGAACCAAATTTTGATCTATAAGACCTTTATACCATAAAAAAACTACGTATAAAGATCGGCAACGCATTTCTGATTCTTAAATAGTGATGCTTGTTGCAGTCGGCTCTTTTGTCACCTATATAAAAAAAACTTTTGTAACATTTAGATGAACACTAAGCTGTAAAGAGAGCCTATTTTAGCAAAGACTTGATGCTTTAATAATACTATATTTGGCAGTAACGTTTAATGTTTCAGATCTCCCATAAAGCAATTGGGATTCGATTAATACAATCCTAAGTTCTGTACTCGGAATTGTGCACCGTGGGAGAGCCACGCTTCGGCATGTATGGGCCGGCTCGACCGAAGCGATACCACGGCCTCACAGAAAACCTGTGTGAAATAGTGCTTGCGCTGTGTTTCACCGAGAGAGTGAGGATACCGTAGGCCCATACCAACCCCTCCCCCTATCTCCCCTCCCCCACCCCACCCCCCAAAGGCCGGTAACGCACTTGTGACGCCTCTGGTGTTGCGGGTGTCCATAGCCGGCGGTAATCGCTTACCATCAGGCGATACGTCTGCTCGTTTGCCAGCCTAATCCAAAAAAAAAAATACTATCTATAAATTCCTTACTTTGTAATTTTGTCGTCTTTTATTGTTTATCTGAAACGTGTAATATACAATGGGGAAACTTGGTACGGGTATCGATCGCGAATCGCCTAAGGCATTGTCGCTCCATGTGAAATGACCCGCAATAGTGGGTGTTCCTAAATCTGCCGTTATGGTCAACTACCTCCTATTTCAGCTATAGATATGTATTTAAACAACGTTGGTTTGAAGTATTCGTTCAAATACTTGAGAAATAGTAGAAGTGATTATAGGTATGTTCGTTCTTATTGTTTACTAGTGTTGAGGTAAGTGCACTCTTTTCTAAAAACCAGAAAATAGTTTTTTAAGTTATTTGAAAGGAATGTGATGTCAGTAATCGCTGCATCCGCAGATATACATTGTCTAAAAGGCTTTTATAAATTAAGCTAAGTGCCATCATTTGTAAAGGCGTTTACGAATTGATCTGATGGAAGATGGTAATAGGTTGTTAGTTTTTAAACTTTGATTTTATATTCATGAACACTTTGCGTAAAAATTATGTAGTTAGGGTCAGTTTTAATGTATTGAGTTAAAGTGAGAATTAAATGAGAAATTAAGTAATTAAGTGTTAAATTCGATAACACTCTAAATGTAATTATTTTTGTTGCCTAATATGAGGTTGGAGTAAAATATTCGATTTTTGAGTAAACAGTCGCAACTAGTATACACCGGTTATAAATAAGAAATCTATATATATATAAAAGAGTAAGGTGACTGACTAACTTACATACCCAGAGATCAACGCACAGCCCAAACCGCTGAAGCTAGAATTCTGAAATTTTGTATTTAGGTTCTTTATATAATGTAAGTGAGCACTAAGAAAGGATTTTTTAAAATTTCACCCTTAAGGTGGTAAATCAGGGGATGAAAGTCTGCGTGAGCGAGGCCGCGTGTAAAAGATAGTATAATTATGTGTAATAGTTTCAAAGCTTTAAGTTTGAAAGTAAAGTTAAAGTATCCAGAAATGGAAACAATTTAAAGCCCACTAGTAGAAAGCCCTGAGCTTTCCACCCAACAAAAGAATTTGTGACGTGGGTTGTTAAACGAAGAAACTTAAATTAAAGCTATGAAGGTTCAAATAGAGTGCGTTAAAATTGATTATAGCAAGTCTTAACAATTGTTAATTTACATTAATAGATGTTAAGGAGTGAACAGATAAAATTTCACTACAGAAAGTTAAATGTTTGTACATGATTAATCAACATCAAACGACTGAGACAAGAACATGGTTTAGAAATATTTGTGCCTGAAAAGGTTATATTTCAAATTAATATGATCATGATAATTTTAGCAGTAAATCAGAATTACATAAAGGCACGTCCAATTAGAAATACAGAGTGTAGACAAAATAGAATATAGATAAATGCAGACGAAAGGGAATCCAGGCAATTCTCCTTTTATTAAGTGACTTTTTCAAAGTCAAAGTAATAAAATCAAAAATTAAAATTAAAATAGTCAGTAATATGTATTTTTTATTGCTTTTATTACCACGCTCCATTCTAATCAAAGCTTAGTTAAATTACTAAAGTCAGTTCAACTTCCTTATAAGTATTTCATTTATTCCTACACCCAATAGATTGTAAAACTGCCACGGGCCAAATTTAACGGTTTTTGTTAGAATTAGGGAAATCTTGCAAGCAGCAGTGCGAGCAATGGCGTGGTGTCGCGGGGGCGATACGGTACGGTGCGTCGCCGATCACTCGTGACTAGTCGTGACAGATGGGGTGCAAGTGAAAAGTGAAAGCGGTTAAAAGTATTCGATATTTAGGGTTACTGTGTGGAATGTCATTAATTTTTCCAGTTTGGAATGTAAGTCTTGATGGTGTAGACTGTACTGTACCTGTATTATTTTCTGTAAGCAGGAATCATTGTTTTTATCAGTTTTGGCTCTAGGAACACCGCTAATGGATTTACTTTGACTGGAAAAGGCGTTTTTTGTACAGTGAATATCGAACGTAACAATCGATCCGAACAACTACATTTCTACCCTTAACTGTCAAACCACAAAAGCGATAAAGAACAAAGAGTGAGTTTCAACTTCAGTTTTTAACCTCCTACGCAAAAAGAGGGGTGTTATAAGTTTGACGTCGATGTCTGTCTGTGGCACCGTAGCTCTCAAACGGATCGATCGATTTAGATGCGGTTTTTTTTCATTTGAAAGCCAGTTTCCTTGCGGTGGTTCTTAGCTATGTTTGGTTAATATCGGTCCAGCAGTGTAAGAGTATCAGCTCTTTCCAAAATGATGTAAGGCACTTTTGGCAACTATTCAGTAATCTGTGCTTTTGGCGTATGATTACTCGATTAATTGCTTGCGTAGGTGGATTTTTAAATTTTAAATTTTACTTGTTAGATTTGAATGTTGATAGTTTAAGTTCTCAAATTTATTTTGAAGAACTTTAGTTTCATAAGAATTGCAAGTCCGCCTATAATGGGAAGTATTATTTTATTGTTGATTATATTTTCAATTTACTTTTCAAGAAATATTTCTACATTCTAATCTTAGCTATACAAGGAAATGCGAAACCTGATTATTATCTAAGAACACTTAGTATACACTAAGTGTCCAAGTTATAATCGTAACATCCGTTTCTCTTATCACTTGTACTTGTAATTACGCACATTAGGGCTCATACGTCCGGCGATAAAGCCGGTGTATAAACACAAGTTCGGCTCCCGGCAGTCTCAAGTCTGCTATTTGCTTATTGGCTCTGCAGACCCATTTATATAAAAAGCTTATTATTAATGCCTATAGCAATATTACAGTTACTTTCAAATATGGCATAAAATACGACTGTACATTAATGTTTACTTCTAATTGTGGTACCTATTGTAGTTATTTTGAGAGTTTTAACAATTATTAAATAAGTTTTAGAATAAGCTTTCTGAGTTTTTTTTTAAAGACAACAACGCACAAGGAATAACTCCTGTGTCGCGGGGGACTTTGCAAACATACATGAAACGGACACAAAGAACACCCAGCCTCAGAAAAACAATTTGTGGATCACACAAAGTGTTGTCCTACGTGGAATTTGAACCCTCAACAGGCGAAATAGGAAACGGCGTGGTGACCGTTAAACCACTAGGCCAAACGTGCAGTCATTTCAATTTAAATTGAGAATTCAGCTTTTGAACATAAACACGTTAACAATTCTTCCACTAAAACCAATCGTGATTGATTGACACAAACTGACAAAACTGTCTAGCCAATTTTCAACTCTGTTAAGAAGGCACAAAAATTATCTCTCAAGTCTACAATCGCTCAACTCATCTTTAACTTTCTAAACAAAAACCAGAGAAGTTTATGGACCATATCCACATTTGTTAAGACAGCTCTAGAAGTTGAATAGAGTTTGTTACACGACCTAGAAAAATTTAACCTCGAATACCACGTCCTGGAATGTTTACTGATACGTAACACAAAATAACGTATGCACATCATCATCAGCCTATCGCAGTCCACTGCTGGACATAACCTCTCCAATTGCTCGCCATTTGGTTCTATCCTTCTCGCATTCAGCTCCACGAATGCAGGCTACCACGAAAAACATAACCCCATTGCCATGCAATCTTGAATAAGAAAATCGTGAATGTGTAAATCTTGGGCCAACTCAGAAAATTGGACAATAGTCTTACACAAATATGTACTTACATGAATCCCTTCACAAAATAATAAACAACGATACCATTATTCGATTGTATTAAACAATGCTTGCATACATTGTTGCACAGATAATCGTGCCCTACAAATTAAGAGCCGTTATCTATGTGTTACAATCTTAACCCTATCTAAGTTTACAATAACATTAACTACATTACAGCTGTCATTCAGTTCAATTGTAAACGCGTTTGGTTTCACTTTATCTCGCTGTTAAGGGTTAGGTAATATTTCCTTTCTGATAAGACTTTTAGAAACAATTGGTATCACTTTTTAATTGCAGCTACATATTAGACTAGGGGAACGGTAACTGTCATCCGGGCTATTAAATAAAGTTGAGTTTTGTTAGCAATAGCAACTGCTTCGTGGTACATAGAATACCCTTAGCAAAAAAAGATGAATAGTGGCTTTAAGTTTTACAAAGGGCTGGCGCCTGAATTTAGGAAGTAATTTTCTTCTAAGCTTGGATTCCGTCTTTGGATCCTATTACCAGAATCCCTGGGCGATGCAGACCAAGTAACATTACCAGTACAAAAGAACTAAAATAACAGAAATGGATGTCACAGTTGCTTATGACAAGGAAATATGAAAGAAGTGGATAAGAAGAGCTATCCAGGATCATGGGAGACTTAGGAAGATGATAATAAAGATAGATTATAATTAGCAAAACTTCTTTTAATGATAAGTTATATTGCAAAGCTTCATTTGAAGAAACAGGAAAGCAGAGTTCTCGGTAACTGTTACTACATACTTATAGACATATTGCTTGAAATTGTGTGGCAACAGCTTGCATACTGTTTACCTTACATGTAATACTGACACTATTGTACCTGAAAATCTGACTTTGAAAAAGATTTGCCATGAGTTTCTTTGCCAGGATTCTTCTCATGAGGCTCTACGCATTTTATAACTGGAAGTTATGTATCAGCAAAGGCAGGCAGTAGATTTTGGTGTTTTCGCCTAATTTACCTCGACAATACAGCACATGCTGTGGCGTCTGTTTGTGTCGATCTATGATTTTTAACTGTAGCTTCAATTTGACTTTCGACGGTGTCTTAGTTTATTAAATGATTTTGAATTTGAATAAACGAAACAAAACGCAAATTTTTATTGTTAAACTATTCGCAAAATGAATAAATATCAAATATAATGCAATGTCGAGATTGCAGCTGAAAGTATTAGACAGATTTTGATAAGATTTGTAGACAAATTAGACAAAAAATAGATTTGAAGCGATGGCGTGACTATGAAATAAACTAATCAATATAAGTTTTGTCGGCAACAATTAGTTTCTGTTCGTGTGTCTTTGTACTTGTCGACCAGTGGCCCATTATTTGTTAATTTGATACCAACCAATTTCAAAACAAACAAGCCTTCTTAGACAGATTAAGACACCAGCCTTTTTAGGTAGATTAAGACACACGCCCGATTTGGAGCCGCGGCTCCGGAACCAAGGATTAAAAGTACATCCGAAGTGGTAGACACAACGGATGTTACGTAAAGGAAATATTTGTAACAGTATTTGTTTATTGTAATTGGAACGTTACTTTATTAAAAATAACTGTAAAAGTTACACCAATACGTATAACTGTATAAGTTTCAGTTTCTACGACAAAGATTTTCAAAAAGAGCTGGGTAAGATTAGACCGTTTTTTTTTTCAGAGGTATGAAACAAGTTTCAAAAAACCGTAGTTTTTTTTTGTTTTTTAAAAGACAACTCCCGCACTAGGAATAAATCCTGTGTCGCGGGGGACTTTACAAACATACATGAAACGGACACAAATAACACCCAGACTCAGAACAACACTTTGTGGATCACACAAAGTGATGTCCTACGTGGGATTCGAACACTTGGCGAAGTAGGAAACGGCGTGGTGACCGTTAAACCACTAGGCCAAACGTGTAGTCTCGGGTTCTATTCCCGGATCGGATCTGGTTGGGTTTTTCTTATAAGTAATTCTTAATAGCAGCCCAGAGTATGGAAAATGGCGGTGTTTCCCGACCGTGCCTCGAAGAACACGTTAAGCTGTCGGTCCCGGTTGTCATGAACAATTGGGAAGTCAGTGCCCTCAAATATACTGACAACTAGATCAACTTTCGAATTCAGTTTACCCTAAGGGTAGCGGAAATCCGATGCCAGTCACTTCATAGAAAAACTGATATTCAGGTAAAACCGGTTGAACTAGTAGCTGTCCCCAATTCATATTCAGAATAATAAAAGCTAGGAAGGTGAAAGTGCAAAACACAAAACTTATTAATAACTTATTCGATTGTTACTAAAACGCTTTTAGGAAATCCAAGGAAATCATATGACTTTATTTTCCACTCAAATCGCTATCACCCTTTTGCCCTCCCCTCTGAAGCCCCGCTGAAGAAGATAGCTAATGAAGCATGTTGTAGTTGTAAAAAACAAAATGTTATGAAAAATTTCTATAATGCAGTGAGGTCACGGCTTTATTTAAAAAAAAAGTCTTTCCATTTACATACCCTTCCCATCAAGATGAAGTGATCAATTGCACAACATACCTGAAACAATATATGTAATTATTATTGGTTTGTCTGATAGGATCTATTACCATGGGGGTCCATGCGCTTGCGCAAGACACGTGGGCGAACAAACCGTATGGACTTCGATAATGAATATTCAATTAGATAACAAGGCACTTATAAGTCTATAATCACTAAATGTGTTTTGAAATTTCAATGGAAAATTCGTGTGTTAATATATATATCGTATAAATTTTATTTAACTTAGCATTAATTTGGGAGATATTTTTATTGGCTAAAAGGATGATAAGATATTAAACACGAATGTTAACTTATATGAGTGTGGGCGGTGAATATTGCTTTTCCTATACTCGTTTCGTATACTAACCAACAAGAACATGGTCCACCGGAAGGTAGCGGTTACCGGTGACTATGAATACTGGAAATATCAGTGGCGTAACTTTTACTGCCCCCTTACACCATGTGGAGTTATTTAACCGCAGTAAAACAATACCACAGTTACAGCACTCGTTATCATTCACAGCCTACAGTTGAAAATTGCGTTCTTATACAAAATGCTCTAAAGTATTATCCGTTTGCCTCAAAAAAGTTAAAAATTTGGCATAAATATTTTATTAATATGATTATTTAAAAATTAATTACCCATGTGATAACAGTTTTAAATGGTTGCACAACAGGATCTTCGGTAATGACCGTACATTGCATAAAAACGAAATTAAATAATATAAATGTGAGTTTAAATAGTATAAACCTAATGAAATATAGTAAGAGGAAGAAATAGATCTTTATCCAGTCGAAAGAGTCGGTACTAGGTGAGTCGGTACGGTATGTACCTGTGTTTAAAGTCGCTCAAGCGTTCTGCCGATTAGTGCCGCCAACGAGTTGGTACGCTTCAGCAAGTTCTTTAACAGGTACATTCAAAATCCTTCATAAGGTCTATCAATGACCCTATTTTGCTAAAATTTATGTTGGTTAAAATTCGATAGCTCCTGATTTTTTTTTCAGCGCCGATTCAACTCAAATTTTGAAATGATGTGTAACACGTTGCAAAGATTGTTTTAATCTTTTTTTCTAATAAAAAATACTGTTACAAAAAGAAACACAAGGCTGAAGTTATCTGAAAAACGCACTAGATCTGTCAGATATTTCGATAATCTGATAAGATATTGACCGGAAAATCTAATTCGAGATATAATATATTTCTAAGTAATCTCACGTAAACTCAGAAAACTGAATTGAGATGTGACCATGCACCTTAGGTATTACACTAGTTGAATATCAGAAGTCAGAAGATACAGACTAAATCATTTAGGTACACGGTAAAAAATTCTTATATTCTAAATATCTTAGTGAAGACATAACCCCGTTGTTTTCTTGACTTATTACATGATTTTAGCACCTGAATATAGTAAGAGAAAATTCCAAATGCAAAATTCCCTACCAAATATATAAACATTATACTCACACACGCAGTCTGGTCTAAAACTAGAAAATTGAGAACCTTTTCCGTAGGAGAGCCACGCTTCGGCATGAATGGGCCGGCTCGAATGAAGTGATACCACAGCCTCACAGAATACCGGTGTGAAATAGCGCTTGCGCTATGTTTCACCGAGTGAGTGAGGGTACCGGAGGCCCATAACCCAATTCCTCCACCCATCCATCTTGCCATACCCCAAAGGCCGGCAACGCACTTGTGAGGCCTCTGGTGTTGCGGGTGTCCATGGGCGGCGGTAATCGCTTACCATCAGGTGATACGTCTGCTCGTTCTCTTCTCGTTCTGCCCCTTCTTCCATAAAAAAAACCTTCTCGATTTTTCGAGGTACATTAAATAATTTCATAATGAACCGTCGAACTGACATCAAAAGCTGTATGCAATAGTTAAGAATATATCAATCGGTGCATAATCAGTTGTTACATAACAACAACACAATAGATGGTAATATACAATCGACGTTTGAACTGTGAAGCCGAGGCGACCGACCATTATCCATCATCTTACACTAAGGTAGGGTTGTCAAACACCCTGTGTTACTTTTTACTACCATTGAAAAATAAAATTAGAGTCATCAAAATGCTATTAGAACATTTATTTTTAGTCATTGAAAAACAGTTGAATTGCAATAATACAAAATACCTAACAAAGAGAAGGAAAATCGTCAGAAACCTTGTTACAGGGTATTAGTATACGAAAACCTCTTTTCTAAGGTAGAGAGGAGAGGGAAACCTATTTTACAAGCTTTTTATTAACTTGCAATGTATGTATGTTTGTATTTTCGGGTGAAATATTGCAACTCAATTTTGAAGCAGATATCTTCAACGGATTTTGCCGAAATTTTGCAATCATATGTATATAGCGTGACACTACAATATTATAATGATATGGAGCTGATCTGATGCTGGAGCTGGCAGGTGGCCATAGGAACTCTGTAAAGAAACGTCGCAACATCATCGAGTTTGGACTCGTTTGATTCGTCTCGAGGCATTCCAGTAAAATATTGTTTTTAAAAAGCTTTTTAATTTAATTTATTGTATGTTCTACTGAATACAACGGACTATGGAAGACTGTTGATTTAAATTTATGATTGTTTTTTTTTGCGATCTTGTTCAGGACTCGTTTAGAAAGATTTAGAAAGTTCCAAATCGATCAAGTCCTAATAATTAAACCCCGTAACATTCACAATTAGATTCGTAATGCTAGCTCCCCTCCTAATACATACAATAATAACTCTAAAGAATGAAAATAGTGTCAGCTACGCAATAATAATACAACTAGAAAAGTGGTAAATAACATATACACTCTTCATTAACAAGCATAAACTAAACATACTAAATTACCCCAACTTTTGAAACAATCGAATCTTTAAATTGTCTGTTTTGCACACACACACTTGAGTTACAGGTAAAAAATATTTCAGATCAAGTTAGGTCTTACATCACTTCTTTTTTTTTAAATAAACGCCATTAATTATATTTTTGTCCGTGTTAATTTGCCTAAAATCCCCTATCCTTTAGATTACCCGTAGTCGGCATCACGGCACGAACTCCAGCCGCAATGAATTATGATTGTACACGTTATTTATCGTGGTACCGCGTTCGATTCCATGTAAAGGTTTCTCTTGTCATATTGTCCGATGGATGGATAGCGCCCCGCCTGTGGGTGTGACCATACGTTTCGACAGCTGGGATATATATGTATTAATTTCTTTGAAGCTTACGTGGCTGTTTCGATTAAGTTATAAAACTTGCATGTCAGTTTTATGTACTTAGAAAATTGGTTGATGTATTTTGATGTTACCTTTATGGATAGAAATGGAATGAAATATATTTCCAAGAAAAAGAATTTCAGGATATTTTTACAAAATTACTCGCAGGAAAGCTACGGAGTTCAGATAGTATATCATACTCTGTACCTATATCTCATCGCGATATAACTTAAAAACAATGTACATAAACATTATTTTGGGTTTGATACCTATTTTAGGTAAAAAGTTTAAATGCTGTATATAGCAACTCTATATACACACATCAAAAGTGTCTAGGGATCAAGCATTTTTATGCGGATTTCTTGAGATTGAGATGTGGCTTTGGCCCTGGCCTGCTCAGTCGCCAGACTTGAACCCGATTGAGCATGCATGGGATATGCTACAGAGAAGAGCTCTGCCGAATATGGAGGGTATCCAGTCGCAAGAAGACCTTTTTTTGTTGTTGCAACGAACATGGGCGGCCATTCCACAGCGTGATTTGGATGAACTCATTTTGAGTATGCCAAACCGATTCTTGTGTTGTTAGTGTTCGCGGTAGAAACACGGATTATTAATTGTTTAAGTTACCTAATAAAATTTTAAAGAAAACTGTTATTTCAGTCTTTTTTTCGAACTTTAATGTTAGTGGTTCAAATGTCAAAAATCCCTTTATTAGGAAAATGGCAAATTTCTTTATTAATGCAAAGGTGACTTGGTTTATCGTTACTGTGACAAACGAAAACACTTTATTTGATGAATCCTTAAAGAAAATTTTAATTAATATCAATCAGGAGAAAAGTTATTGCAAAAATATATGTTGATCCCTAGACACATATGTTGATCCCTAGACACTTTTGATGTGTGTACCTATTGTTAGTATACCTGAAAAATGTAAGTGATATCTTACAATATGGCACTTGTAGATATCTGGCATGCATCTAGAAATTCTTATGTATGTTGTATAGCTTTGTTGATTTTCTAAGGTTTATGTCCATGTGAATTTGTATAGAGCCAAGTAGAAAATAACTATTAAATATAGCTTAATACAGAAATGATTTAGTTCAAGTAAAGACTGTTTACACTTGATCCTCAATTTAGTTAAGTTGGGCTATATTTTAATTTCCAACGAGTTACTTTCGATTAAATTCCTTAAAAGTTGCCAGGAAAATATCCTTTTTATCCTCGCAAAATGCTTTATAAAGAAAATGAACGTCTCGTACTTTTCCTTGAAGACGTTGTAACTACGGAAATCTTAAATGTGTTAGTCTGAAATAAACGAGTGAACAGAAATACGTGATATCTCTAAACTAAGTACAAATAATTTGCAACAAGTATAATGTCTACGTATTCTTATATAACTTTATTTGACGGACTTTTATCATAATGAATGCAGTAAGACAATTGTCTTTTATAAACATTGTTACACTTCCATTACCTATTAAATTTACTCAGAAAAATCAGTTCAAGTAAATAATTACTACCAGTTATCATTACATAATAATAGATTTAACTTTTATTATGATAACTTCAGCCATATCATAGACACACAGAATTCAGTGTAAGTTGTCTAATGAACACAAACTGCTCTGCCTTTCGTCTGTCACTAACTTATCACCGGTTCAGAATATATTCAAATATCTGTGTGTCTACTCTCAAGAGTAGGTGGTATTTATATTACCATTGAAGACCTAACAGCCGAGACCTACACGTAACCTGCGCTTTAAGTCACGGAGAAGCGTGCCTTAAGAACGTTTGTTAAGTAAACTGCACTGACCACTAGTACAGCAGTCATACTAACACCACTAACGCGCTATCAAGAGCGTGCTAAAAATACATGCGTATATGCTAACACACACATACTTATTCATGCACCTTCAATAAGTTCCTCAAAATGCCATTCGATAGTTTCGCAATACCCCTGAGAACGTGCGTCCACGTTCTTCGAAAAAGGAAACTTTTTTAAGAAAGAATTTAGATTTAAAAAAGAAGAAGAGAATTTAAAAAAGAATTTAGAGTCAAAACATCATCATCATTATCATCATCAGCCTATTGCAGTTCACGGCTGGACATGGCCTTTCCCATTGCACGCCGCTCTGATCGATTTTGGGCTTCTAGCTCCTGCCAGCCATCTTGCAAAACAATGGGGACAAATAACTCAGACAATATGAAATATCTTATTAACAACAGTACATTTATTAGCACAAAACCACAATTAAAATTTAATGGTCATCCGACTAGTTAATCCTAATAGTCTGTCTAAAGAGTTTAAGTTTTAATTATTCTTGAAATAAATAGTAGTCTTATGGACCAGGGAAACGCTAGATATCACCTATTTTTTTCTTATGTATGGACCTGCCAAAATGACTCTACTTTGCCTGATGGAAAGCAAGAATTCAAGAGTGGTGGTCACCATACTCATTGCGAATGCAGACAATGCAACAACGCAGCATGGTGACTCACACTATGAGGGCCTAGTGCTGCTTCTGCTCTGCGTGATTACTTGATGAACTTGATAAAAAGATCAAATAAACTGTTTAGTTGTAGATGTTCCAAGGACAAGATCATGGTGACAGAGTTGAAATAAAATTCTATGCCAAGCAGAGAAAGTTCCTTTGATATCTCTGCCAGATACAGCTCTCACTATATGATAATGTCATTTAGTTTCAGAATTTGTTAATCAATTTTTCAGTGTTGATACCTGGGATCGACGATGAGCAGTTCTTTGGAAGAGGCAAAATACTTTTCGACGTAAATGTTTAAAATACTTTTAAATTTTTGTAGCTTTGCCTATATATTTTAAAAAGTATGTACCTACTAATATGACAAAAATATTTTAATTTTTTACATGAAAGGATACAATTCTTATACCCTCTGACACGATTTCTTCCAGTACATTTATTATGTTTTCATATTTGTTTCTACTAACTATAAGAACATACGCTAAAACAAGTTCATTCATGTGAGCTTATGTGGTCATTTTTAAAATATGGGGAAAGTCAAGTGTGAACGTTAAATCTAGACTTATTCGACGAGTCTTTCTAGTAACAAAATCTTATATAACGTACACATTGTTAACTAGTCAACTCTCGTTGTTGTGTCAGTACCCAGGTGTTATTCGTGAGTTTAGAACAACGTGAGGGTTAGGGGTCATACATTACTTCCAAACCTCACTATTCGCAATCTTGTATTTCGAGACGTGTAGCTTTTGAGACATGTTGGAATTTATAGTTACCTATCGTTATCTAAGGTTCTAAAGATCTTCCATTTGTCAAAGGACGAAGAGGTTTCTTGTTATATATATATATGGGCCTGCTGAAGTCACTATATTCTGTCTGATGAAAAGCATGAGCAGATTCATGCTGCTGCTTATGCTTTCCATCAGGCAGAGTAGAGTCATTATGGCGGGCCATACATAAAAAAAAAAAAACAAAGAGTGTATTGATCACCATATTCATTGCTACTGTAGACAATGCAGCATGGTGATCTATACTATGGCGGCCTATTGAGATGCTATTGCATCATTGGGCCTCCGGTTTCGCACTCACCAATAGGACACGACAACATGAATGCTATCATTTTAGGCTTCTGTAAGAGGGTAGTATCACCCCATTCGAGCTAGCAGATTCGTGCTAAAATTTAAGTGGCTTTACATCCTATAGGATGTAAAGCCGAGATGTAGAACGTATGGGTATAAATCGGGACCGTGGCAGCATAAAGCATTTCCCATCATATCCTATCCCATTTGGAAAAATTCCTATCTTTATGTTGCGTCAATCCTTTTAAAACTTTTAAACGTGCCATATTAGTCAAGGTGCCAGTACGTTCCCATATTAGTAATATTTTCTTTTAGTTTTATCTGCAAGTTCGAGAGTGTAAAGTATTAAAATCTCGTAGGTACTATTCTTTGAAGCGATAAATAAAATCACGAAAAGAGATCCTATGTTTAAACCTAAAAGTAACCTCTGTTTATTTGACTGTCTCGTTGGTCTCGCGGTTGGCGTATGCCTTGTGTCTTGGGTTCAATTCCCGGGTCGGACCAAATATTTGTAAGATCTACAAATATTTGTTTCGGAAATTGGGTGTTTTCTATGTATAATTTGTATGTATTTACAAAAAAAAGTATATATGTATTTGTATCAGTTGTCTAGTACCCATAACACAAGCTCTGCTTAGCTTGGGACTAGATGGCGTTGTGTGTAATTAGATATCCGAAAAATATATATATATATATATATATAAATAAATATATTTCATAAAATAATCACAAATTTTAACAAAAAAACCGGCTTCAATCTGGACCAAATGGGACCACACAGGAAGCACCAGCTTTCAAAGAAAAAAAGAATCATCAAAATCGGTTCACCCAGTCGAAAGTTATGAGGTAACAAACATAAAAAAAATACGGACGAATTGAGAACCTTCTCCTTTTTTTGAAGTCGGTTAAAAAGATACAAGTCCTACCTGTCCCTATACCTAACTCTTAATTAGCAACAAGATTTTTTGGGTAAGGAGTTGCTTAGAAGTATTTTGTTGGTCACAGTCCCAGACCCAGTTAATAATACAGCATTCAAATAACATTGAGTAACCTTCATGTCTTACAAACGAATGCACATACAAAAGAGCATTCAAATTGTATTCAATTTTCTCTGCATACTACGGATATCGGTGCGGCACAAATACAAACGCAAATGACATATTCTATCGGAGACCATACTTCCTAGATATGAAAACATTACAAGTGTCTATTGTTTTGATTTCACAGCAGATATTGTGCAACAATTTGTTGGCAAATATGTAGCGGCACGCCGATGGCACCATGAATAGGGTTAGCTCAAAATACAGATTAATAAATATACAGATTAAATATTTATTTACCATATCTATACAAATAATCCGTAATTTCAAATTAACAGCTTTTCACTAAGTGCTTATTTATTTAGAAAGTATATAAGTAGAAAATACATCAAAAAATCTAAAACAAAATGACTGTCTGTCTCTTTGTTCAGGCTAATCATTGAAAAAGGTGGACCGATTTTGACGTTGAAAGGAGTAACTTAAGCTACTTTTATTTCAGAAAGAAATGGGGTTTCTAGAAAACGAAATTAAAAGCAATGAAATAGTGAACAATATCCGATGCAAAAGCAACAAAACCCGCGGGTACAACCACGGGTGTAGCTAGTATATTATAAAATAAACACAAGGAATAGTGTTACATTACTTGGAGAACGAAGTCAGTAAAACACTCTTATTCCCACTAATTTGCAGATGAAGATTTTATGGTTCGACCATCATGGCTTGTTATCTATCACACCCTGATTTGTCATCTAATCGTATTGTGTTATCCTTTGTCAGTTACAATTAAATACGGATTTATACTTATTAAATAAAGCAATTCATTGATAAAATTTGTGAAACATTAGACTAAATGAATTCATACATAGGATTATACGTAGGACACAGACACGTCGACACAAAAACTTAGCTCGTAAAGTACCTAAGTTTTTGTCTTGTAAAGTGGTAAAGTGTACGTCGATATAGCCTTTTACTCGTTAGGTAGCATTTTCACAGTTCTCCCAAACAGCGTTATAAATATGCCAACCAGTTACACACTGAGGTCGAAGATAAATAATGAGAGGACAGCAACTTTCGCGCCTTTTCGTACATTGTTACTTACACCTAACGTGTTCGTACATGGGATTATCGATTTACACCTGTTGAGACTCATCGAGTCTATCTTTTTGTAAAGAAGAAAGTTAATTAGTTACTAGGAGAGAAATATAAGAGCTACCATACATACACTTAGGTCTCAAACAGTACATAATAGGTGTCTGATATATCAGCTACCCCGACGGTTACATCAAACTTTCACATGGAATCAGCACAAATATTTGCCTAGCAAAAAAATAAGACGAGTATTACAAATTAATAGGAGGCGGTCATAATCAAACATCCTTGAACGTAAATCTAGTTTCTGCACTAAAGGCACAAGGAAAGCATATACTAGGTGGTTCCTCCTTATCAGAAGAATGTATACATAAGGTCACTTTCAAAGAGAGTTTTTCAGTTAAATAACCTTGTAATCTGCTGCGTTTACATCTCTTTAAATTTGAAATGTTTCGAAATTCTATGTATCTATGAACCTTGAACAACATACGAGGAAGTCATCGTTTAACATACATTGTAAATCGCTCCTACGTATGATGTAGTAGCTTAGAAGTTGGTTGCAATATTTTAAAGGCAGTTATCCATTTTGATCATACTCTTTGTACATTATACGGTTGCCTGGAAATTGCTTTTGGCATTAAGGCTGCCCTTTGTAACATATCTGACATTTTATGTATTTTTTTTCAACTCTGTAATGTGCTGTGCAAATGAAGAATTTTCTATGTATTTATCATTTGTTATATGTATTAGTATTATAAAAGCAAATTAATTTTGACTATTTAAACACTTTCACACATTACTAATTAACCGATAATCTTGTAATTCATATAGTTAGAAGTAAAGAAATGAGCACAGAAGTTGACAGATCAATATTCCTTCTCATCCTGAAATGAAAAAAATAGGTAATCTCAAGAAGAAGAAGAATCTCGAGAAGAATAGTACATTGTTCACCGAGGGAGGAAAGGGACCGATTACTAGCGAGGGAGCAGTTTGTGGCCCGAAGGCGCAGCCTAGGGCCACAATACTCCCGAGGTAGGAATGGGACTTTCACCCGAGTGCTACACAGCTTTATACTACACCTGTGAGGAACATTTAAAGACTTGTATTGTAAAAAATATTTAAATCAAAACGTAAGACACCATGTAAGACACAATTTTATTTAGCTTAGAATTTGACCCATATTTCGCGCTTCTTTTGTTTTTTTTTATTCTTCACAAAAGGATGTCAGTGGCACGGAGATTCCATATTTAAATCATATGAAAACTCCTTGGGCAGGCGCGCGCCATAGATAAGATAACACATGAGAAATGAAAATTCATACAACTTTCTCTCCCGCTAAAACACGTTAGAAATGGATTTTCATACATTTTTTCCTCCCACTTATTTATTTAGGTATAATTAGGTCAAGGAAAAAACTAACGTTCTCTTTTCATTTTCAGGGAATAATGACCTGTTCCGATCAGGTGTAGTATAAATTTATTGACAATATGAACAGATGTGTAAGCGAAGCTACGGACAACGAATGTATTTTACACATAAAATCTAAAAAAATAAATACTTTAGCCCAAATATGTTTTTGCAAGAACTAGGTAACGTAAAAATTACATCACAATATTAGACGATAGATATTAATCGCTTATTACTATATTACTAAAACACATCATTTAACGTCGTAATCGTCTTTGAACTCTTGACCGCAATGCCTGTCGAACATTAGACAATAACCAATAAAATGCTTTTAGCATTTGTATACTCTCATAACTATAGTCCATTAAAATAAGTACTCTCAAATGAAAAGATAGTGTGTAGGATAACAATTGTTCAGGGCAGAAAAGTTTTCGTACCCAAGTGTGTTAGGTTCCTTACATCAGCAAAATATTAACTGTATAAGCCTTATTAAATAAGAACGTTCATATATGCATGCACAGATCAAGAAATACCGAAGAATAAGAAATAGATTTTCTTTAGATTGTCTTTTAAAAAAAAAAAAAAAAAAAAAAAAAAGATTTCTGGCAACTTTCAAAGTAAATTGATGATTTAAAAACTGAAACTACTTTGAACTATTTAAATATTTTTAATATCAGTAAGAATTTCTTCTATAAACTACTATATTTATCATGTCGTTTTGTACATTGAGACTACGGACACGTTTGTTATTTAAGTAAATAAGTGGAAGTCTGAAGGACAGCAGACAACAGAATCCGCAGCCATCTTGTAGCAACTCAGTGTCACAGGATACCCATCAAGCTAAGCTATATTGAAAAAAAAACGAAGCCTTTTAACGATATGAAAATAAATGAATTGTGAATATTACTGTAATAAAAATGTCCTTTTTATATTCAGTGTGAGTGACACGTCAAAATGAGTTTTTTAACCAAAAAAAGACCGTAAAAACGTTATGGAACATTATGACATTTATTCTTCACTGACAACAATTATGTAATTATTATTTTCTGCACGTCTACATGCAAAATATTAACATCTCGGTACCATCGCCAGAGCACTGCTAACTTTCTTTCTTGTATTTGAGATTACGTTATGAAACGTGATGACTTTATTAAACTCGGTTAAGTCTGTTTTTATCGCAAATTTAGTCTTCTTGGCATCTTGAAACTGCTATAACTTGATTCCGACTAGTCTATTAGTCTTTAGTAGTCTTTACTACTATAAAGAGCTCTTTAATACCAGATAAATTCCTAAAAGTATTTATTTAAAGTCCGATCCATATATTTTTACTGATAGTTCTAGTACGAAGTAAATAATTACATTATGATATATATCTAACTAGTTTATCGCATAAAAACACTTTTCTTCATTTCCTGAGATTATAAACATAGGGATTTTGTTTGTCGTATTTATTTTCAGGTAGGAATTAACGAAATATAAAAAGAAATTTTTGTAACGAAACTTTTATATACAAACGGAGTTAAAAAACCACCTATAACTTAAAATAACAAGAAGCATTAGGAAAATTTATTTATGACTTAACGGAAGCGGAAACGATAACAAATCAACTGAAACGTGTGCATAACAAAGAAAATGATACACAATGAAGATATCAAAGGCTAAATGAAGAGACAAGGAAGGCTCGATACATGACAGTTTGAATGCATTAGCATATCGTGTTTGCAGAGAAAGGCAAACCCTAGCAACGTCGGTTCCAAACCAACGAAGGATTTTTCTCCACAACGATTAACACATTTCACTTTGATTAACTAAGGGTTCTTGAATTCATCAACTTAATAGTTTTAAGATTAATTTATTGTGCCATAAAGGTTTTAATCTATTTATTTTTTTATCATCGTATTTATAATTTTTCTTTGTCCGGTTGGCAATGGACCAATTGGCAATTGTTATTACAATTTACACATTTCGACGCTCCTCAATAAAACTCGGATGAGGGCAAGAGGTCTCTGCGACACCTTCTGATTAGAGAATAGAAACGGAATGTATGATAAAAAACAGCGATGCAGTTATAAATAATCACTAAAAACCCTTAGGGTTACTAAAAACCCTTAAAAAGGGTCTTATTTGGTAATTTAAAATATGATTATTATAATTAAAGCCTTTGGAGAGAGTAGGTTTCTATGTAACAGAAAATCAACACGCTATAATAAATACTATCTGAAGTATGTGTGTCTGTTCGTGTTTGTCGTGACGATGTCCTTAGCGTTAACTATCTGCGGCGCGATCGCTTGCCACACTAACACAGCTCGCCTTTCTAGATGTAACCAATTGTTGAAACACGCTAGTCAGCTAGTGTTTGACTGACTGATCGGAAAGAGGATTCATAGTCTTGAAAGAAACTACAACTGACAGACTAACTATTTCTGCTGCCTCGGTAGCGCAGTGGTAGCGTATGCGACTGCTGTGCTTGAGGTCTCGGGTTCGATTCCCGGGTCGGATCAAATGTTTGTATGATCTGCAAATATTTGTTTCCGAGTTTGGGTGTTTTCTATGTACAATATGTATTTATTTACAAGAAAAAAAGTTATATGCATTTATATCAGTTGTCTAGTACCCATAACACAAGCTCTGCTTAGCTTGGGACTAGATGGCTTTGTGTATTAGATGTCCTAAAATATTTATATTAATAATTAAATTATACCAATATACCAATGACACATGTTTAAAAAATACTTTATCAATAAATATTTAAAACTAGCTTTTTCACGCGGCTTCGCTCACGCAGACTTTCATCACCTGATTTACCCCCTTAGGGGTGGAATTTCAAAAATTCCTTTCTTAGTGGTCACTTACGTTATATAAAGAACCTACATGCAAAATTTCAGGATTCTAGCTTCAGCGTTTTGGGCTGTGCGTTGATCTCTGGGTATGTCAGTCAGTCAGTCACCTTCCTCTTTTATATATATAGAAATATAGAAGATTATAGAAGATTATAATAAATAACCTTCTAACAGGTAAAAGGTAACAGACAAATTTGTCTAACCTGAAATATATTTTAAGTATAGTTTATTCGCATTAAGAAAATAGTGACATATTGATCAAGATTATCTTTTTAACCGATCTAAAAAAAGAGGACGTTTTTCTTTATTAAGTTTTTGTATGAAAACTCGACTCCAGGGTTTTCCTTTCTATGGTACACCTGGTTCCCCGGCTACTAGTACCTTGAGACGGCGTGCGGTTTTTTGGTCGGTTCGAATCCGACATAATCACCAATAGGCGGTATCCAAAGAAATTTCCGTACAAACAAAAAAAAGTTGATAAACGATACGATTTCAGGAGTTACGAGATGAAGCAGAAGCCAAATCAGTTAAAATAGTAGAGAATCTCCCTGACATTATGGAAACGAATAACAGATGTACAAATAGCACTCCCGTCATCTGATAAACAGGCTTCATGCAAAATAACCGCCGTTGATATTTACCTAACAGGGAACATAAGACATTGAATGTATCGTTTAATATGTAAGGTTTATCGGTTATACTATCTTAGTAATAATTGTTAAGGACGTTTATAGGTGACTCGTGTTTGCCCGCAACTCGCTTTAATATTAAGTTTTGAATGAACTCGGTGTTTTTCAGAAATAGTATGCATTTTTAACCGACTTCCAAAAGGAGGAGGTTCTCAATTTCATCGGTTTTTTTTTTATGTAAGTACATCGATTACTCCGTCAATTGTGGACCGATTTTGAAAAATCCCCATGTGGTCCCATGGCCACCATATCAGGATCTGATGATGGGATCCTAAGGAAATCGAAGGAAACCCTCAAATTTACGTGAGCGCCTGCAATGAAGTTACGAGCAATTGTATGCATACCTTCATATTCTGTAGACATCATTAAATTTTAAATGAAATGATGATGAGAGACTTGAGAAAGACTAAAAAGCGAAAAATAAAAAATAAACTTCGTTTAAAAAAACCGACTTCAAAAACTAAAAAGTATAAAAGAACTTAATTTGTATGTGCTACCTATTCATTGGTTTGAAGTCGGTGCCAAGCCAAAATGTAATAGTAAGTACCGCACTCGCCGCTCGTGACCTTGAGCGGGATAGCTGCTCTTCGCGTTGAACAAAACAACCGAAGCGTCGACGTTCGTCTCGAAATATAGGGTGTGGTACCTACTATTCCATTGGCTTGGCACTGACTTCAAACCAATGAATAGGTAGCACATACAAATTAAGTTATTTTATACTTTTTAGTTTTTGAAGTCGGTTTTTTTAAACGAAGTTTTTTTTTAGATAAAATAAATTCAATTTTCATTTCGTTCGTGGGTACTCTGATAATGTACATTTAAAACTGTCGTTTTTACGCCTTAGCTAAGTAACAATACGATAGCTTCATAAACACGTAACTAGACAAACAAGCTGACATTCATTATGATTTCGCAAACAAGACAATTTTACAGATAAAACATATTTTATTACTAATGATTATCACAAAAATTGTAAAATCATACAGGGGAAAATATGGTACTACAATAAAAATATATAATTTTTTGCCGAGATTTATTAATATGCTAAAGGAAAGTTTGCATATTTCAGCACCTAAATTAAATCACAAACTACTCGTAATACGAATGTAGTCATTTGTACATTAGCAATTACATATGTCAAAATTACGAATTCGAAAGCCACTACTCTTTCAGGTATTAATTTAACAGCTGATGTTTTTTAGACATCACGTTTCTTCCAATCTAAGATCATCACATGAGTTTTACATCAGAAATGATAAAACATTATTTTCGGTAACGTCACAATCAATGAATAGAATGTCACCGATAAAATAATTTATGGTCTGAAATTTGATAAAGCGACTTTCTCAAACAAATAATACAAAATTTTAACAAAAAAAAACCGACTTCAAGAACGACCAAATTGAATTGAGTTATTCGTCAATTTGTCGCGCACATACATAATGCAATTTGAAGATTTATATGATTTTCTCATGGATGACTTGTCAGAACTGGACCAAATTAAAAGTTATGAGGTAACAAACATAAAAAAAAATACAGTCGAATTGAGAACCTCCTCCTTTTTTTGAAGTCGGTTAAAAAGACAAAGTCTCTACTACAATTACAAAGACAGATCATAAAAACACCCCTTTTAACGTATTCCAACCATTTTTATACTACGCACAAAAAAAGTATACAAATAACAAGAAATCCATTCAACCAGATAGCCTTTAGCTTTCCTATAGCTAATTTCTAATAGACTAGGCTGGACTCCACTCTAAAAAACGTTCAATCGACAACTAAATTCGGCAGTCGTGCTAAGCTCCTAGCCACTTCGGCACTCATATTTTGAGTTCGATAACTCAAAAAAATCCAAGCACATTTAAATATCCACTATTAAATCCAAATATGGACATATAAATTCTTTACCAAAAGACAACAGGATTGGCAATTATACATTTTTTTATTATGTGATACCTCGAATTTCGTAATAATAGTAATTTTGCGTCACAACTCTGCTAGTGCAATTATAACGGTGACTATGATTGGTCGGCACCGAACTGTGTCTCTGTGACATATGCGTGGTCCTATTTAGTATAACGGCAAATTATTGTATGAATAGTGAAATTCCTGGACTATAGTTGAGTGGGTATTGGTGTCAGAGATAGTGACAATTAGTGGATAATAGTATATTGTCATGCGATATCAGACCATAGAAATACCCGAAAAGGCTAATTATTAGAATGTAAATGATTAAGGGGCATCCACAAATTACGTTACATTGCGGAAAACCACGTATCCGCCACTACACTCTATGACCGTCTCTCCTAAGGAGCTCAGAAGGCAACATAATCAGCATGAGCAAAACTAATACTTGCTCTGAAAAATCGTATGTGTATCAGTCCAGAACTTAGCATTAAAAGAAAAAGGACCAATGACTGCCTCGGTGGCGCAGTGGCAGCGTATGCGACTGATGTGCTCTCGGGTTAGATTCCCGGGTCGGACCAAATGTTTGTATGATCTGCAAATACTTGTTTCGAAGTTTGGGTGTTTTCTATGTATAATATTTATATATTTACAAAAAAAAAAGTATATGTATTTATATCAGTTGCCTAGTACCCATAACACAAGCTCTGATGAGCTTGGGACTAGATAGCGTTGTGTATTAGATGTCCGAAATATTTATTTATTTATTTTTAATTGCAGCTGTGTGTATGCGCTATTCATTAATTTAACGGAACATCTTGTCAACGCACAAGTAATAAGTTGTAAAAAAGAATTAATGCAGGCGGGACAGGAAACGAACTCAATTGTAAGCACCGGATATTTGTTGAAAAAGGGACCCGACCTTGTCCACACTATTGTCAACGTATCGACAAAACTAAGGTCAGATCAGTGTGCAGCTGAAACGACAAGCTTGGATCGATAAACATAAATAATCAAATAACAATATCGAATGAACGATTAGATGAGGAAAGTTATATTATCATTGGTATTTGTAAACAGAATCATTAAACAATAAATATTTGAGAATGTGGTGGACATAAAACAATGAATGAAAGTTCAATATTTTTATATCCTGATCGATGAAGAAAGGATTACGTAATTTTTCAATTTTATTTCATATGTCGCTCGTTCTATTGATGCCCCATCTCCCTGATGAACAATCTCATCTACCAATGCTACCTGCGTTATTTACGCAGGCAATAGGAACGAGCTGATAGGTCTGGAAGAATCACCTGATCGTTAGTAACTTCTGCCACCCATGGACACCACAAAATTGATAAGTTCGTTTTCGGTCTTTATGAGGAATTTGAATAAGCATACTTGGCAACAATGGAAATTACTTAGCACCGGTTTACTGACGTATCGACACAAACGTACCGAAGCATGGGCCTACCACATGTAATTGTAGTCGGATTTGCCTTGCAAACACACAGATGTCTGTACAACAGACCTGTTTTTTTAAAATCTATATCACATATACATATTTACCAATTTATTTAAGCTTTTGAAACATTTAATGAATCCTGGCCTTTCTTAAATCTAATGGCGCATGACACGACAATTGTACGATGATCGTATTACCGTGATGATATACGCCTTGAGTAATAAATTATTATAATAAATGATAATTTTTACTACATACACATATGTATTTATAACAAACGAAATTCTATGCATTTTCAGCTGCGTTTCTGGTAAACTGTGCCACTCTTCATTATAGCGTGATTATGTAGTCTATGACTTTCATAAAAAATGGGTTTAAAATGTGAATTTTTTGGAATTTATAATCTTAGGTTTTATTAAATGTGTATGTAAATTTAAAGAAATAAATCATGTATTCGTTATTGCTTTGAGAATTTCATATTCACATTACCACCACGGCACAAAAAAAAACTAAAATAATAAGGAAAGAAAAAATAAAATAATTTCGTTCAAAACAACAAAAGCTGCGTGTCTGCAAAGTATAAATTAAACAATTATAGCAATTTCCATACGAGCGCAATTTTAAACGAAAATGGAAATAAGCGAGAGCTTGCGATTTGAACGGGAAGGAACTAAAATGAATAAATCTTAGTTCTGAGATAATTGAAGGTTCAGCGAATACTTACGTTATTTTGCGTACCAACGCAAATTATGAAGCAACTTACAACAAAGCACTAATTCGAAGAAAGAGGTTATTTGAAAAGGATAATAAAACTAAAATTATAAATCACATTAAGCGGAACATTAGGACTTATTTTAAATTTGACAACTAAATTCAAACTTCTATGCATTTAGTGAGAACCAACGTCTTACAGTCCAAGCAATTCTGTTTACAAAATTTCGAAACAATTCACAAGGAAAAGTTTAAAAAACTATAACCCGAATCCATAAGAACTTTCGATAGAATTTATATCGCCTATGTCATCCGAGCTATTATACAAATCTATTGACACCTCATTCATTATAATCGGTTTAACAGTTTAGCGCTATGCTACGCTAACATACAAACATAAGCACATAGACTGCCAAAACTCCTCTCCTTTTGGCTTCAATTCTTCAAATATTTTCTTTCTTCAATTCTTTGATTGCATACATAATTGTGACTTAAAAATACATTTGCTTAATTACAAACTTACATTTAGTCTCATTGGTTTCAAAAATACACAGTTAAACTTAGAAAAACGTGTACTTCCGTGTTAAATAAAGAATAAATACTAATAGAAATACTAAATATCTCGCTCGACGAATATAAAAAATTTGATGTTCGGTTTGAATTTTAATAAATTTTCTGCGAACAATAAAGGTTAAATAGTCTGTTCGTCGAGCTCGCCAAACCCATACCTATAATTTCCTGAACAGTGCACAACACAATTATATATCAATTAAATTAAGCCAGTTATTACCAGAACTTTCCTGGTTACATAACGTTTGAATTATAGAGCTGCTAATAGTGATCAAGATAACATGAAAGCAAAGTTAGGAGTGCTGAATAGTGTTGGGAAATTTATGGCTATAAACGATAAAATGGCAGTACAAATAGTAATAATGTAAAATGAAGCATATAGTGAAATGAATAAGAAAATACTGCTGATAGGAAACAGACAACAGAATCATCATCTTCCTAGCCTTTATTATTCCCAAGATTATTTGGGGTCGGCAACTAGTTCAACCGGTTTTACTATAATTACAGTTATTCCACGGAGCGACTAGTATCGAAACTCCGCAACCATGAGGGTGTAGTGAATTCGGAGACAACAGAATAATACTAATAAAAAAAAATATTATCCAATATTATAAATTGGAAAGTAACTCAGTTTCTTTATCGCGAATACTGACATGCACGGGGACGGTCTACTGCTGCTGCCTCTCCAATGGAACGCCACTTGGGGGGTCCGTATTTGCCATTCGTGTTCAATACTAAAATACAAATAGGTTATCAATAACTTTATATTTAATGCAGTTGTTGTATAATAAAACAGCAGCAATAAAGATAATATCTAATATCGGATAAAACTAATCGAGATATCGTACAAAATAGGTTATGAGTCATTAAAACACTCAATTACTATTGAAAACCTAACTAAGAACATGGATAGCTTATGTTTTAATACGCGATACACGAGATAAGTACGAAGCATCCGTCGATAATTTATTCAATGACAGCCTCTATAGTATAGAGTCTATTGGATCGACTAGCAAATCGATTTTATACCGTTTTATAAATCGAATAATTGCTCGTCTTATATGCAATCGTACATGTGCTTCGTAGACTCTTTGAATAATTCAAACCACGCATAATCGATATGCAGTACGATACGAAATGGATCGACTTTGCTTTCAGTAAAATACGAGTTCAATCCGTGGAAAATACAATTCTGAATAAAGCCAGAGAAATGTAGAAAAGGATTATATCAAAGATTTTATTCCATGCAATGGTGTTAAACTTTCTAGTTAATAAAAAATCAATGGTTAATAATAAAGAACAAACACTATAAACTATTTTAAGCGTAATTGAGCAAGGCGTAAACGACGTGAAAGTTTAATTAATTAATGAAACTGCACCATTAAACGGGTTGCCGACAGTTTACAAAGATAATACAAAATACATTTATGTTCATAATATAGAAATTGTAGACCATATTTAGTTAGCAACTTTGGCGTAATAGATTGTAACAAAGCGATTTCACACAAAACAAGTGAAAATAGAAATTTAAGTAATAATAAACCTAAAAGTAATATAAATAAAGAAACTTCTTGCAAAGTTGACGAAATGCCAAAACGGTAGGTAAAGGACGAAGAAGATAATAGTCGTAGATTTAAGATAAAAGCAGTTAAAGTAAAAGACAAGCATAGACATCTCATTTAATAGACATGAAACAAAAGAGAATGGTTTACACAAACAAACATTATAAGTATTTACGACACAGTTACTTTCGGTTAATGAGCATTTTCACTTTTCGCTATGAAACTACCAGGACCAGGACACCTTTGGCCCCTTGTAGTTTATATTTAAAGGTTAAGAAACAAGAGATTATGCATTCGTAAATGGAAAATTCTATAATATTGGCTCCTTTTTTTATGTGACAAATTTATGTGTTTAAATAAGTCTATACTTATATTCATCAAAATTAGGCCTGAATATTTTTGTCTTTTTTCTTTTCCTTCACGTATCGATATCGTCATTATTAATAGTCCTCGAAATCTATCATCGAAAGATAAAATCACAGATTTTTTTTAAGGTAAGGCCTTTTTCTATTTATATAATTGAGTTCTAAATATAAATGATGATGAACACTGCATTAGTAAGTGCTTACTCATCTTTATTTTTTTCATCATTATTACTTTTTGTTTTGATGATGTTGCGTGATGATTTCGGCGAGTTATTTATGATAATAATGTATCAACTCATAAAAGTAATTGAAGTGAAAACTTCTTTAGACGCGTTGAGCACTTTTTGGTAGGAGAAAATTTTATGGGTACGCGTCACGGACATACTAATGTTTGATGTTGATAATTTAAATTTAAATATTATAAAATTTCTACTTTTACACATTAATATTCTAAGATTATAAGTTTTCACTTCTATCGGCAGTCCTTATGTATTGATAAATAACTCAGAACGAAATAGAAATATGCCAATAACAATGTACCGTGAAAGTAGAAATGGTAAGCGATAATTTCCTAGTATTTGAGGTGAACGTAAACGCCAGATGGATACCGCATATGAAATGGCTGACCCCTCAACCTTACGTGCAATGCTATAAAGATGCTACCACTCCCAACGATTATACTCTCTGACAATAAACACGTAACGAATATTTGATGTGAACCTTTCGTTAAAGCAAGGACGTCGACTACTATTGACATGTCAAATTAAATTAGACAGTGGTGCTAATTCCCCGAACTAAAAATTTCCTTAACTAAACTAAAAATCTCTAAAAATTAGTTTTGTTTTGTCAAAAGACGTTGTTAATGTCACAAATTGACTACTATTGGTGAACCTCTGTATATATTTATTAATGTGGAGCCTGAAAGTCCAACGATTCATCAATACAAATTCAACAGTTACCTGAAAGCCAATTACAATTCTTAACGTATAGAACTATATACATATATGACTTGCTCTAACCTAAAGGCTTGTAATAATTGGCTATGTAGTTTTAATGATCGACAGAGACTGCAGAGCAGCCCTATAAGTTTTGAGATTCTACTACGATTACTTTAAGCGCACTATTTCAATATTCTATACTTATAATAAAAATGTAACAGGACCAATTCTGTACATTAAAGATATTTTGAATTTTTTTTGGAGTGCTCTTTATTAATCGATACTGAAGCCAAAACTGTAATTATTTTCATTTTTGTCTGACTGTCTGTCTGTGTTTTGTCCGCGACTGGACACTGCCTGTGAGAAGCTGACACAGATATATAAATATGGCGGTACGGAGTTCGCCGGGTCAGCTAGTACTCAATATGTTTTATAATGTGTATTAGATACAGAAGGTTAACCTAAAAATATGTATCATCGTGGACCCTCTCTAGCACAGCTCTAGGTTATTAGGAGAAAGATATATGGAATAAGGGGCAAACGAGCAGACGTATCGCCTGATGGTAAGCGATTACCGCCGCCCGTGGACACCCGCAACACCAGAGGCGTCACAAGTGCGTTGCCGGCCTTTGGGGGATGGGGAGGGGGATAGGGGGATGGGGGAGGTGTTGGGGTATGGGCCTCCGGTATCCTCATTCACTCTGTGAAACACAGCGCAGGCGCTGTTTCACACCGGTTTTCTGTGAGGCCGTGGTATCACAACGGTCGAGCCGGCTCATGCGTGCCGAAGCGTGGCTCTCCCACGGTACCACTAAAACTAAAAGAGATTTTAGTTCAGATATTTAGTTCAATGTTAGTTCATCCCATTAAAAACAAATTAGAGCAGTAAGTATTAATATAATTCTGTAACTTTCGTATCGCCGGTGTAACTTAGACCTTCGTCTAACTAAACTCATTACGGTTTAATGTTTCATCATAATCTGTTCAATAATAAGACTATAGCCAGGGGCTGGTAGGGTTATTGTGGGGGCTTTTCGCCACTATGATATCAACATTGCGTACTGGCCACTTTCTTGGGCTTTCTAAATCCGTGCGAAGATTAGCACGCAAGTAAAATACGACCGGTACCTACCACACGGAAGCAACAAAGTTACTGAGCCGGTGTTTTCGAGATGCTATCAGAAGGACGCGCGAGAGTTCACATTATACACATTTGTGATTTGTTTTTAATGTCGGATGTGTGATTTTTCTTCTTTAATACAGAGCGAAAGGGTCACCTGTTGAAAAGTAACAACAGCCCCCTGTGAACGCCTGCAACCGAGGAGTCAGAAGGCATTGTCGACCTTAGAAAATGACTTAATATCTATACCTTTTCTAATCTAATTCATTCTTAAAACGGTCTTGTTGATTCCCCAAGTGAGTACGTAGAATCTAAAATCTACGAATCTCATTTTCGACTTGACACTTTTTTGCATCATGGTGAGAAACTAATAAGACGGCTTTCGTCTTACTTTATTACACACTAGCGCCCCGCTCCGGCTTCGCACGGGTGGATTTCAGATGCCCCCGCCGACATCAGAACATAGACATCAGAATCAAGCCTCTTTTCTAACTCTCAATAATTTTGCCATGTAATATAATATGTAACTATTCAACCTTAGTTCCTTCTCGACAATTTATCGCACTATTCGACGTTAAGTCACGAAATAATAAAAAAAAACATATACGACAATAATACGGTCTAAGTCGTGCGCTTTACTAAATCAAATGTCAATGATCTGTCCCACTAAACCCCTTTAAAATACAGTAAATCTTATCGGCACTATATTGCTGGAACGTAACTTGGCACGTAGTACATATCTACAACCACCAGAGAGCGATAACATCGCGCGTTGACGCTGTCGTTGCGGAGAGAAATATTGCGCTCGCGCAAGCTCACCTCTAGGCGCCTGTGTATTATGAAAATGCAGCGTTAACCATTCCTTGCAGTACTTTGCATACTATTTCCGGCTGGAGAGAGGAAATTAATATGTTTAGTTGAGAATAAATCACAGTGTACACCAAAACGAAGCCTAGAAATTCTTGTAGTTTTTGTTGTCAGGTTCCATGTGAAAACGTGCTTTATTCGAAGTCACAACTTGTGAAATTATTCCTTTGTTAGGTGTAGACACAACAAATTTACTCACGAGCAATATATTAGCTTCCCATGTCATTGATTGGTTCATACTATTTTGGTTTCTCTTTGTTCCTGGTGTAAGGAATGCATTACTAAAGCTCTAACGAAGTGTTACTTTACGCGATTTAGATGAAAAGGTTAATTGTCATTAAGGAAAAAATGAGTTTATAGATTCTGTTTGTTCGAAACTATTGTTGGTAACATAGAATGTTACCTTGATCACGAGACGAAACGTTACAAATAAATTATCACATGATTTTGTAGTCGCGACACTTGATAAATAGGCAAGGAGATTAACAATTATATGTGAAGTAGTAGTCCGTCGTTTTGGTATATAAAACAACTTAAATTGTGACATATTAATAATGTAATGAAACATGTATATTCTGAATCAAATGTAGTAGAAAATTAGTGTTAACAACTGGATAAGATGGGCAACGAAAATGATCGGAATCATTTTTTTTTGTCAAGTCAATTTTTATGACTTTTTTTATTGAAGCCGGCCAAAGTGACTCTGCCTGATAGAAAGCATGAGTAGAATCCAAAAGTGGAGGCCACCATACTCACTGCAAATGCAGATGCTGCATCATGAAGACCCACACTCTGGTGGGCTAGTTCTTGCTCTTACTTTTGTTATTACACCGTTATAAAGAAATAAAAGATTGAAAAACAAAGAATTATGCCAATTAATAAACTATGCGTGCAATTGGAGAGGCCTATGTCCAGCAGTGGACTGCGATATGCTGATGACGATGATGCCAATACATTATAAAAGAAACTTGGGTACTATTGAGTGTGAAGAATAAAAGTTTAATGCATGTATCATACATACAAATGCTAGCAAGAATAAAGATTACTGAGGGCAATACAAAAAATAGTCAAACAGGTTCACGGGCCGAAATCTTACAACCCAATATCACTTATCGATAAAAAACTAAATAACTCACACCGTCACTGCCTAGGTATAAGCTTACAATAGATATCTCCGTACTTAATTATGCAAAAGCGAAAACAGAATCACTTTCATATGAGTAAGACAACGGAAGAATGAAATCGGTTTATCTTATTTTATTTCAATGGCAGACCTGCGATATCTTTTTTTTTTTTTTTTTTTTTTTTATGTTTGGCTCGCCAAAATGACTCTACTCTGCCTGATGGAAAGCATAAGCAGAATCCACGAGTGGTGGCCACCATACTCATTGCGAATGCAACAATGCAGCATGGTGACCCACACTATGGCGGCCTAGTGATGCTGCTGCATCTTTTAGTCTAGTCAACAAGTATGGAACTTGTTGACTAGACTTATTGGGCCTCCGGTCTCGCACTCACCAACGAAACACGACAGCACGAATGCTGTCATTTTACGCTGATTTTCTGTGCGAGGGTAGTACCGCCCCGGTCGAGCCGGCCCGTTCGTGCTGAAATCAGCGTGGCTCTACTACCTTGTCATATACATATAAATAAAATTGAAGTGTCTGTTTGTAATTTTATATTAACAACATTTTACTAAATGCATACATACAGTACTTAAGTACATCAACTTTTTTTTTTTTTTTTGCCTGGTCGGTCTGTTTGTTCCGGCTAATATCTAGAACGGCTGGGCCGATTTTGACGGGACTTTCAGTAGCAGATAGCTAATATTATAAGAAGTAACAAGAGATCCGCAAAAACAAAATAAAAACCAATTAAATAGTGAACAATCAAAAGCAATAAAAACCGCGGGTAATACCACGGGGTGCAGCTAGTCACACATAAATCAAATGGGTACGCACATCAAAATTAAACAAACTTCACAATTCGCCCGAGGGAGGGAAAGTCGCAGCTACCGAAGTTGCCCGAAGTAGTCCGATCTAACCCGATCTCAGACGCGATAAGTTCATTAATCACTTACACTGGCGGCCAACTGAACGGTTTCCTTACACTGCCTAGCGCCGCTAAATTAACTGTTATTGCTTTCCGATATTACTAATAATAATAAGAACATATTTTAAGGTATGATTTAGGGTGTACGATAGAAAACTCACGAAAGGAATTTATAGAGCGAATGTGTGTGGTAGACTCAGAAGAGGTCGTCCACGTCAAACATTTACCAACCAAATTGATAATTTTCTGAAGAATAGTCAATCAGTCAATAGAAAATGTGGACAAAGCCAAAGAGGTGTGTCAGGACCGTTATAATTGGAGATTAATTTTCTCTGCCTACCCCTCTGGGAAATAGCCGTGACGTAATATATTTATAAGAGTCTCAATCGGTTAGTAGTTTTAGGAAAAAAGAACTCTACTGGTATCAAAACCCAAATGCATGTAATGTCATTCCACTAAATTTAACCCTACCGTCTTAATAATCAACTTCGTCACCTAGATCGTAATTATTATTTTATTATTTTGGTAGATTATTTACAGGCACAGACAATTGACGTACTTTTGAGGTATTGCCTATAGAAAAGTTACCACAATTCTAAATGACGGTATCCTTAGTTATCCATACGTAACCCACCTTCTAAGCTGAACAGAGTGTTATTAGTCATAGAACCATTACTTTTTTACACCTTTTGTTTAAACTAGAGCACAAATGATTTTACGATCGCCAGCAGATTCGACAAAGCACTTCTGCAAACCATTTCAAATCTTTTGTACAAACATACACTTAGTGCACATTAATTAGTCATACAAAAAGGGTTGCCGTGTCAGATAGTATCTTAAACACTAACAGCCAAAACTAACCTTCAGAGTTAAAATAACTTTAGCAGTTTATCCAGCGATATTAAGCGAAGAAGAAAAAATGCTGAGTAGAGATCGCCTGAAGTCGACTTTTCACTACCTAACTAAAAATATTTTTTGTGTGTGTACTAATTGGCCAGTATAACTTGAGCTATTATTGTATAAACTTAAGTATTATGGCAGAGTAACATATATCCCGGACGAGTTTAGCTACATGTGAAAAATCCCGGCATCAGTATTGGGTTGTAACTCAACAGTCACTCCAATGAAATGTAGACTTAGAGAAAAGCCCCATTTCATCTTCCCAAATAAGTGTGATTTATAAGTGTGCTGCGTTTTTGTTTCAATTTGACCCATTGGACAGATTTTGACCCTTTGCCCGAATTTTAAGTGCGGTAACATACCTAGCTAGGTACTTACAACGATTGTACCTTGTGTTTTAATTGTGTTACACTAAAAACACAAGCACTCAAAAACTAATAACATCACATCACACTAATCACACTAATATATAAAGGCGAACTTTGCGAGTGTATGTTTGTTACTCTTTCACGCAAAAACTACTGAACGGATTTGGATGAAACTTTACAGTAATATAGCTTATACATCAGAATAACACATAGGCTACTATTTGCCGCCATAGCCGACATACACGCGGGCGGAGCCGCGGGCAACAACTAGTTAGACTCTACATTCATTAGCCGGTATAGCATATAATAAACAACCATAAAGGTGCAATGTTAACTCTAATACCATGTGCGAAATACAATGCAAATAAAAGTCTTAAGATAACTTTCATTTTCCCAAATGAATTCTTAAAAAGCGGTGCTACTGCTATTGCGAAAATCTCAAATGCCAGTCAGCCCTGTGCATACGTAACCTCGCATTATGTACGTACGCACTATACACTCGTTAACAAAAGGAAATTATTTACGCATTTTACCGTAGGTACTTCCTTTGTAAGATAATCACCGAGTTCATTTGAAGTTTTTATGTCTATGGATGTTGGATTCTGCACCCGACCCAGACACGATTTCATAAACTGGCACATACCTTCCAATTTTTGAGTTTAAAATTTTTAAAGGCCCAAGAGAAATGGCTACTCGTTCTATATACCCATTGCCAATGTCTTGGCCAATGACTGCCTCCTTGGTCTCGCGGTTGGCGTGTGCGACTGGTGATCATGAGGTCTCGGGTTCGATTCCTGGGGTCGGACCAAATATTTGTATGATCTACAAATATTTGTTTCGGAATTTGGGTGTTTGCTATGTATAATATGTATGTATTTACAAAAAAAAGTATATACAGTATTTGTATCAGTTGTCTAGTACCCATAACACAAGCTCTGCTTAGCTTGGGACTAGATGGCGTTGTGTGTTCATGTCCGAAAATATTTATTTTTTATTTTAATGTTTTTGGATCTTCTGTGAGATATTTATGTTTTTATTGAAAAAACGAGCAGTCTATTAATTTATTCTCCTGTTTTGTTCTATGTTCGAAATAGAAATCTTTAGCTACTTAAAAACAAAATAGAAATAGAACACTTGCAAACTAACTGTTTCAAAATACTATTATTGTTGGTTTCCACTTATCAGAAAAAGAACACATATTTATATATGCACATTCATCAACAACCCATAACGTCCCACTGCCCGGCTCGGGTCTCCTTTCAGGAGAGGGTTAAGGCCATACGTCCCCACACTGATCTAGTGCGGGTTGGGGACTAGCAAGACAACGTTGTGGCTATATATGCACATTGTTTTCACGTTAATCGGTTTTACAGACATTTGCCAATATTTCTATTGAAAATAAGATGATATTTGGTAGAGAATTACTTAGTAGAATTACTAGAATTACGAATACTACTATGGTCCTACGCACCCTACCAAAACACCCATTATTTATCTACAATTACGCATTCAAACAACTGCAAATGTTAAATATCTACTTTCATACATTTATTAGTGTACCGGCAAAACTAATGCAGTTTCAATTGCGAACAGAGGCAAGTGAAATTCATATAGACTTCATTAGTGCCCTCTGTAACCCTGAGACCTACCGAGAAGTAAGTAATTGAGTATGCGAAGTACCGCTCGCTTCATGATTAAATAATAGAATAGGCCTTAATATTATATGGCTCATGGAATGATATTTACGAAGATTACTTCGTTACTGTAATATGAAATGTGTTTATCATAAATTTTATCTGATGTTTTAAGGTGGCTACAAACCCACATTAACAGACATTATTCGATTTTGTGAAGTCGTCAATAGATAATTCACATGATGGTAATCGATCACCGTCGTCCATGGACTGGTTGGATGGTTGCCGAAGGAGTAGTAAAGTTACCTTACTCGTGAAAAAAATAAAAGAATGACGGAAAACGGGTTTTTTATGTTATTAGCCGTTAAAAGATTATGTCTAATACCTTTAAACATCCTTTAAATAGAAATTATTGTATAAATATATGTACATGATCTAAATCTAGGAAAGGACTTCAAAGATTTTCATGAAATTTAAGACGCAGGTGGTGTTGGGGGCGATAGATCGATCTAGCTGGGATTTATATTAACAACATTTATCAAAACAAAAATACCGAGCAAAGCTGGATTATCCAGGTACTATATAATATAAATAAAGAGTAGTTTGTTTAGGTCCACAGTTAGACACACATGGGTATATACTCGTATATACATGTTAAACTTATCTGTCATTCTTTTTTCTCCAGGTTTGGTCAGTAAAATAGTACATGGGTATTAATAATAACAAATATATTATGAAGTGCCTTTTTATATACCTAGAACATTATAACATACGCATTATAAAGTCATTATAAACCAAATAAGGCGGCACGTTAATAAATCGTTAAATAAACTTCAAATATACGACGTGTAAGGAAGTCATCAAAACTCAACGTGCCATGGAAGTATTTTAGTCTCTTTGATGGTTGGCACTTTTCAATCATGTTAACTATTTTAATTTTTGAACTAACATTAAATTCATACATTTTTTGTGGGGAAAGAAATGATAATAATCACTTGTCACACTTTAGACTCGGCGCACTTTCTGACCTCAAGTAGGCAAATCCTGAACCATAGTAACAAATTACAAGTATGTAATCAGACATATAATCCTTGTGCACGGATAAAATAATAGGGCTTTTTACATAATTATTAAACCCGCAGCAATGAGTATCGCTAGCTATTAGATTCTAATGGTCCACTGAAATAGTGAATTTGCATATATTATTCTTGATACAACTATTAGTATTTCGTCTATGATACAACAATATGGTTGTATCTATATTATTCGCCTTATAAGGGCCGGTTTTTCAATCCGCAGTTAAACGGTCTAATAACTAACAAGGGAATAAATGTATCCAGCTCTTTAACAAGCGAATAAACTTTTTGTGTTTTTCAATCGGGAGTAAACAGTCAGATAGTTACTTGATGGTCCTTCACAGCTATGTTCACTGTAATCATGCGCAAGTGAGATGCAGCTATACAGGTAGTCACACGTTAGATAAGGACCAGAAACTTTTAGACAACATTCAAGTTGACTGTTCTTTTTCTATTTCTTTTTGTCTTTTTTATAATTGCCGGTTTGGGATATTTAATTAAATTAAATAAAAGCATTCGATTATAATTATTATTTGTCTATAATCGATGTAGTAAATAATAATTTAGTAAAAAGTCGTTTATGATATTCCTGTAGTATAGAGTCCATAACAATGATTAAAATCAAAATTTATAAAAATGAAATGCCGGGTTTGCGGGTGGTGCATAGTAATTTTTTAAACGGGTGTTTCTACGTTTAATAAATATGTGTTTAAAAGTAAAAAGTATATTTGTATTTATGTCAGTTCTCTGTACCTATTGGTGACGAGCCGATTCCCTAGCGGCAAGTCGCAGAACTAACGTATGACAGATAAAAATACGTATACACGTTAACATTCCACTTTTAAAATACCTACGTATTTTTTACTTCTCCGTAGACGTCTATCAATGAAACAATAACAATGCACTCGCTCTGTACATTAAACTGCCAGGTAGAAGTGTCTGTCATACGTTAGTTCCGCAAATGGCCACTAGGGAAATCTTCTCGTTACCAATAGTACAAGCTCTGTTTTGTTTCGAACTAGATAGCAGTGTGTGAAATAAAAATTCTTCATCTTCTCTATAGTATCTATAACCTATATTTCTCTAATAACCCTTTTTACCTCAGAACAAAAAGTCAATCGAGTCAAAAACATCCATAATCTATCAAATATTCAATAATGACAACGTACTTAAACTTTACCACAAATAGGTACAAGAGAAATACACAACGTCAAATCACTATTCTACAGAATAAAACACTAACTGAGGTTTGAAAGCACAGATAAAGTTATCAGTCAGATTACAGCTTTATTCGTCTGATAACTGATGTCTGACTATTGAAAGACCCAAACTTACGCTAACTGAGGAATAAATGCTATTTGACTGTTTATCTGACTATTGAAAAACCGGCCCTAACTGAGGTTTGAAAGCACAGATAAAGTTATCAGTCAGATTACAGCTTTATTCGTCTGATAACTGATGTCTGACTATTGAAAGACCCAAACTTACGCTAACTGAGGAATAAATGCTATTTGACTGTTTATCTGACTATTGAAAAACCGGCCCTAAGAAAGAAATCATACACTATTGGTGACGAGCAGATTCCCTAGCGGCAAGTCGCAGAACTAACGTATGACAGATAAAAATACGTATACACGTTAACATTCCACTTTTAAAATACTGATCACCCTCACGAAGTGGTCTTATAGTATTTTTTACTACTCCGTAGACGTATATCAATGAAATCATTGTAGAAAGAATTTAAAATAACAATGCACTCGCTCTGTATATTAAGCTGTCAGGTAGAAGTATCTGTCTTACGTTAGTTCCGCAAACGGCCACTAGGGAAATCTGCTCGTCACCAATACACGTTGACATTCCACTTTAAAAATACTGATCACCCTCACGGAGTGGTCTTAATGTATTTTTTACTACTCCGTAGACGTCATTCAATGAAATCATTGTATAAAGAATTTAAAATAACAATGCACTCGCTCTGTATATTAAACTGTCAGGTAGAAGTATCTGTCTTACGTTAGTTCCGCGAACGGCCACTAGGGAAATCTGCTCGTCACCAATACGTACGTCTTTGTAGTGTTAGCTTTGACAAGAATATTTGCTGCATAGTTTTAGTAAGTCCCAAGGTACAGTACTTATCTATTATACAGTGTAGTTCGAAGAGAAACACAATGTCACGAGACTTCCTTTTCAGATACATTGTAAATGTCATAAGCCAGCTTTCGTACGACAAACGAGGAACTATTAGCTAGATCGATGGCCCCAAATAATAGATGACGCTGTCACAAATTGACTAGCAGAGGTTAATTCTGTTGTTGCCGTCGCTCGTACGACCTTAGAAAGTTACCGCGACTGACTGCGCTCGCGCATTAGTCAATCAAGACAAACTGTTTGATTACTAGGATATTAAGTTAAAGAGAAGTTATTTCGATAATATCGAGGAAAACAGTAAAAACAGCACTTTTACATGCCCCATTTAACCACAGAGTGAACTAAACCCCTCTCCCTTGCTGTCAAACATTTGACGTCAATCAAAATAGAACAAAAGATCATTAGAATTTCTTTGGTATTTCTTTCAGTCAATTAGACTGTATAGATAAATCTATGCCGGCTCAGAATAAAGTTCGAAGCGTTAGGTTTGTTAAAGGAAGCAGCAGTATTTAGGTAGGGAAATAAATAACATTTAAAATTATCATGAAACTCGGCTTTAGTAATGGCTTACATTATTTATGATTGACAAGACTAATCAGTAACATTATAATGTACATACTGTACCTTAAGCAACCGTAGTGTAAACCTACCTTAATGTGCATCAGATAAAGGTAATTCATACTGTTATACATAGATAGATGGATTGATAACCTTTGATCACAGAACTGAGATACCGCTCTTACTTTTACTGTACTTTCAGTTCAATCAATGATAAATTATGAAACAATGTATTCGGAGTATTACACCGTACCGATCATTTTCTCATTTAAGTGCACTTTTAAGATGATAAGTTGGTATAGCACTTATAAATGAATGCGTTTTAATATCGTTAAGTAAGCTGCTCATTGTTTGGTTCCCAAAGGAAATTTGTTATAAGCTGTAGATTTTATCTTAAAATGTATAAGAGCTGTTAATTTTAATTTACGGTCCAGCGGGAATTGTACCAAAATTTTCATTATTATTTGTTTAAAACTACTACCAAGTACTGTTTATCTGTTCATAAACTTCGAAGTACTTGATGCCTTTCGCGAATTTGTTTATTCCGTGAATATAATTGAACATTGACTTCACAGATTTCGTAGTAGATTCAGTAGTATCCTAGCCGCTTTCTATTATTCAAGCCCAAAATTGGACAACACTTTGTGTCTTTCCCAAATCGTTGTTCTAACCAGGGATATTCCGGTTTGGGTTAACCTAACCGAAATAATCTGTTATTAACCCTTTTGGAAATGGGTTAACCTAAATTTAGGATTAACATAAATAGATGTTACCGAATTATAACTGTTAACAGGAATAGTCTAATACAGGATAATTTCGGTTAACCTTAACCGAATTTGATATAGGTTTCTGGATATTTGTAGGTCCATGATTCATTTTTCGTTACAGTCGTCGGTGACGTTCATTATTTGCGTGAGATGGGAAGAGGGGATCTCGGCTAATATATTTCTCACAAGAGATCAAGTAAAATTGATTAATTTTCAAATTGGATTAAGTCGCGTCACGTTGTATAATAACCGAAATCTTGGGTTAACTTCTATCATTTGGGTTAACAATTTCAAAAACACAAACCCTTTAATTTGGGTTAACCCTTATTGTTTGGGTTAAAACAATAACATGTATAATCTGTTAACCGAATCAATGAGTAACCCTTTGAAACGGTTACAGATTGATTCGGTAACCGTTTATAACGCATACCGTTATGCATGGGTTTTCCGATCCCTGGTTCTAACTCGGTTTACGTTCTGTCTATTACACGTATGTTTGTAAAATCCAACGCGATATTAGTACGGGAGTTGTCTTTAAAAACATTTTGTTTACCCGATGGTAAGCGATTACCGCCGCCCATGGACCACCAGCACCAGCAGCGTTACAATTGCGTTGCCGGCTTTTGGGGGATGGAAGGAGGAGTTGGGGGGTATGGGCCTTCGGTATCCTCACTCGCTCGGTGAAATACAGCGCAAGCGCTATTTCACACCGGTTTTCCGTGAGGCCGTGGTATCACTACGGTCGAGCCAGCCCATTCGTGCCGAAGCGTGGCTCTCCCACACACATATAAAGTAAATTTAGTATAATATATGCAAGTCTTCATAAAATTCAAGTAGGGGCTGAAATTGTATCCTAACAGACGCAAGTGTTTTGAGACCCAATACACTTTGAGGTTCATCTTTAACCTCTGGGAGTTAGGAAAGCACTTTACCTGTGTATGCCACACTTTCGCAACACAGGATAGTAATTTATCACTTAAGTGCTTTCATGACCTTTAAACCTGATAATACACTACGAAATCGGTTTCAAGGGCTCCTCTGACACGAACTGTTTATAATCTTAATATATATATTACTTGTGTGCGTGTGTATGTGACTGAACTCCTCCTAAACGACTGGACCAATTTTGATGAAATTTTTTGTGTGTGTTCAAGGGGATCTGGGAATGGTTTAGATTCACAAAAACGACTGGACCGATTTTGATGAAATTTTTTGTGTGTGTTCAAGGGGATCTGGGAATGGTTTAGATTCACAAAAACGTAAACGATGTTACGTGGGTCATAAAATTCAAAATCGGTCCACAATTGACGGAGTAATCGATGTACATACATAAAAAAAAACCGATGAAATTGAGAACCTCCTCCTTTTGGAAATCGGTAAACAGACTACCAAGCATTGACATCATAATTATTTAAAGACTTTAAAAACTGCACGTTTGGCCTAGTGGTTTAACGGTCACCACGCCGTTTCCTACTTCGCCAAGTGTCGTGGGTTCAAATCCCACGTAGGACAACACTTTGTGTGATCCATCATTATGATTTATATATACAGAGAAAAAGGTGGCTAGATTTATAATAATCTTCTATTATATAACAAGTAAAATTTTAACAAAATAAAAACCGACTTCAAGGTTCGACTCGATTTCTCTTGGATGCCATCATCAGATCTTAGTGTCTTTATCATGGGATTACCGTTGGGATATCTCTTTCCATTAAAAAAAGAATCATTAAAATCGGTTCATAAACGACGAAGTTATCTGCGAACACATAAAAAAACATATATACGGTCGAATGAGAACCTTCTCCTTTTTTGAAGTCGGTTAAAAATGAATCGCCGAAATGTGTGTATGCGCATAACTTCCGATCGATTGCACCAAATTGGAAAACTATTTTACCTTGATGTTCGTTATTGTTAGGACAAGGTTTGTATCGAAGAGAATCATAAGAGTATGGGATTTTTTTTTGTCCACGACTGCACCGTGGGAAGCTGAGGCAGGCATAACTACAAAAACAAGTTTAACAGAAATTTAAAAAAATATTTACGAAATAAAAATATGACGGTACGAAGTTCGCCGGATCAGCTAGTATGTATATAGTTTTTTTTTAATCAAAAAATATAGACTAACTTTTGCTCGCGACTCCGCCACGTTAGGCCACGAAAGCGTAACAGACAGAGCTACTTTCGAATTTACATTATTAAGTATAGCTATCATTCGATGTAAAGATGCTATTGGATACATTAAAAGAGGAAAAAAAAACTTCGTTTAAAAAAACCGACTTCAAAAACTAAAAAGTATAAAATAACTTAATTTGTATGCGCTACCTACCTATTCATAGGTTTGAAGTCAGTGCCAAGCCAATGGAATAGTAGGTACCACACTCGCTATATTTCGAGACGAACGTCAACGACGCTTCGGTTGTTTTGTTCAACGCGAAGAGCAGCTATCCCGCTCAAGGTCACGCGCGGTACCTACTATTACATTTTGGCTTGGCACCGACTTCAAACCTATGAATAGGTAGCACATACAAATTAAGTTATTTTATACTTTGTAGTTTTTGAAGTCGGTTTTTGTAAACGAAGTTTTTATTTTTTTCGCTTTTTAGTCTTTCTCAAGTCTCTCATCATCATTTCATTTAAAATTCAGTGATGTCTACAGAATATGAAGGCATGCAGACAATTGCTCGTAACTTCATTGCATGCGCTCACGTAAATTTGAGGGTTTCCTTCGATTTCCTTAGGATCCCATCATCACATCCTGGTATGGTGGCCATGGGACCACATGGGGAGCATACCCTTTCGAATACAAAAAGAATTTTCAAAATCGGTCCACAATTGACGGAGTAATCGATGTACATACATAAAAAAAAACCGATGAAATTGAGAACCTCCTCCTTTTGGAAGTCGGTAAACAGACTACCAAGCATTGACATCATAATTATTTAAAGACTTTAAAAACTGCACGTTTGGCCTAGTGGTTTAACGGTCACCACGCCGTTTCCTACTTCGCCAAGTGTCGTGGGTTCAAATCCCACGTAGGACAACACTTTGTGTGATCCATCATTATGATTTATATATACAGAGAAAAAGGTGGCTAGATTTATAATAATCTTCTATTATATAACAAGTAAAATTTTAACAAAATAAAAACCGACTTCAAGGTTCGACTCGATTTCTCTTGGATGCCATCATCAGATCTTAGTGTCTTTATCATGGGATTACCGTTGGGATATCTCTTTCCATTAAAAAAAGAATCATTAAAATCGGTTCATAAATGACTAAGTTATCTGCGAACACATAAAAAAACATATATACGGTCGAATGAGAACCTTCTCCTTTTTTGAAGTCGGTTAAAAATGAATCGCAGAAATGTGTGTATGCGCATAACTTCCGATCGATTGCACCAAATTGGAAAACTATTTTATCTTTATGTTCGTTATTGTTAGGACAAGGTTTGTATCGAAGAAAATCATAAGAGTATAGGAAATTTTTTTTTGTCCACGACTGTACCGTGGGAAGCTGAGGCAGGCATGGCATAACTACAAAAACAAGTTTAACAGAAATTTAAAAAATATTTACGAAATAAAAATATGACGGTACGAAGTTCGTCGGGTCAGCTGGTCACAAATAAATAAGAATAAGAACACGATGATCATAGTAGTCAGAGCAGCCAATTATAAAAGTAGGAATGATATTAATTTTAAAGTAACCAAGTGTGCAATTACGGTGGCGGGCGAGCGGAAAACACATATTAGTGTGGATGAACACAGTAGTTGCAGCGGGGCGATTGAGCGGTCCAGACGTACCTAACTACAAAACTATAGTTCCACAATGAGGGCTAGAGCACCACGAAGTGACTTTACTGATTACTTTAGTAATTATAACAATGAAAATAACTGATAAAAGTGAATTACCTTAAGAATCTCCACTTATTATTTTTATTTCTTCCCATAGATTTTTAATTACTAGTCGATTCAAATGATTTGAATCACTACTACTACTACACTACACACTAAGGGAGCAAAATAAAAGATCATAGAACTGTAAAGAAAAGGAAAACTTAAACAAACCTCGTATCAACCCGTTCGGCTAGCACTGTATTGTAGGCCACGACTTTTCTGAGGACAAGCCTGCATTCATCATTGTAATATTAAAGGTTGATGATGGTGAATAAACGTGTCGGGTCAGGACGTGTTAATAACTGCAGTTCCCGGACTCCTCCCTTCACAGGCGCAGAGTGGCACAACGTGTGGTTTTAGTCGGTTCGAGTCCGACACACCACCCCGCCGCAAACCCCGGTGGGGTGACGGTCCGAGGGGATTTCCACACGTTAAAAAAAAATGGTGAATAAACGTGGAGGTCAAAGGCAACGTATACAAGAGGGCAATTAGACCTGCTTTACTGTACGGATCCGAGTGCTGGCCAATGCCTAAAAAGGAACAAAAACTTTACGTGACAGAAATGAAAATGCTGAGGTGGTCCGGAGGCGTAACACTGAAGGATATAGTCAGAAACGAGCATATTCGGGGTACGTTGAAGGTTGCAAACATCGCCGATAAACTCATGGAAAATCGTCTGCGGTGGTACGGACATGTTATGCGGCGCGAGAAAGAGCATATGACAAGTTACGACATGGACATTGAGGAGCTTAAGCGAGGCCGAGGTACACCGCCGACTACCTGGATGGGGACTATTAAAAACGACATGGGAAATAACGGCACGGACAAAGAAAAAGATGATGGTGAATAAACTCTAAGGATCTCTATAAACCAAGTAAAACTTTCTATTCTTTGTAGTACTGTTAATTGACTGTTCTAGTATTCTACATAGGCCCATTCCGTACTAAACAGGTTGGCAGATTTCCCAACATTGAAGACAATTATGGAGGACTTTCTAAAATGTAGGTTTCTTTGTAAAGTGTTGCTTCATTAAAGCTAATGATTTAGGTTGATTTATAAAAGAGTTGTGGAGAGAGAAGTGAGATATGGCACCGGCGCGTCTGCTGTCATAATCAAAAGTCATGTATGAGACTAGCTGCGTCTCGCGGTATTACCCGCGGTTCTAGTTGCTTCTAAATATAGTGTATTATTTTAATTATTTTTTACATAATAAAGGTGGTCTAAGTTACTCTTTATAACATTAGCCACCTACCAGTGCAACTCCCATCAAAATTGACCCTACCGTTCTAGAGATTAGGCGGAATAAACATACAGCAAGATAAAAAATAAGATTTTTGCATGTAAGTACCTACCGTATATAGAATCTTACGCATTTAGTGAAAAGCTGGTAATCTGAAATAACAAACAGACTTTGATTTTATACGCAATCTCGTCTACATCTTCTATTGCCCATAGCGTGATGAGATTTACCATAAAAAAATAGATAGAGGTGCTCATAGCCCAGTTACACTCGGTGATTAGAAACAATCACCGAGGGTAAGCAACGACGGCGGGGTCAGTTTCTGGATGGGTGACCGCTGGTGGCACGATACCATGAGCGTTTCCGTGATTCGGAGGTCACGTTTAGCAGTCGGTCCCGGTTGTTATCATAGGATAACAGTCGTGAAGCTTAGTTGGAGGCCTTTGGGCGGCTTAAAAAAATCCAACGGCAAGATTACGTAGCCACAACGTTGTCTTGCCAGTCTCCAACCCGCACTCGGCCAGGGTGGGGACGTATGGCCTTAACCCTCTCCTGAGAGGAGACCCGAGCCCAACAGTGGGACATCATGGGTTGTTTTATGGATGTTTTTAAGACGCCCAAAGGCCTTCAACTAAGCTTCGCGACTGTTATCCTATGATAACAACCGGGACCGACTGCTTAACGTGACCTCCGAATCACTATTAAAACACTACACAAACTAATATTACTAATACTAAAACTAATATAGTGTAAGATAGACATCTGATGCTCGAGTGATTATTTCTTACCTATATCTAACTTTGACACATCTCCATGCAACCATTCATCCTTTATTTTACCCGTAATAAATATTAAAAACTTCAGTACTATTTTAATGTCAGCTATATGTCAGATACTTCCAATCATACGGAGGAAGTTAATAACATGAATCTCATGAATAAAATGATCTCAGACTTCGATATTGTTTTGCAGGATAAACTCTAGTTATTATTTATAAGTAGTACTTGTAATGTAAACAAAAACAGTGCGGTTTTTCTTAGGTTTTCGCGACAAACCTGTAACCACATCAGGCAAACCGTACCGTCATGTATCACACAATATGCTAGCCAAGAAATAAACTGTCTGCCTATTTACACCACGTACAGTGAACCAATCAGAAGGCTAAGTGCGGAAACAGTCCGGGAAAACTAAACCATACCATTTGCCTATTTGAGGCATCAGTATCAGTACCTAATTTTTTAAGTGAAATGTGAACCACAAACTACATATTAATACATATATATTTTGTATAGTTTGTGGATATAATATCATTTGTTTGTGGTTAACCATAGTTCATCTAAACGTTATCTGAAAAACACCGCGGACTACGATTAGGCCGCCCATTGTCATAATTCTTATTTACTAAAACCAACGATAGTGAGTTTGACAACTTACTGACAAACGCGTCTCTGTTCACAAGTGCTGACATTACTGACACTCGCACATACAAGATCACACACCAGATACTTCTATCAACAACTCCAAAAAACAACTTAAGCACTAGTAATACACTTACAACTACAAAGATCACGAACTCTCTGTCACGAACGAACTTAATTAAGGGCATCTCTACATGGCTGGCTGATTTATAACTGTCATTACACGTTGTTACCGAGTCACGAAGGCTTCAAAAATGAAGCGTGCATCACACTAATATATAAAGGCGAAAGTTTGTGTGTATGTTTGTTACTTCTTCACGCAAAAACTACTGAACGGATTAGGATGAAACTTAACAGTAATATAGCTTAGACATCAGAATAATAGGTAAGGTAATAATAAGGTAGTAAGCTAATAGGTAGTAGAGCCACGCTGATTTCAGCATGAATGGGCCGGCTCGACCGGGGCAGTACTACCCTCGCACAGAAAATCAACGTAAAATGACAGCGTTCATGCTGTCGTGTTTCGTTGGTGAGTGCGAGACCGGAGGCCCAATTAGTCTAGTCAATAAGTACCATACTTGTTGACTAGACTAAAAGATGCAGCAGCATCACTAGGCCGCCATGGTGTGGGTCGCCATACTGCATTGTCTGCATTCGCAGTGAGTATGGTGACCGCCACTCTTGGATTCTGCTTATGCTTTCCATCAGGCAGAGTAGAGTCATTTTGGCGGGCCATACATAAAAAAAAAAAAAAAAAAAAAAAAAAATAACACATAGGCCACTATTTGCAGCGATAACCGACATACACGCGGGCGGAGCCGCGGGCAAAAGCTAGTATTTCATAAAATTAACAGTAAGATACTTCGGTACTTCGATGAACACTGATCAAATAATCATAAATAATAATTGAAAAAATCCCCTACCCATTAATTGTCATTTAACGATTAAACAGGCACGCGTGACGCACTTAATCGAGTAATCATACGCCAAATATGCATTACATCATTTTGGAAAAGAGCTGATACTCTTACACTGCTCGACCGATATTAACAAAACTTAGCTAAGAACCACCGCAAGGAAACTGGCTTTCACGTGAAAAGGACCGCATCGAAATCGGTCCATCCGTTTGAGAGTTACGATGCCACAGACAGACACACACACAGACAGACATCGTTGCGTCGGGGTTAAAAATAAATATAATCTACGTTACAAAATCTCCAAACAAGATCGCTACTATAAAACATTGCACATTGCACACATTGTAAGGAAAAAATTACTAAGCGCATAATCAGATAATATCAAGCAAAATGGCGGAGTAAATACTTTCCTGTTACTTTTTTATAATCATTTATGTAATTTTAGTTGCAGAGACAAATTGCATATTATGATATACTGGAATACTAGATAAATAATAAGAGTTATATTACCAATTCATTACTCGATAATGTGTTGTGTTGGTCGGTGTTCGTGCCATCTATCTCCTAATGTATATATATTTAAGTGATGGGAACTTTCCTGGGCTAGTATTATAAGACTGTACTGTACAATGATTTCAGTAGCACTGTTTCAGGTATGTAGACTGATTATTATGTCCGTGGGCAGTGCTTATTCTAAGATTATGTTAGTCATGATTGGCTTGGACTGGCATGCTTTGCATTGTCATCCATATGTTGAGTCCAAGGACATTTTGTCTTTTCAGTCATACTGTTCAAGTGCTGTTATTAATTTTAAGTACCTATGTAATATAAAGACAAATAAACTTTTTCTTAATATATTAATTAAAAAAAAAATTACGAGAATCATAAGCAAAAAGCTTACCTTATGCTCGCTGAGTTTTCTCAACAACTCGTGATATGGCTCTCCTCTGGCTGCAGATAGTGAGGGCGGCGGTAAACGGTCCTCCATGCGATGAAGCCAGCGACGCAGACATCGCATCTCATGAGCTGTGTCTGACATAATATATTTAAAATATTAAATAACTCGCTATTAAGCATTTCGAATATTGTACAGGAAGTGACTCTACAGTAAGAGGACGCAATATTAATTTAATTCAAGGTTTCAAACTTCAACAGTTTAAAATTTCAGCAATTTAACGTTAACACAGTAGTTTATCTATTTAAATATCTTTAATTTAAAATAATTTTATACTGTGCCATACTACAACATAATAATATATTTATAAATATATTCTAAAGGCATTCATAATTGAAATATTTTTAAACATGGATATGAATCGTTATTTACAGCGACATCTATACTTCTAAATATTAAACTACCTCCAAAGACACCTATAACACCTAAATGTAAGTTCAATTTCCATTCAATAGATGGCGTTGTTTACATGAAATTGCAAAAGGTCATTGTCAATTTTTTTTTTGCATCCTAACGTAATAAATAAATACAAATAAATAATACTAATAAATACAAATTAAAAATAACTAACCAACTGTATCAGAACTATCTCCTTCCCTATATTGCTGCTCAGGACTAAGTAGCAGGCGGAGACTCTCCCATTTTACATTCAAATGTTCTACTCGCCACGTCACCTGAGAAATAAAATTATATTTTTTTATGAACCAGATTAAAGACCAATTTTGCTGTGATGTTTGTTCGATATTTGTATGTTCAGTGTTGATTTGACTCTGACTTAGTTTCTGAAAAACTATTATATCTCAAAAATATAAATCTGTATAGTAACATCAATGAACTTATAATATGTATCATTAAATCACTTTTGGATATATTGTTTCATTCTAAAAGCGTTCAAAAGAGCTCCGAGCAAATATCGGTACTTACTTCAGCACTGGCTTCAGGTATACGTTCAAGTATAGCATGGGCCTGCTCGATAAACTTGGCGCGGCGCGGTTCTATTGACAACAGCTCGGTCATGCGACTCTGAAATAAATATTCAATATTAATACTTCTAAAAGTTCTAAATGAGAAGCCTATGTCCAGCAGTTTACTAATAAAGGCATCAAGAAAGCAAATCATGATGTTGCTGACTCGCAATGACTCGTGTGTTTTTTTTATGTGGGCCAAAATGACTCTACTCTGCCTGATGGAAAGCGTAAGCAAACACTACAGCATGAACGCTGTCACTTTACGTTGATCTTCTGTGTAATGGGTAGTCTAACTGATTTCAGCGTCACTCTACTACCCAGTGAAATACATGGCTTTCACAATGTATATACTTATATTATAAAGCTGAAGAGTATGTTTGTTTGTTTGAACGCGCTAAGCTCAGGAACCGCTGGTCCGATTTGAAAAAATCTTTCAGTGTTAGATAGCCCATTGATCGAGGAAGGCTATAGCCTATATATCATCACGCTAAGACTAATAGGAGCGGAGCACCAATGAAGAATGTTTCAAAAACGGGGGAAAATTATCCCTCTACGGGTAATAGGAGCAAACGAGGTTGCGTGGGTCAGCTAGTCAATAATATATATGAAATTATTGTATTAATTCCGGAATCAAGTACCTTTAGTAATGTATGGGGAGATGAAGGACATGTATGGGACTTCGGAGAACCGGTTTACCCACTAAACCACCGCGTCGGCCTACCTCGGCAATCGGGAGGAGCTCCAGGAGCGCTTCAACGGTTTCTGGAGTCCTCCCTGCCATACCTCACTATGAAGTACATCCCGGGGCGACTAAAGTCACCCCCAGGGCAGGACGCTGTTGCGCCTCTCACCGCTCTACACAGTCAAAGGTGGAACACCGACTCGCTCTAGACATCACCCCCCCGGCCCGGGGTGTCACCTGTCTCGGGTCATTGTAATAATAGTTACAGAACTTTTATCACTATATTCCTATCGATTGCTAGTAAGCGTACTAGCCTAGTAGTCGACTCCAGATGATATGGGAAAGAAGGGTTAGGAACATGATGATCAGAAGTATGTTTATCAACAATCCGGTTCCGATAGTACATGCACTGTCTAGTTCAGAATCAGACGGCCGTGTGGGACTAATCCCTTACACACGCCTACAACTGTAACTCCTGTACACCAGGATCAACAGCAGTGAGCTACGAACACACCGTGTTATGGGGAAAAAGGGAAGTCCCAGAAAAAATGTAACTGTCTTGGAACCCGCAACGAAATTAATCAGAAGAAAAACTGGAGGAGTTGGAAATATAATACGTCCACTTCCCTCCTTAGCAAAGCTAGAGACAAAATGAATTTAAAATATGCAGATACCTTTTCAAACCGGGAAGCACCACGGATAAAATATTATGGGTTTTAAGTGAGCTATATTTGATTTCTATAGTATGTATGGCAGAATCGCCTAAACGCACGGAAATTCACCGCAATTGACACAAGATCCCCATAGTATACCGCCCCAAATGTCATTTGTAAGCTATAATTTAGCATTATGTTACGTTCATTATGGCCGTGCATGAGACTTATTTTTTTATATATTACTGTTATTACTTACCATCCTAAGTTTCCTGTTGGATAAGTTCTCTGGACTAGAATATATCTCCACGTGTACGTGTGTTAGCCACTGACATAGTTCACTGAACTCCGAAATCAATTGGTTCAGTGACCACTGTCTGTTGAACCCCGATATTGGGTTCAGGAGCCGGGGTCCATTTGTGGACGTCGTGTTGGATTGGAGCTCGCTGTTCGCTTCCTGTAAGCATAACAGATATTTATGTCATTGGAAATCTCATTTTTATACGAATAGGTTTTTATACTATCTATTGCAGAACAGACAACCATTGGGTTAAACGCGTTTTAGAGTCAAGACCACGCCTCGGCAAACGTAGTGTAGGACGCCCACAGGCCGGTGGAGTGATGATTTGCGCAAGATAGATAGAGTGATGATTGCGCAAGATCGAATGGCGTGCAATGGGAGACGCCTGTGTTTATGACTGACTACTTTAAGGTGAAAATGTGAATGCTATATTTGTATATGTATTATTTCTTATGTCATATTAAACTTTACCCGTTTGTCCGCATGTATGTCGGTTTAGCCCTGAAAGCTTAAAAGACAGAGTTACTTTTGCATTATTTATTATATACTTGATTTTAGTACGGAACTATATGTTTACTTAAGATTAAATCACAACACACCGCTTCAATTTATTAATGGACTATAAAACTAAATTAAATCTCAACCGTGATTTATGCTATAGGTACCTACTTAAAAGACTAGCAAACTACAGACTTTGATACGTGGACAATAACAGGTTGGCCTTCAATGATTAACTGGGCATAACGGCCACGAGTAAATACATGCGATTTAATAATATTTCCGTGTCAACTAACCAAGTAATTAAATTAAGCTGTTATCCGAATTTCAACAGAGAAAAAATTCTGCTAAAGAGCCCTGCCTCTTGCCGTGCAAATTTCGGCTTTGGGATTCGCTTAGAATGACGGGTAAAATTAATATATTCCATTTCACTCTCGTTAGGAGAAAAGACGCATCAAGCAGGTCGTCCAAAAGCTTGGAAGGAGATTGGCAAAAGTTCCAAGCTTTTGGACGAAACGATAATCTCTCGTCTAGTAGTCACTATTTTTTTAACGCGAATTGATATAGTCAACATCGTCGTACAAATGTAAGTTGTAGTGTAACAGTGTATTGTTTATGAAAAATAATTACCTTGCAACTATCAATTATTTGGTTATCCATTATATAATCATAGTGGTGTTGCAGCAACGGCCATAGATCGTCTCCAGCGCTACCACCACTCGCCGCTGAGCCCCAGCTGCGACGCCAAGCTTCTCGACATGGTTCTTTCCTGTAATAGAAATATGAGTTATATTTGCTTAGCAAATTTCATAACAGTTGTATTATTCGGGAATATTCGAAGAGCTATTTATTTATTTAACCAGAATATCTTATCGAGTCTCGCTCGATCGTCTCTCACTAAATAACAGTTTTTCTTTTAATTCCATTGCAAACAATTTTATGGGATATACAACCATTGTTTTTTAATACAAGGTACAATTTTCATTGTTTGTAAAGTTAGAAGAACAATGTCCTGGTAAGGATCAATTGACTTAGATTATAATTATTTTAGGATTCGACATGATGATGGAAAAGCTGTAGTACAATAAATAAGTTGCCAAATACCTCTAAGCAAAATGTAGTTTTCGCCTTTAATTTATTATCTCTGTTACCTTATTCACAAATAACAATTAATACGGCGTAAGTACCGTAAGTACGTAAATTTAATAGGTAATTACATTTTTGAACCGTTTGGAGTAGAGACTCTAGGTTCATGGGGTCCGAGTGCTCGCGCTATGTTTAAACAACTAGCTAAGCAACTGATTGACACTTCTCGCGACCAGAAGGCCGGCCTTTTTCTAGCACAGAGAATCAGCATTGCCATTCAAGTGGTAATGCTGCCAGTCTTTTGGGAACGCTACCAGTAGGCGAAGATGTAGAGTTTTTTGAGGCTTGTATTGTTATTGTTTTTTTAAATTATGGTTATGTACATAGGTTTCTATATTGTATATGATTAAATTTAACAATTAATATATTAGTGTTGTAATTATACAAGCGTTTTATAACTACATATTAGTTCGAAAAAAGATCATTTATAAACATTATAATTATTAGATTTGTGTAGCTAAGTTTTTTCTTGAAATCGTAACTATTAGCCAGTGAATTATTCAAAGTTTATTGTTTAGGTATATTAAAATTGTTGTTGCAAAAACTAAAATTCAATTTAATAGATTTTTTTTCTCGACATCTTGTAATTACTTATCACAATTAAATCTGTTCATGATCTGCGTAACAAATGCTTTAATTAATTTCTTATGATAATATCAAAACTAGTGATGTGCTGGATCGTTAAAGCTATATATCCGAGAATAAAATATGGATTATTTAAACACAAAGATGCTTATCTCAAGCGTTATTTCTAAATTAATGCCAAAACAACTTGTCAAACAGTTCAGTTGAGGACTGAATAATAGATATAATATAATTCGACTAGCACTGCGTGTATTATTTTAATTATATTTCTAGATACATACCGCTCTTAACATAATTTACTTAACTTTAATTGAAATTTGAATATTAATTTTCAATTGTCAGTACTTACCTTAGTTTTAGTCAAATACATCTGAAATTATACATTAATACCATCTTCTAATGGAGTTCTAGTAATTTTACTTAATACTCAAACAAATAAATATAATATGTACCTCTTTTTAGTGAGACTGTGATATGGCCGCTCAAGTTGTTCACAGCGGCCACCAGGCGGCGCGGGCGCACTTCTAAGTGATGACAGCGAGAAGCTGCTCTTCATGGAAGAGTGTTCAAAGCCTGGAAACGAGTACATTGTTAATTAATAAAGGTTTTTTTTTTAATTAGGTAACAAAATTAGTATTTGTTTGCCGTGTGGGGATGGATTAATAATATGGGTGTCACCACGTTTATTCATCGCAGAAGTATTGTAAGACTCGAGTGTCGAGAAGAGAAGTGGGTATCGACTTCGCGCTCCTGGCGCGCGCGCCATTAACGACCGCGCCGACAATGCGTTCTGTAGAACGCATTCCAAATATTTGAAGTATATGAACTAAGCGCGCATGGCGCGCGTGGCAACTGTTCCAGGTTCCGGTGTTCGACCGTTCATCATGCAGGTCAGTTGTGTACGCAACAAAATACACAACAGTATCTCCCGTCTCAACTGGCGCGCGCACCACCTTGATGCGCACGGTCAAAAACTGACAACTAATGGAACGGCCCGCTCCACGTTCGCGCGTTCTACCGAACACATTGGCGCGCGTTCCAAAATAATATCGACTTCGCGCGCCCGGAACGCGCGCCAATGTTCGTGTTCTCGGAGCGCGAAGTCGATACCATCCTTAAAGGAGCATACAACGCAAGGCAACAGCACTGTAAAGAGAAGGAAATCATGAAACAAAACCTATAGGTACTAACCCGTCTGATCAGGGTGGTATAATATCCGCCAATATAATACTCGTATACCTTAACCTCCTTTTAGAGAGAAGCAAATGTCTAGTACAAGGGCGGATCCAGCTTTGGCGCCATCACATAGTCGTGGTCAAGTCACAGAAAGTTTTAATTTAATTTTGATAATAGATACAGCTAAATAGTAGGTTCGAAATAGGGCACGCCGCACGTTAGGGTAAAATACACAGTGGGCACCCCGTTATTGCGGTGGTAAGACCCGTTATGGAGGATTGGCTAGAGAAGCATCACGGGAGGGAGCCTCTCATACCGGCTGACGAGGTGATCACTGGGAAAAGATGCTTCGGAGAGCACCTGTGTCTGATCCGCAAGGAGCCAACGCCTGAGTGCCACCATTGCGATGGCCAGACCGCGGATACGGCATTCCACACGCTGGCAGAATGTCCGGTGTGGGGCGAGCCGAAGCATGATCTGGTGGTGGCCATCGGAGTGGGGGTTCTCTCGCTCGGTAACATGATTGCGGCTATGTTGCGGAGCGAGAGCACGTGGAACTCTGCCGTCTCTTTCTGTGAGCAAGTTATGTTGCGAAGGAGATGCCGGAGCGGGACCGGGAGAGGTTTAGAACGGGCCAGGTACCGCAGACGACTCGGCGTCGGAGATCGCTAAACGATCTCCGTCCTCCATAAGCGCAAGCCTGGGTGTGACACGTGAGGCCACCAGTTACCCTAGCAGAAGCAGGCCGGGGTGGCGGCGCAAGCTCTATAAAGTGCTGGCGCCCCTTTACTAAATAGAAAGGAAGCAACAGGGTTCCTTTAGAGGAGGGAGTCATCTATAAATTGTAGGTGGCCTGAGGTACGTCGGGGTTCTAGGGATTTCCTTTCGAGGGTGCACCTGGTTCCCCGGCTTCTAGTACCCGAGTCGGTGTGCGGTTTTTAGTAGATTCAAGTCCGACATAGCCACCAGTCGGTGGTATCCGAGGGGATTTCCGCACAAAAAAAAATGTAAAATACACGGGCCACGCTGACCGAAATGGACGCTGCTTTCGCTGCGGGGAATTAGGTCACAAGGTTCGAGCTTGTGTAGCAAATGCACCACATTGTCCGGTGTGTTGGTCAGCTAGTCATTGGCTTGGCAGCAAAAACTGCAGCCCACCAAAAAAGAAGAAGAGGTTCAGCCTCAACCCGCCTCCATTCAGTCTCGGCAGCCTGTGCCGAGTAACTGTAACTTGAGGGGAAAAGCAATGGAGGCCTAAAATTCCCTCCACACACAAAGGTTCTTCAGGGCAACCTCAATCACTACCGCGCAGCGCATGTTCTATTGATGCAAACGCTTGTGAAACAGTCGGCTGCCCTGGCGAACATCCACGTTGGTTCGGGGCTGTTGATGGCTCAGCGGCCATAAATTAGCCTGGTGGGGATAATCTCTATTGATCTCTCCTGAGGAAGGGTGTGATCTTTGTGGCAGTGCAATGGGGGATAACAGTGTGGTAGGCTGTTCCTTCTCTCCCAATCGCGGCCTAGACGAATATGAAGCATACCTGCACAGGTTGGGTAGCTGCATCCACAGCTAAGTACGCCTTTCGTCTGATTTTCGTCCTGAATGACTTCAACGCCCACTCAAGAAAGTGCCGTGACAACCGCGACGCAAAAGGATAGGCTATTCTAAAGTGGGTGTACTGGACTGGATCCCTGAATAGGAGCTCAGTGAGCACCTGTGTGTGCTGGCAGGGGCAGTCGATTGTCGACCTATCGGAGGTGACTCCCTCTGCAGTGAACATGGTGTCGGGATGGCGAGTGGTGGAGGAAGTGGTTAGCCTCTCCGATCACTGGCACATAGTATTCGATGTGTCTCTCGCCCAGGCCACCCATGCCAGGACAGAGAACCTCTGCGACGATGGTTCTTTAAGCGTCTCAACCGAGATATGGTCGTGGCCGCACTGCAGTTTTAAGCGGAACTCCACCCAGAACACACTGGAGGACTGGACCCTTCGTGGGATTCCAAGCGTCGAGACCTGGTCGGACAGATCAGATGAAACCTGTCACCGCCAGCATTGATCTCCTTCTGTGAGGAGGTCATGCTTCAGAAGGATGTACCTCATATAGGTGGTCATCCCGGGATGTACCTCAGTTTGTGAGGTGAGGCAGAAGGACTCTAGAAGCCGCTGCTGCGTTCCTGTAGCTTCTCCTGACTGCCGGGGTAGGCTGCCGCGTGGTTTAGTGGGTAGGCCAATTTTCCGGGAGTCACACATACGCCCTTTGACTCCGCTGCCACTTCACCATCCACAGCCGATATTCGTTTACAACATCAGAAATTGGAAATAATCCATTACCTAGTAACAATGTATAATCGGTTGCTAGTTATTTCACAGTTTCAATGTCTTGATTACTGTATTCGCTTTTTGGCATGGAAACACTTAGCTGAATCAAATGAAGTACTTCAGAAGACAGACGGTCCTGTAGGTCACTTATTAGTTAATCTAGAAGAGGGATGTATAATAGCTCTGCGGAAATACTCTTCAAAAAATACTCTTCTACGGAAATTTCTACATCTAGCAGCTCAGCTACTTCTTTAGCCTCTTCAAAAAATAGTCGGTAAATAACGTCCGCATTTTCTCTTTTATTTTCTAGAACACTTATTATATCATTATTATTGAAGGTAAATAAATAAAATCTATATTGTGACAAAAAATATATAAATCACTAGCTGATCCGGCAAACATTGTTTTGCCATAAAAAACAATAAAAAAATTGGGTATAAAAATAGATGTTGGTCGATTCTCAGACCTACCCGATATGCACACCAAATTTCATGAAAATCGGTCCAGCCGTTTCAGAGGAGTATGATAACTAACATTGTGACACGAGAATTTTATACATAAGATTATGTTTAACAATTTTAATTGGTGGTACACCTGGGTCCTGGACCCAGCCCAGGGGGGGGTCATGACCCCCATGACCCCCCCCCCTGGTTCCGCCCTTGGTCTAGTATGGGACCGTTGATGACAATGATCACCGGACCACTAAACTAAACTGTGTTCTATATTGATGACCGGAAAGTCTACAAATCTACCTTTGCTACATATTTTAGGAGCAATTTGAGACTGTGAATAAAACTTCTACAAAATCAGAAGGCGAGGCATGATTATAAAAGTAGTATATCTTCTATTCTCCATTTCGAGATAAGAGAAAATTTTTCCTTTTGGTGAGTGTAAAAGCCAGAACTGTACAACAGATTCTTTTGAAGGATCTTCTCTATATATCTATTGTTCTACCATTTCTATTAAGTACTAAACTTTTTTAATAAAACCTGTCATCGTTTTTTAAATAAATAACGGTTAGACTCTCTCTCTCACACACATAAAAGCTATAGAAACAAAACTTTATCTAAATAAGATTAATTAGGAAAGTTTAAATAAACTTACTTGTAGACATCTTGTTTGTTGGTGTCAAGGAACTTCTAATAAAATCAATTTACTAGTAAATTAATATTAGCGTCCTAGAGCGTCGTTTGTACTGCCCCTTCAATTCCTTAATCTTTGTACTTTGTCATCCGATCATCAATTGTATTGTCTTAGTAATAAGTCTAAATTGCTTCGTTTAAATAGTGCTATGGCGACTAGATTCGTTAACTAAAGTAAATAAGTACAATAAATATTGTGTGGAATCATGTAATCTTGCAAGACTCATGAGTTTGTCTGGTGCGTTTTATTTTGGTTAGTCTTTCGGTGGTCACATCTTGGTTGGCAGTTCTGTTTTCCGTTCCCTCGTAGATCTTTGCCGGCCGGTCCTGCAATTAAAATAAAAACAACAATTATACATTATGTACGGACATATGTATATTTTTATGAGATAACGCTTAGTCTAACAATAAAACAAATGTATTACTACTAGAATATATACTTGAAAGTTTTAAACTTTTTTTTATCAACGCAGTCAGCCTGTTACCACGGCCAGTGCAACCTGGTCGAAACGTCAGGCAAATCAGAGGTATGTATTACCTTTAAATAAGTGATCGTGTTGGTTCCCGTAAAAATTATTATTATTATACTTGAAAGTGTTGTTATCTGTTTAATATATTATTGCTTCCTATCGCTATTAAACTGGTTTGTTCCCTTTTCCGACGTAAAGGAAGTACTTGCTACCGGTCCACATTTAGTGCTACAGTAGCTCATATTTAGCGTACCCATTTTAATGTTTTATATTTCTTGATCTCCATCACAAGAATTACATACACAGAAAAGTTTTAAGCCAAAAAATACCTTTATACTGACGACTGTTCATAAATTATTTTGTATTTATAGTGCGATTTGTATAGAAGACAAAATAGACTTCGTGGGAACATAATTCAATATTAGGTGTAATAGCCAGACTTTCACTGGACATGTCAATTTTTTATTTAAAACTCAAAGAAGAGCAGAATATTTGGATGAATATGTCAAGACCTTATATACATATTTATTTTGGAGTATACCGATGGTGAAATATATCATAAATTATTTTCATGGGTGTCAAACTCTGTACATAAGTGTCATTTTTAGTCTGTAACTGTGACGTAAACGTCAGTAAAGACGTAAACGTCAGAGTAAAGGCTCCACTTCCTAATCTTTTTCTCGAGGATCGTTTTTTGTTTTTTCGGAAGACAGTCCCCATTTCATCTCATCCACATGTTTTATATTTTTTATCATTAATTTCATCACGACGAAGACTTAAAGACTTATGATATGAAGACTATAAACACTTGACATTGGCAGAAATAGTTGTTGTTCCCAGAGATCCGGCTGGTTACCATTTCATCAAAAGAAGAAGAATCTTTTTCTTCACTAAAGCAACCCAAAAAATGTAAACAAAAAAAAACTATAATACACACATCAAAAGTGTCTAGGGATCAACATATGTGTCTAGGGATCAACATATATTTTTGCAATAACTTTTCTCCTGATTGATATTAATTAAAATTTTCTTAAAGGATTCATCAAATAAAGTGTTTTCGTTTGTCACAGTAACGATAAACCAAGTCACCTTTGCATTAATAAAGAAATTTGCCACTTTCCTAATAAAATGATTTTTGACATTTGAACCACTAACATTAAAGTTCGAAAAAAAGACTGAAATAACAGTTTTCTTTAAAATTTTATTAGGTAACTTAAACAATTAATAATCCGTGTTTCTACCGCGAACACTAACACAAGAACATCGGTTTGGCATACTCAAAATGAGTTCATCCAAATCACGCTGTGGAATGGCCGCCCATGTTCGTTGCAACAACAAAAAAACGTCTTCTTGCGACTGGATACCCTCCATATTCGGCAGAGCTCTTCTCTGTAGCATATCCCATGCATGCTCAATCGGGTTCAAGTCTGGCGACTGAGCAGGCCAGGGCCAAAGCCACATCTCAATCTCAAGAAATCCGCATAAAAATGCTTGATCCCTAGACACTTTTGATGTGTGTAATATAGGGTTCGTATACTGACACACTATTTATCCCGGAAACTTTTTTTTTTTTTTATGTTTGGCCCGCCAAAATGACTCTACTCTGCCTGATGGAAAACATAAGCAGAATCCGAGAGTGGTGGTCAGCATACTCATTGCGAATGCAGACAATGCAGTACGGCGACCCACACTATGGCGGCCTAGTGATGCTGCTGCATCTGTTAGTCTAGTCAACAAGTATGGAACTTGTTGACAAGACTAATTGGGCCTCCGGTCTCGCACTCACCAACGAAACACGACAGCACTGCTGCTGTCATTTTACGTTTGATTTTCTGTGCGAGGGTAGTACCGCCCCGGTCGAGCCGGCCCGTTCGTGCTGAAATCACAGGATAATAGCACTCCAAAGAAAAGAAAAACACGTTTGGTCAGCGTGGTTTATGTTATAGGTCAAAACCTATTTTAGGAGAACCTATGTCCAGCAGTGGACTCTTAAAGATAGGTGATGAGGATAATGAAGTGAACTATGATAGTAAAGCAAAACAAGACCTTGAAAAAATAATACTATTAATACTTGATATTAAACGTAGGCGAAGTAGTTTGAACAGTTTATAAAATAATGTAAGCGATCTCTGATAAACATTACTTTACATAACAAGTAACACGGAAGGTAAACTTAAGTTTGCGTGTTATGAAATTATAATTGAACACACATATCCTCGGTTATTTTGCAATCATTACCCGTGAAGAAATATTGATTACAATAATTGCAAAAAATCTACTGAATAATTGTTTTACATGTGTTTTACGAGAAACATCAATCGTAGTTTTAATCATAAAGCACTTTGCCAAAAGATGGAATAATCACCGGATCTCCTGAACTGATTCCGACAATCCTTTTACTAATAAATAGCCACATTTTTCGCAAGTGACAGGTTATATATATTAATCCGATAAATGATTACCGCGATACCCGACACACACGCAGGAGGAGCCGCGGAAAAAGCTAAAAATATATATTTATACGTATAATTAAGTCTATTTCCAAGTTGTATTTACAACTAATAGACCCTAGGTTTAAGTGTAGATAGATATGAACTGCAATCTATACAAGGCAGTAAATAATAAGATAGGGATATTAAATCCGAATTAAAAACGAACATAATATGCAGCAAACATTAGCCGTCATAGCTTTCAAGACCTCGCGTCAGTTTTGTAAAACCCTACCACGGTTCCATTAAACAAACGCTCTCCAATGTGTTTAAAAATATTTGCCCAACGTGCCCTTGTCAAATTAAAAGCAAATACTTTCACCGAAAGAGATCGATTGTTTTCACCGAAGACCGTACGTCACTAAGGGCGAACGGCACGATTGGCGATAGAAAGCTGCAATTTTCTTTCGTTTCACACCAATTTGCACATTTACGACAAATCGTCGTTGTTGTGCCTGCCGGCGAGATATTAGATGTTGGAATGTTGGAGAACAATTGATTCTATATTATGAATAGTCCTGGCTTCCGTTCCGACACGTACGATGTTGTCTGTTTCTGCAGGTTGATGAATGTCTAATAGATATCCCAGAATAAAGTTTTCCTAGTTTTCCCACAAAAGTCACGTAACCCCTACTGTGACGTAGAAAATATATTTAATATAACCAGTGGTCACCCAGTGGTCTAAATTCGACCATAATTCATTTAATTTTTTTTTTTGATTTCAGCTCCTCCATGTAGACTTTAACTGTGCCAAATTTCATCCTACTTCGTTCGCATGATTGAGATCGCGCGTTAAAAGGGGTACAAAGGTTTTGTTTCACGTATTAATATGTATATAGATTAGGAAATGTGTATTGTAGCATAAAAGCTTATAACATGTTGATTTTACAACAATTTGTACATGGATATATATGTGTGTGTTTTCGTGCTTGTGCGTATGTGTGTGTGATGTGTATTATAGCAAGAATTTTTCACTTCACTTTATAAATAAACTAGCTGTTTCCCGCAGCTCCACCCGCTTGTATGTCAGTTATCGCTGCAAATAGTAGCCTATGTGTTATTCTGACGTATAAGCTATATTACTGTAAAGTTTCATCCAAATCCGTTCAGTAGTTTTTGCGTAAAGAAGTAACAAACATACAAACTTTCGCCTTTATATATTAGTGTGAAGTGTGATAAAGCAATCAACACATACATATGTATTCAAAAAATGCCATTTATTCGCGTTTCAACGAATATTTTTGTGTATGTGAATACAGTCCACTTTCTTATAATCCATAAACGTGGATCATACTGCCTTTTAATACTGAGAGACGTGGTCTGGAAGCCTAACGGTGAACGCATTATATTATGGCTAAAACTTATGGTTGCAAGATAGTAGTAATAATGGCCCGTCTCATGCTGTACGCATATTCATTTTATATATACAACAGATTCTATCTTAAGCTTTATGGCATTGGCATACTTGTCGTACAAGCTGTTGAAATAAAAAGGCGAATTTCAGTTCTAATTGAATGGTTAGTAGCAAAACATTATATTAGTTGAACCATGGGAGAGCAACGCATCATGCATGGGCCGGCTCGACCAGAGTGATATCACGGCCTGACAGAAAACCGGTGTGTAACAGCGCTTCCGCTGTGTTTCACCGAGTAAATGAAAATGACGGAGGCCCATACCCCAACCCCTCCCCCATCCCCCAAAGGTCGGCAACGCACTTGTAACGCCCCTAGTGTTGCCGGTGTCCATAAGCGGCGATAATCGCTTACCATCAGATGATACATCTGCTCGTTTGCCCCCTATTCTATAAAAAAAAAACCTAGGTAACATTAATTACTAGAATTACGTATTTGTATAGTTAGTATATACTTTAAGATCTTCTGCTTGATCTGGCTAATTCAAAAAACTTACTGGTTTATTATACAACAGTAGCTTGTACCCGGTTATCGCGGTAAATAGTACCCAGAATAAAACTATTTCCATACCAAATTTCATTGAAATCGGTACAGCGGTTGAGATGAAAAAGCATAACAGACAGACAGACAAAGTTACTTTCGAATATATAAGATCAGTATGGATCTTTATCACCATCATCTGTCTTATCCCAATTTTTTTTATTTTTTTTTATTATATTTTTTTCGGGGTCACAGTTTGTTATATTTTTCCATTCTCCTCAATTATCCGTCACTTTACTGTTAACAATCCAACCCCGTTTCAATAAAACTCTGCATCTTTAAGAACTATCAATAAGGTTAAGATTTGTCCTGAAAATTATTCTATTTATCAATGGTATAAGGGACTTATACAAAAATATCACGATTTGTATTAATGCCGCACTAACGATAAAAACGTTTCAATCACTGGTGATTGAAAAATTCCTCTAAGTATCTACCTATGTAGTTAACACGATGGCATTAAAATTAAAAACCTTAGATAATAATCGCACTCATGGCAGTAAGCTCCCCAAACATTCAAAGCTTCTGCTATGGTAGCCAGACTACTATTATGTACTTAAATATTTCTAAAAACATAGTTAAATTGAGATACAGAACAAATGGTTTTGCCAATTACCCATTTTTTTTGTCCAGGTGGGAATGAGTTTTAGAGTCCCATCAAAACACTTTCAAGTAATCAACTAAAACACGAAAATTTCTAATGGTTATATGTAAAAGGAAATATGCGTTCTGACAGATTAAAGATGAATGAGTTAATTAATTCTACACGAAAGAATGTAAAGTATTATTTAGATACATCGCCGTGCGAAATATAAACAAACAGTTCATCTTGTGAACTTTCCGCAATAAAAACCTTAATAAGCAATTCATTTAACATATATTTATTTACTTATAACTCCACAAATAACACGCCAATGTTGCTCATATGTTTAGGAAAGAAAAAACAAATCATAATTATTACGGTATAGGAGCGTAAAATATCGACGGGTCACCCAATGGAATGTGACTACTGCCACCCACGAACAACTTCAACTCAAATAGTTGCAAAATCTGTTGTTTAAAACTTGGGATTTCCCTTCACCCTGGGCATCACACTTCATTCATTTGATGAAAAGCAATTAAGGAATTTCTTAGCATCGGTTTTCTATGAGACCGTCTCATCTCTCCAGTCTAACCGCCTATTTGTGAAAAATCATGGCCTACAGTCAAGGCTGCACATTTGATAATATTACGTAAGTACTATTAGTTATTCTATGATAATAAATAAACGCGTTTTTTCGAAACTATGTATGTTTTTAATTTTACCGCTACTTAGACTCTTTGCTGTGTTACATTCATATCATGGCATACCTATGATATGAGTTGATAAGATAAAATATATAAACACGGTCAATGTCGTCTGCGTATTATCCCATTTGTTTTATTTTACGATAAATATTTTCTAAAATGTTAATTTAGGTTGTTCAGTGTTACATGTGATCAATCATTCGGCTAGTAAAGAGAGATTGACTGAGATTGAAATGAATTAATGAATGTGTTGGAGTTTTTTGACTGTCATAAATGAAGGTAATTTTTAGGTATAATTTGTGATGATCTTGTGAACTCTCTTGAAGTTTGTTATAATGTTATGAGACATATTTCATATCGCTATCTGTTTTTACGTATGGCCCATTGGGCAATAATAAGTTGATGAATCTCAGCGTCAGTCGTCAGATACGATCACAAATTAAATATCGTAGTAACCATACCTATATATTTTTCAATACATAAGGATTACATATAAATAACACCCAGAAACCGACTAATTATTGTGATCATCGCACAATTGTGTTGATATATTTTACTTCTTTATAGAGAAAACATAAACTTTCTAGTTCAATAGCTGCCAAACTTTTAAATACGGAATTCCGCTTATGTAAAACAGCTTATATTATAGCGCTATTTTCGTGTTAAACATTAACACAGCATGAGAGGATAAAATCTCTATAGCATTAATGTCTTCTCATTTACTGTCGTCTTAATATACAACTCATCACTCAAATCTTATCTCGTTTGCAATGCGCTTTACCTTTTATGTAAAAACAGGCCAAGTGCGTGTCGAGGTTAACGCAGTGTAGTTGTGTAGTTTACAGCTATCTGTTTGAAACAAGTAACAACTTTATCTACTTCATTGTTTTTTTTTTTTTAATAATATAATAGGCGGGCAAACGAGCAGACGTATCGCCTGATGGTAAGCGATTACCGCCGCCTATGGACACCTGCAACACCAGAGGCGTCACAAGTGCGTTGCCGGCCTTTGGGGGCCGATGGGGGGATGGGCGAGATAGGGAAAGCGGTTGGGGTATGGGCTTCCGGTTTCCTCACTCACTCGGTGAAACACAGCGCACGCACTATTTCACACCGGTTTTCTGTGAGGCCGTGGTATCACTCCGGCCCATTCATGCCGAAGCATGGCTCTCCCACGGTTGTCGTTGTTTCCTATTCATTTTGTACGATTTTTAAACAAAATTTCATTAGTGGAGCGACTGTTGATAGTAAACACTGCTAACTTAGTCGTGAGACGTCTCTTTAATTGCTTCCACATATATTTTACTTACCTACATGATTTGTTTTCAGATATTTCAAGTGTACAAATCTTGTAAGAGGAAGGAGATAGTATAATAGCGGCGATCTTCTAAGAGTGATAAGTTTGAATCTAACAAAACTAGAACCTTACAATTTCGTCATCACATCAGTAGATCTAAAAATAGTCTGCACACTCTTTCAATGTTTTTAACAAAACTATCTAATAATTCTTCACATCATGGATGGATCTTAAAAGAACCTTTTATTTTTCAAGGTATTTTTTTTTCAGCATTGTCGTGTGGCATTCTCATATGTACAGAAGATGATATGAACAACATCCTAAACAATATACTTCAGGATTCTTAACTTAAAAAAAGGTTATCGTATTATTAGTCCGAAGTTATCGCGAATTTTTTCATCACAACAAAGAAAATCGCAACATTTTTTTAGTTACGTAAAGAACTCTCTTTTTAGAGACATTATGAAGCAAATCTGTAATCGGATTACGATGGAAGTGTGAACACTACATAATTGCTCGTAAGGTATTTTAATTGTTTATATTTCAATTAAGTGAAACGGCAGCACATTAACACCGAATTCACGCCTCTGATGGCAGTCCATCATGGTCTATATCAATCTTCGCATCTTCAGCGAATGCATAAACTATGAAATATTTATGATGTTTGAAAGTATTAATAGTTGCAGGATCATTACTAACTATATTCTCAATTAGTTTTATAAAATATTTAGAACTTCTGATCATGACGATTATATATTTACATCAGTTTTTAGAACAGGATCACTAAGCATAACAATGTATAAGGTTTTAAATCTACGTCAAAAAAACATACCCATAATTTATCTAAAAAGAAATATATATTATTAGAGAAATCTAATCTAATTATGATATAATATACGCATAATTTGAAGAGTTAAATATGGGATTTAATATTACAAAAATGTTCCTATAATAACGTTTACAAAATAAAACAGATTAATGTCATCTTTTAACCTGTTTCGTCTACAATTTAGTTACAGGTAAGGTAGCACTAATAGCTTAATTTTTTCCACTAGATCATCAAATAGTCTCACCGTAAGAAGTTCCAATAAAAAATATCAGTTACCGTAACAAACAAAAAAGATTCATTCTTGGATCCAGTTCTCGTTGAATGGACTCCCTAAAAGGACAGAGCAAATAAAAAACGAAGCTGCGTGCGCGCAACGTCTACGAGTGGCGACGATAAGAGCCGAGCTTTTCCGATAGGGCCGGCCACACGGGCATGAGAAGAAGATTCGATGTTACTGTTTTTTAAAATTGTATGATTGTTATGTATGTTGAATAATACATTTTAATTTGCATACAAATTAAACATCTCCATGTACTTTGACAAAGGCTTGCTTCGGCATAATTATGTTATTGTATTGTTTGCTGCACGTTACTGATTAATTAGTTCTATGAAACTATTAATGAAGCAATCATATAAATATGAATCTTCTAGAACTTTGGTATTGAGAGCTCATAGCAGTTATAGCTTGCGATCTTTTAACTTTCACTATCTAAATTTCAGAACAAGACCAACACGTATTGTGAACTTTTAAACTTGTTAACCCCCGAAAACCCTATAAACACGACCGATAATAACTTCTTGTTTTATAGGTCATAAAATAAATAAACTATTCCCCGCGACACACATATCTTAATTAGTGCGTACCCAAAATCACTTTAAAAAAAATGTTATATACTACAACACTTAACATTTTAGAAAGAAAGAAAAAGACACTAAATAAATCTCTAAATTTGAATCAAACACCCTAAATATCACAAGAATCCATTATCAAACAGACTTCTCTGACCGTGTTATCTTTTAAGAAACGGGATCTATTTCCTCCTCACGTACGAGTACATATAAAGTATGCTTCCCAAAACCTGTCATCGTAAAGCTTCCGGCGACATTTAACATGTTCCCACCGTACAGGCATTTTGATAAGTTGGTCCTGCCGGTCCTGCGTGAATCATCGGTCAGTCTCGGTCCCACCCGGAGCGACGTACAATAGTGTAATTATCTAACAGATCAAAGGGTCCTACGCCAGGGCTGTAGCTGGAGTATAATTGTAAGGATTCCGTTTATACAGGCGGCTTAAGTTAAAACATCGTTTGTACTACTGTGTTTTGTTTCCTTTTTATGTTGTGTTGCTAAGGATGTAATAGGATTTACTGAATTTCAACAGTTTAAATCAGATTTAGATCAAATTCCCGTCAAGCTAAGCGTTGTCATAGATTAATGCGGCTAATTCATGGCAGATTCACAGTAGTGGAAGTGATAAAGTATAACTTCAGTTTATGGGTTCGAAATAGGTTAGTATCAAATAAAGTAAGTTAAACATGCTCCAAAGATCATTTTCGAAAATCCTAAGCCTAGATATAACACAAAATTTAACTAAGCAATATCATACAAATATTAATGTGAATGTAAGTTTGTTTGTCACGATTTCACGCGAAAACTGCTTAACCGATCATCATGAAACTTTGCACTCATATTCTTAGAGGTATTAAAGTAACATAGGATACTTTTTATTAAATGTGGGCGAAGCCGCGGGCGAAAGCGATTATAAAAATAAATATAAACTTTTGTTAACCGACTTCAAAAAAAGGAGGAGGTTCTCAATTCGACTGTATTTTTTTATTTTTTTTATGTTTGTTACCTCATAACTTTCGACTGGGTGAACCAAATTTGATGATTCTTTTTGAGAGCTGGTGCTTCCCGCGGGGTCCCATTTAGATTTGGTCCAGATTGAAGTCGTTTTTTTTTGGTAAAATTTGTATATTATTTTAAATATCTGCTAGATATGATTTTCGTTAAAATTTTCCAAGCAATGTGTTCTAACTACTGTTTTTTGTACTTCTACTGCAAAAAAAAAATATTTGTGTTCTATTAAAAGAAGCTAATAGAGACCTCCTACATATTCTTCTTAACTTCAAATCGCTCTCCTTCTTACTTCTTTATCTTGACTATAGAAGAGTTCTAAACAACTAGCTACAGATTTAACAAAGGACCAACTTTCCCAACCAATTTAAAAGCGCATACATGTATTACATATTGTGTTATACTCAACAGGGCATCGAATGCGGCAAATCGATTAAGATGTTCATCTAGATAGCGCGACTTATTGCTACGAACTACCTACATCTTGCCTGTATGCAACGGTTAAAATCGTAGTTGGTTCGAATAAGGTTTTATATGTCGCCAACATGGATACACGGAAAGGGCATATTTAGTTTTCGATGTTGATCGTTAAAGTGTGATATTATTAAGATAAAGATTTAAAGTATTATATTTTTAGTAATCATTTATTACAATTGAAATGTGTTCAAAGTATTAAATAGAATGATTTTCTAACCGACTTAAAAAATGGATGTTTTCATTTAAATTGAAGTAAAAAACTAATATTCAGGTGTATGTATGTTACATTATGTTTAACTATCGATCGTACGTAGACTATATAACATAATTTTATATTGGAATTTAAAGTATATATACATTATTATACATATATTCTTTTTTATAAATAGAACTATCTCACAAACTAATAAAAACGAACAATAAAGATTTTCCACGTACTTGTTACAAAATATCTTAGAAATTCTTGAAATTGAAGATTAAATCTACGCCCTATCGAGCCGTCTACAAGTGTTCATAAACATCATTCTAGAAAAGGTCATAAGTCAAACTGGTAAGCGTAAACTTAATATCGTATACTATAATATATAATATAATATATAATATATAATAAGTATGAACATCCTGTATAGATAACTATCATTTTCTAAGCACTTGTTAAGCAAGACGAATCCTTTTCGAAGATGACCGAAGGTGAGTGAACAAAAAACGAATAATTTATTTCAATGGAATGTTTTGCTCTGTTTCTGATCGAAACGTACGCACCGAAACTAAAGTTTTGGTTCTTGTAATGTTTCACATTAAAATGGAATAAAAATTGTAATAAATATTTACCGTGGGAGAAACGCTTCGGAATGAATGGGCCGGTTAGACCGGAGTGATATACCCGGAGAAAACCGGTGTGAAATAGCGTTTGCGCTATATTTCACCGAGTGAGTGAGGATACCGGAGGCCCTCCCCCCATCCCCCTCTGCATTCCCCAAAGGCCGGCAACGCACTTGTGACGCCTCTGGTGTTGCGAGTGTCGATCTGGCGATACGTCTGCTCGTTTGCCGCCCTAGACAACAAAAAAATGGTTTTTTTTTAGAAACTAAATTATTATGAGCAGCGATAGAACACTTTTAAAGGAATCAAAGAAATAATTAAATTAAAAACCTTTAAGCGAGGCATGAAAAATCATCTCACTAGTGTGTATCACCATGCGGCATTGTCTGCATTCGCAACGTGTACGGTGACAACCACTCTTGGCTGTTACTCATGCTTTCCATCAGGCAGAGTAGAGGCACTTTGGCAAAAAAGGGTACTTCTAAATATATTTAAAAACTAATATATTACGAGAACCTAATGTGGTTATTATATATAACGATAGTATTTCATTTATTTTATTTAATAATGAAACCTATGTACATAACCATAATTAATAATATAATATAACAATATTTACATACAAGCGTTTAAAAACTCCACATCTTCGCCTACTGGTACCGTTCCCAAAAGACTGGCAGCATTACCACGTTGAATGGCAATGCTGATTCTCTGTGCTAGAAAAAGGCCGGCCTTCTGGTCGCGAGAAGCGTCAATCAGTTGCTTAGCTAGTATACTTTTATTTGAGCTTTAGCCTAATTGAAATAGTTGGATTGAAGGGTAGTTAGATGTGAAAATTCTACAAAAGCTTAGGATTAGGACTGACGACACACATATGTATATACATACAGGTTGTCTTACAGAATTTCGATGCCAAGTTGTGTTGAAAATTTTCTCTCTTATAAATTGCCACCTAAGCCATCCTTAATTGTTGTCACATTACAGAAAAGTGTGAATACCATTTTCCGATAAGTTCTTTTTTTCTAATTTATCATCATTACATATTATAAATATATAAAACAAAGTCCTCCGCCGCGTCTGTCTATTCGCGATAAACTCAAAAGCCATTGCACGAAATTTGAGGCGTATTTTACCAATAGATAGAGTAATTCTTAAGAAATGTTTTGGTATATACTTTGTTACATTTTTGCCAACTCGTCTGGCCAGCGTGGTATAGTAAGTCGAAACCTCATTGCTAAGGAAAGGTCTAAATCCAGCAGTGGACTGCTAAAGCCTGCCCCCCTAGCCAAGTTGCAAGTGACACACGAGAATTTAGACGTTAACGATTGCAGAACGAAGAACGCTTGCAACTTGGCTGGTAATGATATGATGTATTTGATTGTGTAAAATTTAGCCCATACGTATCTATATCGACTTTTATTACACATTTCCCTTCACTCACTCACTAACCTAACCTCATTGTATGGAATTGACAGTGCTAAATGTTAATGGCCTCCGCCATATTCATTTTGATTTACTGTGCTCGTAAATAATTTTCATTGCCTAAGGTTTATTGTCAACAATTCATTCTGTGAAAATGATGTCTAAAGTTACTTACAACTTTCTACGAAATAATGTAAAGCAGGATCGTTTTCTGTTTTTTCGAAAGACGATCCTCATTTCATGTCAAAAGACGGTCCTCATTTCATGTCATCCACAGATTTTTATATTTTTTTTATCATTAATTTCATCACGACTAAAACTTGAAGACTCGAAGACTTAAGATTTAAAGACTATAAAAACTTGATATTGGCAGAAATAGCTGATCCAGCTGGTTGCCATTTCATCGAAAGAAGAAGTAATGTAAAGCAATTATGAGTCAAATGCTATCCTGTTATTTCAAATAAGAAGAGCTAGACGAGCTTTTAAAGTCGGCATTATCATTATAAAGCCCACTTTAAAAGCACTACTTAAAGTCTTTTTTGCAGTATGTTAACCAAACATCTTCTGTCATGGCCGAAATCTTGCGTTTTCCTAAAAGACGGATTGCGTAATGCTTTCAGAGGTACTACGATGAATGCACCCGCAGCAATTTGTGTCATCCATAATTTTTTTTCTGAATATGGTTATTGTTTATGTTCGTTTAATCTACGTTAGTAAAGTCCTACGTAACACAAAACATATACCTATAGTTCGAGCATGGTCTTTTTCAACAAGAAATATAAGTAAGGGTTTCGTTTTCGCCATTTTGGCTACGGAACCCTATTAACAAGAAGTCGTTATGAAAGATCCGCGAGTACCCCAACTAATTATCTTTTCTATATTGATTACTTTATTAAACTAATTTATTATTTAAGAAACATAATTTTCTAAAACTACTTTTTATTGACCCTATGGTCAAAATGATAATATGTTGCAACAAGTGATTTTAAGCGTGGGAGGGTCCATGGAACCGTTGAAAGGAAAAGTACTAGAAAGTCATAGATATTAATCGATATTGTTACGATATAATGGCATATTTTTATTATCGGCCATTTAAATGATATATTACGTATTAAAGTTGACAACGTCAAAGTGTAGTACTGACCAGCGATCGAAATCTGTAGAATGTAGGTACATTTTCATAGTCTTAGAAAGTTCTATTTTGATAGACTGTATACTTTATTATTTACTAGTGGTTGCCCGCGGCTCCGCCCGCGTATATGTCAGTTATCGCAGCCAATAGTAGCCTATGTGTTATTCTGATGTATAAGCTATATTACTGTAAAGTTTCATCCAAATCCGTTCAGTAGTTTTTGTGTGAAAGAGTAACAAACATGCATCCATCCATACATCCAGCCATCCGTCCATCCATCCACCCATCCATCCATCCATACATCCAGCCATCCATCCATCCATCCACCCATCCATCCATACATCCATCTATCCATACTTACAAACTTTCGCGTTTATAATCTATATATATAAAAGAGTAAGGTGACTGACTGACTGACATACCCAGAGATCAACGCACAGCCCAAACCGTTGAAGCTAGAATCCTGAAATTTTGCATGTAGGTTCTTTATATAACGTAAGTGAGCACTAAGAAAGGAATTTTTGAAATTCCACCCCTAAGGGGGTGAAATAGGGGTTGAAAGTTTGTATGGAAGTCCGTCATTTTTTAAGTTAGAAACATAAAACCTTTCCGTCTAAGCTACTGATTAAAAATTAGTAAACACGTATTTAAGCGTTTCTAAATATTCCACCCCTAAGGGGGTGAAATAGGGGTTGTAAGTTTGTATGGAAGTCCGTCATTTTTTAAATAAGAAATATGGAACTCTATTTTTGGGCTACTGAATAAAAATGGTTAGATACGTATTTAAGAGTTTCTGTATATTCTACCCCTAAGGGGGTGAAATAGGGGTTGAAAGTTTGTATGGAAGTTCGTATTTTTTTAAGTTAGAATCATAAAACTTTATTTTTGGGCTATTGATAAAAAAAAAAAGATACGTATTTAAGCGTTTCTGGATATTTTACCCCTAAGGGGGTGAAATAGGGGTTGAAAGTTTGTTTGGAAGTCCGTCATTTTTAAAGTAAAAAACATAAAACTTTACTTTTGAGCTACTGATAAAAAATGAGTAAATACGTATTTAAGCGTTTCTAAATATTCTACCCCTAAGGGGTGAAATAGGGGTTGTGATTTTGTACATAGGTTAGTCTGGAAGTCCGACATTTTTGAAGTTAGAAACATTAAACTTTAATTTTGGGCTACTGATTAAAAAGGAATAGATACGTATTTAGGCGTTTCTGAATATTATACCCCTAAGGGGGTGAAATAGGGGTTGAAAGTTTGTATGGAAGTCCGTAATTTTTTAAATAAGAATTACGGAACTCTATTTTTGGGCTACTGAATAAAAATGATTAGATACGTATTTAAGAGTTTCTGTATATTCTACCCCTAAGGGGGTGAAATATGGGTTGAAAGTTTGTATGGAAGTTCGTCATTTTTTAAGTTAGAATCATAAAACTTTACTTTTGAGCTACTGATTAAAAATGAGTAAATACGTATTTAAGCTTTTCTAAATATTCTAGCCCCAAGGGGTGAAATAGGGGTTGTGATTTTGTACATAGGTTAGTCTGGAAGTCCGACATTTTTTAAATAAGAAACATGAAACTTTATTTTTGGGCTACTGATTAAAAAGGAATAGATACGTATTTAGGAGTTTCTGGATATTATGCCCGTAAAGGGGTGAAATAGGGGTTGAAAGTTTCTAAGGAAGTCCGTCATTTTTTAAGTGAAAAACAATAAAATTTTTTGAGCTACTGATAAAAAATGAGTAAATACGTATTTAAGCGTTTCTGGATATTCTACCCTTAAGGGGGTGAAATAGGGGTTGGAAATTTGTATGGAAGTCCGTAATTTTTTTTAATAAGAAATATGAAACTTTATTTTTGGGCTACTGAATAAAAATGATAAGATACGTATTTAGGAGTTTCTGGATATTATGCCCCTAAAGGGGCGAAATAGGGGTTGAAAGTTTGTAAGGAAGTACGTCATTTTTTAAGTGAGAAACATGAAAATTTAGTTTTGGGCTACTGATTAAAAATGAGTAGATACGTATTTAAGCGTTCCTGGATATTCTACCCCTAAGGGGTGATATAGGGGTTGAAAATTTGTAAGGAAATCCGTCATCTTTTAAGTGAGAAACATGAACATTTCTGTTTTGGCTGATTAAAAATGAGTAGATACGAATTTCAGCGTTTCTGGATATTCCACCCCTGAGGGTTTGAAATTTCGTATATAGGTTAGTCTGGAAATCCGTCATTCTTAAAGTTAGAAACATGCAACTTTAATTTTAAGCTACTGATTAAAAATGAGTAGATACGTATGTACGAACATGTTCTACCGGAACCAGTTGTGGTACACGGTGCCGTTCTTGAAGTTGTTCAAAAATATATGTGGTATCTCGGCAGGGTTCGAGGATATATATCAATGGATATATATTAAGATATATATCCGATTTATATCTGATATATATCAAACTGGTTTCGTTGATATATATGAATGCTAGCTGAAATTAGATTGGATTTCGGATCCTTCTCATGATGATAGCGGATGATATGATTCAAAATGTCGTTTATGTCCTATAATCCAGTCCAGACTCAGAATCGAAAGATGACCTACCTTTATCTTCAAACTAAAGCACTACGAGTATTATGAATACTGCATTTTTTGATGATTTTATAATTTATTCGATAATAATTTACAATTTATTACGAATGACTGATGACTGATTTGGTAACTAAAAAAAACTAAAAAGTATAAAATAACTTAATTTGTATGTGTTACCTATTCATAGGTTTGAAGTCAGTGCCAAGCCAAATGTAATATTAGGTACCACACTCGCTATATTTCGACGTCACCGACGCTTCGGTTGTTTTGTTCAACGCGAAGAGCAGCAATCCCGCTCAAGGTCACGCGCGGCGAGTGCGGTACTTACTATTACATTTCGGCTTGGCACCGACTTCAAAGATAGGTAGCACATACAAATTAAGTTATTTTATATAGTTTTTAGTTTTTGAAGTCGGTTTTTTTAAACGAAGTTTTTTTTTATTTTTCGCTTTTTAGTCTTTCTCAAGTCTTTCATCATCATTTCATTTAAAATTAAATGATGTCTACAGAATATGAAGGCATGCAGACAATTGCTCTTAACTTCATTGCAGGCGCTCACGTAAATTTGAGGGTTTCTTTCGATTTCCTTGGGATCCCATCATCAGATCCTGATATGGTGGCCATGGGACCACATGGGGAGCATACTCTTTCGAATACAAAAAGAATTTTCAAAATCGGTCCACAATTGACAGAGTAATCGATGTACATAAGTAAAAAAAAAAAAAAAAAAAAAGCCGATGAAATTGAGAACCTCCTCCCTTTGGAAGTCGGTTAAAGACTTATGATTATATTATAAAGATATTATTATTATTTGTAATATTTTAAAACATTAAAATCAAATTCGTTCTTTTTTTTATAATTTTGGTATGTTTACAATTTTGGTATGGTACATAATATGCAAATAGTATTCATAAATAATACAATACAATGATAATATGGCTTACAAAATTGATATATATATCAAACTTGATATAATATATCGGATATATATCATAAATATTCGATATTTTGATATTTATTATAAATATCGGATATTTTCGAACCCTGTGCCTCGAACAGACTTTGCAGTTAAGTAGAAACTACTTCGAGGACGAGGAGCACAGGAGAATTCAGCCGGGTTGGGCAGCGTTTGGTAAACTTCGTCGGGTCTTTTCATCATCAATCCCACAGTGCCTAAGTACGAAAGTCTTCAATCAGTACGTCCTACCTGTCATGACATACGGTGCCGAAACGTGGACACGGCTGGTTCATAAGTTTAAAGTCGCTCAGCGTGCTATGGAGAGTGCTATGCTCAACGTTTCTCTATCTAATCACCGGATTCCTGATGCATGCGGTGATCCGAATATTAGCCGTAGAACTGATAACCGTTGGGGTAAACGGGTTCATGAGTGGAGACCGCGTCTCGGCAAACGTAGTGTAGGACGACCACAGGCCAGGTGGAATAATGATCTGCCCAAGACGGCTGGCAGGAGCTGGATGAGAGAAGCTGAGGATCGAACCAAGTGCACAGTGGCGTGCAATTCGAGATGCCTATGTCCAGCAGCGGACTGCGATGATGATGATGAGATACGTATTTAAGCGTTTCGGGATATTATATCCCTAGGTTAGACTGGAAGTCCGTCATTTTTTAATTTGGTAGCCTGAAACTTTGTCTTCAGGCTTTTGATTACAAATAAATGAATACATATATCAGCACATATGGGAATTCTATTCCTAAAGGGGTTAAAAGAGGGGCGAAAGTGTGTATGAAAGTCGACTTTAATGGACTATTGATTATAAATAAATAAATACGTTTAAAAGCATGAATAAATTATTCATAGATACTTAAACAGTTTTAATTAAATACATATAATCAACTTCTACGTGAGCAAAGACGCGGGCTGTTGTTACTTCTTCACGCAAAAACTACTGAACGGATTTGGATAAAACTTTATAGTAATATAGCTTATACATCAAAATAACACAGGCTACTATTTGCCGCGATAACCGACATACACGCGGGCGAAGCTGCGGGCAACAGCTAGTATTATATATATAGTATAGATTATTAGTAAACAAAAAAAAATTCACTTCTTTAACTTAATTTAAACAGTGAACATAATATCCTGGTGGAATCAATCATTATTTATATATTGCCTTTCTTCAGTACTGGTCATTTCAAATAATAAAAGTTTGTAATGGCTCTGTATTCTAAATTCAAATTAATTTTGTTTTAAAACCATGACATTCTATTTACAAACTCAGTCTTTTGTTTTTTGATTAGCGTTGTATTTTCATTACATTTGAACATTTTTCGTCATAACGGATACTTTAAAAATTCGTGTAATTATGGAATATGAGTTACGTCGTGGCACCAACGCGACATAAACGGCACGTAACATCAAAAACGTTTACGGAGAGAACTGTACAAACGAACGCTATTGGTTTTCCCGGTTCCGTTCTGGAAATTTTGACTTGAAAAATGAAGCTCGTGGTCGTCCGGAGACTTTGGTTAATAATAATGAATTAAAGGCGATTGTGGAAGCTGACGAAACTCAATCTACAGCTGAGCTAGCAGCAGCTTTTAATGTAAGCATCAAACAATATTGATCCCTTTGCGACAAATTGGCAAGGTAGAAAAGCTTGATAGATGGGTGCCCCACGACCTTAACGATCGCCAGCGCAACGTACGCGTCGAGACCTGCCTTGCGCAACAGGCAAAGAAAAGAAGGAATTTTGAAACGAATTGTTACGTGCGACGAAAAATGGATTCTGTTCGACGATCGAAAGCGCTCAGCAAGTTGGTTAGACCCTGGTTCAGCACCAAAGCAATGCCCTAAACCAAAAATGATCCCTAAAAAGGTGATGGTCACTGTTTGTTGGTCTAGTGCGGGTGTGATTCACCACAGCTTTTTACAAAACGGCATGAGCATTAATGCAGATGTGTACTGTGAAGAACTGGAGAGAATGATGGAGAAGCTTGCACATCTGCAACCAGCTTTGGTCAATCGGTCGTCCCCACTGCTCCTTCACGACAACGCGCGACCCCATACTGCGCGACAGACAGTCTCCAAGCTGCAAGAGCTGGGGTTGGAAGCTCTCCCTCATCCGCCATACTCACCAGACCTTGCGACTATTACTTTTTCCAAAATTTAGACAACTTTTTAGTGGGTAAAAAATTCAATTCCCGAGAGGCAGTACAAAATGCCTTTGAAGAGTTTGTTGCCTCCCGTCCAGCTGATTTTTACAAGAAGGGCATCAATAAACTGCCAATGCGTTGGCAAAGATGTGTCGATTGCATGGGTGATTACTTCGAATAACAGAAATATAAATGTTTGAAAAAATAAGTACTTTCACTTATTGCATACAAAACTGTGCTATACCTATTGTATCTTCCCACCTCAAACTTCATTCAGCGTTAATTCCGCAGCGCCTTTCTCCTAAATCTGTTTTATGTACTCAACGTACCAATCACCACAAAAAAGTAAAGCAAACAAATCTACATGTTGACATGAGTATTACAAGCTAAAGAACGCTTACACCCATTCATATAATTCAGAGCTAATTGGCCCTTCAAATACAGTCAATTTAGAGCCCCATAGAAATAGGATTAACCATAAAATTGGTTCATTAGACGTTTAATTGGTATGTGTATGTAATTAAGCGTTCATGGCGATTGTAGGCGATTGGACGATGTATGAAGATGAATGGCAGCTTTCTATTACGAGTGGCTGTTGACTACTGCCTGTGAAATGTGTTGTGGACTTTATGTTCTAGTACAGCCGATTGCAGAAACGCTTTGCAATAATAACCTAACGGTCGCCTTTAAAAGTAGCCGTTATTATTGTGAAGCGTTGATTGAAAGCCTGGTATCGCTTTATAGTGTTAAGAAACATTGATAGATATTCATACTCCACAAGTACATTACATAGTCTTTATGGATAACGTTTAATCTACATATATAAAAGCGAAATACCACTCACTTATTAATCACGAAATCTCAGATACTATAACACCTACAAACTTGAAATTTAGCAGGTAGGTTCCGAAACTCTACCCCTAAGGGGGTAAAACGGGGGTTGGAAGTTTGTATGAAAGTCCTATGTTTTTGAAGTAAGATACTTGAAATTTAAAATGTATGCTCTATAGATGGTGTGGAGGTGTACTAATAATGTATCTTTAGAAATCAACCCCCTTTTGGGGTTAAAACGGGGGATGGTAGTTTTGACGCAAACGAGTTTGCGTAGGTCAGCTAGTTAATAGATATATGTATGCAGTAGTATTTAAAACTCCGAAACAAGTCATAAATACCAGAAACTTTCTGCCTCGCACAACAAAACTGGAACGAACTGTCGCCTGCGCTGTATCTTGACCAATACGACCTTCAAACCTTCAAGTTAAGAGCGTATTCCTTCCTAAAAGGCCGGCAACGCACGGGTGTTGCGGGTTTCAATAGGCGGCGGTAATCGCTTACCATCAGGCGATACGTCTACTCGTTTGCTTGTCGTTATTACTTATTTATTAAAGTTAAAAACATTGCGTAAATGTTAGCCTTTACTCCAACGGATCAAAGAGTCACCTTAGCCTAAGTGAATTTAATAGCCCTTATAAACATAGCTAATTAACATATTATTATCACAACGTTTCCATGCTTTCCCTAGCGGCCTTTTGTGACCCGACGTGTTTGTATTATAGTACCTTATGACAACTTTGATGAATTTGATAAGAAAAAGTTATTGACGTAGTATAACTGACATAAGTGAAGACTGTGACGAGAGCTCCATGTGACTTCTTGACGCACATTCTTCAATTTAAAAGCCTTGTAATTACTATTTGAAAATACTCTGTAGTCACTTCAAAGAGAACCATATGAATAGGAAAATAACATAGAAATAATAATAATGAGGGTCCTAATAATAACTGATAGCTATGTAGTCAAACGTCTATAAATACAAAAAACGAGTAAAATTCTTAGAACGATTTGATGCCATAGGATCATGTCAGAAAAAAATGAAAAATTACTCGCCAGTCACTTTAAAGAAAACTATATGAATAGCAGAATAACATAAAAAATGAGGATCCTAATAATAACTGATAACTCGAAAATAAATAATAAATATTTCGAACATCGAACACACAACGTATCTAGTCCCAAGCTAAGCAGAGCTTGTGTTATGGGTACTAGACAACTGATATTAATACATTTATACTTTTTTATACATCCAAACTCCGAAACAAATATTTGCAGATCATTCAAACATTTGGTCCGACCCGGGAATCGAACCCGAGACCTCAAGCACAGCAGTCGCATACGCTACCAGCACGCTACCGAGGCAGTCCACAGACTATAAATACAAAGTTCGAGTAAAATTCTTCGTTACATTCGATTCGATACAATCATCGTCAGTCTTTGAGCTCAACACTGATTATAATTATTTTAATCGAGATGATCTTTTTGCTGATGATCTAACTGCTATAAAATATTTTGTTAAAAAAAATCGGTCATCTGATACATAACACTATCTGGCTTTAAATTCAGCAAATCAACGTAAAATGACAGCGATCGGGTTTCGTGTTTCGTTGGTGAGTGCGAGACCGGAGGCCCAATGATGCAGAAGCATCACTAGCCCACCATGGTGTGGGTCACCAGTTTGCATTGTTGCATAGTCTGCATTCGCAGTATGGTGACCACCACTCTTGGATTCTGTTTATGCTTTCCATCACGCAGAGTAGAGTCATTTTGGCACGGCCAAACATAAAAAAAACTATTAAAAAAAAGTAAGCAGAACACACATAACACATTAAACTCAAAAAATTCCCAAACTCCGAAACATATATTTGCAGATCATATAGACATTTGGTCTGACCCGGGAATCAACCCTGAGACTCAACACAGCAGCACAAAAGAAAACAGAGGACGATGATGATAACGTAATAAATTAAATTAAAAAACTTTTATAAAAACAAGCTTTTATTGCAATGCCCTAAAAAGAATAGTATTCGTCGAGACGAATCAAACGAGTCCAAACTCGATAATGTTGCGACGTTTATTTACAGAGTTCCTATGGCCACCTTCCAGCCCCAGCATCAGATCAGCTCCATGTAATTATAATATTGTATATATCTGCTTCAAAATTGAATTACAAGATTCCACCCGAACATACATAGGTACATACATACATTGCAAGTTAATTAAAAGCTTGTATTAAGGAGATTCTAATGTCAAGTCCCATTTTCTCATAGTTTAAGTTCATCGTCATCTTCTTCTTCTTCAAGTGCCTCTTCAATTTCGAAGGTTGGACGTCAGCTTCCTGTACTCCTCCTCATCGTCATAGACTAACCTATTTCAGATGTGTCCAACACCTATCGGCACGTCTGTACTACAAATGTCCGTAATTTTTGTTGTGAAAGTCAACTGCCTTAATGATTTTCGACTTACGCGTATTGTTTTCGTAACTAGATTGATTGCTAATGTTGTTATTAGTTCGAGACATGTCTTTAAGATTGAACATTCCTTTTTTATTGATAGTCATTTGTTGGTTAAATAGTGTACCACATTTGTATTGTAACGTAATAGGCTCATTAGTATGAGAAGCACTTTGTTTGTTACATGATAGCTAAATTAGTTTTCTTTTTTTTACAACCTCAAATAAGAACATTCGTGTGTTGCAGAGAACTTTACAAATATATATGAAACGGACATAAAGAACAACCACAACCATTTGTGGATTAGACATAGTGTTGTCCCCTATGAATTTTAAAAATTTAAGGTAATACCTACATAAAATAAACATACTTGCTTTGAAATTTTATTTTAACCTTTGAATGGAAAGGATAATCTATCTATGTACTTGTGGAGGAACGGGGATCACCCTCCAACAGAAAGGGGGAATCCGCAGATCAGGCGAGGTGATCATGTCTGGCGGGCCACGGCCTAATGGTTGATGTTGGGATGTTATATATAATATATATCCTAATCAGCGCGAGAACTTCTATATCGCGTTTTAAGATTAGTTGTTACTTCGTATAGTGCCGTCGTGTTAGGTTCGTTCGGTGTATATTCGGTTGTATGTGTTTGTTTTCGTATTTGGAAGTCTCCACATACTCTTATTTTGTTATTTCATTGACTTACGTACCATGTCAGATCAACATATTTCACGAACGTGTGTTGATTTGTGCGTGCGTGTTTTTACGTGATTTTGAAATTTGTAGCACATACCACATACTATTAAAACATAGCTAAGTGCGCTTTTCTAACCATCAACATTAAGTGTTTCATGTTCTGCGGTGAGAGAAAAACCGTTAATCTAAATTAAGTATGAAACTATCATGAAAGTTTTATTACCATTTACTATTAATATAGACAAGTAATAGCACAACGGTGTGAATCACACGACTGTCAATAATATAAAAAGCTTTCTCTCAAATGGGCCTATTTCAGAGCATTGTAAAATAGTTACGGGTGAATGGTTATGAATGGTTTAATTATTCCATGGAGACTACCTGTCAACATCCGTCTCTCTTCTGCTTGTATTCGGTCTCTGGTCATGGCCATATCTGCCTTCTCAAAACTAGTATTAAAAATATATATTGGTGGAAAAAGGTCATTAGGGAATTCCAAAACCTAATCGCTCCTATGACTAATTGGATAAGAAAGAAGATGCAATAGTAGCGTTGGGTCTTAAGCTTCTTTATATTTTGTATTCTAGTATGAATTAAACAAAAAATACATTCCAGAATTAAATTCACTTGCCCTTATTCCACTACTTTTTAATCGACTTCGAAAAAGGAGGAGGTTCTCAATTCGACCGTATATATATTTTTTTATGTGTGTTCCCGGATAACTTCGTCGTTTATGAACCTTTTTGATTTGATTTTGATGATTCTTTTTTAATGGAATGGAGATATCCCAACGGTGGTACCGTGATAAGGACACTAAGATCTGATGATGGCATCCAAAAGAAATCGAGTCGAACCTTGAACTCGGTTTTTGTTTTTGTTAAATATATACTTGTACCAAGTTTAATCCTGACCGATTTAGTCTTTTGGCATTATCAAAGGCTAATAAGTTTCATCAAGTGCCGACAATCGAGAATATAACAATAATTATTTTTACGGGAATTAACGCGATCACTTATTTCAAGGTATTACATACCTCTGTTTTGCCTGACGTTTCGACCAGGTTGCACTGGCCGTGGTCACAGGCTGACTGGCTCAGCGGCGCACGCCCTCCGTCGTCGAATCCGTGAAGTAGAAGGCTCTTCATCCACCCGTACATTTTCGATATTATTGATAAAATTGTCTCGCCATGTACCGTCACATACCACACTAACAGGGTCCCTATTCTGTAAGCAAACCGATGTGTTCCTATTCTGGTGTTTATCCGACTTCGCAGAAAAGCGAGGTGATATATATTATTATTTTTTTTTTTTCAGACGAGCAAATCGGCGATTGCAGAACATGCACTTGATGCAGGCATCAACCACTGGATTGAATTTCACCGCACGCAAGTCCTCTCCACCGAACGTCACTTTTATTCAAGAGTTGTACGTGAAGCGATTGAGATTAAAAAGCATAAAACTTTTAATCGGGAAGATGGTTTTAAATTATCTACAGCGTGGAATCCAGTGTTAAAAAATATATCACCTCGCTTTTCTGCGCAGTCGGATAAACACCAGAATAGGAACACATCGGTTTGCTTACAGAATAGGGACCCTGTTAGTGTGGTATGTGACGGTACATGGCGAGACAATTTTATCAATAATATCGAAAATGTACGGGTGGATGAAGAGCCTTCTACTTCACGGATTCGACGACGGAGGGCGTGCGCCGCTGAGCCAGTCAGCCTGTGACCACGGCCAGTGCAACCTGGTCGAAACGTCAGGCAAAACAGAGGTATGTAATACCTTGAAATAAGTGATCGCGTTAATTCCCGTAAAAATAATTATTGTTATAACATGGAACGCGAAAGTTTAAAAGTTAATCGAGAATATAAATTACAAACTGAGAGAGACGTAAAAAAACTGCTCATCAAAACTTAAACTAGAAGAAAAGCACTTAAGCAAATTTCATAAACCTCAAAGATTACATATCCGTAAACGATAATACAAATTACCATACATAATAAAAATAAAATTTCAAATCAATTAAACAAATCACAACCGCTAATACACGAGAAAGAGTAATCTCGTGACTTATGCAAACACCGGAACATCTTCAACATCATCACATTATATCAGAAATTATCGTTAGATATTAAAAATTATGTATCCTTTTATAAAGTAATAAGTTTCTGCTGTAAACAGATGTAATTAATTCGCTGTAGTAATTATAGCAACTCACGTACTTAGATATAAAAATGTATTGGATTTTTTTTCGAAAGGTCAATAAAAGTTTTTGATAAGTCGCAATCTTTTTTATAACTAACTTTGAATGGAGGAGGTTCTATGTTCTACTGTATGTATTTTTTATAAGTATGTAGTAAGTATCTGAAGGCCAATTCTCGTAATAAAAAAAGTTCGGTTATGATTCAGTTACGAACAACTTTCGATCACACGACTTTCATAACAGTCTGTTTTCGTAGTTAATGCTATTACTAAGAGTAGTAGATTAACTATTAAATTTTCGGTTCTAATCTATATATATAAAAGATCTATAAATATAAAAGATCTATATATATAAAAGAGGAAGGTGACTGACTGACTGACATACCTACCCAGAGATCAACGCAAAGCCCAAACCGCTGAACCTAGAATCCTGAAATTTTGCATTACTTACTAAGTACTTTATAATCACACTAGCTTTTACACGCAGCTACGCTCAGGCAGACTTTCATCCCCTGATTTACCCTCTTAGGGGTGGAATTTCGAAAATTCCTTTCTTAGTGCTCCCTTACGTTATATAAAGCAAAATTGCAAAATTTCAGGATTCTAGCTTCAGCGGTTTGGGCGGTGCGTTGATATCTGGGTATGTCAGTCAGTCTGACAGTCAGTCACTTTACTCTTTTATATATATAGATAGATTACTAGACTGAATGTGTAATACTTTACTATGAAAATAACTTGTGTGACAGTTGTAGGATCGAAAGTTGATCAAAACTGAATTCTGACCGAACTTTTATTAGAAGAATAATTGGTATCAGTGGCTGTCAGAGACCACTGAAAGAAGACTAGAGCAATGAGGATATTACGTAACGAAACAATATTGTCATCACATATCAATTTCAAGAAGGAAGAAGAAGGAAATAAATTGTGCAATATCCAGCGCGTATTCTCCAAAATGCATGTTATAAAAGAATGATAGAGTGGCGATCTTGGTTTTTTTTTAAATAGTAGGTACCTTTTTTTTACGCGGGCAATGCCTTTTGCACCATACCCTTCGTGGGGGGGGGGACAAACGAAGGGCGTGTGTGGGACCTCCCGACGAATCGGTCTACCCACTAAACCCCGCGGCGGCCTACCTCGGCAGTCGGGAGGAGCTCCAGAAACGCATCAGCGGCTTCAGCCAAAATGACCCTACTCAGCCTGATGGAAAGCATGAGTAAAATTCAAGAATGTAGATGATGTTGGAGTATTTCATCTGTTAGCTTATCACGAGACGGGCCGTATGTTTATTGAACTTTCTAGTCGAGTTACGTTCGATAATCGTAAGAGATAATGGTTTCAGGATTGCATGGTATTTAAGTGAAACTGTGGACGGAAGTGCGCATGCCTTGCCTTATATGGGAAACCTTTTACTTGTTATGAGTCCGAATTCATTAATATTACTATAATAATGAGTTTCGGAAAGTCGGAAAGTGTTTAACAGTATATAAATATGAACGCAAATATAAAAATTTCGACCTACTTTTAATACCCGATTGGAACTAAATTTTATTTCCTATATGAGATTCGTGACCTATATGACTTCGTTTATATTATGTACAAGAAAATATATGAAAAACCATAATCCGAATACTTAAAAAGTTTTGATATTTCGTCGTTGAATTGTATGATCACAAAACTCTCTCCAAGTTCAAAAACATTTGTCGTAAGGAAAGCCAATCACTGTTTGAACATGAGTGTACTTTAAAACCAAGTCATTTAACACTTTTCATTTCGTGCACCGTCGAGGAAAATGAAAGTGTATAAACAATATTTGCCCATCAAACGATCTATTGAAGGGTCATGCATACATGACGTTAAAAACAACATTGGGTTATTGACAAACTTTTGTATTCATTTACAAGAATATGTACATACGATTTTGGAGTTTATCTACTTGTACTAAGGTCTTAGAATAGAGGGCAAAGTTTTGAAGGTGGAATTTCTAGGCCAAGGTATATGGATTTTGAGTGATGCTCCACGAGAACTGGTCAGTAACCGAATTATGATTAAGGGTAGCATAGCACTTTAATGTACATATTAATTAATGAGATTGTTCTATCATACTTAATATCTCCTTAGAAAGGAGGTGTTGGTCTACTACGCTGGCCAGACGGGTTGGTTGGTTGTTTTTTGTTTTATATTATATTGTATTAACAACTAGCTGAGCCCCACGGTGATACCCGCGGTGTCATCAACCGTAGGTAACGCCGCGGGTCGAAGCTAGTCTAAAAAAGTAGCCTAAGTTACTCCTTATATCATCAGCTATCTGCCGTCAAAATCGGTCCAGCCGTTCCAGAGATTAGCCTAAACAAACAAACAGACAGACAACAATTAAAAAAAAAATTGGGATTTTGGTATATGTACCGTGTATAATACATATGCATTTAGAAAAAAGCGGTTATTTTAATATATCAATCAGACACTCCTATTTCATTTATTTGTACCTATAGATATAGATGTATAGATTACAATACATACAATACATATCTACGTTAGTCAAACATAAACTAGACTATTATCACAACAATTACCTACTGCTTTTACTCCACAGGTTTTAATTTGCAGTTATAGGTACGTACTCCGCTAATATAAAGTACCTACTTAGGCACTTCTATCGGTAGCTTGTAAGCCTGCAATTTTTAACATGTAATTGCTATACCCATTGAAAGATTTATTTTTATCAGATTGATAAATCCAATAGCCTCTTAACTTTACATTTATATTAATAATTTCATTTCAGGTTTTTATAACCCCCTGCTTGCTGATTTTTCTGCCCGTGATCACTGCTCACAATGCGTAGAAATGACTGCTAATGCTCGACGCGAAGAGTAGGTAATAATAATATTAGTTTCACACCCCACAAAACTTAACAACGCAAACTTATTCATTTATACTTCTTTTTCTTATGAAATATTTTCCCTTTTAGAACGCCCTCCGTCAAATTAGGTGGGGTAAATACTAAACAACCGCCTTGCCAGGAAATTATGATTTATGAATTAGGTTCCGTTCCGTTTTACCCTTAAACAACATGAAAACACGCGAACTTATAAAATTTATGTTCACGTCACCTTTTGAATGTTAACGACTGACTAAATATTCAGCTGTAGAGAACTGCTGCTACCCGGATTACTAATTGTGAATAAATTAAAAGGTTATAAGCAACTTTAGACATTGAGCATGCATAGCGTTCCAGGCGTGCAATGAATATTAATAATAGGTACAGTTCTTTAGCATATTTTCACTGAGATAGAAAAGTCGGTCTTGAAAGCCAGTTGGAAGAGAAGATATCGCACAGATCTCTACTGTTCTTTTTAAAGCCTAATTTGTGGTCGTCTTGAGAACCCTTGTGAATATACTCTTGAAATTAAGGAAGCCTCTAAGTCTCTATGATCTCTGATTATGCTTAAAATTTAGAATGTTTTGCGTGCTATTACTTAGCAAAAATAAATACAAACATCCAAACAATATTATATCAGAAGTTTATATGTAATTACTAGTTGTTGCCCGCGGCTCCGTTTATGTCGGTTATCGCTACAAATAGTAGCCTATGTGTTGTTCTTATGTATCCTACTATCCTACTAATATTATAAACGTGAAAGTTTGTAAGTATGGATGGATGGATGTTTGTTACTCTTTCTGATTTGGATGAAACTTTACAGTAATATAGCTTATACATCAGAATAATACATAGGCTACTTTTTGTCGCAATAACCGACATACACGCGGGCGGAGCTGCGGGCAACAACTAGTAAGCTATATTACTGTAAAGTTTCATTCAAATCCGTTCAGTAGTTTTTGCGTGAAAGGGTAACAAACATCCATCCATACTTACAAACTTTCGCGTTTATAATATTAGTATAGATTATTAGCTTTATAAACGAAAATTCATTAGAAGTGTTTTTCTTTCACTACTACTACTGTTCACAAGACATTACTCATTCTAGAATTATGTATACCTTTATATGTTCAGTGACTTAATATAAAGGGTCCTTGTAGGTATTTGGAAATAAAAAGAAATAAATGAGAAAGTTCTAATTACCTTTCAAGAAAGGTTTGTGTATAGTGGCATAACAGTGACGTATATCGTTAAGAATGCGGTCTAAAGAAATTTTGTGTTATCTAAAAAGGATGCGGAAGCCCTCCCAAATGTTTGCCGTTAAAAGAGGTTAATTATAATTTATAGTCAACGGCTTCACAGTTTTAGATTCGACTTTTAATTAAAAGTACATTACCGTGGTTGGTGTTATTATTTCAAGAATGCCACCACTTTGGGAAGAGAAAGACTTTAGAAGGAAGAACTTACGTAAGAAGAATTTACTTGTTCTAACACAACTCTTAGCCATTAGAAATTAAGAGAAAAAAGGTTTTATTCCAATTTAATATTGGTATTTACGGCACTGTATAATATGTTAATTATAGCCATTTCACCGAGTTTACATTAAAAAACAGGGCTAAGTCGTTAGTCAATAATAAAACCTAATGCAGGATTTCTTAAAAATAAATCCTTTCAAAAAAATGCAAAAGAAACAATTTATACACAAAAACCATTTACAAATTGAGCACCTAACGATGATATTGTAAAAAAATCAACAATTAATATAATCTAGACACTACTAACAACTAGGTAGTAACACTAAATTGCAAGAAGATTGCCACTGAAGAAACAGTATAAAGATGATTGCTAAGAGTGGCTATACATATGCGTCTCTTTTAACATTAAATTTAATTACCCCTTTTTTTGCTAGCGAGGTGGAAAATCCCTTTGGATCTTCGGCTCCTCGGTGCCTGAGGAGCCAGGTATGTAGTGATTCCACTAAAAACCACCCCGGCGGCTGGTCTCAGGCGCCCTGCTCTGAGGAAGCCCAATCGTTATATATTCAATTACCCCTAGTAATACTATACTTTCTTACCTTGTTGTAGATTTGTCTCTCTGTGCATTTTAAAAGATATTAGCAAGCTTTTATATTAGGCATGCATAGCGTTCCAGGCGTGCAATGGATATTAACAGTAAAGTTCTTTAGCATATTTTCACTGAGATAGAAAATCTTGAAAGCCAGTTGGAAGAGAAGATATCGTACGTATTTAACATTTACATTCAATAAAAGGTATCTTTATATTATTTTATGTATAAATATCGTCAATAAGCTAGTTAAATTAATTACAATCTTGACAAAAAAAGAACAGTTACGTCCTTGAAAACACAAAGAATGGATATTTTTATTTTTTGTTTATCTTCTTATAGTGTCAAGTATCGTTAGATTTAGTTATCAAAGCACCAGATCAATAACCTTACATTGCACGTGTCCCAACACGAAATGTCCTTCCTCAGGAATCAAAGTATCTCCATGCCAAATTTCATTGAAATCGATGCAGTGGTTTACGTGAAAGTGTGACAGACAGACAGACAGAGTTAATTTCGAATTTATAATATTAATATGGATGGATTTATATTATAACTAGCTGACTCGGCGAACTTCGTACCGCCATATTTACATATCTTTCTCAGCTTCCCGTCGCGGACATAATAAAATTGACTTTTCTAGTTATCTTTTAATTTTTCTTGTATACAAACCTTGTCCTAACAATAACGAACACATGAAAAAAAGAATTATTTAAATTGATGCAGCCGATCGGAAGTTATGCGCGTACTTACATTTCGGCGATTCATTTTTATATATATACCTATATAGAAGATTAAACGTTAACAGATGTCTCAAGTATTCTGTTCGTGAACAGCCTAAGCACGAAAGAAATAAAACTATTTTAATAAAATTCCATAACAAGTCATAGTATAATCTATAACTATTCTATGCCATAACTGCCAATTTAAATGAAATGAAATTCGCGTTATAAATAACACATCGATTTGAAACGGTTACGTAAACGTTACCTGTCTAGGTTCGCACTCGAAATACCATATTCAAAAGTAACATTTAGAAAATACCGGTTTGAATAAAACATTGAGTTTTTACTGGCTTCAGTATATCTACGTATAAACAAGTGATTAATTTAAAAAGTTTTTTAAAAACAAGCTTTTGTTATTAATAAAAAAATAATTTTAAGCCCTTTCATTTGATACCCATATTGGGTGAGTTGTTCAGAAATATGTACGCCGCCATTTTGTTACGACGGCCATTTTGGATTAATAATAATACCGATAATAAATAATTGCATTGTCATCAGAACTAAAGGCATATTTAAAATTTCAGTTCAATCGGAAATCGGGAAGTGAATCAAATTTAACTTGCAAGATTTCATTACAGACAAACATCGGGAAAGGTGATTCAGGTGAAGCTAAATAAAAGTTTGCAAAAACAAGAAATCAAATTGCACTCGTTCATGTAAAGCTAAATTTTATGTCTTAAATTTAAATTTATATAAATAGAGAATAAAATAAAAATAGTTAAAATAGTGTATCTCAATAATTCGATAACTCTTTATATAAACACTGGTTTTCGCAATAAAGAGGTTTGTGAAATCTCTTTCCATCGCATTTGGAGGAAATTGGTATCCATTTCAACTCTGATGTAGCTATTTTTCCAAAAACAACAGTTACGTGCAATTTATGTAATCAGAACTTCTTTGCCAACTTTGTCACCTTTATCTACTAAATACAAACGGCACTTTTTTGGGTCCAGTTTAATACAAAAGTAAAAATGTAAATTCAATTAATAATCGGTTATTTATGAATAACAGGAAGGACATTTATTTTGTTGAATATATTTCTTTAAAACCACACACGATGTGACTACCCAATACATGTAAATATATATTTGCCAAAATTCGCATGACATTCGCCACCAGCGCGCAATACGCACGGCTGATGAATACTAGATAAGCTCTGTACTCTATGGTATTTCAATCACATTTTAATGGTAATCTTAACAACCGGTGATTTAACCATGAGTTCAAAGAATAATTTATTGTATTATGTAATGAAGGAATCAACTTCTTTATTCTCTCGAAGGTGTGGACTTGGATTTTTTAAGGCAACGCGGTGTGAATTCTCAATAAACAGTATTGCATATATTTTTGCGATCGTAAATCTTATCCCCAATAGCACTGCCCAATAGCTTACTAGAGCATGGATGATACAATCAATGTGTAAAGGTTGAAGACTGAAGAAGAAAGGTGAAGACTTGTTCAATCTCAAGACCCAAGTCACCGTGGGAGTGCCACGCTTCGGCATGAATGGGCCGGCTCAACCGGAGTGATACCACGGCCTCACAGAAAATCGGTGTAAAATAGCGCTTGCGTTGTGTTTCACCGAGTGAATGAAGATACCGGAGGCCCATACCCCAACCACTCTCCATACCCTTCCTCATCCCCCTCCCCATTCCCAAAAGCCGGCAACGCACTTGTGACGCCTCTGGTGTTGCAAGTGTCCATGGGAGGCGGTAATCGCTTACCATCAGGCGATACGTCTGATCGTTTGCCCATCTCGTACATAAAAAAAACTGAATTTACAATTCGGGGCAAAACATTAGGCGATGACGGTCTTATAAAGAGCAGAGGTACCTTGTCCAACTAATTTGTGATATATTTGCGGACGAATCCGTAGACTTATACACACGTTACAGCAGTCTGAACTGCCCCACTAGCCAAGTTGCAAGCGTTCTTCGTTCAGCAAACGTTAACGCCTAAATTCTCGTGTGTCATTGGCTAATCATAGACAAAGTAATCTTAGACAAAGTATTAGCCAATGAAACACAAGAATTTAGGCGGTAACGTTGGCAGAAAGAAGAACACTTGCAACTTGGCTAGGGAGGCTGAACTCGTTTTAAGATACCAGCTAAGGTTTTCAATTATTATTGTATAGTTTAACTATTATTACATAATAAGGTTTACAGTTACCTAACATTACAAAAAAGGCTTGACACGTGATAATAGATACAGTATCCGTAGCACATTTATCTAAAAATGTATCCTTAACTGCGTGTTAGTTAAATTATGTTATGTATTAATTTTGTATCCGCGTTTAGTGACTGTACTTCCTTTAGTAATAATAACTTAATTATAGCTATACAAACATAATCTATACTGGTATTATAGAACCTAATGGTTTGGCTGAACATCAGGAAAAATGTAAAAAATTCGGGGAAAATTGGTTGCTCCTCACTGCGTGCGCTGCCTATACCTATGGTTAAAGTTCCGCAAAAAGAATGTATGGAAGGACTGTTCCCCATTAAAAGTCCTAAAAAAGTCCGCGACAGCATATATATGTAGGTTGGCTCGATATGATTTTTTATAGTAGACTTGTTCACGCTATGGGCAATGGGAGACGCAGAAGCTACTGTCGACTGTCGAGTCATCACTTTCAAAGCATGATTTGGTTTTAAAAAAATATAACAATCGTGAAAATGGAAACGAATCTAATTTACCACAGTTTTATATAACACTGAATTTCTTCAGGACTGTTAAATAGTTTATTCCATTAGAATATTATACTCTATTCTTTTAAATAATATCCCTGAACTGTAGTTAATTGAATCCCTGAATTGTGATATTGATGATGATGTGCAGTTTTACGGCACATTCCGACTTGAGCGGTATCCGTAATCGCCTGCAATAGAGAAAACCGAGTGGGTATGGGGAATATTACTAAAGCGATTTTTTTTATATTCTCGTAGGCATATACCTCTACCCAAAGCGGCAGTAAATACCGTTTAGATCTGAATAGGTCTTTAGATAGGTATTTAAAACCCTTACTCATTTTTTTATACCTTATATTTGTGTTCTATTTATGCCTTTTTTTAAGAGTTCTGGCTTTTTCATTCAAAGTAATCATAGAATAAGCTAACTAATCAAAGATAGCAAGCATCTTTTTTCAAAAAGAACGACATATCTAAAAAAAATGCTTAGTATCTTTTTAAACGACAGCAGACCTCGTGGTATGTGGGAATATAAGAAATAAAAAGTCATCCTCTACATGCACCTAAAAAGGTTCTCTGACAAGGTTCATGACCTTTCTTTAGATATCTGACTCCACAATTAAGAACCATATGAACAAACCCAACGTTACACAATGGATACGAATGTTCATTATAATTGTGTCAGTATCAACAATAAAGTTATTATTGCGGTAAACGACATTATACTCATATTGTGAATGACTTGTTTTAAATAGGAAGTGTCTTGAACAATGTGACGGTCAAATTCCGCCATTTTGAATCTTCTGTTTTGTTTCATTGAAAAGAATCTGTCGAGAATGTATAGACTTTTTCATCACGACATCAAAATATATTATCGACATCATTATCCTTAGTGTATCAGTGGTGATTAGAATTAAAAGACTTGTTTATAACTATGAGACACTTTTAATAAGACTGTTCACCGTACAATGTGCAATGTAACAACATGGCTGACTGGCCAGCGACCACAGACCATAGACTAAGCAGAGAGACTTATAGAGCTCTCAACACTTAGAAAGGAGATTTTGGTGTCCTATACCACGATGGTCTAATGGGTAGGTACAGGGTTTGTTCCAAGTTTACATAATTATTGTACATAGAAAATATCCAAACTTTGAAACACATATTTACAGATCATACAAACATTTAGTCCGACCCGGGAATCGAACCCGAGACCTCAGAGAGAGCAGTCGCATACACCGTCACCGCGTCAGAGAGGCAGTCAATATTTTGTCGAGATAATTTTATGTATTCGTTAACCATTTTCACTTGTATCTAACAAGCTTCGTGAACAAATCTTGTGTTTTTTCTAATTTTGGTAAACTATAATTATTATTACATCGTGCAATCCAAAGCTTTAAAAAGTTACAACACTGTAGGTAGTTATTAATAAACCATAGCGATGTAAACGTACGCATAGAAATTACGGATTCCCATAATTCTCTATGGTTGTGATTATTCACAGTCATTACCGTTTTATTGCACGTGAAAATATTTTAAGGTTTGCGTTCATTGGTACTTTGTTATTTTCGTTATTAACAAAAAGATTTACTTATTTCCTCAGGATTTTTTCTATAAGCGTTTCCAGAATCTCATTGTGGAAAGGATTTCCACATCGCAAAAGACATAAAATCCACCTATCGCCGTCTACTGCTCATTGAAAGTCTCCCCCAAGATACAATAACTATCCCGGTCTTGGGCAGAATAGACATTTTGACATATTTATTAAAACCCTGGTAACCAACCGTGTTCATCATGTAAGAGTTCTTGTTTACTTAAAACTCATTTGGTACCGTAAATATTTTAAAAAAAGTACTTAAGTATGTTCTTAAAAGTCGCATAAGTCATAAATAATGTAGGTCTCAACACGATATGTAAAATGTTTCCATAGAGCATTAATGTTACCGACATACATTAATAAATAGGTTAAACAATAAATCAACAACAATAACACTTCAATACTTCCCACGAAACCAGTTCAATAAACCACATACATTTGCATAATTCCCTGTGAGGTAGACCGTACATAGCTGTAGAAACAGCTCAATAAAGTATCGTGCAGAAGAATGTCAAAGTAACAGTATATTTATTCCAAGAGACACAAAATCTAATTAAAATGAATTATGGCTTCGTTCTCCATAACCCATTGAAAATTCCCCACACAGTTTTGCTATATTGTCACCGTCAGTTTCACACGTTAAAATGGCCTAATAGCATGCGTTTACAATTTATTCATACTTCGTATAATAAATGTCACGATAACGTAAACACTATACTGAAATGTCTAAATCTTCATGATGATCTGATCTTCAAAGTGAATAGACGACAATTAAAATTTGATCTTTTAGAGTTGATAGTAATTTGTTTAGTTGTCCTTTATGAGCTAAAAGAACTCCTCTGAAAAGTCGTTTCAGCGTGAAAATACAAGAAACATGTAAATACACACTCACAAACTTTTTTTGTGATTTCGAAAGAAATTGACACTGAAAAACAACGCAGTTCATATGAACAGATATAAATGAAGTGCATTCATTTATTTATTATAACCAAAGTAAACAAATATCGAAGTAATATATTACGGTGCGGTAAGCTCGACCTGAGTGAATCATTGGCCCCTGACCGCAGTTTCGCAATAAACGCGAACATTATAGGAAAACCTTTGAGTAGAACACCAGCTGCTGGACTTTCTATTTAACACATACATATTTTTGAAATCGGTTTAAACTATTACACTCACAGGATGAAAAGAAATCAAACAGATTTCCTACATTTGTACTTGAGGGGATGTATTAAATACGAAGTGTCATCACACCTATTCAACCCGTGGGTGCTTTAATATCCGACAAAGGGAGAAAACTATGCGGAATAAGTGCACTGCTGAGAGAAAGAAAATTTAACATAAATGGTTGGTTACCATGTTATGTACCAACCCATCTGTCTGCCCAGCATGGTATACAAAACATCTTTTCTAAGGAGAAGCCTTCCAACAGAAGACTTAAAGGCGGTTAATATAAGTCAAACTTGACTGCACGGTTGGCCTAGTGGTTTAACGGTCACCACACCATTTCTTACTTCGCCAAGTGTCGTGGGTTCAAATCCCACGTAGGACAACACTTTGTGTGATCCACAAATTGTTTTTCTGAGTCTGGGTTTTCTTTGTGTCCGTTTCATGTATGTTTGTAAAGTCCCCCGCGACACAGGATTTATTCCTAGTGCGGGAGTTGTCTTTAAAAAAAAAGGAAAACTAAAAAAATTACTACTGGAGGCAATTACTAAAACAAATTACATATTTATAGAAAGTTTCATTTCGATACGACAATAGGATATAGATTTATTATTCACTTCCAAGCTTTGTTTACATAGTTAGTTACTTAGTTACAAGTGAAGCTAATAAAAATAAAAAGGGTACATGTTAAAATTTGTTGATTTGACGGTAAGCAGTCGGAAATTATATAAGAAATGTATAAGTATATACTTAAAGAAGCACTTAAGTGTAAATTACACAATACAAGACAAAATAAAAATGTATATTTTTAAGTCGGATAGGTAATAGAGCTATGCAATTTATGTACTCCTCACTTCCCTGAACATAGGGTTTTCGACTATTCAATCCAGCAATTCTTAAAAGGGCCACAAAAAATTGAGATGGGAAGTAGAAGAACTTGCTAAAAGACCACAGTATGAACTAAGTACCACCAATAAGACATTCTTAGACATATAAAGATCAACAAAATAGATAAAAAAATACTACTTAAATATAAATATAGTATAACTTTGATGTGATGCAGAAATATTTAATCAAAAAGAATAGTGTAATATTATTTCAAAACTCAAGGCTGTGATATTGACAACTGGCAGACAAAAATTACTTTTAAATTACCGTCTCCCTCTGTTAAAGTAGAGAAGATATGCCCAAGAACGAGACAAAATATTGTCGTCGAAATCGGAAACATTCAACGAAAACCGGTACTTATAACGAATTCAAAGAACTATTGTAATCATGATATTTAACACTACTATTTTATTAAGTAATTACTGGAAAATCATATTAAACATGGAAGTAACAGTAGGTACTCCTTGAAAGGCAAACTAAAAAGAAATCATATGAAATAAAAATACTTTCATGCGATTCGGACGAGATAGTTGAACTCTGAACAATATTTGTAGAATATTATTCCAAAATGAGGTAGTAAGTAGTGAATTAGATATCTATGTTTATTATATGCATACATTTTTTTTTCCTTTACAGCCAAATATAAATACAGGTAAACAAACTTTTGGCTCTCTACAAGGTGGTACAATGACCTGGTTAAAATCGCGGAAAGTCTTTGGATGGGCGCAGCATAGGAACGGTTACTGTGGAAATCCTTAGGGGAGGCTACACGGAGTCTTGTGGCTTCAACCCCCACTTTGAGTGATCCACAAATTCTTTCCCTGAGTCTGGGTGTTCTTTGAGTCCGTTTCATGTACGTTTCTAGAGTGACAGTCACACAGGAATATTCCTAATGCGGTAGGTAAAATGTAAATGAGTTCTCAACATCAACAAATCTCGTGCATAAAGGAAAGACAAGTTCGTCACAAAACAAGTTCGTCACCGTATCTGTCGGTGCATACGATGTCAAACGCCAGTTATAAAACAAAAGTCACCTGATACCGTGGCACTTGACACAGTCCGTGAACAGATACCCACTGTCAGAAGATTTTTAGAGCGAGTAGCGATAACAACGCTCCAAACCACTTTTTAATTCAACCTGTACTATTGTAAGATCCGTTTACATACTGTTCTATTTGCTTTATGATTCTAGCTGTATAAAAATATGCAAATGCTAACTGACCCGACGAACTTTGTACCGCCTCTAAAATCATAACATACCGACAGAGCGCTGCGCTGCTTCATCCAAATGGGTCCAGTCATTTGGGAGGAGTAAATTGAAAAACACACGTACGAAGAATTCCATATGTTAAGATGACATAAAAAGACTTTCTACGAGTTAATGTGGATCAGAAGGTTTGTGTTAATTAAAAAAAATTACAAAAAAAACCGACTTCAAGGATTGGGCCAAATTGAAATGGGACCACATGGGAAGCACCAGCTTTCAAATGAAAAATAATCATCAAAAGTCTGCATGCTCTTTATGTATGTTTCATATTTGTATAAGTCTGTATACCCCTCCTTTGGCATTGCCGTAGTCGGGTAAAAATGTCACAGTAAATGTAAAAACGACACAGTGTATATTTGTGGTACAGGAGTAGCCCCTAAAAAAACGATTTAAAAATTCTGAGAAATTGAGGAGATTATCACCGAAGTTCAAGTAGTGTTGAGTTTTGATCCCATTTGCATATTAACCGAATAACCTTACTTTAATTAAACACAAGAAAATTTACAATGCATAGAGATAAATCAAGTTTCCCTTTTCAATGTTGTATTGTTCTTAAAGTGTAATTACCAGGAGGATTATATTTTTCGAGTTTATGCATGTATTTATGTATATTTCTATGGCTCGCTACATGGCTACATGCCTAAAAAGCTTCATGGATTTTTTGGTTTGAGGTGTCATTAAATTCGACTAATTGTAACACTATATTCTAAGTACACAATCTCAAATCTTGATTTTTTTTAACAAATTATTTGCGTGTACAATAAATAAATCACATTTACGTCATTTCTTACATCACACTAAACTCAAACAGGTTAATGTCCTTTAAATACTTTAATTAACAACGTACATTATACATAATGTACATGCAAGGTCACATTTTATATCTATATTATTATGAATAGTTGAGTTGTTCTGTTGTTTGCTCGGCCTATTGTTCAAAGTATTCATTAAATTAAAAAAACTTATTAAAATACTTCAACTGTCACATCCGTTAATTACCGCCACCTTACATAGGCTATTTTTAAAATTACACTGCATGGTTCTATTCTATGAATAAAAAATATAAATTATCTACTACATTTTCATAAGCACTGCTGTTCCTTAAAAAACTCTCAAAGACAGATTTAATTAATATTAATTATAAAAGGAACAATGGAAAAACAGTTTCTTAAAACTACTTTTACCTATGTAAATAGAAATAATAGTTAGTTACAAATTAGTATTTTGTGTACCTATATCGCACATACATGAAACATAAACCGTGCATCGTTTTCTCAAACGATGTAAAGTATCGGAGACCGTTTTAAAATCACCGTAACAATGTTCTACGTTCTGTGCCTACTTATTGAGCAGTGCCGTTACCGAACTACGCAGAATGTAAATGAGTGTTCAAAATTCAAAAGATCGTAACTTTATGTTGTGCCAGCCAGCGCTATTCGAGACGTCATTTTAATAATTTTCCCACGAATATAGCATTCGAAATTTAAATATAGGCGTTTCAACTTAAATTGCATTCGAAATTTAAATGTAGTTATAAATTTTAAAACAATAGGGTTGTGGGTTACCAACAATAAAATTAAGTCATAAAACTATCTTATTTCAAAATAAACCATAGACATGTAATTAAAAGTAATTAAATTATTAGATTTTTAGTGAAGTTCACATAGAAGAGAAAACAAATACAAATTGTACTCGTAGGTGTAAATACAGGAAGCAATTGTGTCCAATGACAAAGCTATGATTAAATGGTGTTCTACATCACACTTGATCTAATTTCGCATTGTTGTGCAGTTCACTTTTCACACGCGGTTCTGTGAAACGCGATGCGAAAATTAGGTATGTGTCACGGTAAGCATACTGAGAAAGTACTGCACATGTATCGCGAAATATAATGTCTTTATTGTAAGCAACTATTCATTTTAAATTACAATGAAAATAAGTAGTCTGATTTCAGTTATGACAGTTTAATGTTGAGAACTCTCAGGCATCATAAAAAATACCTTGAATACCTTGTTTAAGGTCAATTGAAACGGATAGATATAACATTACAAATTGCTATATTAAAAATAGAGTAAGATGATGCCATGACAATGATTACTGACATGACACTGAGCAAAACTTGGTTATTTGTTGTGAAGACAAATTAAATTCATTTTTAACCGACTTCAAAAAAGGAGGAGGTTCTCAATTCGACCGTATATGTTTTTATATTTTTATTTGTGTTCGCGGATAACTTCGTCGTTTATGAACCGATTTTGATAATACTTTTTTTAATAGAAAGGAAATATCCCAACGGTCGTACCATGATAAGGACACTAAGATCTGATGATGTCATCCAAGAGAAATCGAGTAGAACCTTGAAGTCGGTTTTTGTGATTTTTTTATAGAATCATATTATATTTAAAAAGTTTTTAAACTTTTCCGTGCTCTAGTCACAAACATTTAATGATGCATAAATCCAAGCACAGTTTTTTTTTTCTCAAACAAGACTGGCTCTTGTGCGCTCCGGTGTTGCCACTTGAAGACTTAATTTGTCTGTTTAGTCGTGAAACGTTGCACATGGGAGCTTGTTTGTTACACATAGATATGAAAACGATTCGCGTTTAAAGTAGTTCTAAAAGAAAATCGTAATTATAGTTAAATTTATTTTGGTATACATAGCGATAGTATTTCGTTTATCTATACTAATATTATAAACGCGAAAGTTTGTAAGTATGGATGGATGAATGGTCGTTTGTTACTCTTTCACGCAAAACCTACTGAACGGATTTGGATGAAACTCTACAGTGATATAGCTTATACATCAGAATAACACATAGGCTACTATTTGCAGCGATAACCAACATATACGCGGGCGGAGCCGCGGGCCACAACTAGTATTAAAATATTGCCTTAACTATCAAGTACGTAAAAGTCTCGTATATGTAATAGCTATACATAGATAACGAAAACTAAAAGAAACCCTATTCCAAAGTCATATTTAAAACAAAGGTAAATCAAGGAAATGCAAAATTTACGTCAGTAATTATAATGGAGATGATAATAATTATCCTTTTATCGCGTCATCAGCGAACGGTACTCGGAGCAAACATTTGCAAGGTTGTTTCAAATTATGACCATAATTTCCTGAGTAAATAGTGTTAATATCTGTATTTATTTGTATATCTCATCACAAAGGACATTTGTGAAGAATCTACACTAATAATAGGTCTTTACCTATGAAATTGCCTGTCTGTTGCGAACTGTACCAAATGATGTTGTCAGTTCAGACAGTCTCCAAGCTGCAAGAGCTGGGGTTGGAAGCTCTCCCTCATCCGCCATACTCACCAGACCTTGCACCTATCGACTATTACTATTTCCAAAATTTAGACAACTTTTTAGTGGGTAAAAAATCCAATTCCCGAGAGGCAGTACAAAATGCCTTTGAAGAGTTTGTTGCCTCCCGTCCAGCTGATTTTTACAAGAAGGGCATCAATAAACTGCCAATGCGTTGGCAAAGATGCGTCGATTACATGGGTGGTTACTTCGAATAACAGAAATAAAAAAGTTTGAAAAAATAAGTACTTTCACTTATTGCATACAAAACGGCAATTTCATAGCAAGACCTATATTATATATAAGGATGCGATTTTAATTTAGAACATAACTAGCGATTTCCTCTACTATAATATGTATGTATTACAAATATAAACCTTCCTCTTGAACCACTCTATCTATTCCTAAAAACTGAATTTAAATCCGTTAAGTAGTTTAAAAGATCTAATCAACTTCATTTTATACTTTATAAAGATCAGATGTTTCTTAACGTTCTACGAAGAACGTACCGCCAATGGCCAAGTCAATTAACTAACCAAGTTAAATCTAGCTCGCAATTTCTCGTCTATATCGATTACCTAACTGGGCGCTTGCTTCTCGATTACCTCACTCGATGGCGAAGGTCGCCGTGTGTCGTGATGGTAATACAAGCTGTTGCTTTTGTTTAGGTCTTCCTTGAGGATGATTATTGCAATATGTACCAGATTGTACCTACTTTAGGCCCACACGTTAAGTAATCTGCTCGATTCTTATTAGGTAATATATATTTTTTCGTGGTTAAAGTTAACTTTATGAAGCTTATTGTACGACAAATTGTAATAACATCACACGCCATCTGCATAGTTTTCGTATTTTGTACGAGCACATTGTATATTTACATTTTTCGTATTTTTGTAACATGTGTTGCAATGTATTTTTTTTTGTTTTATAATTAAAAGCATTTAATTTATTAATTTACTTTTATAAAAATCTAATCGATATGGAATTTTCTGAATAAAATATATTATATTTAGAATAGATCATTAGACATCTCCTAACTTTCTCCCTTCTCAAAAACTCAAATCAGTTTCTTCTGTGCTTTGATAGCTTTTATTCTTCGCTAGATTTTGCATGCGGCTCCGCCCGCGTATATGTCGCTTATCGCGGTGATTCTTTTAACGGATATAACTATTTTATTTATGAACCGATTGAAATTAAACACTAAATGTTGAGTGGAACAAACCGCAACGCATTAGAAAAACCCGCATTCAGATCGGTTAAGCCGTTTCTGAGATAAATGAAACAAACGTACAGACAAAAAATCTATAAATCATTGCCTTGGATTCTATTGCGTCAAGCCTATAATAGTTTTTCTTATATATATATATATATCTTCCATGTACAGACAGTGACCAGTTACTATTTTTATTTATGTATTGATATCTCCTTTAAAGGTTCTTTAATAAGATATAGAGAACCTGAGATACGGGGTTCATTTTGATGCTTCACGTTTGAGCTTTTTCTAAACAAATTTGTTGAGTTTGATGGAAGCCGAGTGCCATTCAAATTAAATTTAGTGCCAAAAACCAACACCTTTCTTCCTGTATAAAGAATTGTATTGTAATTTACACTGTTATTTTTTGTAAAAATAATTCACACGCAGATTATTTTTATTTGTAACTTTATTTTAACGAGCATTCACACACAGCTTAACTTTTACTTACATATTAAATACACGATTGTTACAAAAACTTCAGTGAAACCAATTACCTGCAACAAGAATAAAATTCGTTAGTACAGGAAGTCAGGAAAGCACATTATGGCACAGTAAATGTAGAACATATAGGTAGTTCAGCACGAACGGGCCGGCTCGACCGGTGTGGTACTACCCTCGCACAGAATGAAAATGACAGCGTTCGTGCTGACATGTTTCGTTGGTGAGTGCGAGACCGGAAGCCCAATAATGCAGAAGCATCACTAGGCCGCCATGGTGTGGGTCGCCATGCTGCATTGTTGCATTGTCTGCACGAGCAATGAGTGGTGACCACCACTCATGGATTCTGCTTATGCTTTCCATCAGGAAGAGTAGAGTCATTTTGGCAGGGCCATACATGAAAAGAACCCTAAGAGGACCTATAACTGCATCTGTGACGCATTGTTGGCAGGATCTGGATGCGAGAAGCTGAGGATCGAACCAAGTACATAAACAAGCTACCGCCGGATTTAGTTAATAAAATTACACAGAGTAACATTAAAATTAAATTAAAGGTATTTTTCTTAGACAACAGTTCTAATCTTTTTAGATGTAATTGATCCCATTTGGGAGGCATGTATCTGGCTCTCGTGTTGATATAACACGCTTACAGATTGTGTAAAAACATACTAATTATAATTATACGATACCGAATAACTGTTTAACTGTAACACAACACAAACCCTAGAGGTTTATCGTGTTATGTATCTTATTTAAGTCCTGTATTATTGTTTATATGATAAATAAAAGGAAAAAAAAAAAGTGGTGTGCAATTGGAGAGGCCTATGTCCAGCGGTGGACTGCGACAGGCTAATTGATGTTGACGAGGATGATTATATTTTTATGTATGGACAAATGAACTATGTCAGGTCCCAAAATTATTATAAAATGTTTTTTTTTTACACATTTACGAAAAATCTATTATGATATATGAAGGTATATAGATAAAGTAAATACAGATCCTAAACCTTTCGATCCTAAAAGTCTTGAAAGATAAATTTATATTTGTTTTTCTAGCTTTCTTTTTTATGAATGAATCTTCTAATGATGAAATCATCGAGTTCTGTGAAAGATTGACAGCATGTATAATGACGACTGTCTACGTCTTCCTTCGGGCAATATGGCGTACTTCCGGTTGCTTTCTAACAAAAAGACAAGCATAATAGTGTTCATTTATCATTATCTGTGATCTTAGCATGTCCGTAACTGTAAAGTGTGTTATTACTTATTACAATACTTAGTGTGTAATAAGATTGTATCGGTAATGTAATTGTTCGGTGTTGGTTTAACTAAACTGTTTAGTAAAATGTTGATTAAAAAAACTGCAGAAAGATACACGAGTAAACTTTCTAGATTTAAAATAAAAAAAAAGTAAAAACTAAAACCCAACTACGACAAAAAACGACGCTGAAAAAGTATGAAACAAGTTTCAAAAGCCGTTTTTTTGAAAATGAAAATGTTTTGGTGCCTCTATAATATTAATTTCTTTGCAAAGTATATTTTAAATAGGTACCATAGAAATATCACAATTATCGAATAAATACGGACAAAGTCACAAGCAAATGCTGATAATATATGTATTTTTGAAATGTACAAGTAATGCCCTTTCCAATGATACCAAACACGGCATATTTATCTCAAATTAATTTTTTAACCCAGTACTTTATGTCGGCTAGAGTGCGCCACATTAGATTCAGTGACACGTCATATAGCCTATAACCAGCGGACGATCAAGACTCTTCTAACGATACCTCATTTGTCTACTTCTAATAAGTAGTTAAGGTGCTATGAGGGAACAGATGAACATACATACATACTTACATACATACATAGCCTGTCAAAATCATAACCCTCCTTTGGCTTTGCCGTAGTCGGGTAATGAGTAAAATTGGCCACCAATTCATTTTCCCGACCAGTTCTGCGTTTCATTTAAAGACGTGGTTTGCCAAGATATCTGGTTCTTTTATGGCCAGACCGATGACATGATTCTTGAGAATATTGTCAGTTTAAGAATGGATGATGAAGAAGTTAAATTGGAGCAAAGAAATCGATACAGTGAGGAAATTGGAGTAAGGGATTTCGTACATCTGGTATAATGAAACGGAGAAAGGAAGAGAGTGAGACGCAGACGAAATAGCCGTAGCTCTTTTCTATGATTTAAGCTATTGCAGGGGAGATTGACGTCTTGTCTTCAATAATAGAATGGACACATGAATCTATTATATTATTGAAGAGGTCGATAAGGCAGGGCATTATCTGGATATTTGGCAAGTCAATTACAATTTGGTGGATCAAAATGTACGTATATTAGAATCTTTTTGCCTTCCAAGTTACATATGTAATATTATTATCTTTCACTAAAACCTATTTTAAGTCAAGTGCCATTCAAGAAAACCCTTACAAATGAAACTTCTAGAACAAAATAGCTCTTTAATTTGTAAAGCAGCGGTTTTTCCGTGTCCTATGTCACTTAGCAACAAATGGAAACTAAAACGGATTTGAGTTCAACATCCCACAATGGGGTAAGTAATATCGAAAACTTGTAGATATATATGTGTTTAACTGTACTTAAAACGTCTTGCGAACTACTTAACTTAAAAGGCGATCAATTCACACAACACCAGTTGCCGGATACGAGTCGAAAATACAAACAAAGATCTTCCTTTGTCTTCGTGCCGCTGTATATTTGCGCAAGAAACATGAAGTTTAACCTGCTTTACTTCAATCACTTGAGTAAAAAGATTACGTCTATAAACATTTAACTCGTCTAATCTATATATATAAAAGCGAAATACCACTCACTTATTAATCACGAAATCTCAGAAACTATAACACCCACAAACTTGAAATTTAGCAGGTAGGTTCCTTATAGGGTGTAGACATCCGCTAAGAACGGATTTTATGAAACTTCACCCCTAAGGGGGTAAAACAGGGATTGGACGTTTGTATGAAAGACCTATGTTTTTGAAGAGACTTGAAATTTAAAATGTATGCTCTATAGATGGTGTGGAGGTGTACTAATAATGTATCTTTAGAAATCAACCCCCTTTTGAGGTTAAAACGGGGGATGGTAGTTTGGACGCAAACGAGGTTGCTTGGGTCAGCTAGTTCTTATATAGAATTCGGAATGTACACATTTGACGCTCTAGAACCTACTTCATTAATTGATATATGAGAGTAAAGACATAAATGTGAGTTTGTTACTTAAAGTTGTATATTCCTTTCCTTTCCTTATAATAAAAAAAAAGTAAATACTAAAAATCAACTACGACAAAAAACTTTTTATTTAAAATGTTTTGGTGCCTCTATAATATAATATTAATTTCTTTGCAAACTATATTTCAAATAGGTACCATAGAAATATCACAATTATCGAATAAATACGGACAAAGTTAGGAGAAAATGCTAATAATATATATATTTTTGAAATGTACTAGTAACGCCCTTTCCGATGATACCAAACACGGCATATTTATCTCGAATTCATTTTTTACTTTATGTCGGCTAGAGGGCGCCACATTAGATTCAGTGACACGTCATATAGCCTTTAACAAGCGGACGATCAAGACGCTTCTAACGATACCTCATTTGTCCAGTTCTAATAAGTAGTTAAGGAGCTATGAGGGAACAGATGAACATACATACATAGCCTGTCAAAATGATAGCCGTAGTCGGGTAAAAATTTAGCTGTGCTACAGGACGTCTTACAGGTGCAATGCATTACACATTATATAGGTATACGCACGTATATATATATATACTATGCGTCCGGCCAGTTATCCCCAAAAAGCAGCACTTGTCCCGCGCTGATACTATCACACATCTAGGTACATACATGAGACTTAATTTAAATATTATTTACTCAAGTTTGTTATTACTTTTTTCTAAGTTGAGACTAGGTTAACGAGTCATTTAAAAAGTTTTCTCATACATATAAAAATGCATTTATAGTTTCATATTCAATACTATCTTAGCTGCTATACTAATTAGGTCTCAGTTTTCCCATGGTTATCGTTCAAAACTATCCAGTTGGAAATATAATAAGTAAAAAAAACCTTGTAACTTACACATACGTACACTTTATGCGATTTATTTCTTACTAGCTGAGTCCCGCCATGTTACCCGCGGATAGTGTCGTACCGCGGTTGACGCCGCGGTGCGAAGCTAGTCTAAGAAAAGCAGCCTAAGTTACTCCTTATATCATCAGCTACCTATCAGTGAAAGTCCCGTCAAAATCGGTCCAGCCGTTCCAGAGATTAGCCGGAACAAACAGAATCGTTATAATGTGTCCCATTTATCTTCATACTGATTAATGAAGTGAAATAATTCTTTAAATCGGACCAGTACTTCCTGAGACGGACTGTTTTGTAACTTTAAGCGCCCCCGCAGACTACAAACTTGCGAATCGGCCGATAGTTTGATCGAGTTGGCTTTTGTCTTATTTGTCGGCCTATACCGAATCGTTATAATGTGCGCACTCCCATACATCTTCATACTGATTAAGGAAGTGAAATAATTCTTTGAATCGGACCAGTACTTCCTGAGACGGACTGTTTTGTAACTTTAAGCGCCCCCGCAGACTATCAACTTTTTAATCGGCCGAAAGTTTGATCGGGTTGGCTTTTGTCTTATTTGTCGGCCGATACTTAATCGTTATAATGTGCGCACTCCCTTATATCTTCATACTTATTAAGAAAGTGAAAGAATTATTTTAATCGGACCAGTACTTCCTGAGACGGGCTGTTTTGTAACTTTAAGAGCCCCCGCTGACTACCAACTTTTTAATCGGCCGATAGTTTGTTCGGGTTGGCTTTTGTCGGCTGATACTTTATCGTTATAATGTGCGCACTCCCTTACATCTTCATACTGATTAAAAAAGTGAAAGAATTCTTCGAATCAGACCAGTACTTCCTGAGATTAGCGTGTTCAACCAAACAAAGAAACACACCCTTCAGCTTTATAATATTCATACAGATAATATCAGCATTAAGACATTATCTTCCTAACAACGTAATCTACAAGTTAAATGCTACTTATTTAACTTGTAAATTAAAAAAAATGGTAAGCATCTTATACTTTCGCTCATTTGCAAAGGTAAACAATATTAATTCTGTTTGCCGCGGCTCTGCCATTGCATTACATCCAACATCATCAATTACACGTCATTGCCATAATATTCGACATTGTATGAACCTTAACATCTGAATATGAAATAAAAGATTCGAAGGTGTTTGCTCACACACCGAGCGCGAGCTACATTTAGCTGACTCATTGCCCAGTGGAATAAATGCTTGCATTGTTTGTTGCAGTTGCAGATATCTAACAAAAAGTAGTCTTGGTTTGCACTCAATCTACATGAACTAAAAAAGTGTGGTGTTGTGGGACACCAGATAGAAACGAAGTTCCTTATTATAAAAATATTAATTTCAAGTTCTATTCGAGGTATTAAGAAAATAATTATTCGGGTATACATTTTTTATTATGTTTTTTTTTTAGATAAAAAACACTACTTTACAAAATTATCTTAACACCTTTATTTTATTTACAATGATTTATAAAAATATAACAAACTGCAATAATAATAACATTCATCACCTAGACTTTACATTAGACACTGTATAGCCATCATACTAGACATCATAAAAATCTTAACGTTACGGGCGTTTTTTTCGGCCTGGGTACCCATCCGCAACGTCCCATAAGGAACTTCGTTCCAATAAATCTTACAAAGTTCCTATGTATGAAGGTCAAGTAATACACAACCTTGCAAAATCCATATAGACGTGATTAACTTTAATAATAGAATTATAAAATGTTAAAACGGATGTAATATTTTAATGGTTGTAGTTTATTTTTACCCGACTACGGCAAAGCCAAAGGAGGGTTATTAACATATGTTCTATAAGGTGATTAAAACAACAGGTACATATGGAAGCTGAAGACACCGGAATGCACTGAAGCCTGAAAATAAATGAAATTCTGAGGGTCGATATTGGTGATAAAAATTCATTTAAATATTATCTAAATATTATTCCGATCTCATTTCGATCTCAGGGAGCAGATTTTTATATTTTACTACGAAAATATTTTTAGGATATTAGTAAGATCAAGAGTAGATGGACGCTTTGAGCGACCTTATATTAAAGCCTTCTATAGCACGACTAATATAGAAAATTATAAAGCTATGCCTAAAATGATCTGGGTCGGCGAGTTCATAGATTCGCACATGATTTTGTAATTAATGGAAGCATTTATGCCATATCTTGCAACAATGCTCACCTGTGTTAACACTTTCTTAGGTATTGCACTCATACTCTTTTCAGGGTCAAGGAAAATTAACACCTGTGTATTGTGTACTTACAATTGTTCTATGTGCAACAACGTCATTTTCTTTAGAGAACTCGAAATGAGCGTGATTTCCTTGGAACTTCCTATAATTCTGTTACAAGTTTGTATTTATATATTATTTGATATAGTCCGGGATCCCCGGAACAAATTTTACAAATTATTACTATCAAGCAAATTTTTAGGGAAAAAAAACTTTTGAGCGTTGGACCGGGATAACGTACCTACCTGCCACGCAATTAGTAGGAAATTGTGTCTGTTAAATTATATCAATATTAACTTAATGTGTACGTGTTTATGAATCAGACATATTTCTAAATTGTTCCATAAAAACAATATACCTTTTCTTTATTACATACAAGCCTTTTTCGTTTATCTATCCTATCCAATATACTGAAATATTTAAGACTATAGGTGGTAGAGCCACGCTGATTTTAACAGGAACACGGAATCGCGATCGTGGCGGTACTATCCTCGCACAGGTACCTAACCGAAAATGACAGCATTCGTGCTGTTATATGTTTCGTTGGTGAGTGCGAGACCGGAGGCCCAATGATGCATAAGCATCACTAGGCCGCCATTGTTTGTCACCATGCTGCATTGTCTGCATTCGCAATGAGTATGGTGACCACCACATTTGGATTCTGCTTATGCTTTTGGCAGGCCCATTCATTAAAAAAAAACTTGCTCCAAATAGGCATGACTTATAAATCAAATAAAAAATGTTAAACGTAAAGAAATACAGTCGGTATACATACTAACTTAGATAAGTCATCAAAAAAAATTAATTAAAACATTTTAAGCTAATTAATTTTTATTACTAATGGCAAAAAATGTAACGACTAATGTTCACACACGTTCTACATATCCGCTTATACTTACATTATATTAGAGGTCTAGTATATCTAAATGATTATTTCTGCAAGTTTCAATGTTAATGCTGTTGGCTAAACTGGTTTTTATTATGGAAGGAATGTTGTTAAAGCTACATACTCGGCAAAATAAGCAGCTACAGCATAACGGCCAAGGCAACGTAAATTTATTCAAGTGCGGTGTGTATTCCTATAAAATATTAAACCAACATGAACTATTGAAGACATTATTGTACGCTTTTTAGCTTCGTGTTTTGAGGCTAAGTGGTCACTTGGTTTATAGCTAAAATGCTAACTAAATAATACCTACTGTTTTTATGTGCTTGTGAGATAAGTGCTATAGTACCTACACAAAGTATAATATATTAAATAGCTTTTTAAAAACAAGCTTTTACTGGAATGCCTCAAGACGAATCAAACGAGTCCAAACTCGATGATGTTGCGACGTTTCTCGTTTCTTTACAGAGTTCCTATGGCCACCTTCCAGCTCTAGCATCAGATCAGCTCCATATCATTATAATATTGTATTGTCACGCTGTATACATACGCTTGCAGAATTTCAGCAAAATCGGTTGAAGATATCTGCTTTAAAATTGAGTTGCAAGATTCTACACGAACATACAAGCATATATACATACATTGCAAGTTAATAAAAAGCTTGTAAAAATACTAAAGGCTACTCCAGAAATTACTTAATGGAGTGCACCCCTTCGTCCGCTGTGTAAGCAGAGTTCCAGTGATATTCGTTGCATTGCAAATGAGAAACAGTTAAAAAATAAACAAAAAATTAAAAAGTCACTGACTAACAAATTAGTCATTCATTAGAATGTGTGTGTGGGACCTGTAAATTTGTTTATTTAAAAACAAAACGAGTGCAAGTGTTCTTTATATTGAACTTTATTAAATGGACGAGAGAGGTGCTATTTGTTTAAAAGTAAACTATCAGTCTGTACTTTTCAATTAATATTTGTTTATGATAAACTAAACGAGTGTGAGTGATTTATAATATGGCCTCTATAACATGTTATTTAATTAATACTATAAATATCAATAAATAAATTATTGTTCTACTTTTTAATCATTATCAATTTTTATTTACCTTCATAGTATATTTTTAAATTTTTATTAATTTCTTCTACCTCATTAATTATGCTCTCGAATAAACATCCTGGTGCTACACTTCCTCTCATCAGCAGTAAAAGTTCGATTAATCGGTTCTTCATACATCAAATAACGCCTATATGTGATTTACTCTACACTAATCGATGTTTGATTAATCGGTACTAATCTAACTTATTACCACTCACTCGACACACATAATTAGCAGATCCGTGACGATCTCAATAGGTCAGCATGTGATTGGCACATCCTCTTCGAAACAAGCAATTTGACTAAAATTAGGCATATACATATTTATGAGCTTCGAAACTTACTTTTTATGTAAGCACGAAATTTTGTCAATATAAATAAACAGCCTACAACTGTTCCGCTCATATCGCAATCGCGAAATCAGAATAACTAAGAAACAGTGTCATCCTTATCATAACAGTAATTAAACTTGTCTATTTTTAACCGACTTCAAAAAAGGAGTAAATGTTTTTTTTTTAATGTTTGTTCGCGGATAACTTCGTCGTTTATGAACCGATTTTGATGATTCTTTTTTTAATGGAAAGGAGATGTCCCAACGGTGGTACCATTATAAGGGCGTTAAGATTTAATGATGGCATCCAAGAGAAATCGAGTCGAAACTTGAAGTCTGTTCTTGTTAAAATTTTACTGAATAGTTTATTTTTGAGTAGGGTTCGCCTGGCTCGTTCCTGGATCTTTTTATTGTTTACCCGGTGACGGTGAGGTCAAAACTAAGGGTTAATACTTTTAGCAGTCCACCGTTCCACCGTAACGCCTAAACTATCGATCCGATTTTAGATTCTTAATGACAGACTATATAAACTTTTAAACTTTCGCATTTTATGATATTATAATTATTATTTTTACGGGAATTAACGCGATCACTTATTTAAAGGTACCTCTGTTTTCAGCCTGTGACCACGGCCAGTGCAACCTGGTTGAAACGTCAGGAAAATCGTAAAAAATAAGTGATCGCGTTAATTCCCGTAAAACTAATCATTATTATAGGCTATATAAATTTTATCAAAAGTTTATCGGAGTCGGGTTATTGTTTTTCAAACTTTTTCCTGACGATTTTTATGGGCTTGCCTAAGTGAGTCTACCTACTCTATCTGATGAAAAGCATGAACAGAATACAATAATAGTGGTCACCATACTCATTTTGAATGCAGACAATGCAGCATGGTGACCTACGCAATTACGGCCTATGGAGATGCGGGCTGCATCATTGGACCTCCGGTCTCGCACTTACCAACGAAACACAACAGCACGAATACTTTCATTTTAGGTCGGTCTTCTGTGAGAGGGTAGTAACATCCCGGTCGAGCCGGTCCGTTTGTGCTGAAATCAGCGTGGCTCTATTACCTTGAATATTAGTCTGCATTTCTTGAAAAATGGTTAGACTAACGTACAATGACCGACCAACTTTTTTTCTAGACCAGAATGCGTGCAATTTCTCTTCATTTTAACATGTTAAAACATATTGATAAATACATTACTTTTCTGCACTTCTGCGTATAAACTTTAAATGTGCAACATTTTTTATTTCTCCGTCTGCATAATTTTCATAAAAATTGCTACTGTACACTTCTCACATTTAAACATAGACCAATCAATTATTTATTCGTTTTATCGGCATTTATTGTGCCATTTCACTTGTGTACCAAATTAAAAACATCAAGTGTGTGATATGTGATACGGAAACAAGCGGAAGTGTTACGAATGCAAGTTTTCGAAAGTGTAACATGATGTGTTTTCGCATCTAAATAACAATTACAATGTTTTACATCTTCTTGTTTTATTCTAGTTAGTAAGGCATTACTCGTACATGTTTTAATTAAACGTCTTATCAGCCAGTTGCATAATAAAAACGCATAAATAACAACTCATAACAAAGCGTCTGACTAGGTTATGTACATACATTTATGCTTCCAAAAACCGTAAGCGTATGAGTTGTTTTTTAACCGACTTTTAAAAAGAGGATGTTTTATATGACTAAGTTGGCAACCGCGACTAAGGGATCGAGCCAGATGTCCAGCAATGAACTGCGATAGGTTGATGATGATGATGATGAAGTTGAAGATGGCATAAAGCACACGATCCAATCACGGGCAATAGTTTTAAGCAATAAAGTCTGCGTTTCCCGAATTCATGGTATATTATGCATCTATAAATTCTTTAGAATCGTTAAGTCATAAGTGTGTTAATCGTGTTAGAGAATAAGATTGTAAAAATTTTGCAGTATACGGTCGTATGCTTACATAGATCTATATATTATGTCTGTCTGTTGCAAATGCATCGAAATAAGCGTTACTGAATTGCTGTAAAAAGTCCCCTTGAGCTACCTCCCTAAGTAGTGCATATATGTCCCTAGATATTGACTAATGAGTAAACATCTGTGTATATTAATAAAATTATCATAATATAAATTTCCTTATCACTACACAAAATTAGTACTCGTAAACATTACATAATGAACCAAATGACACACATATTCAATGACAGAACCAACCCTGAGTTGAACATCGCGACACACACACGTGGCTACGCAGCGTGGCACACACGTGTACTGAATCCGTAGAAATCACACCTAATGTGGCTCTTTATTAAGCATAACTCACACAATATTGAACTGGTATGGGCTACTGCAATATGTATGAAACTTTATTTACGTCATCATCATCAGCCTTTGATGGTGCACTACTAGATAAAGGCTCACCTTACCTTAGAAATGAGTTTTGGTCCATACTATATGTATCTATATATCTTATGTATATCATCTATACATATATTAAAACTAGCTGACACAAGCAACTTCGTCTTCGTCTCTTTTCGATCATGAACCTCCTGCTGGTCTAAGCGTGATGTTAACGATCCGAATGATCTTGGGCGAGCCAGCAAAACAACATGACCCGAGAATTATAATTATAATAGATATTTGAGCATGTTTTTAAATGCTATCAAAGTATGGGCGCATCTAATGGATACCAGCAATGTTTATCGTCACATTTTAATGGTAAAAATTTGCAACAGTATCTGTTGGATTTCGAACGTCATTATACTGGCAACATTTTGATTGTCGCTGGTTCGTGTTTGACGTTTGAGGTTGGAATCGGTAAAGAAATCGTGTTGAAATGGCCGGTGCCGTAATTGAATTTTGATTGTTAATGTTGTGTATTCAATAGCCTCCGCGTGATATTGATGACACTGAGGGTTTGTTAGGCTAAAATACTTATAATAGTTGAGAACGGTTGATCGGCCAGGCTAGGCTTGTGAAAGTTAATATGTGTAAAAAGAACTTGAAAGACGTGTGTTGAAGCCGGCCGACGATTTTTGTTATTGTGAAAATCACTTGATGGTAAGCTAATTGTATTGTCCATCGACCCGCGGTCTCTTTAGTGATAAACCGTATTGTGTTAGGTCGTGGAGTCGCGAGTTTTTGTAGGCGTGTTCGCGTAAGCTGAAACGAGATTATTGAGATTAGTTCGAATACCTTGGAAGTTGTACAGCATTTTAGGAGCGTGTGTTTGTGTGAAGACGCAAGAGCAGAAGAACCTACCCACCTACCCAAGAGCTCTTGGGAACGCCGAGAAGAACATTGAAGCCACACACTCCTGTAAGTGCTTTAATTATTTTAGTTTAGATTAAGAACACGGTGACACAGCCGTGGGTCATTCTTCTTGCCAGTGGTATTAGTAGTGATTGTATATCCATCTATGGGCCCGTGGGTAATATAAACATCATCAAAAGGTGATCGCTGCCTTGGCAAGAGGATCGATCAGTATCCAATAGCTTATGATTTTGAGAAATACTGTAATAGAATTTACTTGAGAATTATAATTTATTGTTAATAGAGATGTCTGGTTTCCCATCAAATAAAAAATATTATACTTATATGATTATTTTACAGAAATGAATACAACGAAATCGGTGAATGGAAACCTCCATCGTTTTGGATTTTCATTCTAATGTTCGTAACACGTATTTTACAACAACATTAACCCAAATAAAATTCTAACAAAACAAACCAAGCAAATTTAACCAAAGAATTTTAGTCTTCTAAGTAAACTAAGTCTTACACAACGACCGTTTCAATTGGCAAAATAGCATCGCAATAAGGCCTGGGGTACACCTAGTGAAAGTACAATTATCACCTGTTGTAATATTGACGTGCCTGGAATAAGGCCGTGTATCCTCCGGCAAGCAATCAAATTAATTTATATTTGACACCCTTTCCTGCTATCTTGCGTATATGATACGGACTTAAGATCATAATTTATAGGCAAAGCCTGTAATTTACTCCCTACCGGCTGATTAGAAATTAATATTTTACTGATAGTCTACTAGTTTTACAGGGTAGTCATTTAGTTTAATAGATATTGCACCTCGATTTAGAAGTAGGATGTTAAGTTCGTTTTAATCAAGATTTATTTTATGGTGGTTAAAAGTACAAAATTCACTAATTTTCAAATTCATGTTATTAACCCCCGATGAAAAAAGAGGGGTGTTATAAGTTTGACGTGACGTGTCTGTCTGTCTGTCTGTCTGTGGCACCGTATCTCGCGAACGGATGAAGCGATTTCAATTTAGTTTTATTTTGTATGAAAGGTGAGTTACGTGCTAGTGTTCTTAGACATGTTTCATGAAAATCGGTTGAGTCGTTTAAAAGTTATGGGGGTGAAAGTGGGGAAGAGTAACCGAATGTCTGCAAAAATATCATCGATTGGGCTGGCTCAAATGAAAGCGCATAACGTGTTTTTTACTTTTTAAAGGGAACTCAGGTTATTATGTCGGGGTTTTTTTTAATTTTGAGAATTTATAGATAGAAGTACGTACTTTTTACACATATGCCTCTGACAAGCCCAATATCAATACCAGTCTATCATCTCTGTCGACATTAGAGTATTTAATAATACTCTAGAACCCATAATGTAAACCATGCTTAGTAATGTTACAAAATAATGCAACTGAAATATTTTTTTATTCAGCAACTGAAATATTTTTTATTCACAAACTCGATAGACTACATGCACCGTGACCGTGGGTCATTCTCGCTCATTACTATCGAAATGAGTCGAATGTCACATTTCATGAGATCGGGCCCATTGCTAACCAGGGAGGTATTCAAACATCAGAAATATTAAAATAAAATCAACTTGTCTTTTCTATTCATTTACGAATGCTACGAATAAAATGCTATCAGAGCGACACATCTCGTGTTGCAACAGGGCGAGCCTACAACCTGTCCCGCGAACTTTATTACAATTACTATTGCTAACATTATACTATCCACTAAAGTTCACAAAGTTCCCGGCCAGAGCATTTCATGTCTTACGAAATACCATTATAAACACGACCTAAGACCCGGACGGTGGTTAAACATGTAACTGAATAATGAAACTAAATATTACGATAATATTTTATTTGGCGTTTATTTTCCCGAACGAGGCATAATGAAAATTTATTACCCGATTTTTAAAGGTACTTAAATCCTTTAGTATTGGTTTGGTAGCCAATAGAGATTTCTACTAAACATTTACAGAAATGAATATATATTAAAATCACAGAATAAAGCAGATTTCGTGTTACTTCTTTCCAAATAATATTTACATGCAAATTTGAAATATTTTCCCTGACGCTTTATATATGGATGGAAACTGAAGACAGAAACCGAAGAACTTTTAGCTGCCCAAGGAATCTCAGAATGTATAATAAATAAGTATTTATTATGCATAAATATGTTTTAAATCATATTCATATATGTCTCCAAAACTCAATGCACAGGCAACTACTACTGTCTCTCCGAAATATTTTGCCTGGAACTGCCTGGAAGATATTGTTTTGGCAATAAGGCCGACCTTTGTACACTGCATATCTGACGTTTTATGTAGGTACACTCTTGTAACTCTGTAAAAATGGTGTGCAGAGTTTTTTATCTTTCTTTGTATTATATTAACTACATAACTATATTACAATGAAGTAATATTCTATTATAAATACTTAACAAAAACTTAAAGAGTTAAATATCAATGACAGTTAACAATAACTTACATTATCGTTACACCGTGAGAAAAAGCCTACTTACGGCATGTCGACTTACGTAAAGAAAGCGAATGTATAATTAAATATGCAATAAAGACAAGAAAATTTCATACTTGTCCATGTCTTTTCAATTTCTTATGTAACCGTATTTTAATGCTTTGTTTGTCGTGAACAATCCGTGGGTTGTACCATATGGAGACCACAGAGCCGTATTAGGTCTAGTTCATATTTAATACAACTTATGTATAATATAAATGAATTGTATTAAACACTGCCACTGATACACATAGATTTTATATGTATCAGTGGTCTTCAAAATAATTACATATTAATCATGTGTAACTTGTTTGGAAGAATGTACTTTTGAGACAATAAATTTAATATTTTATTATTACAGTAACATTGACGGGGGACATCGAGTGTAAGTTTTTTATATTTTCTTTCATCTGAACATATGAAAAGGACCGACACTAGATTTATTTCATACAAAATCTTTAGGATCTATGCAAATTATAGTAAATCCAAAACTAGAAAAAATGTATTTGTCTTTCAATCGTTATGGTTTAAATTATATTCTCTAAAAAATAAATTAATGAAAATATGAACGTAAGGCTGATGAATATTGCTAATCAGTCAGTTACGTCGTAGTTCTACAGGTTCTACTGACTGCGATTAGGCACGCTTACGTTACGTTACACCTTTTGATACACGCGCTAATGACACGTACACATGCATTGCTAATTTATCCACTAATTTCCTCGTCTTTCTGGCGTCAACTATTTTTTGTAGTAATGTTAGCCCACATATTATCTAAGTGTAAAAACAGCCTAGAACAATCTAGGCTGTTTTTTTATATACAAATTGCAGGATTGGAAATTTTCTCATATACAGAATGCATAATTCGTATACAAAAATGAATTATACTTGTTTCTTTCCAAAATTAATCGCGACGCAATCATATAAAGTCCGGCTCTGTTCTACACATTCAAACAAACGTGGAACATAAATAACTCAGAAAGAAAACAATAAATTTATAACGATTCTGTGAGTGAAATCGATATTAAATGAAGAAGATAAATTGAATAGATGGAAAAGTGACGTTTTATCGATTACTCGGAAAACAAGTATTTCTGATAATGTTTAAGTGGTATAAGTTTTCACTTTCAAAACATAGGAACTTTTTTTTCTACTGCAAACAAGATATTAATTAGAGATTGTTGTTGTTAGTGTAATTTACAATTACAAATATTTAGAACGTTTGCTGTATTTCTAAATTTGTGCTTATTCAAAAACACGCAATACAAGAACTCTAGTTTTACTCTCCTGCAAGTGTTAGAAGTGTTAGAAATGAATTCTAGTTATTTTAGATTCAGATTTCAAATACCGCAATCTATTTTTTTTTAGTTTTAAACCTTGAAAATTATTATATTAGATATCTATGTAAATCATCAGCTAACGCTGTATTTTGGCAACATCGGATATTCAAGACAGGTGTTGTATCTCTCAAATATTATAGCAATTATTTCTAGATTTACAAAACGATCGCAAGAACATTTTATCGCAGCTAAAACCAACATTACAATTTTACCATGTCATTTATCGATTTTTTTTAAAGACAACTCCCGCACTAGAAATAAATCCTGTGTCGCGGGGGACTTTACAAACATACATGAAACGGACACAAATAACACCCAGACTCAGGACAACAATTTGTGGATCATACAAAGTGTTGTCCTACGTGGGATTTGAACCCACGACACTTGTCGAAGTAGGACACGGCGTGGTGACCGTTAAACCACTAGGCCAAACGTGCAGTTGTATTTCATTTTATTTGTGCATTTCACTTTAAATGCAGTTATTGCATCGATAATATTTAACGATATTTACTATACGATATCGGTTAAAAATAACATACTTTAAAAAAGTAACAAGCTAAAATTATATTCAAAGCCACTTCTGTAGAAGGTTCTTTTCGGGCAAGCCACCTGAAGATAAGTGTCTCCTTGAAGTCAAGAGATCCAAAAGCATCGTCGTACTTTGAATATTCATTGCGGAGTCAGGGAAATTCAGGAAAAATCGGACCTGTGTTGCCCGCATCAAACGGATTCTCGCAACCTCACCAGGTCGCTGAACCACCTCGTTTGGGATCTCCCAACGCTGAGCTTTCCGGCAGACGCTAAATCCCAACGCATATTTTTATGCTCTGAAATCTCTAATGTTTATCGTTAGATTCTGTCAACTATTCAGTCATAACCAAATCGATGTGAATACGAAACAAATTATTACGACAGCGACATTCATACAAAAATGATATCTACTTCTAACACTTTCCATTGATAAACCAGCTACACTATCTAATCAATACTTACAACAGTTAAACAGTCTATACTCGTATATGGATGAGTAATGAAGAAACAAATTGTTATGTGTGGAAAAATATTAAGATGATGGTACAAGTAACAAATAACTATTATACATGCTAGCTGTCAGATTTTTTTATTCGGTACGATTATAGGGAAGGCAATATAAATTATTTTACTATATAACTCAAATTTAAATAGCTCCTGTGTCCCCCGCGATGCATATTCATAGTGAGGGGAAAAAAAAACAAAAAAAATGTCTTTGCTTTGATGCAGTGTTTCCTAGACACTACAACAAAATTCCTATCTAACTAAAAAGGCGTTGGGGCTACTTTCTTCGAAAGTGAAAATATTTATTATAATAATGTTAAGTAAGTTTTTGTACTCTTTAAAAACTCCAAAGGTTCTTCATTGATTAAGCTCAATTTTAACAATTAAAACATGTTTCAAAGATTGATTTTTATCTATAAATTTATATTTCATCTTCAATTGCATGTGCCAGCGTAGCAGGATTCGGCTAGTAATATATTGTTTCAGATTATTTCAATTTGTTGCGAATTCCCTTATTATTTAAATTGTCACTAGGATCATACTTTGCTAAAAGTTCATACTAAGTTAAATAATCTTATTTAATACGCTGTTGAAGATTAAAATTTAAAGCGATTCCAATCCAATTTTTTGCTCATTGGAGATACTTTAAAATATTTTATCCATGTGTTACATAAAGAGGTTATGAAAGTGAATTTTAATAGATGCCTACCGTTGCCGATCATATTAAGTTAAGGAGAGGGGCAAGGAGGAAATTAACTTTTTTATTATAAATTCGATACCGATTTCCGAATTGGTTATGAATATAATATAAACTGATAGGTAGTTAACTTTTATGCCCAATTACATAAGATTGCATCTGTATTACTTTCACCGGTAAATGTAGCAATACCATATAACTTGACCTAACAAAAATATTACTCGAAAGAGACTGCGAAAATTCTACTATTTAAGACTGCAAGTTAGTAAAAAAACTTTTTATAAAAAAAAACGACTTCCAAAAAACATCCAACGAAAACTCCCTGCCAAAAAACACTAAAACGCGTAAAAATCTGTTTGAAGTCGGTGCCAATTACAAAAGTCTAAGCGATAGTCGCTTGGCACCGACGTCAAACAGATACTAATACTACTATTTAAATGAATAAAGAATTAGGTATAGGCAATTTATGAAGAACCAGTTTATTTTACGCTTTTTAGTGTTTTTTGGCAGGGAGTTTTCGTTGGATGTTTTTTGGAAGTCAGTTTTTTTTTTAATGAAAAGTTTTTATTTTTCAGTTTTTGGTGCAAACAATCGTAGGTTAGTAGTAAGTTGAACTATTTCATCAAATTTCATCATCAAGAATACAAATGAAGGTCTAAACGTACGTGTAATATTGAAATCATCCTCTAATCCGTAACTCTTGAAGAGTTTAACCTTCTATCATCAGCTCACCTAAATAATTTGAAAGTATACGACTGAAGGTCTTTAGATACGTATGAAATACTCCGTTGAGGAGTTGTACCTTCCACCTTCCATCATCAGTGTCAGTAGTTTGTTTAGATTTGTAATTGCCACACTGGCCATTAGAAGTGTTTAGTTATAGAGGTTGGCAACCCTCTCTCTTGCTTGGGTGCCGCCACGGTGAATGGTTGCGGAATCGTATATTTGTAATAAGTACAATTATAATAAAGAGTTTAATTAACCACGAAGAGCTTTTACTTCATACAATAATACTAAACTTACATGGCGCTGAGGACATCGGAAACGAAAAATAGAAGAAATAAAGTCTAATAATGGAACAACTCCAACCACCGCCGCCATTGACATTCGGTGTGGGTGAGTCTAAAAAGAAATCATTTGAAAAATGGCGACAGAAGTTCGACTTATATTTTTTAGCAAGCGGAGCAGAGACGAGATTAAAAGATGAACAGAAAAAGGCGTTATTACTTCATTGTGTTGGTGATGAAGGCCTACAAATTTATAATGTAATAGATAATAAAGAAAATCTCACGTATGAAAAAACGCTGGAAATAATTAAAGCGCACTGCAGTCCACCCGTCAATATAACATACAACAGGTACCTATTTTTTTCTCGTAAACAGAAAATAGATGAACCATATGATGAATTGTTGAATGCATTAAAGCATCTGAGTTTAGAATGCAATTTTCATGATCTGAAAGATAGTTTAATTAAGGATCAAATCATAATGGGTATGTTGGACAACAATTTGAGAGAAAGGTTACTGAGAATCACTGACCTTGACTTGGAAAAATGTATAAATATATGTAAAACGGCACAGGTAACAAAGATTCAGTTAAAAGAATTAACTAACAATAAAATAGGAGCTGTGAGCAGACAACAATGGTCAAGAGAGCCAGCAGCAGAGTCTTCAGCCAGGGGTCGCAGCAGAACTCCAAGTCGGGCTAGAGGACAATACAACTGTCAGCGATACAGGAATCGCAGCGTCACAAACTCACCTAAACCGTGCAGGAAGTGTAATCGAGTACATGGGTTTGCACAGTGTCCAGCTTTTGGTAAGAAATGCTTAAAATGTAATAAATTAAATCATTTTTCTATATGTTGTCAAACTAAATGTTCTGTAGTAAATATAAAAAGTTCATTGGAAAATCATAAAATAGATTCCATATACAATGTAAACACAGTAAGTAAAGAATGGTACATAAATATTAAAGTAAATAACTTACAAATAAAGTTTAAAATTGATACTGGTTCTCATGTGGATATTATAAATAAAAATACACTAATTCAATTAAAATTAAAGTTGGATTCATGTTCAAATATAAGATTAACTAACTTTGATGGTTCTGACATTAAAGTATTAGGTTTTTGTAGTGCACAATTAACATACAAATCTTGTGTTTGTGTAAGTAATTTCTATGTAGTTAATTTTAACACACCTTGTATTCTGAGTTATTCAACTGCGGTTAAACTGGGTATCATTAGTAATGTAAGCTCAGTGAACAAAAGTGATATTATATCTGAATACAGTGAATTATTTACTGGTTTAGGTAATTTAAATTACACATATAACATTAAATTAAAAGAAAATTATGATCCAGTTGTGGAACGACCTAGAAAAATACCATTTAAATTACAGGAACAAATTAAATTAGAATTAGATAAACTAGAACAGCTGGGAGTAATTAGAAAGGTCAATGAACCTACAGAATGGGTAAATTCCATGGTTATAGCAAAAAAAGGTGAAGGTTCTATTAGAATATGTCTAGATCCACAGAATTTAAACAAATGTATAATTAGGGAAAGATATAAAATGAGTACCTTTGAGGAATTAGTGGCTAAAATGCCTAATGCTAAATATTTCTCAGTTTTAGATGCATCAAAAGGATTTTATATGATTAAATTGTCAGAAAATAGTCAGTTATATACTACATTTAACGCTGGTGAATTTGGTAGGTATTGTTACAAAAGATTACCTTTTGGTTTAAATTCATCACCGGAAGTTTTTAGTAAATGTTTTCATGATACATTTAGTGACATACAGGGAGTAGAACAGTATGTTGATGAAATTGTGGTGTGGGGAGAGTGTATAGAATCACATAATCAGAGATTAAAACAGGTTTTAGAAAGAGCTAGACAAGCAGGTGTAAAATTTAACAAAGATAAATGTAAATTTGGTGTAACAGAGGTTAAATATGTAGGACATATTTTAAGTAGTAAAGGTATAAGACCTGACCCAGAAAAAATTAGAGCCATTGTTAACATGAAAGAGCCTAGTAATAAAAAAGAGGTTCAGACATTTTTAGGAATAATAACCTATGTATCTAAATTCATACATAACCTGTCAGATATTACAAATTCATTAAGGGAACTAGTGAAAAAGGATTCTGTTTTTGTATGGGGTGAAAAACAAAAGGCTGATTTTAATAATTTAAAACAAATTTTAAGTACACAGCCAGTTTTAAAGTTTTATGAAATAAATAGTCCTGTTACCTTATCAGTTGATAGTAGTAGTACGGGATTAGGAGCGGTGTTATTACAGAATGATACACCAGTAGCTTATGCTTCTAAAGCACTAACCGAGTCACAAAAAACTTGGGCTCAGATAGAAAAAGAGTTACTTGCTATTGTGTACGCTTGTGAAAAATTCCATCAGTACATTTATGGTAAACAAATTACAGTAGAGACAGATCATAAACCTCTTGAACAAATATTTAAAAAGTCAATGAATGAGACTCCTTTAAGATTACAGAAATTAAGAATGCGTATACAAGGTTATGATTTAAATATAAAATATAGACCAGGTAAAGAACTTTTAGTAGCTGATGCATTATCTAGGGCTTATGTTCAAGATAACATTTGTAATCAGGATATAGATGAAAAGATAGAAATGCATGTATGCATGATTATAGAAAACTTAAGTATTCGTGAGCAAAAGTTGAAATTATTTCAGGAGGAAACAGCTAAAGATAAAAATTTTGTGTTGTTAATTAATTATATACAAAATGGATGGCCTAATTATTCTAATATTCCATTACAATTAAAATTTTATAATTCCATTAAAGAAGACTTATATGTAGCAAATGGATTAATATTTAAGGATTCTGCTGTACTTGTACCAAAAACGTTACGGTCTGATATGTTAAATCAAATTCATTATAATCATATGGGGTATGAAAAATGTAAAGATAGAATTAAAGGATTGTTATATTGGCCTCATATGAATAAAGAGATACTAGATAGAATAAAAAATTGTGACACTTGTTTACAATTTCAAAAAAGTCATAGTTTTGAACCACTAAAATTAAGAGAAGTTCCTGATAAACCGTGGAGTACAGTAGGAGCGGATATGTTTTTCTTAAATAATAAAATATATTTACTGGTTGTTGATTATCTAACAAAATATGTAGAACTCTGTGAACTAAAAAATCAATCAGCGGAAGAACATGTAAAAGCATTAAAGTCAACATTCTCTAGATGGGGAATACCTGAGTTATTGTATACAGATGATGGAGCTCAATATAGAAGCTCTGCATTTATAGATTTTTATCAGCAATATTGTTTTCAACATAAAACTTCTACACCATATTATGCCAGGTCTAACGGAATGGCTGAACGCCACATTCAAACAATTAAGAAAATGTTAAAAAAATGTTTATTAGAAAATAAAGATATAGATTTAGCTTTATTAGAATATAGAAATATGTCAGTTGATAGCCAACTAAAGTCACCAAATGAGATGATGATTGGTAGACAAACATCTTCATTGTTACCTGTAAACAGATACGGTAATAATTTTGAAATGAAGTTTAATAAAATAAAAAGATATGTACAAAAGAAAAATGTTAATTATAAGAAGTATCATGATAAAAAATATAAGGGTAAAGAAATAAAATTGTATAATGGACAAAATGTGTTCATTAAAGATAAATATAATAAGTTAATACCAGGTAAAATTGTAAAAGAGGGAGATAAAGATAGATCTTATGAAGTTTTGTTGGAAAATGGCCATACAGTAACTAGAAATAGATATCACATATTTAGGGGATCTAAATATAGAAAATTTAATGTAAAAAATACATATGATTATGATGATGAAGATTTAGAAAGCTATGTTTGTAAAGATAAAATAAGTGAAGAGGATAAGAGTGTAAAAGCAAGTTTAGAAAGTAATAAACAAAAGAGTGTAAGATTTAATCTTGATAATCAGGACACTGATCCCGAAAGGACCACAAGATGTGGCAGAAGGGTCAGAAGACCAAAGTATTTTAATGAGTGTAGTACAAGTTCATAAAGTAGTTAAGCACTTATTTTTTAGTATAAAGGTTAAGAATAATTTGTAACTTTTATAGTATAGTATAATTGTAAAGCAGATTGTGTAAAACTGTTATTTTAGACATTAAAGAAAAAGAAAGGGATGTCAGTAGTTTGTTTAGATTTGTAATTGCCACACTGGCCATTAGAAGTGTTTAGTTATAGAGGTTGGCAACCCTCTCTCTTGCTTGGGTGCCGCCACGGTGAATGGTTGCGGAATCGTATATTTGTAATAAGTACAATTATAATAAAGAGTTTAATTAACCACGAAGAGCTTTTACTTCATACAATAATACTAAACTTACAATCAGCTTACCTAAATAATTTGAAAGAATACAACTAAAGGTAACATACATAGATTTGATATTTAAAGATTTATCCTCCAACTCCTAACCGTTAAGGAGTTGTACCTTACATCATCAGCTTATCATTATAAAATGATGACTACCAGACGCAAATACCAGTGTAACTTCAGAAAATATACGAAAAACATAGTATGTGCCTACAAAAAATTAGGGTTTCCCTCGATTTCCCTGGGATCCCATCATCAGATCCTGGTATGGTGGCAATGGGACCACCTCGGGAGCATACCCTTTCGAATACAAAAAAAAATTCAAAATCGGTCCACAATTGACGGAGAAATCGGTGAACATACATAAAAAAAAAAAAGACATACAGTGGAACATAGAACCTCCTCCTTTTTGGAAGTCGGTTAAAAAACGGTAATATTTTTGGTAGTCTATGTATGTTTGTATGTTCGGCCGTAGCCTCTAAACTAGTAAACTCAGTTTAGCGAATGAGGTGCAATAGATTATAGCATAATAACCCGACCGACATAGGCTATTAAAATTTTAACAAAAGTTTTTACATAGCCGGGTTATAGTTTTTAAACTTTATCTTGTTTTATGCTATGCATGGGACAAATGAGCACACAGATGACCACGTTGTAAAGTGACTATCTGCGAACATGAACACCAGCAGCCAATGATACACAAGCGTGTTGCTATATCTAAATGAGCTTTTAGAACAAAAACGAAGTAATTTTTTAATTTTGTGTGAGCCTGCCGAAGTGACGCTACTCTGCTTGGTGCATAAGCAGAATCCAAGAGTGGTGGTCACCATACTCACTGCGAATGCAGAAAATGCAACAAAGCAGCATGATGACCCTAACCATGGCGGCCTAGTGATGCTTCTGCATTATTGGGCATCATAGACATGCATGTATTGTCGAGTCACATTAATCTTCATTTCAACTAGACTACCTTAACATCTTTTCCGACTTATTTTTTCAAAAAAGAAAAGCATTTCTTTTAGATCTCCTCTCGTATGGATGTAGGATGTAATTAGGACGTCCGCTCTTCGCTCCGAAAATGTACCAACCGAAAGAGTTTCCTTATCAACTCGTCATTATACCATATTAGTCAGTCACCAACCGGATAGACACTGACAGGTTGGAACTTCGGTTTTCCTGTTTGTGTGCCTCTGTGTCCCTGTTTGGGTAGAGCTAAGTGCTGCCATTATTGCACCTAACTATAACTAGAGTCTAACCACAAGAACATAATGATGTTATTGTTTCAGTACAGTAAAATGTATTTAGTTTTATTTAGTAAAAATTAAATAACACACAAAAATAGACTTCATTATTTTTAGTTTCGTTTATTTTTAGCGATGCAGAATAATAACTTGTAAGCTTAAGTACAATTATATATACAATAATAATTTAGAATATATCTATATTAAAACTTACTGAAATGACTAAACAAAATTATCTAGATAAGAAAAACTTATTATTATTACGGTATTACTTAAATTGTACCAATTTTATACATTTCCATTTATTTTCTAAATCAATGTACCTAATACAAAATATTAATACACGATGAATGAGCTGCAAGGCGTAAAGCTGCCAGTTTATGAGTTAGTTTACAATGTATTAGGAAAAGTTGCTGACGATAAATTTCTTTGAACTAAATTACTACCATAAACAAGGAAATGAAGGAAACTCTCAAAGACCGACTTAAATGAAATGACAAGACTATTTTTGGTATGAAACTTGCCTTATGCATATTTTAGTTTAATTTTAGTAAGAGCCCTTTTTCAACTTCCAGATTTAAAAAAAATTATTAAAAAACCAGAAGAAAATTTATCATCATTTTGTGAAGGTCATGCTGCAGAAGCAGAAGAAGAGCTGGGTCAACCAGAGTATTACCATCACCCCACAGAAAACCGGAGTTATGGAAGTCATTCATTGCTGTGCACCGTGAGTGAGGTTACCGAAACACAAATTCCTCCTCTATGCATTTTGGCGGACTTCAGATGTCCATTTGTAGTGATAGTTGACCCGTCCGTTCCCTTGTCCCCTTACACCCAGATGCGTCTCTAGTCCATGAAGCGCCCATGTGAAATCATTACACGAGCGCGCTTTAAGCGTAGCGCCCTTCAGTAAGCGCGCAGATTAATTTAAAGTACCACGGCCGGCACACCTAATACTGCTGCGCCCATGTGCACCGCAAGCCATGCAATATAAGTAAAGACGCCCCTGCGTACACCATAAAAATCAAGAATGTTATGAGTAATAACATCGTAGAGTTCAGTGTATGTACTGTGTGTAGTTCTAAGTAAAACCTTTTGACTTTGTTATACAAAGTGTGATGTAACACTCATACCAATTTAATACAAATCATATTGAAGCCATTAATTGTCACATCGATGGTCAGTTCGTATAAAATACTCAGTGAATTGACTATTTTGATTCATAAAACATCTAACGGTACCCATGCCCGCACTCAAATTATAAAACCAAAACATTAAAACGGCGAGTGCTTCTTACAATATTACATCACTTTACGAGAGCTATTTAATGAAACTAATTAGTAAATCTTCTAGATAACATTACGTAATAACTGCGACGGTCCGGAGAGATGACCAATCACTTTAATAATTTAACCTGCGTCTTTACGTCGATGTCGCGACTTCTTAAACTTTTAATATTGCAGTGCTATTTTATTTAGGGTTGTCATGTTGCACAATTTTGGCAAATTCTCCGCCGCGTCTGTCTGTCTGTCTGTTCGCGATAAACTCAAAGGGTACTGCACGGATTTTGATGCAATAGATAGAGTGATTCTTGAGGAAGGTTTTCGTATATAATTCGTTAAATTTCTGAGTATATTGGCTAAAACATAACGATTTGTTGAAGTAGTCGGAAAAAATTAAGCCGCACATCGTCTCAGGGTAACATAAGCTATATTATATTTTCCGTTAAGAACCCGTACGAAGCCGGGGCAGGTTGCTAGTTTATTATATAAATGTATTATTAATTACTATCCGTATGATGACGGATTGAGAATAAGGAATGTCACTACTTTGTCTCACGTTTAGTGTCGTGAGCCGGCTAAGGAGCAGACTGAACAATACTGCAAAAAGATGTAAAAATTACTTTACACAAACTCTGTAACAATTCGTATGGCCAGCGTAATATAGTAGGTTAAAACGTCCTTTCTAAAGAGAGGTCTATCAAAAGCAGTGGACTGTTATCTATCTATGTATAATATAAAAAAAAATGAATCGCCGAAATGTATGTACGCGCATATTTAACTTCCGATCGGCTGCACCAAATTAAATAATTCTTTTTTTTATGTGTTCGTTATTGTTGGAAAAGGTTTGTGTACAAGAAATATTAAAAGATGACGGGAAAAGTCAAGGTGATTACTTCGAATAACAGAAATAAAAAAGTTTGAAAAAATAAGTACTTTCACTTATTGCATACAAAACGGCAATTTCATAGGTAAAGACCTAATATAAAAATGAATCACTGAAATGTATGTACTCGCATAATTTCCGATTGACTACACCAAATTGGATAATTCTTTTTTCTGTATGTTCGTTATTGTAAGGACAAGATTTGTATAGAAGAAAATCAAAAGTTAACGGGTTTTTTTTTGGGAAGTGGGAAGCTGAGGCGGGCATGACTACTAAAAACAAGTTTTTCAGAAATTTAGAAAATACTAGCTGACCCACGTAACATCGTTTACGTTTTTGTGAATCTAAACCATTCCCAGATCCCCTTTCACACACACAAAAAATTTCATCAAAATCGGTCCAGTCGTTTTTGTGAATCTAAACCATTCCCAGATCCCCTTGAACACAAACAAAAAATTTCATCAAAATCGGTCCAGTCGTTTGAGAGAAGTTCAGTGACATACACACTCACAGAAGAATTACATATATAAAGATTTACGAAAGAAAAATATGGCGGTACGAAGTTCGTCGTGTCATTTAATAAATATTAATCAAACAAGACGATACGTTAGCATCGTACAACACAAAATAATTTGTCTCTTTCAGCCTCGCCCTGATAAAATAAACGATAAAATAGTAATTTAAATAAAACAACAGTTTAAAGTGAAAGGTACATGAATAGATGCATTACTTCTAAGAAAGTCCTTTTAATAGAAACTGTTTACGGAGATAGTGTTTGTTCGGCTCGCATTACCATAAAACGCATTTAAACACAATTAGCACGAAACTGTGACCATGGTTACGGGTCATAAAACAATGCAATGAAACGGAAATAGTGAATAAAGTTTACTATATTATTATAGATCATGAATAAGAGTGGTTTTAGTTAGACTTTAAGGAATCTAGTTAGGCCTAATAATTTTATATATGTTTTACACTATGAAGTTTATTTGGCAGCTCCTCATAGATTGATTAACACTAACAGTATAAAAATAAATTATAATAATAAATTCTTTATTGTCCACCAGATTAATTCCAAGGTTAACTTAAAACTAGAGAAGTACAAGAGGCAGCGCGGCCGGTCAACTTTAAAATAAGGGCTTACTATAAAATAATGAGTTAGTATAAAGGGTAACTGCATATAAAAAAGTAATAACCGAATTTAGTGTTATCAAGTTTCTCATATTATATACAAAAGCGTGAGTACGTCTTGCACTCGACCTTAAAAATCATTAAAGTAATTAAAGATGATTCGAGTGAAATCTTATTACACGTCGACTCGACTATATATACGATGCTTTTCTCCTCACAAACAAATAATATAAATGTTATGCTTCATTAATACTGTAATATTGCCTGAAAGTCTACCATAATCCTATTTTATATGAAATAAAGTAAACAATTAAATATCTAGAACCTCAATTACATATATACACAATTATTAAATATTTTGAATTATTTTGTTTTCGTTTTCATTTCTTTGAGTATTAAGAGTAACCAAGACTACTCATTGACAAAAATGAATAACTTACTAATTAAAACGCAACGTTTCGGTTCTTCCTTCTTGTGACGAGGGATTAAAACATGGAACTCACTACCACGACACGTGTTCCCATCCCATTATGATCCCGGGTCCTTGAAGCGGGGCGTGAAAAAGCATCTCACTAGGCCGCCATAGTGTGAGTCACTATGCTGCTCTGTCTACGTTCATATTGAGATTGAGACATGGCGATTACAAAGAAAACGAAAAAAAATTCAAATCGGTTCAGTAGATTAGACGCTATGGTGGAACATATAAACCTACATAGCCTGCCACAAATAGGTAATTGTCACGTATAAATTAAAACTAAATTGTAAAACAAACAACAGTTTAAAGTCAAGCGTATCGTGTGATCTTGTGACTTGTCGTACTTAACACCTGGCAACTCCACCACGAACACGTACAAGCAATAAGTAATTAAAACAAAAATAGTTGTTGCGTAACTATTATTACTCAACTAACTGGTGGAATTAACAATCTGGACATTTTTTGATAGGGTTGTCAAATGACAGCGTTGTCAGACAGACAGTTGTCAAAGTGTTAAGATTTTTTACACATTGTTATAATAAAAATAAATGATCTCATGCACAAGTCACGTTTGATATTACAAAGGCAAATGCAATTTGTTAGAGAAATCACTGGAAAGGTGGATGCAGTGGATGTGTATAAGATTTGAAGTTCTTTCATAAAATTAGCAGATCAATATGATTTCTATGACTTTTTAGTTCAGGCGAATTCAAAACGTGTCGTTGCTATGATTTTCAGCCAGGCATATATTTTAATGGACTCAAAAGAATATAAATAAAACAAAATACATGACCTATAGGTATATTTTTTTAAATAAAGGAGGACCCCTTTTATTAACGCAACATTATATGACGTCCAAAATGATGCAGGTATACCTATTTTTGTACAAAAAAGGCAACGTGTTTGACCAGAAACAATTACTAAACTTGCGGTGCCTTACCCATAAATATGACAATAGAACTTTCTTAATATAACTCTTAAAAGCCAAAATAGGAAATTGAGATCGCAAATACTAGATATATTTTGCACCTGGCAACCCTACAAATAGGCAACAAAAACAACTGTATCTAACTGAATCGAGTTTAAAACCATTAAATGAATCGATTCCATGGTTGTCGTGAGAACACTCGAAGCAATACAAACAAATATTGCGACACGGTATACGAGGGTCCGATAACGAATATAGGTTACAGAGTTGTTAAGTAGGTGTTTATACTTAGGTTGTTAAAAGGTATTCCTTTAATAGCTAAGGGTATGCAATACCTGAGAATTTTTTGACAGAATCTTTTTTTTTCATTCATAAAAATCATTCGTACCGAGATAGACATATAAAGAAAAAACGTTTTATTTAAATATTCATATTTTTTACACATAAACAAGAAATATGAGTTTAAAGTAATAGTTTAAAGTAAGATTTTCGACCTAGTTCAATCTTTATCGGTCGAGTTTTTTTTTGTATAAAAGACGTGTTAACTTTTCTAAGTTAGAAGAATTTACGACAACCTAACCGTTTCTATATGTTAATCTATGTTTCAAAACCTTTAGTGTATGCTATACTTAGATATGTCTAGATTACTGCTAAACTTTGTTAGCTATAAATAAGTTATGCATGCGGAGCTTGCCAACTGTTATTTAGCTTTGCAATATACAAGATAAGTATCACTAATAATGTGTTATCTTATGTTGTGCTAGCAAATATTTATGTTAGGATGCAGAAATGACTCTCTATCGCCCTGTCTACCTGGACAGGACTAAAAAATGAGTCTACAATGTCTATTTATAATAACGGGACTAAGGAAAATTACTCTTTCTTTATCGCCTTATCTACCTGGATGGGACTAATCAATGCGTCTATAATAATAATGGCAGAATTCAGGAAAATCTGTTTGTATTGCCCTTGTCTACCCGGACGGGACTAAAGAATGTGTCTACACATATATGCCTATCTTGATTGCAAATAATTGTTTTATATCTATTTTAGAGGAAATTCTCACGTAACTCGAATGGTTTTTATAATACACAGTCATTTTGATCTAACCTTTCAACGTCAATGACCGAAGCTACTATGCCTTGCCTACGCAAGTTATTTCGAATTTGATCGATCTGAACAATTATTGCTGATTACTTCTTTTCTGATTACTGTTTTGTATTAATGACCGTTTTGAACTAAACAATCTTTATCCCGTTATCATGAAATAAATTTCTAGTTTTACTAAGATGATCATAAGTATTCTAATTATTAAATATCAGAGATTAATAGGATTTCTACCGTGGGAGAGCCACGCTTCGGCATGAATGGGCCGGCTCGACCGGAGTAATACCACGGCCTCACAGAAAACCGGTGTGAAATAGTGCTTGCGCTGTGTTTCACCGAGTGAGTGAGGATACCGGAGGCCCATACCCCAATCCCCTAACCCTACCTCCCCCCCTAACCCCAAAAGGCCGGCAACGCACTTGTGACGCTTCTAGTGTTGCAGGTGTCCATGGGCGGCGGGAATCGCTTACCATCAGGCGATACGTCTGCTCGTTTGCCCGCCTATTCCATAAAAAAAACTTATATTTAGTGTATGTATAGATACTTAAACTGATAACGAATAAGTATAAGAAACTTGTTGATAATATTGTTAATATTTTAACATAGTTATGGTATAAATTAATTTTTCTAGGGTTTGACTTGTCCTATACCCTTTTATTTCTTTCTTTTCCTTTCTAACTCACGGTAAGCAAAAAATATAAATAATAAGCACAAACAGTAAACTAATCATTAAAAATATGTTCACATTAAAATCGATTTAAGTTATCGATAAAGAGTTTATACTTCTCGAAAAACTGCTAAACTCCTCTAAGCCCTTCTGAACCCTCACTAATAGTTATATTTAAAACTAACCAAGAGTTATGAAAGCGATTTCATACTACACCAAAATTTATCAAACGTAATGTTACAAAACAAACCCATGTACGATAAACTTGACTAATTCTAGCAATTTAAAATTCGCATTGCGTACTGTAGTTGCGTGGGAGACTGACGGATTGAAAACACGAATCGACAGAATTCACAATACAAGACACAACTGCACGGAAAAAAATCATCATTAAATAAATAGCCTTTAATATTCCACTGCTGGACATAGGCCTTCTTAGGAAGGTGGTTTTGCTCTTTTATAGCACGCTAGCCAAGCAGGTTGGTGTAGAATAGGTACTGTAGAGTTTGTGTTAAGTATTCCTTCTCAAACCACCAAAGCAAAATAAACAAAATAACAAAAAAAACAAATAACAAAAAAAAACAAATAACAGAAAAAACGACTTCAAGAACAGGACCAAATCAAAATGGGAACACACGGGAAGCACCAGCTTTCAAATAAAAAAGAATCATATAAAATCGGTTCACCAAGTCGAAAGTTCTGAGGGAACAAACATAAAAAAAACACATTCGAATTGAGAACCTCCTTCTTTTTTGAAGTCTATTTAAAATAATACGCAATCAAATAACAGAAACGCTTATGTTTAACTACCTTCGTGTGAATCGCCGTAGGGGGTAACCAACTATGTATATATTTTTTACACACTCAACCATTCGAATTTCGCTAGTCATTTTATGAGTGCCACGTTCTAACATCACGATTCTAGAATCGAATCTAACGATATCTCTTGTAAACTTACCGTAGATAAGGTAAGAGCCAATCTGGCGGACGGATTTAATGGACGTCATGTACGTGCCAATCTATTGAAACAATTGAATATAAATAACACACAAGGACATATTTAATCTGTTTCTTTTTAAGTAGGGACGTGGATTAAGTTTGAGTAGGACTGTTAAATTTTCCTCCTCTATAATATGAGTGGTCTGACAAGTACATGGCAAAGTCACGAAGCGCTTTTCTGGCAGAGCTCTGGATATAAGAAGAAAGTGTTGCTTGGCAGTTAAATGTTATTCGCTAGCAATTGCTAAATGTGATTTGGCTTCGTGTCTAAAGTTATCAAATTCGCTACATACTAACTAGTATTTGGATACCTTGATAATACCCATCATATTTTAGACAAAAATACAGCATAACATTAGACTACTTATATCCGTAGAAGTATTCTATTGTAATTCAACCTATATCCGTAGAAGTATTCTATTGTAATTCAACCACATTTTTATTCAAAACTAAACTTTTTTTATCATTTATTACAGTTGAACCCTAGTTTTAATTAAACAAATACGAGTTTTTGATAGGTATTGTGACAACATGAACATGTAGTTACGAAATTACCTACATATCGCGGTTGTTAATTGATCTCGTTATATCACCTATCTATAATGATATTACATAATAATCATTTTTTTAAAACCTCAAGGCATGTCTAAAAAGACGAATCGTTAGTTTACAAATTAATTAGGAAATTAAAAAGCTATAAAAAAAGGATTTTGTTATATTTTTTTGACATGTTATTTATTTTATATTGCTAGACAAAGATAACTAATACTTTTTTAATGATTAATACTTAATTAGGCAATAAGTAAAACAGTGATAATATCATATTTTTAAAGTGATTTAAAGCGCATGAAAATACTTGGTTAAAAACACTCGTTTCAGTTAGCGATACGTCTCATTACCATCCAAGGTAGTTAAAATTATACCTAATAGTGAATAAAAAAAACAGAAATCTATTATATAATTGTGTAGTAGCGATAAACATAAACCTGAGAAAAAGTTAAAAAAACTGTTACCGAAATACGTATAATTTTTGATAAAATTGAAATAACGTATGTGATATAGGCCTGGTCATTATTACGAATCTGTTGACACCTATTTCATTAAAATCAGTGCAGTAGTATAGGCTCTACGGTGGAAGAAATCTAGACAAGAATCATCGTCATCAACAGCCTTCAAAAATCCATTTCCGGACTTGGGCCTCTTTTTAGCAAGAAGGTTTTGACATACCATATCAGGCTGACCATTCGGTTGGCATAAAGTTCGTTACAAGCTTCCTTCTCTTTGCAGTAATGTTGTGGTCGCCTCTTATGATATTCATTAAAGATTTAGATCAATACTAGGTCAAAGAGTGTTCAATTATTATTGTTAAGTATGTAATAGACGAAAGTCTTCAATGCGTGCGTCCTACCCGTAATGACATACGGAGCCGAAACGTGGACACTTACGGCACGGCTAGTCCACAAGTGTAAAGTCGCTCAGCGTGCTATGGAGAGGGCTATGCTCGGTGTTTCTCTAAGGGATAGTATTAGAAACGCGGTTATCCGGCAGAGAACCAGGCTCATCGACATAGCCCAAAGGATTAGCAGGCTGAAGTGGCAATGGGCTGGCCATATTTGCCGTATAACCGACAACCGTTGGGGTAAACGGGTTCTTGAGTGGAGACCGCGTCTCGGCAAACGTAGTGTAGGACGTCCACAGGCCAGGTGGTGTGATGATTTGCGCAAGACGGCTGGCAGGAGCTGGATGCGAGTGGCCGAGGATCGAACTAACTGGCGTGCAATTGGAGAGGCCTATGTCCAGCAGTGGACTGCGGTAGGCTGAAGAAGAAGATGTAATAGTGACTAAGAGTAACACTGTGCGCGAAAATAATGGTATCGAAAAAGGTCATATTATGGTATCGAAAAAAGTAGCAAGAAATGAACAACTGTATATTGTAGTTAATCGAACAATATACTAATTCCGTGTGTGCCACTTACGCCAATCTTTATATACTCGATTGTGTTCACCAATGGATTGCTAATCTGCTCGCGATTAACTGCCTCGGTGGCGTAGTAGTAGCGTGTGCGACTGCTGTGCTTGAGGTCTCGGGTTCGATTCCCGGGTCGGACCAAAGGTTTGTAGGAACTGCAAATTTTTGTTTCGTAGTTTGGGTGTTTTATATGTATATTATGTATGTATTTACAAAAAAAAAGGTATACATGTATTTATATCAGTTGTCTAGTACCCATAACACAAGCTCTGCTTAGTTTGGGACTAGATGGCATTGTGTGTTAAATGTCCGAAAATATTTATATTTATGTAGGATTTGTAAAATGGAACGTGAAGTGTGTGTGAGCGAGACGTAAAGGTGAGAGCGGGAGAATAAATAAGAAAAGGAAGATGGAGGATTAGGCGCGGGTTGAAGGGTTGAAAAATTGTTGTTAAATTAGTTTAAAGTAAAATAAAAGTATTTTAAGCCGAAATTGTTGCACATTATTTAATTTTGACCAAACAATCCCACACATTTTGGGGGCTCGTCCGGGATTTGGTCTATTTGGTCAAAATAGTGTGCCGACGCCGACGCAACGACGAAACACGTGCCTAATCATAAGACGAAGACGAAAAATTTATCATTTGGTGTTTATTTTACGACGAAAAATAAACCAAAATGAGCAAAGAGAAGACGACTATTACGACGACGACAGAGCCGATGGCTATGTACCTCGATGGCGCGTACAGCGTAAGTAAGTTCGATGGCGAGGATGATACCTATTCCTCAACGAAATGGGCCGAGGATATTGAGGATAACGCCGATATTTTCAATTGGACACCTCAACAAAAGCTCATCATTGCAAGAAGGTCACTGTCAGGTACAGCAGCATTATGGCTAAGGACGGAAAAGGTGTTTAAGACTTTCGAGGAGTTGAAGACAGCCCTCCAGAAGGAGTTTCCAGAGCTTATAAATACGAAGGAAATGCACGAGTTAATGTCAGCTCGTAAGAAGGAGCCTAACGAAACATATTACCAATACATGCTCATTATGAAGGAAATGGGTAAGCGTGCAAGATTTCCAGACTATATATCAACCCAGTATATTATAGAAGGCATAAGAGACACAGAAGTAAATAAAACAATATTATACGGCGCCACAACGTATCCAGTCCTTAAAGAAAAACTTAAGTTATACGAACAAATGAAAGAAAAAACTGCAGTGTCAGGGGCGAGAGAGGTAAGCGAACGACCAGTAAGAAGACAACTTGTTGCATCCCAGGCATATTCATCACCGAGAGGCCCAGTTAGAAGATGTTTTAACTGTGGAGAAATGAACCACCAATCAAGAGAGTGTCCACATAAGAATCGTGGTGTAAAGTGCTTTAAGTGCAATGGTTTCGGTCATATTTCTTCGGCGTGTAGTTACATGCATTCACCATCATCGCATCAACAATATCATAATCAATCGAACTTCAGGCGACAAGAATCTCATTTTCAAGTTGGTAGCAATGGCGGAGGCGCCGAGCGTACCGAGCGACCTCTAGAGGCGACACAAGACATGCGAAAGCGCGCGATGTTCACGACGGAGGCGGACATGACAGTTGCAAAAGTAAACAAACGCGCAGATAAAAGTCAAGCTGTCAAACCGACGAAGCGGATTAAAATAAACAAAGAATGTTTTGAAGCCTTAATCGACACTGGAGCCGAAGTAAATTTGTTGACAGAAAGCGTTTATAAGAAGATAGGAAGCCCTGAAATAACCTGTGAAAGTTTATTATTGTGTGGACTTGGACTTGTAAACATACAAAGCCGTGAAAAGGTTTTAATTAATGTTTGTATCGATGGACAGTTTTACAGTGTTATCTTTCATATAATGCCTAATGAAAGTATGCCGTATGATGTGATTATTGGGCAAGAGTTTTTGAAGGATGTGACATTAGTGATGAATGAAGGAAGTGTGTTTTTCTGTTCAAAAGGTGAAGAATGGCTAAGTAAAATAATATGTTGTTCCTCTGTTGTAGATTTAATCGGATGTCATAAGTATAAGCAAGAGTTGTTGGATATAATTGAGCAGTATAACCCTAAACAAATTAAAGATATACCTCTAAAACTCAAAATTGTACTGAAAGATGATCATCCAGTGTCCCAACGCCCAAGGAGATTGTCATTAGCTGAGCAGCCCATAGTTGAAGAGCAGGTAACTGAATGGTTACAAGATGGTATCATTCGGGTAAGTTTCTCAGACTATGCTAGCCCAGTAGTGTTAGTGAAGAGGAAAGATGGCCGTACTAGACTTTGCATAGACTACAGGCTTATTAACAGGAAGATTATTAGGGATGAGTATCCTCTCCCATTAATAGAAGACTTGATTGACAAGCTACAGCCGGCCAAAGTATACAGTGTGATTGATTTAAAAGATGGATTTTTTCATTTAAAGGTCGAGCCATCATCTATTAAGTTCACAGCGTTTGTAACTCACCATGGACAGTATGAATTCTTACGTGCTCCCTTTGGATTGTCAATATGTCCAAAGTATTTTATGAGGTTTGTGTCAATGATCTTCATGAAACTGATAGCCGAGAACAAACTTGTTATATTTATCGACGATTTGTTGATTCCAGCTTTTGATGAGCAGGAGGGTATTGACCGACTTAAAGAAGTGTTAACTGTGGCAGAGGAGTATGGACTACAGATTAACTGGAAGAAGGCAAAGCTGTTAAGCCGTCAAGTCGAGTATCTTGGACATGTGATTGGAAATGGGGAAGTGCGACCCTCACCTGACAAGACTGATGCTGTTATGAAGTATCCAGAACCTCGAACTTTAAAGCAACTGCATAGCTTTGTGGGACTGACGTCCTATTTTCGTAAGTATATTGAAAACTTTGCTCAGATTGCCAGACCTTTAACCGAGTTGTTAAAGAAAGATGTAGAGTTTGAATTTGGTCAGGAACAAAGATTTGCATTTAACATGCTGAAGGAAAAGCTAAGTAGTCCACCAGTTCTTAGGATATTTAAATTAGGATTACCGATAGAACTACATACTGATGCTTCGAGTATTGCATACTCAGCAATTCTCCTACAAAGATATAATGACGGGCTTCACCCAGTTCATTATATGAGCAAGAAGACAAACGATGCAGAGAAAAAATACTCTAGTTATGAGCTAGAGGCTCTAGCTATTGTAGAAGGAGTTAAGAAGTTTCGACATTACTTGTATGGGTCACGTTTCAAGATTGTTACAGATTGTCAAGCGTTCGAGTTAACGTTGAAGAAGAAAGATTTAACAACCAGAGTGGCAAGATGGGTCTTGCTATTGGATGAATATGATTATAGTATTGAGCATCGACCAGGTAGCAAGATGAAGCATACAGATGCATTAAGCCGCATAGCATGTGTAACAGCCACTGAGACTAATGTCAGCGAAAAGATTAAACAAGCACAACAACAGGACGACGGATTGAATGCAATTATAAAAATACTTAAAGAAAGACCATATAAAGACTACATGCTGGATAACGGATTGCTGTACAAAGGGGATCATAAATGTTTAGTAATACCCAGAAGTATGGAACATGACATTATAAAAAAAGTACATGAGCGAGGACATTTTGGTAAGAAAAAGATGTTAGAGTTACTAAATAAAGATTACTTCATGAAAAATATAAATAAGAAGATTGAAGACTTCATTGTAGGATGCATTCCATGTCTTCTAGCAACAAAAAAGGAAGGTAAACAAGAAGGATTTCTAAATAGCATTGAAAAAGGTAGTTTACCATTAGATACTCTGCACTGTGACCATATTGGGCCATTTCTGGAGACTAAAAAGAAGTATAACTACATTTTAACGGTTATAGATGGCTTTACAAAGTTTGTTTGGCTCTTTCCCACTAAAAGTACAACAAGTACTGAAGCGATTAACAAACTATTAATTCTGCAGCAGACTTTCGGTAATGCACGTCGTTATGTTACAGATAGAGGAACCAGCTTCACCAGTCATGACTTCAAAGAGTATTGTGATAGCGAAGGCATACAACATGTGTTGACAACTACTGGAGTTCCACGAGCAAACGGTCAAGTTGAGAGAGTTCATCGAATTCTGATCTCAGTTCTTACAAAGATGTCTATTTCAGAGCCAGGACTATGGTATAAGCATGTTGGCCGAGTACAGATGGCTCTGAACAGCACGTTTCAAAGGAGTATAAATACCAGTCCTTTCGAACTACTTATTGGCACAAAAATGAGATGCAAAGAAGATATAGAGATCTACGATTTAATATTGCAGGAAGAAAGAGAATGTTTCAGTCAAGAAAGAGAAGACCTTCGGCAGCAAGCTAAACAGCAAATTTTTAAAATTCAAGAAGAAAATCAGCACCATTATAATAAGAAAAGGAAAGAAAGTTTGAAATACAAAGAAGGCGATACTGTGGCTATAAAGAGAACACAATTTGGGACAAACATGAAACTTAAGCCTAAATATCTAGGACCATATCGTGTAACAAAGGTGAAACGGAATGATCGTTACAATGCCGAAAAGTTGGATTTATCTAAAGAAGGTCCTGTAAATACAAGTAGCTCCGCTGACTACATGAAACTATGGCCTATGTTTATGATGGAAGAAGGTCTAGGTGAATAAATAGGGTTGTAGCATTAGAGTGTTGAATGAAAGTATGGTAGTGAGATAGGTATAGTTTTTATTATATAACTTCTTAGTTTTTATTAGATGGGTGTAGTATGTTGAAAGGCTGGGGCCAGCCTTTGTTTCAGGATGGCCGAATGTAGGATTTGTAAAATGGAACGTGAAGTGTGTGTGAGCGAGACGTAAAGGTGAGAGCGGGAGAATAAATAAGAAAAGGAAGATGGAGGATTAGGCGCGGGTTGAAGGGTTGAAAAATTGTTGTTAAATTAGTTTAAAGTAAAATAAAAGTATTTTAAGCCGAAATTGTTGCACATTATTTAATTTTGACCAAACAATCCCACATTTATTAATTATTTATTAGGTTCCACAGTCCCATTTCATAGAATGGATAGAAAACTAGCAAGAAATGAACAACTGTATATTGCAGTTCATCGAACAATATACTAATTCCGTGTGTGCCACTTACGCCAATCTTTATATACTCGATTGTGTTCAGCAATGGATTGCTAATCTTATCTTTATAGCTAGAAAGTATAGAAGATTGAGGTCTATAATAACATATTAACAATATATATATAAGTAGGTGGTCATTATTGGACTTCTTTCATCAAATCAAGATGACCAGATAAATTAAAAAAGTTTTAATCCACACTTGTTCTGTTTTTCTCAAAGCCTACTTTTAACTTAGACTAGCTTTTGACCGCGGCTTCGCCCGCGAGTATATCGGTTATCGTGGTAGGTACTAGCCTATGTCTTTTCTCAAGAATCATAGGATCTTTTTGCCAATTCTCTCTTCAAATCTATAAAACCATTGATCAGATTTTAAAATATTGTAATCCTCTCTTAACTTAATTAAGCATGGAGGATTCATGCAGTTTATCGATCATTTTCTTACTTATTCCGAAAGAAACTGTTTTTGTAAGCTAAGCTTGTTCGAATTATAAATGATTGGGTATGTAAAAAAGATAATTTAGTTTTAGTAAGTTCAGCATATAAAAATTTTTCTTTACTTGACTTTGTTTTGCAATAATTTGAAATTCTATATCTCAGTTCCCACATTAAGTAAAGGTATGACGATAAATAAAATATCAAATACCTCGGCGCCGTTTCCGATATAAGAAACCGTTGGTAATCGTAGATAATTCGTAGTATCAAGTTCAATATACGGTTTAGTTTTGATTAACTGTCATAAATAAGAATTCTTCATAAAACGTCTGTCATTCATAAAACGATCTTATTACAACTTGACACAATTTATATACGGTTGTCTGATTCCAAAATAGGAAAAACTGTTAATACAGGTACAATACTAATGGTAGTAGAGCCACGCTGATTTCAACACGAACGGGACGGCTCGACCGGGGCGGTACTACCCTCGGACAGAAGATCAACGTAAAATGACAGCGTTCGTGCCGTCGTGTTTCGTTGGTGCTTATGATTGGATATGGTGATTCTGCTTATGCTTTCCATCAGGCAGAGTAGAGTCAATTTGGCAGGGCAAAATTAAAAAAAAAAGGAACTCTATTTATATAAAGCGTATAATATGAAAACCGATATTATCCTCTTTCCTTAGCAGGCATTGTCACTAACAACGACTAAATGTCTATAACTCTACCATTATTAAATTAACTGTAAGCTCCTTATTACCACTCGCATAAAAGTGTTAAAACTATACCATAGACGCTGGCTTTGTTACGTAATATCAGAAATTGTAACTTTGCTCAATATCGTTCTTGTACATATTTAGAGCAAAACCTTCGCAAAGAAAACTATGAATGAACAACAGGGACTCCATTGAGAAGTTAGGCGGGGCCGACCGAAATAGTTGCTAATTTCACTTTCATGCCTTACTCACGCACGAAATAAAGCGAACAAGAAATCCATCATTCAATCGAACCGGTCCGCTATATATAATAGGTAAACACTTTCGTTTATTTTCCATTAAACTATTAACTATTATTATTATTATTATTATTATTATTGACTGCCTCTGTGGCGCAGTGGTACCGTATGCGACTGCTGTGCATGAGGTCTCGGGTTCGATTCCCGGGTCGGACCAAATGTTTGTATGATCTGCAAATATTCGTTTCGGAGTTTGGGTGTTTTCTATGTATAATATGTATGTATTTACAAAAAAAAAGTAATATATGTATTTATATCAGTTGTCTAGTACCCATAACACAAGCTCTGCTTAGCTTGGGACTAGATGGCGTTGTGTGTTAAAATGTCCGAAATATTTATTTATTTATTTATTTTATTTATTTAACCTCTTTAGATTGAGATAGATAGTAATTATTCTATTACCAGAATTGTCTCTCGGCTTTAACAGGGTCACGGTCGCTATACGACAAACGCTTAAGACTTATTTTAAAGCAAAATAATGTTATCATAAGGATAACTTTGTTAGCATGTGTATACACAACGTAAATGAAATTTAAAAAAATTGGCAGTCATAAGGACTTCCGAAAGAACTGAAAACTTATAACTTAGAATGTTATTTATAAATTTGGAAATTTCATAATGTTTAAATTAAAATTATCAACATCAAACATTAGCATGTCGGTGACGCGAACCCATAAGATTTTCTCCTACCAGAAAGTGCTCAACGCGGCTAAAGAAGTTCTCACTTCAAAAATAGTATTATAAAAAACGCAAAATATGCTGGACAACAGCGCAGCGCTGCAAAGAGAAGGATGATCTGAAACAAACTATACCCGTCTGGCCAGAGTAGTATATAATAGGACAAAAATAATAATAATAATAAATTAAATAATAAAAAATAAATTATCATAATAAATTAATTATTAATTATTTAATAATTATAATTATAAATTCATATAGAACTATAAAAAAAAATAGGACAAAACCTCCGTTCTAAGGTGAAGGTTATGTCCAAATATAAACTGTTAAAGGCTGTTGGTATGATGTGATAGAAGAACATACATATCTTATCTATCTAATACCTTAAAACGAGCAATTCTTGTACATATATTACGAGATTCGAGTCTATTATATTATAGTATAACGATTTGCATGAAATTTAGTATGCCGAGGGTGTCAGGGGCGATAACTCGATTTAGCTAGGATTTATTTTAAGAAAATTTACCAAAAAAAAAAACCAAGCAAAGCTCGGTCATGCTGTTAATAACTATAAGACTATTACTATATTTAAACATTGTATTGTTAGCGATAGTGAGAATAGAATGACTAAAGCAAACGCTAATGCTTTTAACTGTAGACATTTATCAACAAAGTAATACTACAAGTTGGCATTGTGCCACATTTAAGTGGAAACTGAATACAATTGAGTTTATTATTAACTTGGTTTATGCGATAACTACGGTCATTTAATCAAATATACATTGGATTTAATACATAGGTTAGCATTGCCAATTTATAATCCTTCTTTAGTAGCGCAATAGTATTCATTTTGGTTTTACTAACTTTTAAACTTTCGCGTTCCCTGATATAATAATAATTATTTTACGCGAATTAACGTCGTGAAACGTCAGGCAAATCAGAGTTATGGTAATACCTTTAAATAAGTGATCGCGTTAATTCCCGTAAAAATAATAATTATTATATTCATTTTGGTTAGTTTAGAATATTACAAAAAGGTTTCTGAAGGTACGATTACAGGTTTCTGACAATTCTGATGACCAAAACGTCCATATGAGTTATTCGCTCTTCACATTCATATAAAAAATAAATATAGTAAGATATCTACATTAATAAACAAAATACCACTGCTAAAAACTAATATGCTGAGTGAAAAACTGTTGTTTTTTTTTGTCTTTATTTAAGGAGTTATAACCAACTCCTTTAATTTTACAACTGTTAATTTAAAATTACTGTACAACAACTGTTAATTTAAAATTATAAACATACACTTCAATTATATTTATTTGTATAGTTTTTTTTTTTTTATGTTTGGCCCGCCAAAATGACTCTACTCTGCCTGATGGAAAGCATAAGCAGAATCCAAGAGTGGTGGTCACCATGCTCACTGCGAATGCAGACAATGCAGCATGGTGACCCACACCATGGCGGCCTAGTGATGCTGCTGCATCTTTTAGTCTAGTCAACAAGTTTGGAACTTGTTGACTAGACTAATTGGGCCTCCGGTCTCGCACTCACCAACGAAACACGACAGCACGCTGTCATTTTACGTTGATTTTCTGTGCGAGGGTAGTACCGCCCTGGTCGAACCGGCCCGTTCGTGCTGAAATCAGCGTGGCTTTACTACCTACTAAACCTTTTTGCCTTCTGTTTCCTTTATCCCAATCTGACACGTTCCTAAATACTAGAATAGAATAGAATAAACTTTATTGTACACAAGATATTACAGTTTACATAAAAATAACAATTCAAATAAATTACCATGTACAAATGGCGGCCTTATCGCTAAAAAGCAATTTCTTCCAGGCAACCTTGGGATGGAAAAAAAAGATTGTAAAAAATAATAAAAATAAACGAATTCATGGGCAGTATAAGCAGAAAAAATAAAATGTTAAGGATTTTAAGTGAATGCGATAAAAGTAAATGACAAAATAAATATTATTATAGATACTAATACAAGTAAATAAAATAAATACATATACACAAATGAAATATATAATATATATATAAATATATAAAATAAAATATATATCATACATACACTTCCAAAAAACAAAATAAAAATAAACAAACAAAAGGTATATCAGGTAAAAATATGTTTTAGGCACTTAACAAACTATGATGATAGGTAATGATCTTTGACCATTTTTTTAAATATCGACAAAGATTTGGCACGCCGTATAGCGGTAGTATATATACTACCACAGATATACTAACAATAGTATTGCAACGTCCTTTTCTTTTACTATGTGATGTAGCCTGCGAGAAACAAACAGAATGGCCTTTTATTTTGATACTTATTTAGTAACTTTTGTATCCTTGACCTGGTGAAAATGCAAAACTTAGACTTGTATCAACTTATACCGGAGTTTGTCACTAAATGCCTAACTACAGAAATGTTTAGTTAAATCACAGAATAACTAATAGGTTAAATGCATATGCATCTCTACCTTACGGAGATAAAATATGAGTTTATCAGTTTATGTATATATAATGACGAATATCCATTTCTAAAAACCACACCAAACATTTCAATGAAGAAATTATGTATTTTCCATTATCATTACACACAACTATAAAATCGTACTCAAGATTTTTGTAACTGTTATTTCAAATAATAATTCGGAAAAAATGAGATTAATAACAGTCCTACAAGGCGATGCATCTCATACATATTTCATTTTATTTCTTGTCGACAAAAATTCTTACCACATACATATTTTTTGTTATGCTTGCGTAATTAGTCGGATCCTGACTAATGTTACCTAAACTTTAGTTAGCAGCAAGTCAGACCTAACATTTTAACGGATCAAGATTAAGGTTGAGAATTGAGAGTGGAGTTTTTATATGAATAATTCCTTTTGTACGTACAACAAAGCCGTTGGCCTCGACCAATATGGCAGATCAACTCACGCTGCGAACAATATCTTCGCGAAAATTATTCAAAGGCGGATATACTTTCGCTATCATGAGAACGAAGATGGCCGACACGATTAGGTACACGGTACTGAGAAATTGATGAATCTTTAATTAAATGTGAAAGACGATGTACATTGCTCATAAATCATTGTTGTCATATCGCTGTCATATGGTGTTAGATTTTACTTTGCAACTAGGTGGAAAGCACGATATAATCTCTGTAGATAATACTTAAAATTATTTTTGGTTCAATAAAGAGTTCGACATCTATTAAAATAAGCTAATAATTATAATGAACTTAATCATGCGGATAAACTATGTCTAGGATTAGGTCAGTCAAGTTAAACCCAATAATATCATTGAAGTTTATACACAAAATATTACATTTTCCATCGATTAGATGGCCGGCAGAATATTTAAAGAATCGGTAATATATAGTTAACACTGTGTTTAGTGCTACTATTTTTATTCCTAAATGCGTCATACTTGCTTCAGTTACTATTACGTACGTGGTTATGACACATATAATAAAAAGCAGTTATTTAAGTTTGGATTATTATGAATAATCTGGCATTCGGTCAGTATGTTTAACAGCAGAGATAATATGGCTGAGATCATGATAAAAATGAAAAACAATCGTCAAGCATTAACGAAACCGCAATCTAACTCTATAACAGGTGGTAATATTAAAAATTTGTTACCTAAAACTTTCTTCAACACATCATCTGTCGGAAATGGTCTTTCCATATATGTAAATGTATGTATGTTCCATATATGTATGTGAGTATATGCACATAATGTTATTCTGGTATACTAGGAAAGATTAATGAACACTAATGAACACGTTCTAGCGGTGAGAAGGCGCCGGCGCTGCATTCAGTTGCTCCAATGCGCTTGCGCACGCAATGTTGTGAACGTGGTCGCTCTACTTTCTGCGACAATCTCCCTGCTGATATATCGTATCGTGACGCAATACTGCACGTATGTTTTGCGAATTCATAATACTGTATCTCGCGTAGTTGCAGAATTTTGGTATTGATTTTGGAGCACGTTTAACCGTCGGTCCCGGTTGTCATAAACACCTATGATAATCGTTATTGGGAAGTCAATGCCCTCAAATATACTGACAACTAGTTCAATTCAGTTCACCCGCAGGGTTGCGGGGTTCCGATGCCAGTCGCTCCGGGGAAAAACTGCTATTCAGGTAAAACTGAATGAACTAGTAGCCGACCCCAAATAATCTTGGGAATAATAAGGGCTAGGAAGATATATAGTCTGGATAACAAAGTATACTATGATATCATTAGACACTCAGACAATATTACAAATTGTACAATTTCCTGTATCACTCAAAAATTGCCGTCCTTTTTATAGCTTAGGTACCATTTATTTGCTGTTTTGCATTTTATGTACGGTTTCATTGGGCGTAATGTTCATAATATTTGAGTTATAAAACAATCAAAGTATCTTCGTCCTTCCTGCTTTTATCTAACATAGACTTCCACCAGACGAGGCACAAATCAGTTTACAAATTAGACTCTAGCATTTCAATTGATTCCTTTTTTGCTACATCTTTCAGACCGCATATAAAGAGCACAATCTTACGCAAATTGGGCGTCACAGTTGCTTACCTGCAAAGAAAAAAAAAATGTTATTAACATTTGCTAAATAAAAACTATTTATAAGTTTAATATTCCTAATAAAAGCTGTACACTGTTCAGCTACAGTCAAGTAGGTATTGTTATAAAACCTTACGTTTTGCATATTGATTGGCGTTTTAAGAAATCGTATAAAGACTTATTTTAGGAAGTATTAAAATAATAACATCCGTTAGTGGAATACTGTGTTGGAGGCATGGTTATGAAAAATATACAGTTGTACCTTTATTCTTTGTTATGGGAACACAAGGTTTGATTGATAAAGAATACCTTATAGAGCCAAAATCATACATATTTACTTGTCTTTAACACAAACATGGGTATAAACGCATACCATTCATTTTCTAAAAGTAAGCAATTTCCTAAATTGTAGTGTAGAAAAAGTAGTGAAAGCAAAAATTGAACCTGCCTTCATCATTTCTATAGAATTCATTTATATTAGCCCAATCATATGAACTCAAACTTAAAAGATTTACTAATAGTCTCTGGAGAGTCAATCTATTCAGCTTCACACCACATCATCAGATCAGATCCAAGAAGACAAACTATAGAGTTAATATCCGACTATCATTTTTATACGATAACTTACAAGTTACAATACACTGTTACTACTTATTTACTACACACTACATTACAAGAACTTGTGAATGACATCTGGATCTAACAGTGAATCTGAGATATTAAAATATTAGTTTTTGACCGCGGCCCCTCCCGCATATATGTCGGTTATCGCGACAAAAAGTAGCCTACGTCCTTCTCCAAGGTCCAATCTCCATATCTCTATACCGAAATTCATCCAAATTAGTTCAGCCATGAAAGCGTAACAGACAGACAGAGTTACTTTCGAATTAATAATATTAGTATGAATTTATAATTTACATTAAGTTCAAATTATAAAAAAGAATACCAGCAACTTAGTACGAAGTTTAAAGGATTGCATGAAATCATTGTCAATGAATAGTACTAAGCTACCCATAATCCACAAACCCAATTACAATCATTCGCATCCAATCGCGTAGGTATTACACTTAACAATGAACTCAATCAACTAGAAAACACAATACAAACTTCTAAATTATTCGATTTAGTAGCTGACCCACTTTTCTTTGAGGCAATTCATCTTTTGTTTGGTCTTCTGTAATTGATTACAGTACAGAGTTTAACTGTTCGAGTTCATTTATTAACATTGTTCTTAATACCTCTTAGTGGACAATCAAACACTTAACGTCAGCATTCATACATCATTGTAACTTGTACTCACTAGTAGAAATGAATAACTCGATTATTTGACAGTTCCGTTTTCTTGGCATAACAAAATGGATACCAATTAACTATCGACTTGTGTAAGAGAGTCGGTTGCGACTGCACGCAAAAAGCAACACACCGAGCTCTGTGGTTTGCCTAGGGAGAGGTCTATGTCCAGTAGTGGACTGAAACGGGCCGATGACGAGGAATTATCATAGAATTTAGATTAGTACAGCAAGGCAAAATTAGGAGAAAATATGGTACAAGAGTGTACAATATAGAAGATGTTTAAATATTAATTATTTATTCCAATAGGATGTTAAGATAACTGATGGCGATAGCCATATTCTTTTTGTAACAAACTGGTAGAAAACATTACTAATAACTAAATGCATTAATAACAAAAGTAGTCTCAATGCATTCACAAACAACCAAACACAACAAAAAAAGGTTAATATAAATCGGTTAGTAATTGTTGAAAAACAAACACAATTCCAGTTTAATTATAGTACAGATGTTATTACGTAGGTCAGTACCTCACAATTACATAACAACGGACCGTCGAACTACAAGTGTTTATCTTAACGGAACCCCTCAAATATATGCGGACGAGCATCTTCAATTAAGTACCGTTCGACGTCAGCGCAACGACATCCCAACTCACGTGTGGGCGTACAACAAAATCAATGCGCTTGTGCACTTGTCAATCACCTGTCTGGAATCGTTTGTAGTAACTACTGGAACTGTCAGTAAGAAAATCAATAATAAATTCATGCTCTTCTATGCTTTGATTATTCAGAAGAAAAGAATGGTGTATTAATGGACTAGAAAAAAAAAAGTAACTTGATAAAATGCCTAAGACAACGACTAGCAGTTATTTGTAGTCAGTAGTAATATATTACTGACTGACTGCCTCGGTGGCGCAGTGGTAGCGTAAGCGACAGCTGTTCTCGAGGTCTCGGGTTCGATTCCCGGGTCGGATCAAATGTTTGTATGATTTGCAAATATTTGTTTCGGAGTTCGGGTTTTTTGTATGTATAATATGTAAAATAACTATGTATTAATATCAGTTGCCTAGTACCCATAATACAAGCTCTGCTTAGTAATTGTTGGAACTTAGCTTGGGACTAGATGGCGTTGTGTGTTAGATGTCCAAAATATTTATTTATTTATTATTATTAAATACAGCCATTTATGTCTTTCTTTTAAATACTAATAGTTAAAAAAAAAATGCTTATTTTATTTTTCAGTTACTGAAACAAAAAAGTTACTAAAACAAGTTGTAATTAATTTCAGAATAGTTCGAAATTGTCTGATTGGTATAGATCTACTAATTTCAAATTCATTTTAGTAGTGTGTTAACTTACTTGTTTTTCCAATTATTAAAAGTTCAATTTGCAAGGTCGAATTACACCAATTTTTTATAAATATGTTCAAAGCTAACTAACACTTTAACAATAAACAAACATACAACACGTCTCTGGTCGTTTCAATCGAATTAATAAACACAATGACGATTGTATTCTTCAATGTTATGCAATGTTTCACAATGGAGTATTACCGAACTTAACTAAAAACATTTTGTCATTTCAACTCCCGCGCATCGCTGGAGACAAGATGGCGGTAACAGCTGTTCGAAATTTGAATCGGGGCGACCAAACCACGATTCTGTTGACCTCGGAAAAAAAACTACACTCATTCATGCGTAAAGAATGTTTACGAGTATATTGAAACAAAGTCTTTTGATCTTGAAGTTCCTAATTAGAAAATGTATTTTCTGACAACTAAGAATAGTTTGAAGGAGGTCGATCAACATGCTAGGAACGACTAATATATTAAATGACATTACCATTTTAATAGTGGTTTTTTTGCAGGGATTTGTAAGGACAGATGACTGCGTACAAGTTCGCCTTGTTCGTATTAAACAAATTAGGTAGGTATGTTTTACTTAAATATTTCATACCCTAATATAAAAGAAAATATAAAATCTATAAATTCTATATGGATAAATTCGTACTCCACACCTTACCATCGAGAGTTAATAAAATGTATAGTTTTTAGTTGAATCGGGGAGTAAAATGTCAACAGTTCATAGTTCAGTGGTATCAACTGTTTGTATGTTATCTTTTGTCTTAGTAAAATCTGTGTGAGCAACTAAATTTTGAGGCTATGTGATTTGGACAGTGTGATCAATAGAATTACGTTTATTAAGAATACAAAAATCAATATTTAATAAGTGGATAAATTCCAATTAACTAAAACTAATTCACTCTTTTCGAATTAATTTTACTATAGAAAATACTATTAAACAATTAGCAGGATAAAATGTTGTACCGCTACGCATTAGCTGCGTTTTACCATACGATAGTTAAACTGCCATTTTATTAAATATGCTCTTCCTCTCTCCTAATTCAAAAGTATGAATTGAAAGAGGTGCAACGCACTCTTGAGTGACAGGTGAATCTGTTCCTTTGCCCCTCTATATCATAAAATTAAATGTTCTAACAAGTAATGACCTACATCCTTCCAGCCATGTTTGGAATATTAAACCAAACATCGACGTAAAATATCCATAAAATAAACCACAAGGAAGTGCTTTATCATGTTTTATATTTGTAGTCTTATGTGGATTACCAACACATTAAAATTAACTAACCATACTCTATGGTATATCAACTTCCGGTTTTTAAAATAACAATTTCTCGTGACTTTACCCGAGCATTGACTGTTACCTTTACGGTTTCCGTAAAGACAAAAAATATGAGAACCTATTTACAAATTTTCTATCTTTTGGGATATCGTTTTATTGCATAGGTGCTGTCGTGTTCCGCTGGTAAGAGCGAGACCGGAGGCCCAATGATGTGGAAGCATCTCAACAGGCCGTTGCATTTACGATAAGTGTCACAAAACTCATTGTGGACGCCACTACTCTACACTACACATTACTCTTGGATTCTGCTCATGCTTTCAATCAGGCAGAGTAAAAAACACGTTATGCGCTTTCATTTGAGACCCCACTCGATGATATTTTTGCAGACATTCGTTTACTCTTCCTCACTTTCATCCCCATAAATTTTAAACGGCTCAACCGATTTTCATGAAACTTCAAGTCTAAGAATACTCGCACGTAACTCACCTTTCATATAAAAAAAAACGAAATTGAAATCGCTCCATCCGTTCGGGAGCTACGGTGCCACAGACAGACAGACACGTGAAACTTATAACACCCCTCTTTTTGGTCGGGGGTAAAAAATAATCATTGGTAACAAGAAACACTTCTAGCTTTATCGTCGATTTTTAAGCTATAAAAGTATTCTCTAAGAGAAATATAATCCGGGCACTCCTCCTTCCTTCGTTCATTAAGTACGTAGCAATAAACAGTGTAATGTGTATCATTTGAGATCTTATCTACCATCTGACCGTCAACTCGACCGCGCACGCTTATTGGTCAAAAGCAACAGTGTGTGCTTCCCTTGCTTCCTGTTGAAAACTTCCGTCCCTTTTCATCAAATTATTCCCACAGACCGACAGTAAAGATATTACACGTCGATAATATGTTTTTAACATATATTAGGTATATAAATTTAACCGAGGGATAGAAAACTACGAGAGATGAGCTCAGAGGAATGTCCAGCAGTGATGATGATGAAGCTGCAAGCGTTTAGTGGCGAATTAAGAATACGGAGCAGTGACTAAGGGAAAAACAACACAACGTGACTCAAGAGCACTGCAAAGGCCATGAAAACTTGAAGCAAATCCTACACCTACCAGTTTGGTCAAGTGAACTATTTAAGTGAATTAAAGCCACAAGCAAAAGCTACGTTATACAATGATCATGTTGAGTAATTAATTTGACTAGTAGCCATACTATCCCAAGCGACACATCCAAATAATTAATAGAAATATAATCAGCATGTAAGTCACGATCTTCCAGTTTCCTCCTCATAACGACCTTCGTAAATGTTCGCGTGACAAATGAATTCAGTGTGAATTTCCTTAGTATCTCGTCGTGGTTCCCAGGCTTTCCCGGACACACCGGTTGTAGTGATTGATCTATAATCGAGATATCGATAAAAAAATTGTTTTACTGCTTATGGTGGGCGAAACTAGGGCAGAAGTCGTTCAAGACCTTTACAATTTCTCATCAGATATTTCCTATCGGTCATATAAATCATGTTTCTTTTTATCATTAATGGCACTATATTTCTGTTGGCACAAAGACGTAGATCAAATTATGTTATCAATGCTATGATATATTAAAATATAAGGTACTAAGATTGATGACCATGGTTTAAAGTTGAAACTAGGTACATTTCTTTACGAAAGCTCACTTCAATACTATAAATTTTGAGCTTACGATCACTGAAGTTGTTAAATGTAGATAAGGTATATTAACAAGTCAAGGGAATTTTTTGCACTAATTTTTAAGCAAATGCACAAACAAGAATGTGAAATTTGGAATACCAAACACAATCCAATATTGTGCAGAATTTTAGTGCATTTTATGTAATACATTATTGGCTTGTGGTTTCAACTTTCAAAGAAAGAACAGAAGTACATATTATAATTCCTCTTGTACTAAATCTACTTTTGTTAAAGAGGAATTGAGTGTTTTGCTAAATGTCTGACAAGTACTGGTAACCGTGATGCTTGCATATATGTTGTTATACTACAACAAGTACCTGCTAACATTATGTACACACTAAGAAACATCTTTTCGGTACAAATATAAAACTTTAAAAGCCCATTTCTCATCACAAAGCTGCGAAGGTGTGAATTTCCAGAAATGCTTAAGCACATTTGGTTACTTTGATGCCTTGAGAGGGGTATTAATAAGTCTGATCTTTAGTAAGATACTTCAATGGTATTGTAGCGACTTCCACATACAACGCAAAATACGCAAACAGGAACACACTACAGCGCCATCTACACGGAGTACACAACACTACTAATCCTGAATTGCGGAATAGAAGTTCTCGCGCCGATTAGCATATATTATACAACATTCCAACATCAACCGTTGGGCCGTGGCCCGCCAGGCATGATCACCTTGCCTGGTCGGAGTCTCCTCCCTGTGTATTGGAGGGTCATGACACCCGTTCCCCCACAGGTATCAACAGCCTTTACCAGTCGAATGCTGAACATATAGGCCTATCAGAGGTTTTGGCTTACTGCCACAGGTATGATGATACCTATGATATCAATTGTATTAAAATCGTTTTTTTTTCCATTGCATTGATAGTTACTTCGCACAAACATTACTTTGCGCCTGCCACCTTTTATATTAACGCAGGCAACATCCAATTATACGATCACCGGTATCGTAGAAGTTCTAATGAAAGAAATACAGTCGTATTAACGGGCCAGTGCGTCTGTTACAAGCTGTAAATGGTCAGCACACTCACACTCAAATATAATTAGAGATTTCACGCGATCCAACACAAAATAGGGCTGTGAAAAGGGCTTTGTTAACTTACATAGAGACAGAGGAAGTGAAACTTTGTTTGATGTGTACCTACATTTAATAACAGATAGGAACATATGTAGATACGAATACCAATTATCAAGTAAGAAATCTAAAAGCATAGATTGCTTTTAGATTTCTTTTAGATAAATAATACTCTAGTTTTATTCTGCCAAAAGTCTTCGTGGCATATTGTGCTTGCATTTTTGAGAAATGAGGAAACATTGACGCGAAAATTAAATTAACTTAAAGTTAAAACTTGAGTTCAGTAGGTGTGAGCAAACTTATAGAAATTTTATAGTTTACACAAATCAAGAAACATAATCAACTTGATAGATACGCGTTAGATTTAACAATTCTCACAACAGAGGATAGACTCAAATATCCTAAATAGTTTAAAGTTTTCTAGGTCATCAGGGTAATTTCATCCCTATTATTCTAATTGTTTGATATACAATTGTACTGACGTTTGATGGTTTGTCTGTTACGTTTTCAGGGCTAAAATTTCACGTTTAATGAAATGTGGCATGGATATACTTTGATTTTTGAGGAACGACATAAGATACTTTTCACCAAGATAACTGAAATGCACGCGAGTGCAGCCACAAGCAAAAGCTGTTAAAAATATAATGGAGTTTGAGTTGAATAACAACCCTAAAGTAGTGTAAAACACCGTTCTGCAGAACTTCATGCGATCACTAGCAAGACATTAACGGAGACGGTTGCTTTGACAAATACCACAGTGTGAACGATCGTTAATTAGTAACGTTTGACAACCGGTCTCTTGACACAGAATAGGAAAGAGTTAGAAGTTTAAGTGTGAAATGTACTAATTAAGATACGGGTATTACTGGTTTACGATTGATTGTGAGAATTAGTACGACGGCAGACGATAAGTTAGAGAAATACATGCAGCAGGAATTTATGGACAAAAATTTAATAAATGACAGAATCCTATGTAGTCCTGTTATAGTAGTAGTAGGTCTTAGATATAGTTAATATTATGTAAAGGAGGAAATTGAGTAGACGGTTCCTTGATTGTAAGGAGTACTGCAGCCCATAAACATGTAGGTACAAGTCAAGAGCTACAAGCGCTAATCGCTAAAACACTAAAAAATCTAATTAAACCATGGGAGAGCCACGCTTCGGCAGGAATGGGCCGGCTCGACCGGAGTGATACCACGGTCTCACAGAAAACCGGTGTAAAATAGTGCTTGCGCTGTGTTTCACCAAGTGAGTGAGGATACCGGAGGCCCATACCCCAATCCCCCCACCTCCCCCCTCCCCCATCCCCAAAAGGCCGGCAACGCACTTGTGACGCCTCTGGTATTACGGGTGTCCATGGGCGGCGGTAATCGCTTACCATCAGGCGATACCCCTGCTCGTTTGCCAGCCAATTCCATTAAAAAAAACTTTGAGACGCGAGGTGAGGGTGAGAGTTTGGTATTTCAGTAACCTCACTAAATCGGAGAAAAGCAACTGAAGTATAACCCACCCAATAGTGCAAGCTATCAGTCAAACCGGCCCATACGTAATACAGCATAAACTCCCACGTTCTGCCTACCCCTTCAAGAATCCAAGCATGAATACATAGATGTGGAATTAGATCAAGGAAAAATCGAGTCAATCATGTTTACCTAAACGTACAACTTCCACGTTTCAATAAAGATGTTTACATTGTGCCAGGTGTGTATTGCGTAGTATTTTGCAGAACCGGCATGATTTGTCATCAGGCTACGTACTTAAGATACAAATTTTCACCTCCTTCTGTGACCTTAGCGTGGCGAATCACAATTCAGCAAATGACCTAAAATATAATAACTTGTGTGATCAATTGTAAAACTTTGTAATTTAACCGAGAGAATTTAATAAATTGTATGCTTGGTTAAGGGACTTTTATCAAGTAACTCAAGATAAAAAAAATCGTTTGCGTCGTCTCATTTTCTTGGTACAGCCCACATTATACTCTTACTCTAGTAGTGTGATTTATAATGGTTCCTTCGTGTAATGTTAATACTGTGGTGTAAATCAAGTAGACAAACAAACCACCACACACTCATCTTTTAAATCAAAGTTCGTTAAATAAATTTAATAATTCACAAATTATTTTACCCTTAAAAATCTAAAATTCTTTCTTTTAGCAATTTTTCCATTTCCATCGTATTGTCTGGATATTCTAATCCAAATAGTTGTATCACTATCGTCATTTTAGTCATACAGCGCACCAATAATAAAGAATTCTGTTAAATCCTATCAAAACTGTTATATTTCTTAACAGGGCAAGGTTAATGCCCTTCCTCATGTATAAACATATATGTTTCATCTAAGTATAAGAAGTCAATTTGTAAAGCCAAGCCAAGAATCGTGTCACGAACCCCAGTTTAATACTGGGTTCGTTGGTTCCGCTCGGGTAAGCACGTATGATTCGCTCCGTGTGTTCTTGTCTTAAAGATGGCACATTAAGTGGAAAGCTCATCATTCCATCAGCACTCCGGATATCAACTGTCACGTGTTGATTGCTCTTCTTATTGGTACTTTCTCGGTGTTAGGAAAGTGTTCCTGACGTATTTGATTAGTATAAAACGCACTAAATCCCATCGGTCTTTCGGCCGCACTAAACTTTGGATAAAACATAATACAATGAAAACACTTTCCCTAGCAAAAAACAAAGCCTCATATACTGGCACACATTGAATTTACCATGTTAATAAATAAATTAGTGAAAAAAATGAGTTTACTACTCCATCCAATTTCAAAAAATATATTCAAATTTTGTTATCAAACAAAACTTCCTTCAGCCAGTGCATAGCCAACTCTGCATTGATATAATTCTTTGATATTTAGACAAAGGGGTTTATAGTTTTAAATTGATCATTTAAATTGTTCAGGACTCATTGTGAGCAAACGTTTCTCGTATACATACTTCCTTTATAGCTTCAAGGAGACAGGCTACGAAAGTTGTCAGTTGTACCATTAACGATTCTCCTTGTTGTTTTATTTAGAAATAAATCAAAATAATCCTTACCAACACTTAATTAAGATTCAATTTGACTATTGTAATAAAAAAGGGAATTTATACGTCTCTCCCACGTTTTACTCGCCTATGTCTTTGGACCCATAAACAAGATATATATTGTTTTTTTTTTAATTTACAGTACAAAAAGAAATCATGGTATAAAGGTACCAATGAATATTATAATAGATGGGTAGTAAATAAACAACCGGAAATATAAATCTTATGAAGGTGTCAAACCGCGGTGTTCATTCAACTAGTATTACACAATAATAAAGTAATTTATATTTTAATGTAGTAAGGTCAAGGGCAGTGATACATCCATTACAAGTAGATTCTTGTGGTTTCGAGTCTTAATTAAATACGACTCAAAACCCAAACAATAGGGGTAAGTAATGTAACTGCCAAGTTCAAAGAAAAGCGTCAGATTTTTTTTGACTAATTGTCATTTTTAACCGAATTCAAAAAAAGGAGGAGGTTTCTCAATTCGACCGTATATATATATTTTTTTTAAGTGTGTTCAGGGATAACTTCGTCGTTTATGAACCGATTTTGATGATTCTTTTTTTAATGGAAAGTAGATGTCCCGACGGTGGTACCATGATAAGGAAACTAGGATCTGATGATGGCATCCCAGAGAAATCGAGGGTAACCCTCATTTTATTCAGGCACGTACTATGTTTTTCGTATATTTTCTGAAGCTAGGCCGGTATTTGCGTCTGGTAGTCATCATTTAATGATGATGAGCTGATGATGAGAGGTAAAACTCCTTAACGGTTAGGAGTTGGAGGATAAATCTTTAAATGTCATATGTATGTATGTTACCTTTAGTCGTATTCTTTCAAGTTATTTAGGTAAGCTGATGATGGAAGGTACAACTCCTCAACGGTTAGGAGTTGGAGGATAATTCTTTCAATTTCATACGTATCTATAGACCTTTAGTTGTATACTTTTAAGTTATTTAGGTGAGCTGATGTCACAGTAACTCGCCTGCTTCTATTTCATCACGACATTTAAGCTTGGACACGATTCCTAATGCCCCGTAGACCCCGTAGACCACGTTCTCGGTAACAGAAATCTTGCATCTCAGCATAATTTTGGAAACTGATCATACTCAGTTTTAATACGTGTTCAAACCACTAAAGTTATTCGCATCAGCAGAAATTATATGAAATAGTTCAACTTACTGATAACCTATGATTGTTTGCACTAAAAATGGAAAAATAAAAACTTTTTATAAAAAAAAACCGACTTCCAAAAAACCATCCGACGAAAACTCCCTGCCAAAAAACACTAAAAAACGTAAAATAAACTGGCTCTTCATAAATTGCTATGTGCCAATTCTTGTCTATACCTAATTCTTTATTCATTTAAATAGTAGTATTATTGTGTATGCTAGGTACCTAAAATCTGTTTGAAGTCGGCGCCAAGCCAAAATGTAATAGGAGGTACCGCACTCGTTTTATTTCGAGACGACCATCAACGACGTCGCGTCGCGTCGCGACAAGTTCCATCAAGAGCCGACAATCGAGAGTATAAATTAGCAAAGAAAAAGATTAAAAAAGAAAAACGTCACCCGCACGATTATAACGAAGCTATTGAGACCTCATTTATTAAAATCGGTACAGTAGTTAGTACCTAGTAGGCCCTACGGTGGAACATAGATACACACATAGATTTTCGATTTAATTACCTTTCTTTTTAGCTTCTACGAGGTCGGGTAAACGAGCAACATAAAGTTGGTTGTTGCATTGGTCGACCATCTCGAGGCCTAAAGAATTGTCTTCGTTCTATAGTTCATTTCTGCCTTTGATTGCAAAGGCAGAGATGAACTATAGAACAAAGAATATTTAGAAAAGCATAAATCAAGAGAGATGACATATAATATTTTCATACGCGAAAATTAAATTCATACACAGCACACCCCTATTTCAGCATCATCACAAACCGATAAGTGAATAACCCCGTCAAATATAAGGACAATGTTTATTTACATTTTTTTATGAAAGAGTGGGCAAACGAGCAGACGTATCGCCTGATGGTAAGCGATTACCGCCGCCCATGGACACCCGCAACACCAGAGGCCTCACAAGTGCGTTGCCGGTCTTTGGGTATGGGGAGAGGGATGGGGGATGGATTGGGGTATGGGCCTCCAGTATCCTCGCGCACTCGGTAAAACACAACGCAAGCGCTGTTTCACACCGGTTTTCTGTGAGGCTGCAATATCACTCCGGTCGAGCCGGCCCATGCATGCCGAAGCTTGGCTCTCCCACGATTCAATCAACTAGCATCAGCCTATGACAGTCAACTTTTTTACATTCTATTATTAAGTGCAAGATAAAGAACCTTATTACAGGTATGCTACAAATAAGTAAGTAATCTTGTTAATAGGACAACTTTTCCTTTACTGAATTTATGATTATTTATAAATAAAAAGCACAAACAATTTTATATTCGAAGGAAACAGTTAACAGCTTTCTAAGTAGTGTTTATAACCATTTTATTATATTATAAAATAAATAACTGTTGAAGTCTAGCGACAAAAGCATGGTTGTTAAATACTCCTTTCTATTTTCACCCTGATGTAGATCTAGGAACGGACAATAAAATAAATGGAATGTGATAATATTGTTGACTCTTATCTCATGGAATAAATGTGTATTTAATACGGCGTTCTAGTGTTCTAATATTCATCTGTGTTAGCTGCCAGGGGAGAGTAATTGGACAGGTTCTTTTAGACCAAAATTGAATGGTAGGTAGTAAGCAAAAAGGTATACTAGCAAATGTAAATGTGACGCAATCAGAAGATATCAGTCCTATTTCGTACACCATGTCGTTTTTAATATTTTCTTCTAAATGTCTTACTTCTGGGTATTAGCATCATAGCCTACAGGCCTTCAATAACGGCACCTGGATGACCGGCCGAATCCTAGCTACAGCGATTTTTTGCCACCGAAATCCCCTGCCTACTAAATTTCATGAAAATCGTTGAAACCGTTTCCGAGATTCAGATTATATATACACAAGAATTGCTTGATTAAAATTATTACATAATTTTATGATTTCCTTTTTGTACATACAATTCATTCTGAAAACATATTTTTTTAAAGTAGTATAAAACATCGTTGATGTAAAAATAAAACATATTATTATTACACTATATTGCTTACTTTTAGGTAAAATCGAGTTTGTAGAACTTTAAAACTACATTGTCAAAATACATAACAAACAGTTTAAGATCAACAGAACTGTTTTCTAATATCCTAACAATTCATTGTCTCATTTTCCAATCAATACTTCAAAACTAGTTACTCAAGTTATTCCTATTTAACGACGTTAAACAACACAAGCGAGGTAAGTAATTGGATTATTATGTCCTGAGCATTGCGACAAGAAGTAGAAAACCTAGCAATACATCAAAGCAATTAAACCATCATTACACAAGCACTTAACTTGAATCTCAAGACAGAGTGAAACGGCTGCGCGTGCGTTGCCTAATTACAGGGAAACAAGCGGTTATTAGGAGCCAGGGGACGACAACCTGTGGTTTTCCCACCGCATATTTTAATGCACACAGTTGACCATACCCCTGGGTCATAAATAAACAAGTTTATTTTTAAAGTCGCTAGTAACAAAAGCCACCATGATGGCTTGATTTTGTCTAATGTTTACGACTACGTATCAGACTTTTTCAACGCAAAGTTTGTTTAAATTTGATCAAATTAATTGGTTAAACTCAAGTAATATACACACACATACGCGGTATTATATATTTTCAATGTAAGCAAAGATGCAGTAAACAAAATGAGAAATTAAAAAAGCCGATTGTATTACTTAGCTTTTACACATGCTTGGTTAAAACATTTAAGGATTTAACTGTAGCGTCACATCTATGTAGAGGTATGTATATAGAGAGCAGGTGTATTACAAAAAATAACTTAGGTAGTAGAGCCACGCTGATTTCAGCATGAATGGGCCGGCTCGACCGGGGCGGTACTACCCTCGCACAGAAAATCAACGTAAAATGACAGCGTTCATGCTGTCGTGTTTCGTTGGTGAGTGCGAGACCGGAGGCCCAAATAGTCTAGTCGACAAGTTCTACTTGTTGACTAGACTAAAAGATGCAGCAGCATCACTAGGCCGCCATGGTGTGGGTCGCCATACTGCATTGTCTGCATTCGCAGTGAGTACGGTGACCGCCACTCTTGGATTCTGCTTATGCTTTCCATCAGGCAGAGTAGAGTCATTTTGGCGGGCCATACATAAAAAAAAAAAAAATAAAAAAAAAAAACACATGTTTGCAACCCCTGACTAGCCCACCGGTGGGCTACATCGCACAGCATTTTGTGTATAAATCATTGAAGTGAGATTTACCGACAAATTGACCCTTAGGGCTATAAATGTTATTAATTCACCTTAGTTTAATCACCAAGATTTTCCCATATTATATTCAATCTACTCAATTTTTATAACATCAAGAAATTAATTGAAAGAAGATTAAAAATAATTTGTATGTTGTTATGCTCAAAGAGATCAATATTATTAGAAAGTAATTGGAAATCAATTGGTATGTAATATAATTACATCCATATATTAACCTCCTTTCTTAGGAAAGGTCTGTGTCCAGAAGTGGACTATTATGGGGAAGATGATGATGGGGACCTTATTTGCAACACTTGGAGAAGCTTCTGTCAAATGTCGAATGGAACGGGTTAGCCATGGGTTTGGACTTAAAATGAATCGTAGCAAGACCAAGGTGATGGTTGTAGACCGTGCCGGAAATAATTCGCCCGAAGTGACCCAAATTGCGAATTGCAACGTGGTCTAATCTTATATTTATTTTGGGGCTTTAATTTAAAACAGTGGCGGTAGCATTGATAAGATCAAACGACGTATGAGCATCACAAGAACGGCGATGGACAAGATGCGGAAAATATGAAGGAATAGGAACATTACCTACTAAAGCCACGAAGATCAGGCTCGTGAAGACGCTTATATTCCCCATATTTCTATACGCAGCTGAAACTTGGACTTTGTGAGATGTGGAAAGACATAAAATAGACGCTTTGTTAATGTGGTGCTGGAGAAGAACGCTTGGGGTTTCGTGGACCGATTTCCGCACGAACGCTTCAATACTTCAAGAACTCAGTATCAAGTTGCGTCTGTTCTCAACTGTACAATCTCGCATTCTTACGTTCTTCGGACATGTTTCTCAGCGTGGCGATCAATCCATAGAGCGCCTTGTCGTTCAAGGAAGAATAGAAGGCACTAGACCCAGCGGGAGGTCACCTACGCGTTGTACTGACCAGATCAAGTCTGCCGTGGGAAGTTCGGTAAGCGAGTGTAGCAGGATGACCTCAAACATCACCGGCGAAGCATCGTGAAACGCATCACATCTCCCAAAACTGCTACTACATAACGATCACGACCGCTCTGCCAAGAGCTGTACCGGATGAGAAGAAGATGATGGGGAAAAACTTAACACACAAGAACAAGATTTATAAGTGCAATAGCTTATGCACGCCCGTATGTCATTTATCGCGGTAAAGAGAAGTCTACGGTCGCGGTAAAAAGTAGCTTATATCCATCCTTAAGAACCAAAGTATCTCCATGTCAAATTTAATTGAAATCGGTGCAGCAGTTAGCTGTAAAAGCGTGACAGACAGTTACTTTCGAACTTATGTCACTAGTATGGATTCCCGCCCTTTGAGCCACTTAGAATAAGTGTGTGGAGAGGTCTGAACTTAAGTAACTTAACAAACTCGGCGAAAAGTAATAAACAATTGATAAACGCCGGTACATATTTTGCAAGCTGGCCGTGGTAGCACTCCGATCGAGTCTATCCAATATAGTAATATAGTAAAATATGTTATGGTCTATCTAAATGTATAACATACGTAATATAAAAAATATTTAAATCTGTTCCAAACTGGAGAGAAGATATTACCAAAACGTAAACAGATAATTAAATTCAAGAACGCAATCGACGACGTAAAGTCAATTAGTCGACTAGTAGGATTACATACTTATTGTCTACGGAAGTGACGCATAATCATAATGTCGCAACAATTACTTTATAACAGTTAAAAATATTTACTTTCTTGCATTACTTACGTCCATCCACTCATGTTTTTCATTCATACTGGAATTAGCTTACAGTAGCGAATGGTGTACGTGATAATACTCATTGCCATGTTAAAGACGTCAGTAATGACTGACTGCACGGTTGGCCTAATTTTTAGGCGGACGCCACGCCGCTTGCCAATTCGCCAAGTGTTCAAATCCTACACGGGACAACACTTTGTGTGATCCACAAATTGTTGTTCTGAGTTTGGGTGTTAATTGTGTCCGTTTCATGTATGTCTGTAAAGTCCCCCGCGACAGAGGATGTTTATTCCTAACGCGGGAGTTTTCTTAGGAAAAAAATACAATACAGCAAATGCTATATATTAATAACTGCACACATCTCATACAAGGTCGACTACTCCCAAACTAGGGTCACCTTGTACGAGGTAACTATACGCTATATGCATTACTAGTTGTTGCCCGCGGCTCCGCCCGCGTATATGTCGATTATCGCGGCAAATAGTAGCCTATGTGTTATTCTGATGTATAAGCTATATTACTGTAAAGTTTCATCCAAATCCGTTCAGTAGTTTTTGCGTGAAAGAGTAATAAACATCCATCCATCCATCCAAACTCACAAACTTTCGCGTTTATAATATTAGTATAGATATAAAAATATAGATACAACCATATTGTTGTATCGTAGACGAATAATATTAGTATAGACTAGCTGATATGGCAAACGTAATTTGCCTTAAAAAAAATTGGGATATAAAAAATAGATGTTGATCGATTCTCAGACCTACCCGATACGCACACCAAATTTCATAAAAATCGGTTCAGCCGTTTCAGAGGAGTATGGTAACTAAAATTTTGACACGAGAATTTTATATATAAGATATTAGTAATTAGTATATTAGTATAGATATAGATTTCTAAATACTTAGGTACATAAAATAGATAACAAATTATCAAAGATCGCATTAATAGACAAGAAATAAACTTTCTCATCACACAAATATTCGTCCGAAATAGAAATTTTAAAACACGATCCTTGGCTTATCAATCAGAACCCATCAAACTACTAGTCAGTATTCAAAGATTTGTTAGTCCACAAGTCAACAAAATTTCACATTTAAACATTTAGCTATCAATAGTACAACCAATAAATCAAGAATATGTATAACGTAAAAACCAGAGCCGCATATAACCTGATTTCCAAACGAGATGATTCATAAAATTGGTGACCATCGCATCTTATGAATGTCGCTGATTCATGTCAGTCAATATGCAAAAGGCACTAACTAGTATTTCACACACGTCCTTAGTACGGTACCAGTTTAATGAAAGGATGTCCGCTGGAGATTCTTGAGAAGTTATTCAGTATATATACCTATAGTTGAGCTCTACACGCAGGCCAATCTAGTGATAAGTTGAAACAAAACAGCAAATCATAGTTTACTTTCTTGGATATTAAAACTTTTTTTACTAAATAGATCTTTGCAAAAATTTTAACAAAATAAAAAACGACTTCAGGATTCGACTCGATTTGTCTGGGATGCCATCATCAAATCTTAGTGTCCTTATCATGGTACCAAGGGATATCTCCTTTAATTAAAAAAAGAATCATTAAAATCGGTTCATAAACGACGAAGTTAGCCGCGAACACATAAAAAAAAACATATTTACAGTCGGTTAAAAAGTATTTAAATATACAAGTTTAAAGCTGAAGAGTTTGTTTGTTTGCTTGAACGCGCTAATCTCAGGAACTACTAATCTGATTTGAAAAATTATTTCAGTGTTAGATAGTCCATTATCGATATCGAGGAAGGCTATATATCATCGCGCTTAGACCAATAGGAGCGGAGCACCAATAAAGAATGTTACAAAAAAGTGGGAAAATTATTACGCTACGGGCATTAGGAGACGTAAACGAGGTTGCTTGAGTCCTTAAGAATTTATAAATTAAAAAAGTTGTTAACACACCCTCTTCTTCTTCTGCAAATATTTTTCAAATAAATTCCAAACAAAGCTAGAAAGTTATCGCTTAATACTTTTGTGATACAGCTTGTATCTAGCTTTTGTCTGTTACTTTGAAGACGTAGGCTTCGAAATCAAAGCAGACTTAAGAAATTCCATTCTAAATCTATGCATATGACGTAGTTATTGATACCAAAGCACTTTCACACATAGTAGTGGGTGCGTACTGCTTTGAAACAATGCTATACAATAAGAACATTAATTTCCTAACAATGAAATTGTACAAATTCCAAAATTTTAATGAACCTTCACTCTCATTCTCGTCTTGATCTTAGAATCCTAAACATGTCCTCGTTATCCTAAACAATAAGAAGCTATTGACAAAACCTACTATTCGATACTACTAATTCAGCAACGAAAGGCCAGATTCGTCATGAAATTTTTGATATAAAGTAACTTTAATAATGACCGTAAAATAACACAAGGTAATTAACTTGCAATCATACAAATTATTTTGCAACATGGACGTCGAAAACACTCTCCTAATCACGTACATTAAACGCTACGCAACATAAAGTACTAAAAGATATGCATAATTTAATAACTTCCTTCTTATAATACGAAACAACATACAAACAGCTTTGATGTGAAATAAAATGCTAAATAATTTACACCTAACTTTTAATAATGAATTGCATCGTGCAAGCGCTTGTGCACCGGAAAAAGGTGCTACAGTTGAACTTTCGGCCAATAGAATCGCGTGACAGTATGCATTTGACTCCAATGCGAGCGGACGTAGCCGTGCATGATTCACTGACGACTAAGTGCGATTGAAAGGATTTTTCACCTGGCTTATTTGCATAATGATACTTCTTATGCATATATATTTGATAAGGCATATACTCTGAAACAAAGTAGAACTTTTTATACCGGAAGAAAATGGTTTTTGCACATTTAGATTTCTGTGGGTTTTTGTATATTAATTGTATACTAGCTTATTACTACTCGAGTTCGATTCCCAGGTGGAACTGCTGTTGGGTTTTTCTTACAATAAATTCTTAATAGCAGCCCAGAGTATGGAAGATGGCGATGTTTCCCGCCCGTGCCTCAGAGAGCACGTTAACCCATCGGTCCCGGTTGTCATGAACATCTATGGCAATCGTGATTGGGAAGTCGGTGCCCTCAAATTTACTGACAACTAGTTCAATCATCGAATTCAGTTCGCCCTCAGGGTTGCGGAGGTCCGATGCCAGTCGCTCCGTGTTAAAACTGATATTCAGGTAAAACCGGTTAACTAGTAGCCGACCCCAAATCTTGGAAATAATAAAGGCTAGGAACTACTAGGAAGACGACGAATTGTATACTAGCTTTTGCGAAGGCTTTGTCTAAATGTATGTCTGTTATCGTAGTAAAGAACAGCCTATATCCTTCCTCAGGTATCGAAGTACATCCATGGCAAATTTAATTAAAATCGGTGAAGCGGTTTAGCTATGAAAGTGTAATAGACAAACAGACAGAGTTACTTTCGAATTCATAATATTAGTATGGAATATCAGTTTCGATAGTATTCATGAAACACATAAATATATGTGGTACAAGGAAATGTCCTTATTCGCATTAAAGATGGCGATCACCACTCTTGTAATCTGCTCATGCTTTCCATCAGGCAAAGCAGAGTTAAAGACGCAAAGTGAAAGACAACGTAAAGGCAAACCGCAGCTAAAATTGAAAAAAAAAAAGACATGTACAAAGGTGAGCTTAACCCAGTCATCTTCTTAGCCTTTATGATTCTCAAGATTATTTGGAAGCTAAACTTAACACAAAACTGAATTTATATAATAGCAGAGAAACGTAGAAGCACAGTCATGGGAATCGGTGGAGAATCGGTATTGGCTTATTCTCCTAACCCAAATCATCAAACAACTTTAAATTCGGATTATAATAAATGAATCAGATTCTTTGACTACATTCGTATTCGTCAAGTCCAATAAAATCTTTACCTCCCATAATTACGAATATAAATTCGGTATCATATTTGATGAATATTTTAAAGCATATTTGAATACCGGTTAGTGTGACGAAGTTATTATCAATGTCAGTGTACCGAATATTTTATCATAATGTCAGAATATGAAGGTATATTATGAACAGAATTGCGTAAGTTATGAACGCTATTTATACGGATATTTTAATTCTCGCTCCAAAGCACGCGTGCTCACGTAACATCTTTGGCTCTGCGTGTATGAAAATTATAATTCAAATCCGAAAATAATGTTCAATTATTTCATAATATGTAAAAATAATTAGATGTTAAGACTTGACTACATGTTTATTTAAAGTGCTACTTACTTTTTTATTTATTATTTTTAAGTAGAATCGTTCTTCTGTTTAAAAACAAAATTCAACTTCTAATTTACTTTGTTTCGTGATCAATTTTCCGCTCAGCGGGGATGCAGAGTAATGTAAAAGTGTCTCAAATATTTATTATTACGTATATAGCTCCGTTTCTATCTCATTTTGTATTCCCCTTTATAGCTACGTGTGTAAATATTCCCCGTACTGTCAGACAAAAAGATTGACTACTTATAAGGCCGGCAACGCACTTGTGACGCCTCTGGTGTTGTGGGTGTCCATGGTCGGTGGTAATCGCTTATCATCAGGCGAAAGATCTGCTCGTTTGCCCCTATTCTATAAAAGGAATATAAAAAAAACAAATAAAAAAAAGTAAACCTAAACATTACAGCACAACTTATACAGAATGACAGCATACAAATTAGTTATGGAGAGAAAAAGGGATTTTATCAATTTTACTCACGTACCTAAATTCTTGATGTTATAAATATGCATGTTTGCGTATATTCGCCAAGTCCTGCAATTATTTGACCGGAGGGTTGGTACAAGTCACTCCACCCCTCCGTACACACAGGCCTGTGTGATTAATTTCTACTCACGTAAGTGTAGCGTAAATATCTGTTTTGTATCGCTAGGCATTCAAGCTCTCCATACCAGAGGAGTAACTATTTCGAACAGCTGAAATTTTCAAAAGAAATAAATAGCCTAAAACATGTATGAACAACTTACGTTGTTTTCTTATTAATTGAACAAATTTTCAATGATTTCTGAAAGTTATTTTTTTATTTTACTAATCTCGCTATTTTACATTGTTGATGCATACATCTATACTATACTAATATTATAAAGAGGTAAAAAAGTTTCTAACTTTGTTTGTATGGTTGTAAGGGTTAATATTCCGAAGTACTGATCCGATCCTAAAAATTCTTTCACTTACTGAAAGCGAGACTATTCTGGGGTGACATAGACCATATTTTATTATGATTGAACATAAAAAATCAGTTAAAAATAATAGTATTTGTAAATCAAGTCGAAGAAATGCGTGCGGTTAACGTTCAACGAAGGGGGCACGAGTCGGCTAGTAAATAATAAATATACCTACACTAAATATTGTAAATCTCTTTTTATTCCGGTTATTCTCCATAGGAATGACATTTTGGAACGCCCAACTAGAGTCTGATGTAACGTTTCGAAAGTGCCTGAAAAGGCTTACTTGAAATAAAACCTTTTTTTTTTAAGACAACTCCGCACTAGGAATAAATCCTGAGTCGCGGGGGACTTTACAAACATACATGAAACGAACACAAATAACACCCAGACTCAGAACAACAATTTTTGGATCACACAAAGTGTTGTCCTACGTGGGATTTGAACCCACGACACTAGGCGAAGTAGGAAAAGGCGTGGTGACCGTTAAACCACTAGGCCAAACTTTTTGATTTTGTTTATTGCTTGGCTAGATTTACTAACATGGCTTTTTTGTTGTTCAGAAAACATCAATCGAAATTAATCCATTACGTCAGGGATCTTATGTATTAAACTGTTTCGAAATTACAAGTATGATATTACCTCAATAAAAATATCTTGTAGTTACTGTTTTGATACAGAACCCCTGGAACCGTAATCAAGACAAACGCCACTGAATTGTTTATTTGCGACGATTACTCTGTCACGATATCGATTCTTTCATTAGTAGCGTTTTTTTATTCATTTGTCTGACGGCATTAACACTGGTGACGAAAATAATTAAAATTAAAACCATAACCACAAACACTTGTAAAAAATAAACCTTATTTGTTCTTTATTTTATTATGCTAATGGGGTTCTTAAAAGAGTTTAATGATTTCCGCAATTTAAACATTTTGACTATGAAACATAGATGTGTTTTATTTGCAAAGCCGTAAATAGTATTTTTAAAATTAAGTACTTTTGTTAAGTATAAGCTTATTTGCAAATCGTATTTTGCTGTGATCATACCGATCAACCTGATGGTTATGTTATGTGGTGTATTTATAATTGGCCAGCAATTCAAACATTTTGACTATGAAACATAAATCTGTTTTATTTGCATATCATTTAATTGTGTCATTAACAGCCTTTGAAGATCACTAATGTATAAAACAAGTAACGCATTATTTAAAAAAAATCCGACTGCGTCAATATCTGCCATCTATATTCAATTCATTGAAGAACTGAAAAGAAAAGTTTTTTTTTTTTTATGTACCCAGTGTCGCTCTCGCGATTAAGACGAATCTATTGACACCACAAACATAAAAATACGACAAGACGTTTAGGCTCTAAGTCGTGCCAAAGAAATATACATAAATACACTCGAAAAACATAACCATTCTTCTTTCGCAGTCGGGTAATAAAGTACTTTTCAGAATTTGAAACAGAAGGAGGACAGAAGCTCAGAAGTGATACAACACACAGGAAAAGTACTAGATTCAATTTCCGGGTCAGGGAAGTGCAGCGACTGTATACATGGACCGTCATCCGGCTCCGCACGCTAGCTCAACCAGTTAACACGTTTTAACTTATATTTATTCATACAACAAGTTATAGTAGATACTGTAGATAGTGTTTAAAATTACTATCATTTAATCGCTAGACTGCCGACCTAGCCTTTTAACACCAGTTAATCTATACTAATATTATAAACGCGAAAGTTTGTAAGTATGGATGGATGGATGTTTGTTACTGTTTCACGTAAAAACTACTGAATGGATTTGGATGAAACTTTACAGTAATATAGCTTATATAACAGAATAACACATAGGCTACTATTTGCCGCGATAACCGAAATATACGCGGGCGGAGCCGCGGGCAACCACTTGTACATGTATAATCGATTCCTTTTAAAAGGAACAATCTGATAACAGGTATAAATAAGTCACTGTAAGTACATGGATGTTGTTTAGAGCAGTTTTCTTTTTTCCCCTATTGTTTTATTAGAAAAAAATACAGACAACTACCGCAATACGAATATATCTAGAGTCGTGTCAAGTCTCTTACTTTAAAAACATTAATTAAAATCACTACGTTACTGTCATTTCTTCCTTTCTTCTAAACTTTATACAAAACATGTATATTTAGGACTTGATGATTTTAATCTTTAATTGAATAATTTAAAGTCAAGACCGCCACACTCGTTTCGTCAAAATAACTTTTACCGTATCATAGTAAGTTGCACGATCGATTTGTGAGATCACTGACAGGTGAATGCCACTGCCAAAAAATTTTTAACAAAAATAGTACTTACTTTTTTAGTCGGTAAAAGTAACAGAAATAAAATAGTATCGTTGCGTAACGTGCGGTACACTTTTATTAATATTCGTAGGGCAAAATCTAGCACAAGTATCAATGAAGGCAGTACCATAATGCCTATATTGTGTAACACGCTTCATAATTACCGGAATATGTCGCTATAAAGCATAAATAAATCGAAACTAATGTATTTCGTAATTTATTATCAATATGTATTACCTATTTGATTAGAGGCCACAACTCATTTTTTAATTTAAATGTCAAAATTTATGACACGTTAATTTTATCTGAGCGCGTTGCATCTTTATTGTAAAGAAAAATACCCGAAAAAATTGTATTGAACAATTCCGTGTGCTGACGGATTAATAGTATTAAATAAATAAATCGGACCTCTAACACACAACGCCATTTAAAACAAGCTAAGCAGAGCTTGTGTTATGGGTAGGTACTAGACAACGGATACAAATACATATAACATACTTTTTTTAAAATACATACATATTAAACATAGAAACACCCAAACTACGAAACAAATATTTGCAGATCATACAAACATTTGGTCCGACCCGGGAATCGAACCCCAGACCTCAAGCACAGCAGTATCACACGCTACCACTGCACTACCGAGGCAGTCACAAGTTAGTTAATACAGAGCGTTACCACCCCTATTCATCTCGTGGGAGTCGTTAGAGACGACTTAACCCGGGTCTCCACCGAACAAAAGTTGTCAATTTTTGTGTTGTCAACACGTGTTGGTGACAAAAGTTTCTAAATTTCCTTGTGTTGGCATCAAAAATTGTCAACAAATGTTGAGAAAATGTTTCCGTTTTTGGCGGAAAACGTCAAAAGAATACGCTTGTTGCAAATATTTATTGGCTCTGTGGAGACGCTTAGTTCGAATGTTTTTCAAATTTTTGGCGACTCGGTTTAGACACAATGGTAACAAAATTGAGTGATGGAAACAAATTTTTTGAAGAGTAGCAAACAGTTGGAAGTAGCGCAGAGGGCAGTACTAGGACAAACAATACCTAGAGCAGATGATAATAATAAGACTGAGAGGTTCTGAAGTAAATTCCTCACAAGGCAGCACTGGAATTCCAACAGAATGGACTAAGAACAAAGAATGCAGATTTCTAAACTTTAATATCTAGAAGTAATTAAGGTAATCTTTATTAAGCAATTAACGTACTGTCACTGCAATAGCGATGATGATTATGATTTTCGTTTTTAGCAGACAGCAGCTAATAAAGCACATAAGACCTATGTTTAATTAAAACAGTGTTTACTCATTATTACTACAAAACTGCTAGACTTTTACAGTATGGCAATATTGATACCTCCACCTCTTTGTGTTAAACTAATATGGGACGAACAACGCGTTTTGTACCCATCTTATGAAAGAACATAAACTAGAATAGGTTATATATTGAATTAGATGGTTTATGGAATTCACAAGATAATAATCGAATTAGTTCGTGTTAAATCATACAGAAGTAGAACATCGTGATGAACGGTAATAAAAGTTAAGAGAAGGAGAAAAAACAATGTTCATGCTAACTTGTTGTAAACACGATATTCGAAGCTTTATTCTAGTTTAATCTAATGTTATCTAGGAACACTGCAAACTTTAAATATACCTTATGACTACTAAAAAAGCTATTTGATGTAAACATCTCTTTCTGTGACATGTCTATTTATTTCAAACCAATATAAAAGTATTTGTTAATTAATAAACATTGACCTAAATATGAACACATAATACAAGCTCTGCTTAGCTTGGGACTGGATGGCGTTGTGTGTTAGATGTCAGAAAATATATTTATTTATTTATTTAATGTTGGCTTCCTACATCTCTCATAATTTGATTTATATCTAATGCATATTTAATTATTATAATCATCATCACTTATTAGGAATAGTACCTATTTTGTGCAGGCCAAACAAGTATAGATAATATTTTTTTCATCCCACCATCTCGGAAAGAGTGTTTTTACCCTTTGATATCTGAGTGCAAAAGCCGTTTTTATTCGCTAGAGGATAAAGTAAATTTGAATTTAGAACATCGTGTGCACTAAGTATGTGAATACAAAACATCATCAAACCTATTTACTTCTACCTCCATGGTGCCGAATTTATCATACAACCTTTTTAGGGTTCCGTGCCAAAGGCAAAAAAGGGTTCCGTGCCAAAGGCAAAAAACGGAACCCTTATAGATTCGTCATGTCTGTCTGTATGTCTGTCTGTCCGTCCGTCTGTCTGTCTGTCCGTCCGTATGTCACAGCCACTTTATTCCGAAACTATAAGAACTATACTGTTGAAACTTGGTAAGTAGATGTATTCTGTGAACCGCATTAAGATTTTAACACAAAAATAAAAAAAAACAATAAATTTTGGGGGTGGGACACGGCATTATAAAAGGTTAATACATAAAAAACCTAGTAAGTACTGTATCATTATCAGAAATGTACTACAATAGTTATTTGTTATACAAGAGTGCAAAGATTTTTCACCTCGTGCTCTTTTGATTCCCTCGCTATCGCTCAGGATTCTAATTTTAGAATCCTTCGCTTGCTCGGTCATCAAAATTGAGCACGCGGTTAAAAAGCAACTTTGCACTCTTGTATAACAAATAACTATTGTAGTACATTTCTGATAATGATATAGTACTTACTAGGTTTTTTATGTATTAACCTTTTATAATGCCGTGTCCCAATAACTTCCAATAACTTTGTACAATTTAAATTAATGGATGTTAAACCGCTATGAAATGCATCTCAGTACCTACTTATAGGCAGTAAACAGCATGCGATGGTAAGAAGTTCTTAGAGACAGTAAGCAGAAGCTCTGACGACGGTAATCAACCTTAGATTACCTACTACCTAGATAATACTTCGATAAAATCTGTTATTTCTGAGGCCATCCAACATTTCTCCATACCAATCCTACTTCATACTAATATTATAAGTTAGAAAGTAACTCTGTCCGTCTGCAACGCTTTCACGGCTCAACCGCTGAACTAATTTCAATGAAATCTGGCATGGAGATAGTTTGATTCTTGTGGAAGGACATAGGCTATTCTTTACCGCGATAGCCGACATACACGCGGGCGGAGCCAAAAACAAGTAATTTTATAAATTCGAAATTTTGTAAGGGCGCGTTTGAATGTCTTCTACTCTTTGGATTTAGATGAAATTAACGACTCGGTGGCCGGTGACTGCCTCCGTGGCGCAATGGTAGCGTATGCGAATACTGTGCTTGAGGTTTTGGGTTCGATTCCTGAGTCGGATCATATGTTTGTATGTTTTTCAAATTTTTGTTTCGGAAGTTGGGTGTTTTCTATGTTTAATATGTATGTATTTACAAAAAAGTATTTAAGTATGTACGGTATTTATATCAGTTGTTTAGTACCCATAATACAAGCTCTGCTTAGTTTGGGACTAGATGGCGTTGTGTGTTAGATGTTCGGAATATTTCTTTATTTAACTTAACAGTTATACAGTTTATACATCTGACTGTCACATTAGCTACTATTTATCGTGATAACTGACAGAAACGCGGGTGGAGACGCGGGCAAAGGCTAGTAGCTAATAACGAAACTTCTAGAATCGTTTCTATACAGATAGTCATTATAACCTTATTGCACTAACGCAATCTAACCCTTTCTATGCATTATTTCCACGTAAGAACTAACCACAAAACCTATAACTAAAACATTCCAACTATTTCAAAATAGCAAAGGTGCAGAAAGCGGTTAAAATTTATTTAACCGGAGGACCATAAACAAGTACGGAGATAAGTTTGATTTAGCGTTCACCTCGGCCCTACAATGTTGGCTCTACACCACGTGATGAATGATGGGATTCTGTTGAATTATTTCTATTAACACAAAATTTTCTAACAATACAATTGTATTTGTATCTTACTCGTGTTCGATATTTGAAAATGTATCTGCTGCAAACTTTAAAAGGATTTGGATGAAATTTGTGACTGTATTGGGGCTTTGGTTACTTCAGGAAACTAAGATGAACGAGTGAAATCAATGGGAAAAGTTTATCAAAAACAGTCAGACTTTTAACTGCATCGACGGCGTAGTAGTTTGAGTGATCATCTTGTAGCTTCCTTATCTTTCTTAATCTAGTTTAAGTAGAACATATTGTATTTATTTGTTACTGTGCAATAAATGTCATTATTATTATACCTACACCGAGAGCTGTGTTTTTTTAAAGTAAGTAGAAAAAGAGTTCATTTAGAAATACAAATACTTAAACAAGAGTAAGCTCTTGTGATTACGCGTATGTATGCAACCCTTGTCCCCTTGCCCTTGCACTAATACTTGTCTAATACATATATGTATCTATATAAAAAACTAATAGGCATACTGGCTCCAAAGATTTATACACTGGAATAATAAATAACATAATCTATATAGTCGAATGGGAAAATGCTAGATAATTTGCAACAAAAGTAATTGGAAATTACTTTTTATTACTTACCTGTTGGAATTTTATTTATGTACATTTATAAAGTATTTATTGTACATGTATAGTTATTAATTTTAAGTTATGAGTTTACAAATTATAAAAGGATATCCGTTCGATAAGTATGTCACCTAAAATGTATTAAATTTAATAAGACGTTGAATTTGTATATAAATAATGTAGTTACCTATATTATTTACGATAACATGGCGTCCGTTAAACATTTTTTCACGATTTCTCTACATGTCACTGACAATAACCAATAATTAATACGTGTAAGAGGCAGACGTACTAGTGTACTACACAAACTATTTACTTTCTTTTCCTTATATTTAGAAAAAAAAAACTGCATATACTGAAATCGCAATAAATTCATTGAAATCTTTGAAAATTAAGAATATATTTTACCAATATATCAAGAAATTATTCGCAATATAACATAGAATTGCTTTTTACATTATTCTAGTGTTTTTTTATGGGTCTAGATTACGTGGACACATTACAGTTCAACTGTTATTTCGGGTTGTAGGCCAATTGGGTTTGATCGCCTACACAAAAAGTATCTATATCAAAAGATTAAGATTGTGTGACATACGCACATCTTTACTTAACTGTCTGTAGATCACTACGTATGCAGATAGAATGATTTTGTTTCTTTATAAGCAATGATCAGGTCGAGAGTGTTTGTAGCTGAAATTTATATAATTACCGAGGTACTAAATACTTTCTAAACAATCATAACCTCAGTGAATTTTATTTTTCTTTATTTTTGTTAATTACTTATATAAAACACTAGCTTTTACACGCGGCTTCGCTCACGCAGACTTTCATCCCCTGGTTTACCCCCTTAGGGGTGGAATTTTAAAAAATCCTTTCTTAGTGCTCACTTACATTATATAAAGAACCTATATGCAAAATTTCAGGATTCTAGCTTTAGCGGTTTGGGCTGTGCGTTGATCTCTGGGTATGTCACTCAGTCACCTTCCTCTTTTATATATATAGATAGATTTACACAAATATCTTTTATTAATTTAAAGGTTCAATTTATTAACAATGTAGTATTTCACGCGCAGTTCAAGGAAAATAAAACTATCGAAGGCCTGGTGTGGTAACAAGGACAAAACAATTTGCATCGATTTATTGAACATATTGTTACAACCGTGACCAAAAACAACTGTTAGGTATTGAAATCGTTTGTTGTTGATTCCACGAGAAGTTATGTTGAAAAAAATACTTAAAATATTCCACTTTCAAATTTAATTTTTTTTTAATCATTTAAACCTAGTAACAAAGCTAAAAATACATATGGATACTCATAAAAAAAGTCCTGCTACATAATTTTCTTTAGGCAGGTACATCATTTTACATATATTTAGTGTGAGAGGGTCAAAGAAATGTGTGTTTGTATTCGTTTTATGTATGTTTGTAAGGTCCCCTCGACACAGGAATATTCCTGGTTATCTTTAAAACAAAAATGTTACAAGCATTTCATGTAAATAAGTGAGATTTATCTTTACACTTTGCTAGTTTACAACCCTAACTTGGAATGACATTGAATTATGACATCATATTGTCATGACAACATCGTTCCTTTTTTGAACAGGAAATTTCATAGAAGTTGACTACACGGTAAGTACCCATCTATCTACGTTTAATTTTAATGTTTTATGAACTAGTAGCTGACCCTCGCAACCTCGTTTACGTCTCCTATTGCCCGTAGCGATGTGATAAATGAAGATCCGCTCGACCGATTTTATGCAAACTTCACATAAACCATCTACTAAATAGTCCGAACAAAGCCTAAACATTTGGTTTGGATAGGTGAACCCGGTGTGAGTTATAAAATTACAACGAAAAGTGGCATTGATTTTTATATCTATTGATTAAAATATTGCTTTATAGTATTATTAAAATACATATTACTATTATTCCCATGTTTTTAATTAAATTTTTAAACATAAATTAATAAAAATGGAAATGTATTAAAAAAATAGTAAACATAGCATAGGTATAATATTAAATAGTTATCAATATTATTTCAGGTATTCCTTAAAATATCATAAATTATCAAAGGTAAATTTAATTTATTTTGATAAATAAAATATGAAACCGACATTATTTGTAATGTTCGTGACACTAAGGTCACGTATGCAAGCATGAATGAAACTACACACGTTCAGATTGCACAAATCCAATAGATACGTGCCCAGGTCAAACTCTCTAGGTTAAAACACTGCTTCTCTTCAGACCAAGCTACCATTTTACACTCTGATTACTGCAGTTGTTGATTTAAAAATGCAGTATCCGTTAAGCTGCAACTAGGTTCTAACTGTTGTTTTTCGTCTATTAACTGTATGTATTTTGTCTTACATATTCGTTTAAAAATTAAAATATATTAACTAAATTAAAATTTAGTATCAGTGCACAACGGGTATTTATTCAATTAATTCCGTAATAGGATACGAATATATTTTTTATAATTTTTTTGCGAAAAAATAAGTAAGCGGTAATTTAATTTAAGTCTGCATTTTTGTTTATTACGGTGTATATTTTGTTTACATTATAAGTAATATTATTGAGAATAATATTTCGCAGACGCAGTGTTATCAGACTTTCTAGGAACTACCGCTAGGCACTTAATGCTTGTCTCGAATTCAGAAACAATTTATTAGCCAATAATGAATATTGATATGGCATTTAAAGTTGCATTTCATTAAGCCGGGTCTCCACCGAACAAAAGTTGTCAATTTTTGTGTTGTCAACACGTGTTGGTGACAAAAGTTTCTGTAATTTCCTTGTGTTGGCAAAAAAAATGTCAACAAATGTTTTTGGCGGTAAACGTCAAAAGAACACGCTTGTTGCAAATATTTTTATTGACTCTATGGTGACGCTTAGTTCGAATGTTTTTCAAATTGTTGGCGACTCGGTGTAGACACAATGGAAACAAAAGTTGGCGATTTTTTGAAGTGTTGCAAGCAGTTGGAATCACTAAAATTGCCAACAATTTTGGTGGAGACGCGCCTTAAACCCTACATTAATTAAACATTGACACCAGAAACACAGACCTGACACCAATGACATTTTAAAACTTTTTTTATATAATATCATTGCCTGGCACTAAGATCATAAAACATTTATAAGGACTTGTTGGTTTGCTTAAGATTAGTGATATACATAGATATACTGACTGACTTGACTGAGACGCTCAACTAGTAGTACTGTAAATAATAGGTCTTTACCTATGAAATTGCCGTTTTGTATGCAATAAGTGAAAGTACTTATTTTTTCAAACTTTTTATTTCTGTTATTCGAAGTAATCACCCATGCAATCGACGCATCTTTGCCAACGCATTGGCAGTTTATTGATGCCCTTCTTGTAATGTATGGTGCTATGTATATTGTATACCTACATAGCAAGTGACTGACTCATCATTTTAAATATGAAATTGCACTTCGACATTGAAACAGTTTACAAAAGCAACACTGACCAAATCCCCAAGTTCATGATTTGTTATTCAAAATTCAAACGTGTTTTTTATACAACAGGCCAGTCTGTCGTATCGGCTAGTTGTAACATTTCCGCTGAGAACAATATATTATTAGTATAACATTAAAAGTGAACGGAATTCTCAAGTTCCAGTTTATTTCGCTCACAATGGCCTGCCCACTTGTTCGCACTGATTCGCAATTAATAAATAATTTGACCCACTATCGAAAGGTTTAAAATGCCGAATCATTCTATTCATATTAATTAATATCAAATGTTCTATAAGTTGGTGGTGGTTCAGCATGATGAATATGCGTGCTAGTTTAGTAAAAACTTATTAAAATCGCTTTCTTCTTCACGGTTTCAATGTCACAGTCGTTATTCAAAGTTTCCGTTTGAAATTATCGACTGTCCCACAACCGAGCGACGACGCCTTGCACAGCCTTTTAAGGAAGACTTGTATGACTTATCATTGAATTAATTATGTTCCTATAGCATCAGCGAACGGCCTTCGTATGTACCAGTTCATTTTACAAATTAAATTAAAATTTATCTCCGTGTCGCCGTTTTAAATACAGTTTTAAATACAAATAAAGACCTGTTTGTTTGAGTAGAATTAATCACTCACAGTTGTTAGCAGTTTACTAACAACTATGAAAGATTTCTGTCAACGATAAATCCTATACTCCAATAAGCGAGCTGAATGACTTACCATAAATCAAGCTCTGGACAGGGGGGAAAGCACTGTTTATCAGTACTCCGGTAGTCACATGAACTCGATAACAAAACTACTTTTTGTATCGCGTTCAGTGAAACGTAGCTCAAGTCTCGAACCAAACGACAAATTAAACACTTTCCACAAAACACATGCTCCATTCCACAGCACTGATAAAGCACAAATCTGCCGACTCCGTAACACTGAAAGCTTGCACACTTTTCTTCACAGTTATCTGTTAAGACAGTAGCGTAACAGAGTGAAGCAATCGCACTGCCAAGTCGCAATGCGAAATTTAGGCGTTCACCAAATTGTTCGCTTAAAAGCGACAGTTAAACCGACTTTACCGGTCTGAAACGTTCCAAATTCGTATCGGAAAGACGGTTCCAATTGTAACAGCGAAACTTAAACACACGAGTGAGCTGCGCGGACAGCGCGAGCAAACTGAGGTGCCGTCGTGCGCAACCACGCGACGCGTCTAACCACGCCGAATGGACTTCAATCTTTTACCCGACCGAATCGAAACTGTGCGTCACAGTATAATACAGCCTTTACTAAGTTAGTTTTTAAATCGGAAGGCTTGCTAAGTTGCAAATAAACTGGCATGTTACATACATGGACAAGTTAACAGAACAAGGCTCTCAAGATATGACTGAATATGACATTCATAACGTATGCAACGATTACTCAGTCAGTAAGGTTTAAACATACACACGTGTGTTTATGACAACATATGCAAGTAATAGATAAAATTGATAATGATAGAATCGATTCAAGTCATACTGAGCCTAAATAGAAACGACTCGCAAGCATTAATAGCTTATAACAACGAGGATTGGATACAAATACTCCAAACAACCGAAAACGTAACGTTGCATTCCTAAATTGGATGGAATTCGATCTTCAGATCTTGATTTAGAGTGGAGTTTATATGAATCGTAGAAAACAAACTTTAAAAATATACGAAGAGATAGGAGATGTAAACCACGTAATCTTTTGCAACTTAGAAATAAAAATAGCTACAAATGGACGAAATAGTAGCAAGCATTCTGAATAAGCACACTTTACAAGAATTAGTTGAAATGAACCAAAAGCAATAAATTGTAGGTAGAGCTAAATTGATTATTTACTTGTATAAATTATTGTGCAAATTCGCATGTTCCAGTGGTTAATAGCTATGTCCTAAATCACAAGCGTTTTGGCTACAACACTAATTGCAACAGGTTCTGAATTAAGAATGAACACTAATATTCAGTTAGTGATTTGGCAATTAGTAATCTTAAAATTGGAATTTTAATGGTAACGGAGATCCTCAAGTCTTTGCATCGCTGTCAAACTGAAAAGATTTGCCAATTATTGTATTGACTTGAAGAAATAATATGCGCAAACACGTCGCATTACAAAAGACACAAATGCGTGCAAAGACCCTTTGCTTTACTTTATTCTTCAGATTCACTCCTCTCACAGATTACTCCCTTAGGGGGTAATCTGTGGCTCCTCTACATATTTCTAATTTGAATAATAAATAAAAGTGGAGCCTTATTTGATTTGAATTGACCTTAGTAATTGTGAAAATTCTCTATCTAAGTAAAAAATACTATTCTATATTTTTATGTTTTGTCATCTCAATCTCTTTTAAGTGTTAAGATTTTTTCATTTTGTTACTTACTTCTTTTAATAAAGTTGTCTAACCACAAACCACTATAGTCCGGGATCCCCGGAACAAATTTTACAAGTTATTACTATCAAGCAAATTTTTCGTGAGTGGCTTCTTTTTGATGAAGCGCCTAACATTTAAGGAAGGAATTTTACAGCCACCTTGTCCTACAAATTGCGTGGTACGTTATCCCGGCCCTACGCACTAAAGATTTGTATCCCTGCTACCCCTGTGAGCTACCATAAGCGAAGCTTTTGTAAGGTGGAAGGTGGGCCCCTCATCAAAATGAAGCCACTCACGAAAAATTAGCTTGATAGTAATAACTTGTAGAATTTGTTCCGGGGATCCTGGACTATAACGATTTTGTTGTTGTTTTTGTTGTTGCATTGTCTGCATTCGCAATGAGTATGGTGACCACCACTCTTGGATTCTGC